>CM031235.1:561845970-563084182 GCA_018340775.1 Taxus wallichiana var. yunnanensis | reverse complement strand
TATATTAACTTTATTTTAAAGGCACATGACTATTATTAGCATACGACCTATTTTGGATTAGATAAGTAGGTAAAGTGAAGTCCCACCCTTATAAATATGTAATGAACTATGTAGTATAGGATATATAGGTAAGAACTAGATTATTGTGCAGAGTATTCTCCTTAGCTGACCCAAATGTACATAATCCATATGAATTCCTATTATTTTAAGAGAAATTCTATTTATTCCTATGTTTTTATATAATGGATTTTATTTGTCAAGTATAGTGTTCATCTTGAGTATAATTAGCTCTGAATGTTTCATTTCAACATGGTTTATCATTTTGTCTCGTTGTTATCTAGAATTATATTTTTACATGCACTATAGAACGATGTAATAATTATGGATCTTAATGCATTAAGTGTTCATCATGCTAACATCCTGCAACAACAACCTAAAGAGGCCTGGGTACCTTTGTGTACTTTGGGTGAGCACTCGAGTCCAGGATGAGTGTTGTGTCAGCCTCACCATGGGTGTTTACTTGTAAATTCTAGGCTGCATCAAGAAGCTTCTATACTTCATCCTTTAGCTTGTATTCTATTCTCTAGGAGATCATTTGATATAAAAATATATGGAGGGAGAACTAAAATATATTGGTAAGTACAATCAGCCCAAACTAGAATACTATTGGGAAAACTATACAAATGAGATAAAGGTGTGGTAAGAGAATCTGTTTAGAATGAAAAATGCGATACATGAAGAATTTCATAATTGATTGGGTAACTCAAGACGTTTAAGATGATGGAAGTTAAATGTTTGAGTCTGAATACTTGGAGACCATTCAATTCAAGCCTATCCCTCCTATAGAGGGTTCAGTAGTATATCCTAATGACATCTTGAATCATACATAGTATGTCATATCTTTAGAGATAAAAAAATGGTTGCTTTAAAAGATGAATGAGCATAGTCATAATCGTTCACCATCTTACAAAAAATCAATTAAATCAGGGACTAAGGTGTGTGTTATAGAATTGAGAGTCCCAAGGAATGATAATGCCCCTCAAAAAAGTGATTTCTTCCACATAAATATCCATAATATTCACTCGATTCTCCTCAAAGCTAGTTATCAGTAAGAATAATTAACTCATGTTCTTTCAAGCCATGGGAATTCATCATTTCTCTTTTGAGAAAATATAAGTTTCCGAGTTTTCCATGATTCATCTCAAAGGTATTTCATGCCTCTAACATAATCTCACTTGTGTAGTGATGACATATCCTCTACAATGTAAAATCAAGAAATGGTCTTAGTTTCTTCTATACATGTAGCCTAGAAGGGCATGCTTCATCTTTATCTCTCGGTCATGTGTTCTCATGGGTTCAAGAAAAATAAAATATCCTCAATACACCATGGAAAAGGTAATGATCCATTTTTTGAGATATATCTCAAACTCTATAAGTTCACTCTACTCTAGTCACACAAAATCATGCACTTAAGACATTTATTTATTATGGTCTCATACTTTACTTTTGATGGTTCTCAAGGTAAGAAATTATTAACTAAACCCCATCCTTTTGACATCTTATTTATTTTATTTCATATTTTGTGACCTACTGCACCTATTTACCTAGTCATTCTTGAAGTTCCTACATCATCTTAACCCTAATTGGGGTGCCCTGGTCCCACCTTGGGCACCCTTGTTTTTTTTCCACTTTCCTGTCATTTTTTAGGTCTTTTTTATAATTGTTTTTCATTCTTATCATTTTATTTTCTTGGCCTTTTCTAGGTTAATTACAGAATTAGATCAAGATAACCCTATCCATATAAAGTTATGAGACCATAATGATGGACCTAACATTATACACTATTATCATTCCATCTAGAGTTTCATTCATCTATCAGACGTGACATCCACATAACTCCCATCATCAAAGCACTGTGTTAGTACATTTTCATCAAACTTCATAGATTAGGATTCTATTTTGTTCCATGCATACATTTATCTATTTATCATTATTTCAAAAAGTGTGACTACACAAGATCACCTAGGGTAACTTACATGTACACACACCGTAACTAAACCGGGTCCCAAATGTAGTTTAGCACTTAGTTATTAAGACCAATGTTAAGGTAAATGCTAAGGTTAGTCTGACCCATTCACTCTACTTTTTCTTTTTATTAGGTTTTGATACTTCTTTTGGTCTCTTTCAAATAGGTCATTTTATTCATCTTATAATATTTGCACATTCATTGTAGAATACATAGAATTTAGTGCGTGATGGTTGAGAGAGTCAGTAGATCACCTAACAACCCTACAAAGACCATTTATAGACATCTTTCCTAGACCACGTGGCATATAATCATACTAGAGCACTCATGGGTGCCCGATCCTAGTCCCAGGTGCCCCATTCCACCAAATCCTCCAGTATATAGTCTTTTAGGACTTTGCACATTTTTCATGTTCTATAATTTCCAAATCAGATCTACGACACTCTGTAACATTAATCATTTATCAACTAAGTTCCTTCCTTACTTCCTTTTGTCATATTAGGGTTTGATTTCATTAGTTTAGTTCAAGTTATTTAATTTACATATTGTTTAGTACATTTATCTACCAATATATATATATCCTCATAGATTATATTAACTCATCTTTCACTACCTTAGTCTAGTTCAATTTCAAAGTTAATCACCTACGCCAATGGCCATCTAAGGCCAAGATGATTTCTCGGCTCACAACCAATGTTTTAAGGTAACAGAGTTCATTGGTATTTATTTCCCCAAGAGTTGCTAGGGATAAATTGAGATGAAAATAATTTATTATGAAATGAATTTAGTACCCTCTTATATAATTATTTCCTAAGGTATATATCGACATTTGTTTATCAAACCCCCTTAAGCTAGTGGGCTTCTAGATAAGATAAAGTGAAGCGGCTTGAGAGAAATGGAAAATCCATGTGCATATATTGAATTCATATGTCTAACCATTCTTGTACCTTCATGATCATCCTCTTCCCCTATGACTCAATTACTCCTCCGAGTAATTTGACCGAAAAATATAGGTTAAGAATTTAGGCATCTTAGAAGAGTGGGAAAACCGATTGAATCGGGGTTGATTCCGTCATACACAATGGTTTGTGAACTCTCCTGTGATAGGAGATAATCGGAATATTCAAAATCACTACCTTGTCAACTAAGAAGGTGAAATATGTATTTTCCATGATCAAAAATAATTTTACCATTATAATGAGATCTTACTAGTCATCTGTGAAATGAGAACTATAGACCTTAGGTTACTATTTGATAGGAAGGTGTTCCTAATCTTAGAAGATAATTGTTCCTACAAATGGATTAGGATAATTTAATGGAATATGAGAACCCTCATTGAGGCTATTGAGGATAATCCACATCATAAAAATAAAACTCAAGAAATCAAGGAGGAAATCAATGATCATTTGAATAGGACAATGTTTCCTTCATTACACTATGATTCCATGTCACTAAGTGAAATATAAGAACACGATTCAAGAGAATTAGAAGGTATTATTTATTTTATTCATGATCCTATGAATATGATCTCATGAAAACTTCATCTCAGATAAGAGGATAAATTTTGATGCATCTCAAAGGATTTCAAAGTGGCTTAAGACAAAAAGGTAATCCAAAGTTAAATTGAGCACTAGTTTGAAATCATCACCAATACCACCATACCTCACAAGAGGAAAGTTCCAAAATCATTTTTAGGTTCAATGAGGTAATGGAAATTCAAAGGATCTCTCTAGTATTGTATATCAAAGGATTCTCTTCTTTGCGTGCTCTCTTCTATTGAATGATGTCTTCCCATTCTTACATGTAGCAATCATACCTTTTTAAAGTAAACTTAAGTTATTTATAATTATTCATTTGGAAAATAAATTTTTTTAAAAAGTAACTTAAGTCACTTCCTTTCCACTTTTGTAAAATTTCTTTTCTTAAAAAAATTAAAAAGTCTTATTTTAGAAAGAAAGGTGAATAGTCATGTAAGAATGTGAAGATTCTTCATATTTTTTGATATAAATTGAGATCTTATCTCTATTGTAAAGGATCATTTTTCTCCTTCTACAACATATTGTTATTATTTTTCTACTATCTAGTTCTTCCCTCCATTTTATCACCTTGTACTCAACTAGATGTATGGAAAATTTTGTAAGGAAACAAAGAATTTGAACTTTATTCCATGGAATAAGAATTATAAATTAAACTTTGTATTAATTATTTTTATTGTTTCATGATTCCTCCATGGATGTGTGTGTTTACCCATTTTTTCTAGTTAAACTAGATTTTATTTTGAGTTATTAGTTAATGAAATTTGTTGTGTTATTGAGCAACTTAACTCCCTCTCTCCTTTTCCACTATTTCCTCACATTTTTATTCTTTCTCATACATTATAACCTCTTTAATATATAATTTGAGTCACACCATGGGTGTTTCTACATGTTCACTGGGTCTCTCGAAAAACCCTATAATATAGAAATAATTTCCATATTTTTAACATTTCAATACATGGAAGGAACCCCATCTTAACGTGGAGGGACTTGGTCCTACGAGCATTATTGAAACCCTTTTTTTTCCTTGACATAATATTTCACCAACACAAAAATACTTTAACATGAATCTGATCTTGGAAGATAAGATAATCCTACCCAAAGTAGTCCTCTCAGAGGGTACTCTATAAGAATATAATCCTCCTATGGTGACTACTTCTTTGGATTGTATTGAGCCTACTTGGGGTTCAAAAAAATATAGTGCTAGTGTGATAATTTGTGAAGGATATTGATATAGTATCTTTACAACGACAAATGTCTCTCGATAATAATTAATTATGCTCTACATATTTTTAATTATACTTTTTTACAAATGATATAATGGTGAAATGTTGAAAATACATGTGAATAATATTTATTGATTTTGTTGATGACACTACAAGGACATGTTATTGGGTAATCTATTTTGGATGTTCAAATTTAGTCCAATATTTCCCTCCCAAATAAAATTTAGAGACTATATGTTCCAACCTTAAGATTAAATATCTATTATGGTATGAGTATTTTGTATAGATACTACTAAGCAAGAAAAACATTATGTAAATAATCACTTCATGAAATCACCTCTCCAATATACATAGACATTTTTTCTGAGAGATTTTTTTCAGCAAACCATGATGTCATGTAAAATAATTTTTACGTTTGTCTATTTGTAAACAACTTTAAATATGATAAAAAAATACCACGCTGTTGGTACTCATATGCATATGATATCTTGGAAGAGGAGTAATCCTATCCAAATGAGATCTCACTAGTAGGATTATTCATGTTTAACTAAGTTCTCACTTAGGTGACTACTTGAATGTTTGTTTAGTATGCATTGTATGCTTATTAACTTTAAGTGATACCACTATGAAGATAACATTTGAGGACTACTATATCATTCTCTTTAATAGGAAAATGTCTCTTTCCAAAATTAATCAAGTGTATCACCTTATAACTAAAAAATACATGTATCAATGTCATTTTTTATTAATTTAAGTAGTCATGAATATGACATTTAGATACGTTACTATACATATATGGTCAACCTATCAACATTCTATTTATTAAACTAGTGGATAAAGAAGTGGGTGGTGTATGGGATGCTCTTGAAGCTAAAGTTTCAACATAAAAAATTATTGAGGAGAGTTATCCCAAGTAACTAAATCAGGGATATATATCCTCCACCCATAAGATCTTGGCACAGGAGTTCACTTAGTAAAATTATGGTATATCACATTGCGTTGAAAGGTATTAAAGAATACCCTTAATTCTAGTTTTTAACTCTAATTATTCAATTTATAATACCACATCCCATTACATTATTAGAATGAAAATACCCCTTATTTATCCATGTACCTTACTTACCCAATTTTCCATGAAAATTTTATTTACCTCTTTTATTTCTACCCTAATATATTAAACAAAAAATATATCATATTTCTCACTCAATTATTTTTAATATGCATTTTCTCTCAAAATATAGTTTGAATCAATTTAGGATCTATTGCCAATTACCTTATAAATTTAAATCTTTAACCGTTTAGCAATAGTTCTTCAAATAATTAAGATGGTGAAATAATATCATTTGTGTTGAAAAACATACTCAATCCTAGTTTTCTACCATTTTATTATTTCTTAGTTAATAATCTCTTAATTGAGATTTTAATTTTAAAAAAAAAAATTATTATTTAAATTTATGACCATAGTACTTAAATTAAAATTTTAACATATTTAGTTTAAAAATACTAGGTAAAATGTTTTAGTTTTTTATATTAAAATTAAACCTCCTTTCCTTTGTTATACCTCCATAACCTACCCCTAATACTTAATTCAAAATATTAATAAATTAAACCCTTTTCACCCCCTCTTGTCTACCGATATATTAAATCTACTTTCACTAATTTAAATTACCTCAATATGAACTAATGCTAGGATATTGCCTAGATAATGAACCCCCATGGATCTTGGTTATTAACCCCAATTTTGAAAAAATGTTAGACAAAAATTCCGAGTTAATATATTTACCTACATTTTATTAAAAAAGTGTATATACTATTGTATATCTCTTGAGATAGTGAAATAGGAAAAAAAAACTTAATTATCTACATAAAATTGGAAAAAAGAGCAACAGTTTCTAGATTCATAAACACTAGGTTCATAAAACTATCAACCATACCATAGTTATCAAGTTTGAAAAAATAAGATATGCTTGAAATCATGGATTAAAATATATGTTATATTAGGTATCTCCTTCTTCAATCCTAAAATGGGCCATGACAATGGTGAATGAATAGATTTTCATGTAGGTCACTTTTAGAAACATCCTCATGAAAAAACATTGGTTGGACGAGACTTGTTAGAGATGTTTTTGGAGTCATTTGTAAACATTTATCCAAGACTTACGTACTAGATTGACATTGATGGCATGAGAGGAAATAAATTCCAACTTATAGCTATTTTAGTAATAATATTTATGGATTTGTATCATTTAATGTCTCCTAAAAATAGGGATTAATGCAATATCCCAAAAAACAAAATTCACAATATAACGATAATACATTACTCAAATGTGATTATGGAAAATCGATGACAACTTTTTAAGATGTAAGACTTGTATCTAGTTTTTCAAATGCATTAGATTGGGCCATTTAACAAAAATCAATTAGAATGTCTCAAGAAGGAATTCCAAAATAGTCATGAGAAAGAGTTTATGAAAGACATATGTATTACTTTGAAAAAGATAGTCCAAAAACTACCCAGCATAAGTTCCAAACATCATGTACATGAAAAATTGGAATAACACAAAAAAATGTTCTAAAAATAATGTAAAATATAATGTAGTTGGTTGAGTAATGGGAGTAGGATAAGATTTTGAAAGTGGGGTACACAGGAAAATGGTGGAGACTAGGTTACACTGGGATATAGAAGAGAATCTATCATATAGTAGGAAGGATGTGAACTTCATATCCAAAAGAGACAAGCGGGACTGCTAGAGGCCCCCATCTACATGGGAAAATTTCATTACAACAAAAAATAGGCACCTATTTTAACCTTAACTCTTCGTAATGAGAATGAATTCTCTTTGGACATCCTGGATCTAGTTGTGTAATGGGTTAGTGCTTTGATGAATAATACTATTATGGCTAATATTCTAGGTAGTCACTTGAATATTAATGAGTTCCTTAAATTGGCCTATCGTAAATGGATTCCTAAAATTTCAATGGATATTATAGATTATTTTAATTCCTTTATTTGATCTCTCTATCCTTGGAATAATATGTTTTAAAAATCTTGGATGGGGGCATGTATTATAGGTAGAGTGGTAGTTTTGTTTCAAATATGGCATCCAAGTTGTAATCCTCTTGAGAATACTATCAAAGAATATCCCCTCTAGGTTATAATCCCAGGGATGCATCTTGAATATTGGGAACTCGGAAATATTATAAGGGATAAAAATATCCATTGGTGCTTTAGTTATCATTGACCATGTTACTTATGTTAGATACCACTACTATTTACAATTTTTTGAATCAATGTGGTGTTAGAGACATCCCTTCCCTAGACTATTGTGCTCTAAAGCTAAATGGGGAGTCCATTTTAGAAAATAAACTTTAATTTCACACCCTTTATGTCTTTCTTGTGCTCAAAGCATGGCATAATGTTAAATCATGCACTAAGGAAAAAGAAGATGATTTTGTGATAATTTTTTTAAAAGAACAAAGGAATACAAACGAAGAATTGAAAGGAAAAGGAATCAAGAATATTAAGGTCATTGGACCTTGAAATATTAGCCCTACATTTATGAAAGTTAATAAACCTTCACTGATTAAATATATTAGACTTGAAGTGTTTGCACCATTCTTAGAGAAAGTTGTTGTAGATTGACAAGAAAAGGTCAACGATGAAGTTCTTGAGCTAGTTTTTAAAAAATCTGAGGATTCTATGGTGGAAGTCCTTTTATAGGAGCAAAATATTATTGGATCTATTGTGAAATATAAAATGGAATCCATTGTCTTTTCCCAGTGACCTAAGGAAGCCCTACTAAGTTACAAACAACATGTTTAATGTTCTATACATCAACCTAGAGGATATACATATAGTTGAAGAGGATCTTAAATGAACGTTGTAAATAAACAAGGGCCCTAAAAAGAAATATATCTATAGAGGATGAATCAAAATTTGAAGTTCCTCATGTCTCGTCATTTGTTACTATATAGGATGAAGGAAGGGAAGAAACCAAAGACCGATGGTGCAGAGCAAGAAACTTCAAAAATTAACCGCAAAAAATAAAGCAACTTGTAGAACAAGAGGGAATGTGAATAAATATGTTGTTGGAGAAAATAATGCCTCTCCTAGAAGACCTTAAGAGAAAGAAAAGAGATAACATTCTTCTCAAAAGGAAGTGATTAAAGGGAAGTAAAGATCCTTTATAGGAGGTAAGAAATACAATTTGTTCAAATGATAATTCTCTCATGGAATATAAGGGGTCTTACCAACCAGAAGTAAACACAATTTTTTGAAGGATATCAACAAGAATAGGAAGAAGGAAATTATTATTTTGTAGGAAACTAAAATGAATAAATTAAAAATGATCAATTTCAGAAATTTTGTTAGAATGAAGTTGGGTTTCACTTTTAGCCATCTATGGAAGATTCAAGTGGGCTTATCTATCTCTGGGATAAGGAAGTGGTGAGTGGGTTCCCATTTTTCAACAGTTAGAACCACTTAGTTGTTTTTTCAAAAAAATTAAAATTGGAAGTAAGTTTATTCTCTCCAATTTTTATTCTTCAAACTCTATCTCTTATATAAGGATTCTTTCGGATGAGTTAACTAGTTTCATGAGTCTATGAAAATATACTCACTGGGTTATTGGGGGAGACTTTAATAATCCTCTGACTCTTGGAGATAAAAATGGGGATTAACTTCTTATTCTGAAATCATGGAAGATTTAGACAACTTTATTCATTGGAATGAATTGTTTGATCTTGAGCTAAGTGGTTCTAAGTATACTTGGACAAATGCAAGGAGTGGGGAGGGCCTTATTCAAATAAGAATATATAGATTCATTGTCAATGTCTAATGGTTACTGGATCAAAAATACTCACTTTCCTCCCTACCTCACATTGGATCTGATCATAACCCGATCATCCTTAAACAGGAGAGTTAGATATCTCAAAAGGCAGGCCCTTCAAGTTTGAAAAATATGGACCACCCATCCTGAGTTGGACAAAAAGGAATTGCTTAATTGTGAAACCTTGATACAAGAGGAATTTTTGTACCAAGTGATGGTAAAACTCATAAATATCAAAAACAATATTAAACTTTTGAATAAAGATATCTTTGAAACATTTTCCTATAAAAAGAAAAAAATTATGAGGAAATGAAGGAAATGGAGGAAATTATGGAAGAGGGAGAATGGGGTGATGAGGATAAAGAAAAAGATAAAATCCTCCTTTGTGAGCTACATTCTATATTGTGCAAGGAAGAAATATACTAGAAATAGAAATCCAGGATCAAGTGGTTAAAATAAGGTGACCTAAACACCAAATTTTTCCACATTTCAACCACCATTAAATCTATCAAAGGCAATATATAGGAAATCATGGGACCAGATAGGATGTTGTTTTATGAAGAGAGAGATTACTGATACTATAATTTCCTTTTTAAAATAACTCTTCTCTAAGGAAGACCAAATAAATTTAAATTTCACTAATAGGACATTAGAGTTGTTTAAAACTTCCATTGACGATGATAAAAATAAAGACCTAGATTTTATACTTTCAAAAGAATATATTAAATCTATTGTTTTGATGGTGGAGGAGATAAAATCCCTAGAAAAAATGGGTTTCCATCTTTTTCTTCCAAATATAATAGGACATAGTCAAAGAGAAGATTGTAGCAAATTTTTCAGGATTTTTTTCAATTAGGATATATGCTTAAACAAGTCAATCACACTTTTATTTCCTTGATTAAAAAAATAGGAGTGAAATACCTTTGTAAATTAAGGCCCATCAATCTATGAAACATGGTCTATAAAATTATTTCAAAAATATTGGCTTTTAATATGAATGATGTGCTCGGTAATTTTATTTCACCTAATCAGGGGAGCCTTTGTGTCAAGAAAACAATTCTCGGCAATTGTCATCTCCATACATGAAACCATACACTTATTTGAAAAATCTAAAATAGAATTGATGATTATCAAATTGGGTATGTAGAAAGTATATGAAAGGATATCATGGAAATTTATATTTAAGATTCTCCAAAATTTGGGCTTTGATAGTCATTTCATCAATCTGATTCAATCATGTATTACCACCTCTAGTTTTTCATTCATTGTCAACAAAAAACCTCACGTTTTTTCAAAGTGAGAGAGATCTAAGGTATTTTGATCCACTATCACACTTTCTCTATATCATTGTGGTGGAATAATTGAGTATTATTTTCTCAAAATAAAAAAATGAGAGGAGAATTGAAGGAATCAAGGTTGTAAATGAGGTTGAGAATGAATGTCTTCAATAATTTGTTAATGACACGATCCGATTTGGGACAATATTTTTTCTATGAAGTTAAGTATTTCAAAATCATTACTAACTATGAGGAGGTTTCAGGTCAAAAATTTAACTTTAGGAAGAGCTCATGTTACTTCATCAATGTTAGTGAACAACAAAAACACCGCCTAGGTACCATCTTAGAATGTAATATAAAGAATCTCCTAGATAGCTATCTAGGAATGCCTTGTTGTGATTGCCAAATCGATTTAAACCAGTTGGAATAAAATCACCGAAAGATTTCAAAAAAAACTTGCCTCTGAAAGGAAATTTTATGTCACAAGATGGGAAATCCCAACTACTTCAAAGTTTGATGCAGTGAGTTTCCACATACATAATTTCTAATTTCACTATGCCCAAAAATAAAAGAAAATATATTGATGACATACAAAAAATATTTTTAAGGTTAGGGACTGAAGTCAAAATGAGGATACCTTTGATAGCCTGGGAGAAGGTGGAAACACCTAAAGAAAGATGTGGTTTTGGCCTAAAAATATGTAGATGATGAATCAGGCTCTCATTTCCAAAATAGGATGAAGGTTAAATAAAGAGGAAGGCATATGGGTTTAAATATTGAAAGTTAAATTTTTACAAAATGTTGATGGTACTTTCGGTGTTTTGGTGATAAATATCTCCCTAAAGGATTTATTTTTTGGAATAATTTGGGGAAAGAGGGGGAATTGATGAATAAAGGAGTCAAGTGGAATTTGGGAATGGTAACAATATTAATTTTTGGAAGGAACCCTAGATTAGAAATTAAGCATTAGAGGACGAGATTCCGTGGAAAGATCACCTCCTAGTTTACAAAGGGGATTTTGGTGAAAAAGTGTGTGACTTCGGAATGGAAGGAAGAAAATGGAACCAAATTATCCCCCCACCTTATTATAGTGGCTCCCTCCTTCCATTTCATTCCCTCAATAATGAAATTATTTTTTTCCACATTCCACCAAGAGAAAGTCAAGACGAGCTGATATAGAGGAACATAGATTCTAGGATTAATGAGTTTAATTCTGAATATCTTCTTAACCGAACAAATTGAAGCTAGTGATTACTTGATGAGAGTTTGGAACAATTTTTTTCTAAAAATCAATATTTTCTTTTAGAAGTTTTCCAAAAGAAAATTTTCATTATGGATAAGCTAAGAAAAATAGGTATGATAATCATAAATAGGTGTACCCTTTGAGAAAACCAAGAATAAATTGCTAAACGCATTTTTTAGAATATTCCTTTGCTTTTGGGTTTTCTCGGTTGTCCTTGATATATGCATATTCAAAATTCAGATGATCCTTCATATGGATGTCGCAAACCTCAATGATAAATGGATTTCCATTTTCCACCATGATTGTGTCAAGGATTTATGGAAAATTTCCCTCCCATACACTATGGGGTATATGGATTGAAAGGAATAATAGGATATTCATAAATCAGGTTTCTAATCCCAAGAAGGTGGTGAAGAAAATCATCCAAAACCTTAAAGATAATTTTCAAAATATCAAAATTAGTTCAACAAAAATCCCCTCGGGTTTACATTTGGATATTCTAAAAATTTAAATCTCAATGTAATAAATGAGAGTTATAACAAATAAAGGAGGGAAAAGAAAAAGAATGTTAAATGGAAATGTCCACGATCCGGATGGTGCTAACTAAACTTTGATGGCTCAAATAAGATGGGGAAGTAAGTAATGGGGATTGGATAATTTGAGACAATAAGGGTGAATGTTTAAGGGCATATGTTGGTCTAGTTGGGAACCACTCAAATAACTAAGCCAAACCCATAGCTAAGTTGTGATGAATAAGGGTAAGTGAATATATGAACATACGATTGCCTAATAATTGAAGTGGATTTCTTTTTCATGATTAATTATCTTAACCATAATGATAACAAAGGATGTAAGCTCAAGAATATAATTAAGGAGGCCAATAGGATGATGTGAAAATTTGAGAGGTTTGACATCTGACACATGTTCGGGAATGGGAACGGAGACTACGGATGGCTGGAAAATCATCGAAATGACCTACATGGTTAGATGAGCTGGTAGAATGAGGAGTTACTATAAGCACCTAATTTTTCTCATAATACATTTATAGAATGATTTAAAATCCCTAATAATGATTAATGCCATTTCAAATGTTGTTCAAGTTCAATTTCCCATTTGCGCAGTTTATACTTGTATCCTAGAATGCTTTCCTTATTCATTTCCATGATTTTCCTACTTTCCTTTAGCATTCTGCAAGATTTTTCCTTAGCCTTTAACTTTAAGTCATGGAATATCTTGAGAGATTACACAACTTCTGGTCTATCCTTAGTGTCCATTGCATAACCACCATAATAGTTTCACAATCACCCCTCTCTGCTTGTAGACAAGGGTTGAGTGCGAGTTTTCACTGAGCCTTCTCTCATGTATTCGAATATGTATCAAATTTTTAGAAATTGATTTTAGTGCACATTAATTCTTTAATTTTGTTGTTTTTGGGATCATTTGATACATATCAACTTCTCCTTCCCTTCCTACTGATTAATTGGAGCTAATTTCCCCTTCTTTGAGAGAGGTGGCATTTCTTGGCTAATAAATGGATTAGACCATTTCTCTTCCTTTTTCCTATGACAGCCAAGCTTCTACCTGAAGTGTTGGTTGGATTTTTTGTGAATTAAATTCTTATGTTGTTGTAATCTTGCCAAGAAATACACAATCAATCCTAATTCTTTTGTATTGTTATTCTCTTACTTGTGTTCTTTACCCAATTGCCTCCAAGCCATTCCTGCTCCAACACTTCTTCTAGACTACCCAACATAGTTCCTTGCATTCATCGACAAACAATTTGGAAAAAAAAAGCTGAGGAGACAATATTGTAAACCATCATTGAATTTTTCATAGTTCTACAAATTCCAGGTTGGAGTTGTACTTGGTTTTCTTAAATATTTCTTTAATTTATTTAGATGTCAATTCACATTTTTATTAGAATATTCAATTCAAAAGAAAATAATTTTTGTAGTTTACATTTGTTTTCATAAAGATTCTAGTGAAATTTGCTTCTCTACCTATCCTATGGGTTTTCAAGGGAATTTTATACTGTAAGGAAGCTCCTACACTAGTTTAGAATCAATTGTAATTTCATTTAAATTTATATGGTTTCATTAAATCCTTGATTTCTAGGGGATGTTTGAGGAATAAGTTCTTTTGAGAATCTTTTACTCATTCCTTTGTCTATAAGGTATAATAGAGGAAGTTTTAAATAAAGCAGATACAAATTACAAAAGATTTTGTTTTATTAGAATATGTTAGGTTCACTTTTCATAGGAAAATAGCCACACGAGGTTATTTATTTGTTCAAGTTAATAGTATTGTATAGGAAATTTATACTTCTTCGTATTTTTTTGTAGATTTATTTTATCTTGTTTGTAGAAACATAAAAATCAAAAAATACTATATTAGTTTAATTAGTCTATTTTATTTGCTCAATTTCTATTTTTCAATTGAAAAGATCGAAATCATTAGAATGGATTTTTATGTATTAAATTACTCGTTTCCTTTCTTAATTAGCTAAAAGCGACACATAGGTTTAATTAATTTGAGGAAATTAATTGAATTGTTTTGATTTAAATCTTCTTATTTCTATTTGTTAATTAAGAACATAGTTTAATTAGACAAAAAGTAATACAATTCCCCATGTGTTCTTAGTTGGCCTAGGTTTAAACATCAACCTTTCCTTTGATGGATACTTTGCAAGTTTATTGCTTCTCTAGTTTGATAGTTTGAACATATCCCACATGACCATTCAAGGTCCTCAACAACAAGAGACAATTTATATGATCCTTGAGTCTCACAACTAAATACATCTTACTTATACAGAGATAAGAATACGGGCATTAAAATATTGGTCTTTCGGTACAAACCACTTACACCTTCTATCATGTGATAGTTGACATCCTTAAAATTTGAAGCCAAAAATGTTTACAAGTTATGGTGTAACTTTCTTGAACAAAAGTAGTTCTCGTGATCCATTCACTTTTCATATTCAAATACTTTTTTCTCTCACTTCCATGTTGTGTGTTTAGAAAGTTCGTGAGGAAAATGTAGGACAATTCTAATACCCTCCATAACCCATTTAGATAATTTATTGTGAGTCATATATTGAATGACATTTATGCACTTTACCATCATCTTAGACCATTACATCTCACTTACGCAGGTAAGACAAGATTTTTATGCCTTAGACAAGAATATTCCATTAGGTATTACATAGGACATCAGATTGCCTTGATATTTCCTTATTCGTATTTTTTCCATTCAATTTATATAGCTTCCACATATCCATATATCCATTCCACATCAGTTGTCTTTGACACAACCTTGGACGGTCAGTGCGCATGAAAGTCATGTGTTGATTTTCATTCGTAGAAAATTGGTGCACCCGATGTAAAGGTATAGTTCATTTTTATTTGAATTATTTATACCTTCTTTCATCCATCCTTCTCCTCCACCATTATTATTTAGGTATTTATATA
Organism: Taxus wallichiana var. yunnanensis; assembly: GCA_018340775.1. Classification (NCBI taxonomy): domain Eukaryota; kingdom Viridiplantae; phylum Streptophyta; class Pinopsida; order Cupressales; family Taxaceae; genus Taxus; species Taxus wallichiana. Next base: position 563,068,579 of record CM031235.1, on the reverse strand, counting down.
CCCATCAAATATGTTGGAGTCGGGAATCGGTAGTCCCCTCACAGGGCCTTGAAGCGTATTATTACCACATATGTATGCAATAATCACCCTCATTATATCGGTGGGATGATAACCACTCATCCAGTTTACCTTCCCCGATACTCCTCCTCCTCGAGGTGCCGAAAAAAATTTCATTAGTGAAGATCAATGAAATGGATCAATTTACATGTATCCTACAACTTGATCTCTTAGATCAAAAACATGACATTCACGGAGAGTAAGGGTCCAATTATTGGGTCTTGTTTAGGCCACAAATGAACACATAATCTAGTTTTCTCACCTCTTACCTATTTCTAAATGGTGAAAGATTGGTGCATTTCACCTAAAAGGATGAACATCTTACTTGCAATAGATAGAATAGTCCTTAAGCTGGATGCTAGAGTACACAATTGTTTTTCTTCATAATAACTCTACTACCCTTCCTTCTACAACATGTAATATGTCCAAAGAAGAGTGGACTCTCGAGAGATCAATCTATAGTAGGACATCATGTGCCTTTTCTTCCCAAATATACCCTAAATTCACCTATATAAAATACAACATCATCTTTGGACGATGTAATTTAAGCATTCGTGGATAGATTTAAGGACATAGAGCTTTCCCAACATCCTCATGATACACCTTTTGAATGGAAAGGAAAAATCCCCCACTATGCATAGAAATTTAGTTATTTTCCCTTAGCACATTTACGTCCTCGAGTTTACATGGATGTTCCAAACCCTAGATACCTTACCGGATTGGGAACATTACATATGCCCTCTCCCACTTCGTACGGGTACCCTCCATAGGTTCCAATACAAAGTGTGTTATTAAATTGAATTCTAAATGGAAATGCAACGTTACTTGGTTTTTCACCTTCTACTTTGTACCAAAATAATGTCCCTTATACCTCTACATGTACTCTAAATCACCGTAGAGGGATATGTTTTCTTTTCAGGGCTTATATACTAAGTGTCAGTGATTGCTTATACCTTTACAAATGATTATGTTATGTCATATCAACCTCTCATTCATCCTCCACCTCCCCATCAAGGTTCATCCATGGTATAATCTTACGCATTGGAAACGTATGTTGAATATCTCAAGGAGCCCTTGAATTTACCATATGAAGCGTAATACTTTCAGAACGCTTCGAAATTTCCAAAATTCAAAGGGAGGGGACCCAAATGCGCATGTTAAAGTATATGAAAATTCTATATGAGATCTTATCCCATGGGACGTAGTTGTAGCTAATATTTTCCCCAATACCCAAGAGGGGATTTATCTTGATTGGTACTACAGAGGATACTAGAAGCCTCTATTTGTTAGTTCAAACAACTTTTTCTGATTTTATAAAGGAACTCTTGATAAAAATCATCAGTGAATTCCTTCACATAAGTAAAGAACAAAGTGATTCTTCCACCCATTTCAGTCAAAGATGGCGGAAAGTTCGTTACTCCTTTGCTAGCACTCAAAACTTAGACAAAACGGTACTTTATGACTTGTTCCTTCACTTTGTTAATTGAAAGACCACAAAGGAGGTCCTAAATGTTCCTCTTAGAAGCTATGAGTTATGAGAGGGTTCTATCTACATTTACAAGCGGTGATCGATAGTGGTCATAAAATGTATGGCTCAAATGGCAGACTTGTCAACCGCTCTGTGAGTAATTAAATCTACCCAAATAGTTTTTAAAAAAATAACCAAGGACCTAAAGTCCTCAATAAGAATCGTGGTGTTACGAGGGATGACATCATTCACTAATCCAATAATTCAAATTTTGTCGGTACCAGCAATGATGTGAATAACGGTAAGAACAATGTTAATGCCAATAATTAAAGGAGTAATAATTTTATTCATTTTGTTAATGTGGAGGACTATATTTGTCCTCCTCCCCTGTAGACACCAAATTCGTGTCTCACGACCCCTTGTGACCCGCATCTCATTTATGCAACCTAACCTCATTACCTAAACCTTACACAAGTATTTATTAATTGCCTTGTAATTGATAAATCTACACCACCTTACCTACCACCTCACTTTGCCACTTCATCATGACCTAGCCCTAACCCTAAAACTAACCTAATTAGGACCCATGACTTGGTCTAGACTCACATCCATAACTAATGCCTCCTTACTCGCACCCAAAGGACCTTACAGCCACTTGACCAAGCCCGCATGATCTCTCGGAGAAAGCGGGGAAGGTGGGCTATTTTACTAAAAATAGCCTACTTTTTCCTAACCGATGCCGGTTCTACTCGACCGCCATCGGTTCGCAACCGCCATCGGTTCCCTGTAAATGGGCTTCCCAAACCAAAACAACGGATCGGAATTTCATTTTGGAGATCAGTCGAAGGATTTTTAGCCAAAGGAGAGTCCAAAGCGATCAGCAGAGTCCAGAACTTCACTCGACCAAGCAGAGACGAGTAAAGAAGCCAGAAGAGTTGGCAGCAAAGGAGATCAACTTGCACCTTCATCAAAAAAACCAGTAAGTTATATCTTGCATGTCCTCCATTATAACATTTCTTGTGCTTTTGGAATTGTAATCTTCCCAAATCCGTTCCTGAACCCATTATCTAACGAACCATTGCCTCTAACCATCATTCCTTAGCTTCTAACCATCCCATTTCTCAATACTATCCAAAACCAGCCATTACAAACACCTCAACCAGCCCGAAGATCCTAGAACCAACCGGTATATCGGTTATCGGTGACCGCCATCGGTTATAGATAATGGCAAGCATCGGTTCCTTTGATCAAAACCAAGAAAAACACGACCTTTTCCTACCTAGTTCCACGAAACAATTTAATTAGTACTCTCTGAGTATTTTGTGTTAATTCATATTAGCGGAGGTGACCACCTGAAAGGAAGTTTCATACTTCCTGGACCCAAAGCGATTCCTCATTTATTGTTTAATCAAATCTTGTGGTCTTGTGTTCTTATTTGCAGGTAGTCCTTCCCAGACAAAAAGGAGTTCTCCGCAGTCAACCTGATCTTTCTCTACGGTACGCGCACATCATCTCGACATTCTACAGGTATTCCTCCTAACCCTAACCTTATCTGTTTCTATAAGGAACGAAGCATTTCCGAGTGAAACATTTTGCACGCCCGGTATAAATACTCCACCAAAAACCACCTATAAATACAAAGCTGAGCCCACCAATTACACTCCCTTGGGAGAAACTTATGGCATCATCCTAGAGAAATTGCTCAAAGCTGGGGCTATCACCTTGCCCCCTGTAAAACCTCACTCTGGGTTTGACTCCACCCGCGCAATACCTTCCTGGTACAAAGAAAATGACTTTTGTAACTTTCACCGCGTAAAAGGACATAGTCATGAAAACTGCAAGATGTTGAAAAACATAGTGCAGGAAATGGTTGATGCAGGGGATATAACACTCGATAATCCTAACGCCCCTGCTAACCGAAATCTGAAAATTTTCAACAAGCCATTCCCGAATCACTCGTCCAGCAGCAACGTAAACCAAGATATCTTAGCTGAGGAGAGTGTTCATGAGATCCATGCAGTATTCGATACCCAGCCAAAAGCCTCTATCGAGAAAATTTTGAATCAAGCCTCTTCACTAACACAGGAGCCCGAACCTCCTTTACCACCATCAAGCCAAAGTGAAATCATTCCTTTACCCATAGAAGAGTTAGCTGCCCAGGCTTCCCTTCCCATTAATGAGTCTTCTTACACCACATCCCTACAAAACTGCGAGCGGATGTTGTCTAATCTATCCATTTCCCAGACGTCTCCTTCTACCACTCTTGCCGCACTAGAGGAAGGTACACCACTCCTTTTGACATCCTTAGATGAGAAATCTCTCGCACCGACATCGTTAAATTCTTTAGCCATGACAGACCCCCTCCAAACTGCCCTTCTGCCTATTAGTCCCTCATCACCTAAATCTTTTCAACAACCCGTCGACCTCTTAGCATCTACTGATACAGTGCCTCATCCGCCTCTGTGTCACACCGCATGATGGATTGGAATTACAACTCACTTTTCCTCTGTACCAAAATTACAAATTACACTGGAGGCTTGTCATTCCACGGAAGATAGACAGGCCCTATGGGAGCGTTTGAGTACTCTGTTTCTACTCAAATGCAAATGGTGATCCGATGTCTCCACCATCTACCCGGAAGTGCTTTGAGAAGCTTAAAATGCCCCTGTTCTCGCCTTCACCCCCCTCACCTCTACCAAATTCCCCGTCCACTTCTATCAACTTAACCAGATCTTCCCCTACGCTTAGGACCTCACCAATGCCCAGTCTAACACACCCACCTAAGCGACTCGATTTATCCCAAAATAAACCCGCCCCGCCACCTAGGAGACAAACGCAATCCGGGCCTCTATCAAAACCCTCATCTTCACACCCACCTTCCATATTGGGACCTCATCCCTCCACCTTACATCAATATATCATACCTCCTTTGTTTTCTGCAAAACAACCTACGCCGTTACACCTATCTGAGAGATCAAAGGGTATCACAACATCGTTACCCGTGTATCCGGTCCACCTATCAACCCTAAACCCATCCCATCATCAAAGGATTTATTTTCTGTCACCCCTTTCTCGTGGTTGTTTCCCATTTACCATGCCATGTAGCTTCATCATCTAACCAATTTGACGCAGCCACGTAACCAAGAAACCACGTTTAGTGAAAAACATGTCGGCACCCCTCGACTAAACCACCACCCATACGAACTAAACACGCCCAAACATTACCACAACCCACTAATCAATACCCTCATCTTCTTTGATTTTGACCCCTCAAAGGATCCTACGCCAAAATCCTTGCTATGTTGGTGGAGAATGCGACCATCTCTCTACCCCACTTCGACCTTATGACCCGTCTAAGCCCCGACACTGTGGATTATGATGAGTCTAAAATCTGCGCCTATCACCGCACTTTTTGGACATGATGTAGAAGGATGCTGAAGCTCTAAAAACCATCCTTCGCGAGTCACCTCTTCCGGATCGAAAGATTAAGAAAAACAACTTACGCGGGGAGAGACCTCTAGCGTCGATTCCCTCTACTATACCATCTGTCCCCGCCTCACCAAGATCGATCATTATTACTGACCCCACCTCTTGAAGACCATGAATTATCCCAACCATCTTCTTCATCTCGGGTCTACGAGATTAATATGATTAGTGTCATTACTAGGGACGAGAAAAACAATGGGAAGGCGAAAGAAAACACACTGCGGCATCTCTTTCTCCTTGACCATCCGATTACACCACCACCTAAAGTGGTTATTCGCGGACCCGCCTATCCCGTCTCTAATGGAGTTGCCCAGAACCATGATCAAACGACTTCATGATCGCAGTAAAAATGACACTATATGATCTCATTCGGACTTCTGAATCTCATCGACAAGCTCTCGTTGAGATCCTTGAGGATAGAGGTTTTCCCAATGAAACCTACCCGTGGCCTCCATTCTAACACCCGATCACGTTGCCTCTCTCACCCAGAAACAATCCATCTCCCCACCACATGTCTCGAAACAACAAGCGGCTGCGGTTAGTTTCTCGGAAGATGAAATTATCGACTTTGAGTACGAAGACCACGACCACTGCCCTTTTCATTTCGCTTACGTCGAGACATTCGAGTACGTCGGGTTATGATTGGCGGGCGCTAGCCTAAACATCATCTCTTCAAAAGCCTTCCAACAAATGAACATCCCTTCTAGTTGCATGTGCCCGACCCCATCATGTTGCGGTCATTCAATGATCTTATTACTTCTACCTTAGGCACCGTGATCCTCAACATTCGCGTAGGCCCATGTACTTTGCCCGAACTCTTCTATGTCCTTGAAGGAGAGTTCGATATAATATATTGCTAGGTCGTCCTTGGATCAGGGCCATGGGATGCGTCCTCGACATTACATCGATGTATAAAATTTGAGTACGAGGGAAGTCCTGCTTTGTAAAAGCTGATCCTCCCCCTTGAAACTTGCGATATGTTATACCGCCCAAACGATGTGCTTATACCAATTAAGACACCCATACATTGATTGACCATCCTCTTCGATATACCTCAACCGTCCACCTCATTGCACCTCTGTTGTGAAACCACCGTCGCACAAACCACTTCTCTTCCCATGACTAACATCCCGACCTCAGGCCCCTTAGTAGGCGTTTTCATCGCCTTTATTTGGGGAGTATCGCTATATAGCGTTAGTTCTTTCCCTACCCGAGAGTACGGACAATTACATGCACACCCCACCTACGGCCGTCGCGTGGGGAGATAATCTCTTACGGACCACCCCATTGTCGCACTAACCTAACATACGGGGGTGTTGGCGCATCCTCCATTACCCCCTGAACCTCCTCTTGGTGTGTTTCCTTCGATCCGATTTTCAATACTTGACAAATCGTCGTTTGCCCTCACCTTCTTGACTCATTTGTGCGTGGAAGGCTTTGGTTTTGGCCTTTACGAACAAGGCCGACATACTCTCATCCCCATCACCACACGCATGAACATAATGATCGCGGTGGTCTTGGTTTTCGAAACACCTACGCGAGAGACACCTCTGTCGGTGTATCTGGAAGAAGAGAGGGCGTCGCCCCTACCAAACCATCATCACCCACTTTGCCATCATCTCCCACAGAATCGATGGACCCTGAATCTATCCCTCCTAACTTTTTTTTTCATAAATGCTATCTTCATAGGTCCTCTCACTTATCAACGCGATAATGAGGACCCATCTTCTCTTCCCCTTCTGTATCCAGACATGATCGAAGAGGATTCGCCTTTGATTAATGTTGTTGAATGCCAGGATGACGACTCCATCCTCACTTACCTAGGCGCGGATGATTCTTATATTCAACGTGCCTTACCATACGAAACTCAAACCATCTTTGAGCAGATCTACTATAGAAATCAACATCCACACGGAGGAAGATCCTCACATAGTGAAGATCGGACAATCACTTGACACATCGAGCAGAGCCGCCTTTACCACCTTTCTCGTGCTCATGACCAAGCTTTCGCATGGTCTTACGGTGACATGCGAGGGAATTGATCCTACCATTGCCGTCCATAACATCACTCTAAACCCCGATTCCAAACAGTCAAGAGAAATTGAGAAAAATGCATCCACGCATTGCTCTCTTGGTCAAAGAGGAGCTCAGCGACTCCTTCTGTTTCCTTCATTTACGCCTATTGACTATCCTCAATGGATTTCTAACATCGTACCTGTCACGAAAGCGACGGGGGGACTTCGGATATGCACGGATTTCCGGGATCTTAACCTCGCTTGCCCTAAGGATGACTTCCCCCTCCCAAGTATTGATCAACTTGTTGATCTCACTGCGGGTCATGAAATGCTTTCTCTCATGGATGGCTTTTCAGGTTACAACCAAATTTTGGTTGCCCCTGCCGATCAACACAAAACTGCCTTCATAACTCCTTGGGGAACTTTCTGTTACCGTGTAATGCCGTTTGGCCTTAAGAATGCTGGTGCGACCTATCAGCGGGCTATGACCTACATTTTCCATGACATTATGCACACTATCCTCGAAGATTACGTTGATGATCTTCTGGGCAAGTCTAAACATCGCAGTGAACATCTCGATGTTTTAACCATTATTTTGATGCTTTGTTACAATATTACGTAAAGTCTTGACCAAAGAAATGTGTCTTTGGTGTCCTTTAGGAAACTTAAGGCTTTATCGTCTCTTTACGTGGCATTGAGGTCGATCCATCTAAAGTAAAAGCTATCCTAGAAATGCCCCCACCCAAAAACCTTAAACAATTGCGTAGTTTGCAGGGTAAACTTCAATCCATCCGGCGTTTCATTTCCCAACTCTCGGATCGATGTCACCCTTTTCATCACCTTCTAAAAAAGGACGTTGCCTTTCAATGGAGTGAGGAGTGTCACCAAGCCTTGAAGCTCTCAAAACATATCTCTTGCGACCACTGTGCTTATCCCACCCGGGGACGACCGTCCTTTCTACCTTTATCTTTCGCCCCTGACCATCTTTATAGGAGCTATGCTCGCCCATCGAGACCGACACGTAGAAGCGAGGCCGTTTACTATATAAGTCGTACCCTCGTGGATTACGAGACTAGGTATACACATGTAGAAAAATTGTGCCTGGCCCTATCATTCGTCGCCACCAAACTCGACATTACCTCTGAATCACAAAACTTTCGTCATCACCAACACAGACCCCATTCATTATATGTACGCCAAACCACACCTAAACCAACGCATCGCTCGATGGCTCATGCTCCTCGCCGACCTCGACCTTGAGTTTATACAACAGAAATCAATCAAAGGACAAACTCTTGCAGATCAACTTGCGGAGGCCCCTCTACCTGGGGAACAATTTACCAATTTTACCTTCCACAAGCGAACTCATCGCCACTCTTTCGCTCGGAGAAGTGTCGTATCAAATGACCCTCTTCTTCGATGGATCTAAGTGCCAGCGCGGCGGAGGAGCCGGCATTGTTCTCATCCCTCTTGACGCTGAACCTATGCCTCTTTCATTCCGACTTGATTTCCCTTGCACTAATAATACAGCGGAATACGAGGCCCTTGTTCTAGGTCTCCAAGTTGCGTTACACTTAGGTATCAAATCTATCAACATTTTTGGCGACTCTCAATTGGTAGTCAATCAAGTTACGGGCATCTACCAATGTAAAAACGAGGAACTTCAGAAGTACAAACACCACGTGGAGTCACTTCTAGCCTTATTTACTCACTATGCTATACAAACCATTCCCCGCTCCACTAACAAATTTGCGGATACTATGGCTTGCTTAGCCTCGCAAATTCCCGCCGCGCCAACTGACTCTGAATTATTCGTCGTGGTCCAACAACTTTTGCCCCATCTATTCAACCCGGTAGTTTGTATGATAAATCTTTTGTATCTACTAATTCACAGGATACCTGGTACCACCAATTTCATGACTACCTTACAATCTCTGTCCTCCCACCTGATCTTACTAGTAACGGCAAACGTGCTTTTCTTAAAAGTGTTTCGCGTTATGTTGTCATGGGGGGACTCCTCTATAAACGTGGCTTTGATGGCATCCTCCTTCGCTGTCTAACCGGCGCAGAAATCACTCATACCATCCAACAGGTCCATGACGGTATTTGTGGTGGACATTTTAGCGGCCTTGCCGTGGCTAAACGAATCCTTCGCCTAGGTTATTATTGGCCTACTCTCAATAACGACTGCTACGAATATGTTAAGCGCTGTGTCATGTGTCAACAACATGCCAATCTTCAACATACTCCTAGCCACCCGCTACAGGTCGCACGAGATCTTTGGCCTTTCTCACAATGGGGTTTAGACCTTATTGGTGAGATTCACCCGACCTCTTCACAACGTCACCGTTGGATAATCACAGCGACCGAATATTACACAAAATGGGTGGAGGCCGTTCCACTCATTTCAATCAAAAAAGAAAAAATTGTCGAATTCATTAACCATCACATTATCTGTCGTTTTGGTATTCCTCATCGCCTAATAACAGATAATGGTAAATCTTTCAAAAATAAGTTGTTACAAGACCTTTGTGACAACTTTGGTATCAAACTTAGCTTCTCATCGCCTTACTTATCCATGAGGCCAATGGTGGTGAATCTTCTAATAAAACTCTAACCAAAATCCTCATGAAAGTCGTCAATGAATCTGGAAGAAATTGGCACGATCACATTCCCTTTGCCCTTTGGGCTTATCGTACTAGCATTCGTACTTCCACTAATGCCACACCTTTTTCATTGGTATATAGTGCAGAGGCTGTTTTGCCTCTCGAAATACAAATACCCTCCTTAGAATATCTCTTCAAGATATTCTCACCAGTGATGATTTCCGCGAAGCGGTTAGCCCAATTAGAGCTTCTTGACGAGCGACGTCTTACAGCTCTCGATCACCTCCAAATCTATCAACAACGCATCAAGCGTGCTTATGATAAGCGACTTCATGAGCGTACCTTTAAGGTTGGTGATCTTGTCCTCAAAGAGAATCAACATGTAACCAAACTAGAAAAGAGCAAACGTGGAAAATTTGCTCCCAATTGGATTGGGCCTTATATAATCACTCACACCTATGGATCAGGCACTTATCGTTTAGCTTAAGCAATGGTAAACCTGAGCCTGAACCCCTTAATGCCTTGCATCTTCGACCATTCTACTGTTGAATCTAGTGTTATATCACTTCTTATCCGCCTACTGCTCGTCCCTTGAGCTCACATACCACCACATACACTTGTCTCTTACATCTCGAAATAAAATCAAGCTCACCCCTCACCTCCCCTTACGATGCCTTCCCCTTCTTAGTCTAGTCCATGACTTCAAAGTATTAAAATAAGCCGTATTCTTATGGGATTTTCTTGAGTCAAACTTCCTACTAAACTAGATGCTTCACGCTAAAAAGAACATCTAGTCATCTAAAATTAAATATATTTGCTCCCTCGAAGGACGGCTATATGCCAAACTATTCTTCTTCTTATAAATATTGCTCCCCTGAAGGACAGACTATGCACTAAAATCATCTCTGCTACTATAAATGTTGCTCCCAGAAGGACAGCTATACATGAGTCGAGCCTTTATCGAAGCTTCTCGCATTGATCAACCGTGAAGACCTCAAGAATAAAACAATCAATATCCCTTGCAGACTTCCCGCATCGATCAGTCTACATTCAATAAAATAAAAGCCTCATACAAAAGAAATTTTTGGGTCATGGACTTGTCTATTTAGGGTAGGTTCTCTTTCGTTATAACAAGTTCTTTATACCTCAGCTATATCATCCACATCACCTCACCATTTGTTTCCACTCAAGGGACGTAACGTACACCTGATATATTGTGATCATACAACTCTTTTCAACTATGGACTTCTCGTCTATACACGGCACTTAGGGCTTCAGGCTCGTTCTACGTTGTGTGGTTTGTTTAGCTCTTTTCACCTATGGAGCACTCTTTCCGCTTTGCCTTGCATCTAGAATTGTGTGTTGATCTTAATCAGGACACTATTCCCTACTACTTTGGTATGCTAACCTTTGCTTTACCTATACCTACACCAACAACATTATCCTACCAGCACCAACACCATTACCCTACCAACATCAATTTTTTTTTTTTTTTTTTTAAACGACAAATTGCCTAAACCATACCAAATTGCCCAAATTCACCCCTCCCTGATCCTAAGGAGAACTACATCGATCGAGGCCCTTCCTTGCTTTGTGCAATGGGCTATGTAGGCAGCACTTCGGAGACATGGGGTCTCCCAAGGTTAGCTCGACCATCCCCTACCATAACCTATCTTGTGTGGTGAATATAAATATTTTTGTGTATTTTTATTTTAATCACATTTCTCTTTATCCTTTTTTCGAAACACCAAAATTCAAAACACAACCATTCTTATTATTATCATCACTCAAATCAACATACATATTTATTTTTATTTAGATGTTAAACAAATACATCTTCTCTATCATCGACACGCAGGTCGGCATCCTTATTCTTATACCTCGCTAACATATACTCAGACCATCACAACTCATCCCGAACTAGGTGATGATCGTGATCGTCGACCCCTCTCGCCGGGCCTCTCTGTCCTCAAAGGTACCGCGGCTATTGGTACCGCCCACTGATCTGCCAATCTCTCCTGTAACATATGAATACGCCCTCTCGCATGGAGAACTCCAGCCTCTAGTCTCGCCGCCCGTGACTCATGACCACTAACAATCCTCTTGTCTCATTCACTGCGTTTGGAGCTGCTTTGAACCAAGCGCTGCGAGCGATCCTCTCTGCTGTGATCACCACTGTGTCAGGGCGCTCGCGTACACCTCGCAGTTCTGCTACCCACCATAATCTATAGGCCTCTGTCATTCCTACATCCATTACCCTGCGATCGGCTGCTATCTCCTCAGGCCCTTCTGGAGGTGTTGGCGGGGTGGTGAGAATCTTTGCCTCGGCATCGATCCTCATATATGGTCTATAAGCTGTGGTATGTCTGCACATATCAAATTGTCGCGCACGCGATCTATAGGAATCCTCTCATATTCACTGGCTTTGTGCCCATGATCCACCTCAATCGCTCTACACCTCTCGACTCCTCGGCTATGTTCTCGGTTACCATATAGTTCCGTAGGGAACCTCAATGAGATATCCATATTTGTCACTCTCTCCCATACACCTGCCTATAATACTCAATGTCACCGGCACGGCTTTGAGATCTTGCCTCTTGTTGCATGCGGACCCATCGGAATCCCGACCTCGTACTCGGTCTCTCTCCTGCCTGTATAGATCGGCCTATTGGTCGCACACAAACAATGTGCTCATAGGCCCAACAGTGTAATAAGTATGAGCAATCCAACGTTGTCCTGTGACTTCGCCTACAAGCCCATAAACCCCTGTATAGCTCCGCCAAATATGCAGGTGCCCATGCAAACGTAACGTTCCTTTCTATCATCTCCCAGATAACACACATCAATGCCTTTGGAAATTTTCCCCCTTCAGCCCTCGGTAATGCATAATACCCTACTGCTATCATTAATATCACTTGCTAACCTTGTCTCCTCGGGGTGTCTTTGCATACATTACCCCATATGTAAGCGATAAACCTCATTTGTGTCAAATCTCGTGCGTATGGACCAAATCTGCTTTGTTATCGCTCCCAGTGCCGTTAGGTAGTGCACGATATCTTGGCTCTCTGTAATAGGGAGTCTCGAAATCGAAACACATCTTCGATATTCTTTGTCATCTCACCTGTTGGCAGATAGAAGGTATTTGTCTCAGGATTCCATCTCTCAATCAGCGCCTGTAACATACCATGGTTACGTGCGATTCGTGAATAATAAGCAGTTCCACTTAACCCCTGACGATTTATCAATGTCCATTCATTTGGTGTTACATCGCTCGGATTAGCGACAACAATGATAACTGCCTTTTTATCATTCATCCTCAACTCTGTCTCTGCCTGCATACACCAAAACAACAAACAACCATTCAACCCGTTAGGGTCTTTTTCAAACATTCTGGAAATTTCTCCAGTAACCGGTACCGGTTATACATAACCGATATCGGTTGCATAACCGATACCGGTTATCCCTAACCGCCACCGGTCACTGTCAATTTTATACACCTTCCTTAAAAACAACCACCTACGACAATAATTTGCTCGTTTCTTCGTTTTTATACATATAAACATACCTGAAACCCCTGATTGCCTACCCGGTAACACTTACCTCACCTGCAACCCTTGTTATCATGTTTTCTTTCTCATATTTACCCACCTATTCTACCCCATCTTCTTCACAAAACCATCGAAATCAAATCACAACCAAAGCGTTTACCTCTTGGGTTGCGGTAGCTTGCGATGACCCTTGTCTTCTCTCTTGTCACACTGCTTTGGATGTTTCTCCTCGTCTGCCATTATCACCACCTTTTTTCAAACTGCCTTGCTATCTTGAATCTCGGATCACAATTCCCTTTTCTTGTCTCTTCTCTCCTTATCACTCAGATTTCTCATGCAAAAACACTGTCATGTGATCGTCAAAGCAGCGTCGCGTTCGCGCTTTTAACCTCTTGCGTGGCTCTAAAATTAAAACTTGAGTTGCCACCCTAGCTTTTTTATTTTAGAAAAGCCCATACCTAAATAACGGTATCGGTTACTTAAGCGATATCGGTCTGTTAGCTCTGAGCATCGGTTACCTAACCGATCCGGTTACACACCCTCCTTTTTGAAAGCGGGGTTCTTTTCTTCATTTCTCATCTAAATTTTTGTCGCGCCCGCCTCTTTGCTGCATAAACAACACAATTTACCACATTTTGTTCATCCACCACATATAACATTACATTTTCATTACACATCATTTATACCGACACCTGACCCTCGACTACAAATATCAAAAAAACTATCAATCTATACATCATTCGGATCCATCTCATCGATTACATATATCACCTTTGTCACAAAACCACCAATTTATCACATAACTTTGTCATTCATATATACGCGCACAAAAACATCGGCATCATCTATCTATATCAACATGTCAATTAAACTCATCACACATTCTATATATTACCAAACCATTAACAAACTATTTCAACACATTTAAAAAATAAAAAAAAAAAACAGCATGTGGATCAAAACATCATCTATATATATATATACAAATTTTCAACAATACAATGTGCCCTACATCGGGGCCTCTGTGATCACATAATATACCAAAGCCGGCACGCAGGCCGCAATACCTACCACAAATCTCGGCTCGGCTCATGAGGCGGTCTCTCATATCAAAAATATACTCGGCTCATGGCGGTATCAAATGTACAACCCGTACTCGGCTCATGAGCGGTATATAATAAATAAATAAATCAAAACAATAAATAAATGTAGGCACGCAGGCCTCTATCAATACAACCGGTTCGCAGACCGGTGCCCGTGTCCCTATACAAAACCACGTCGGGGATCTCTCAGCTTTCCCCACCGCCCTCGGCACCTCTCCCCGCTGGTCCCTGTGGCGCCTCTCGCCTCCTGCCTGTCACAGACACGCCAGCTGTGGCTGCCCCTCCCTGAGATCTCTGGCTGCGCGAGGTCTCTGCTCTATGAGCTGCATATGCCTGATAATCGACTCCGGTACTATCAAGAATATCCTGATAATAACGGGCCTCTGCTCTAACCTCCATATAGCGATCTCGCGCCACTGAAGGAACTGGGGCTGGTCCCCTGGCACCCAACACCACTATCCCCGAGCTGTACTGCACACTTTTTGTGGGTGTGGCGCTGGTGGAGTCTTTGCTGTGCTGTGCACTACTGCACTGTGGCCGTGGTGGTATCTGGGCTGTGTGGGCATCTTCTTTTGAATGCTTTTGCTGTGCTGTACACTGCACACACATTTTTGTCTTTCTTGGTGGTGGTGGTCTTTTGCACTGTGCACAATACTGACACTGAGGCACAGGCTTTGCCCCTGTAAAACCCCTATCTCTGTGCTGTGCTGTGCGTGACCATTTGTCCTGTGTAATAGCTTGCTTTGCCCGGGGCTGATCTCTCTCTGCGAGTCACATTGCTGCAGTCAGGCAGGCTGTGCGGGAGTACTATCCTCATTGCTCTCTGCTGCCCACCCCACCTGTACCTCTTTGCCGTGCACCGGCATCATCCACCCCCACTGCTTTGGTCTCTCAGCTACCCGGTCGGATCCCAAGGTGTGGTCTTTGGTAGTGGGGCCTCTACATCATCCCTCATCTTGAGGGAAGGGAGGTGGCTCATCTGTGGCGGCCCCATCTGCTGCGTGCCCTCTCTAAGGGGTATCGCTCGTACTCTCCGGCCTCGAATCCTGCTTTATCCAGGAATGTATCTTGGATCGGGCGCGGTGTATGCGGGCTCCTCTGCCGGTGATGACCTCTGTAGGGTCTCCATATAATGTCTCTGCGGTAAGGCCCTTAGCGTATATGTCATAGTAGGCCACATCCCGACTGCAATATTTGCTCGTGGGTGGCCCTGACCCCGACCACCTCGAAAGCCATATCGGTATACGATCGTGGTCTGGCTGCTTTGGGGTAGCCCTGCGGCACTGATGCATACGATGTGCTCGTATGCCCAGCGAGTCTGACAAAAGGTCGAACAAATACCAAATCGCCTCCTCCGGCGATAGCCCCATAACTCCCTGTATAATTGCACCAGATACACTGGTGCCCATGCGAAACAGGTGTGCTCCTCCACCATCTCCAGTAGCACCCCCATCAATGCCCGTGGGAAGCGGCCTCCCTCTGAATCCGGGAGGGCGAAGCAGGTGATCCCTATCATCATCAACACGGCAAGCCGTGTCTCATGTCTGTGTGCGCGGTACATGTCCCCATATCGATGCTCGCATTTATGATATGTAAGAAGCGGTGCATCCCCAAAAAACCTGCGGTATCTATCCATGTGATCTCGAATCCACGGAAAAGCGGCCTCTCCCTCGATCGGTAGCCGCGGGATGCGTACACATCCTCTAATGTGACGGTCATCTCCCCGGTCGGCAGATGGAACACATTGGCCGCCGGATCCCATCTCTCGATGAGGGCGACCATCAGGTTGTGATCTCTGTCGATCGCTCTGTATCTCTGGACCCCGCCAAGCCCCACCTCGCGCATGATGGCCCAATGCGCGCGCGGATATGTGTGGCCTCATCCGGCTCGATAGTGGAGGCATCTATCACGCATCGTCAGCTGGCGCGTGCTGCAAAATCAGCCCACATCCTTAGACCCACTCGTTATAATAACATCTACTTTACCATCTACCCCCTTTTTTTTGTAACACCCAAAATCTAACCCCACCCCAACACGCTACCTTACCCACCCGAAACCCAACCTAAAAAACCCTAAACCCCATCCTAAATCCAACCCATACCCCAGGGTCTCTACCTACCCACCCCAACTCAACCTGACCTGACCCACCTGACCCACCCCCACCTGAGTCACCCTATCCACCTTGACCCTATCCACCCACCCCCACACCCACCCCACCCACCCCAGCCACCCTACCCCTTTCAAACCCTATCGACCCTGACACACTAAACCCTCGACCCCTAACCCTATCCCCACCCACTCACCCAAACTCAACCCAACCCACTCACCCAAAACCCACCCAACCACCCAAAACCCAACCCAAACCCCACACACCCTAAAACCCTAAACCCCTAACCCTATCCCTTCCCCACCCCTGACCCAAAACAAACAAACCAAACCCATGACCCAAAACAAACAAACCAAACCCAACCCCCCAAACCCAATCCCACACCCAAACCCAATCCCACACCCAAAACCCAACCCAAAACAAACAAACCATCCCCAACCCAACCCCCCACCCACCCCATTGACCCGACTGACCCCTACATAAACCCCTGCCGTGGCGGTCGATACATCACCGAGCGCCGGTCAAACTAATTGTACCCTTCCCTAAACTTTAGCGGCCGTGCTGGTCGTCGCAGTAGTGACCGACATCGGTCTTTGTTCTATCCGGGCCGAACCCCGCGCGGCCCCCAAACTCATTTTTACCTATTTCTACCCATCTACCCACCAAAAACCTAAAAACTTACCCACCTACCCACCTTAGCCTATCTAACCTATCTACCCTCTCCCTTTCTCAAATTACCCCTATTTACTCATTCTTTCCCTACAAAATACAAATTCTACCCAAATCTCAAAAAACACCATAAATCAACCAAATCAACAAATTAAAGAGTTTAGAACCTACAGAGGGTACGGCGACACGTCGTCGTGGTGGGATGGGTGGTGGCGGTCCGGTGGTCGGCCCCTCGGCTCCTCTGCTGTGCCATGGCTCCGATCGATCTCTTTGGGTCCCCGGTCGATCACTGCTTTGCCTCCTCAACTATTCGGGCCCACTATCGACTCTCTCCTTGATCAAATAGCTCCACCTCACTCAATACCCCTCCAAATCAACTCTCCACGTCAGACAAGTCAAAATTTGGATTACAAAAAACAAAAGTGACAATGACAGGCCGTATATTTCTTTTTATAGGTTTTTCGTCTTAAACCGATGTCGGTTTCCTTTTGCCCTAGGAAACCGGTATCGGTCCCTTAACCGATATCGGTCATGATGAATCGACGTCGGTTTGATACCTCTTTTACCCCATTCTTTGCCGTTCCTTACTCCTTGCCTCTTTTTCACCAATATCGCCTCTGTCCACCTTTGTTGCACAACATTTGTTCCCTGGTCCGGCCCGACCCAAGGCCTCGCCCTACCAATTGGCCCGACCCAAGGCCTCAACCTACCAATTGGCCCGACCCAAGGCCTCACCCTACCACTTGGCCCGACCCGAGGCCTCGCCCTACCTATTTGGCCCGGCCGAGGCCTCGCCTACCTGTTGGCCCGACCCGAGGCCTCAACCTACCTATTTGGCCCGACCCGAGGCCTCGCCCTACCTATTTGGCCCGACCCGAGGCCTCGCCCTACCTATTTGGCCCGGCCCAAGGCCTCGGCCTACCTACTGTTGGCCCGACCCGAGGCCCCAGGCCTCGAGGCCTACCTGTTGGCCCGACCCGAGGCCTCGCCCCTACTATTTGGCCCGACCCGAGGCCTCGCCTACTGTTGGCCCGACCCGAGGCCTCGCCCTACCTGTTGGCCCGACCCGAGGCCTCGCCTACCTATTTGGCCCGACCCAAGGCCTCGCCCTAGGCCTGTTGGCCCGAGGCCGAGGCCTCGGCCTACCTGTTGGCCCGACCGAGGCCTCGCCCTACCTGTTGGCCCGACCCGAGGCCTCAGGCCGAGGCCTCGCCCTACCTATTTGGCCCGACCCGAGGCCTCGCCCTACCTAGTTGGCCCGACCCAAGGCCTCGCCTACCTATTTGGCCCGACCCAAGGCCTCGCCCCACTTATTTGGCCCGACCCAAGGCCTCGCCCTACCTATTTGGCCCGACCCAAGGCCTCGCCCTACCCACTTGGCCCGACCTAAGGCCTCAACCTACCACTTGGCCCGACCCAAGGCCTCGCCCTACCTATTTGGCCCGACCCAAGGCCTCGCCCTACCTATTTGGCCCGACCAACGTTTTATTTTATCCATCCATCCTGTACCTTGTGTTCAATCGAGCTCACTTGTTCGTGTTTTAGCATGATTAGGGTCCTTGACTTGATCTGTCGACCAACTTTGCCTAGACCTAGACCGTGACGTTTATCTCAACCAAACCAACCATTTGAGTGCTTGCCGAACATGCCTAAAGCGTTCTGTACCTTACTGTTATATACCACGGAGCTACTTCCATGCCTTGGATACGGGATTATATCACCCTTGTTTGGATAAACTATCGACCTTTGCCTATACATTGCTTTGGTTTGCTCGTCGAATCATGTACCCTAGTCGTCTATTGCATTTGACAACATGCTGCTTCCTTGGACCTACACCATCACCTTATCATCCTCTCTACCACATATACCCTTTATCGACCCTATCACTGATTTCCGTTCACTCAATCGTGATAGATTTGAGGGGATTACCTATATCTTTAACATGAGAAACCACTTCATATTATTGTCGCGTGACTTTACTGAGACAAGCTACACGACAATAAGGGGCTAATGTAGACACCAAATTCGTGTCTCACGACCCCTTGTGACCCGCATCTCATTTCGTAACCTAACCTCATTACCTAAACCTTACACAAGTATTTATTAATTGCCTTGTAATTGATAAATCTACACCACCTTACCTACCACCTCACTTTGCCACTTCATCATGACCTAGCCCTAACCCTAAAACTAACCTAATTAGGACCCATGACTTGGTCTAGACTCACATCCATAACTAATGCCTCCTTACTCGCACCCAAGCGGACCTTCTAGCCACTTGACCAAGCCCATGGCTGATCTCTCGGGAAAGCGGGGAAGGTGGGCTATTTTACTAAAAATAGCCTACTTTTTCCTAACCGATGCGGTTCTACTCGGCCGCCGTCGGTTCTGCAACCGCCATCGGTTCCTGTAAATGGGCTTCCCAAACCAAAACAACGGATCGGAATTTCATTTTGGAGATCGGTCGAAGGATTTTTAACCAAAGGAGAGTCAGCGATCGGCGAGTCGAACTTCACTCGACCAAGCGAGACGAGTAAAGAAGCCAGAAGAGTTGGCAGCAAAGGAGATCAACTTGCACCTTCAAAAAAAAACCAGTAAGTTATATCTTGCATGTCCTCCATTATAACATTTCTTGTGCTTTTGGAATTGTAATCTTCCCAAATCCGTTCCTGAACCCATTATCTAACGAACCATTGCCTCTAACCATCATTCCTTAGCTTCTAACCATCCCATTTCTCAATACTATCCAAAAACCAGCCATTACAAACACACCTGACCAGCCCGAGAAGATCCTAGAACCACCGGTATCGGTTATCAGTGACCGCCATCGGTTATAGATAACTGGCATCGGTTCCTTTGATCAAAACCAAGAAAAACAGCCTTTTCCCTACCTAGTTCCACGAAACAATTTAATTAGTACTCTACAGTATTTTGTGTTAATTCATATTAGCGAGGCCGACCACCTTCGAAAGGAAGTTTCATACTTCACAGGCCCAAGCGATTCCCTCATTTATTATCTAATCAAAATCTTGTGGTCTTGTGTTCTTATTTGCGAGTAGTCCTTCCCGAGACAAAAAGGAGTTCTTCGCGATCGGCTGATCTTTCTCTGATGTACGCGCACATCATCTCGACATTCTACGGGTATTCCTCCTAACCCTAACCTTATCGAGACCTCGTAGTTATGATCATGATTTGTATTGTGGTTTCCTGAGGTTAAAGGACATGATTCTGTACGTTCCACAATTGTAAAAATTTTATATAATGAGTTCCATAAGACCAAATGTATATATTTATAGAGATCTTCTTATCTAATAATAAAACACCAACGTAAAAATATCACATAGGTCACATCTCCCTTAGAATTTTAAACTTGGTATTTATAAAGTCCCTCTTCTAACACTTCTTAAGAATGGAAAGCTTAATCTACATGGTGAAAATAAGGGGATGCCCACATGGATTCCTATAGGGATTCCCATAGGGAACAATGATCATAAATCATCTACTTTTTCAAACCCTTTGGTGGCTCCTCCTTTAGATGGTTAGAAGCAAACAAATATTGTGGGTTTAGTGGAGCTAGAAACTGAACCCAAAGTTAACGTAGTGACCTGTACCCAAGATTAATCTTCACAACCTCTTCCTATGTACCCTTAAATGTCGAATGATACACCAATGGCTCCCAAACTAGTAGGGGCCTATGATCTCATTACGGATTTGACCAAGACCTTTTCTCACATTTCCTTTTTGGATTTGTTGAAGAATTCTCCTACGCATCGAGTGGATTTGTTAGAAGTGTTAGGCATTGGCCATATTATTCACGTCACCCCTCCTCTAGGGAAAATTGATAGAGATTATGGTTTTGTATTAGACATTGCAAAGATGCCAACAAACATTGAACTGAAATAAAGAGGTGATCTGCATTGTACCTCTAGGTTTTGATCTACAACAAATATGTTAAGTGTGTAATGATAGATGATGGGGCTACCATCTACATAGTTCCTTTTTCATTTCTTCAGAAGCTAGGCTATGGAGAAACCAATTCTTTTACAAAATAAAACATGTTGAGAGGTTATGAAAACCTCAAGGAAACATCCATTGGGACTATAGTGCTTTTGTTTACCCTCAAAATAAAGACTATATTCAGTAATTTTTATATTACGAGATCTAAAAAAACTATAATATGATCCTTAGTTGACCTTGGATACATATAATGAAGGAAATCCCTTCTACATTATTCCAAGAGGTCATATTCCTACACTTAGGTAAGGTTTTCATAGCTCAGGGAAAACCAAATCCATTTGACATCCATTTGGCCAATTTAAATAATAAACCAAGGGTTTATACTCAATTCAAGCTCTTGTACAACTATTTAAACAAGCCTCGGGGTTCGAAACATGAATCCTAACTTGTTCCAATGAATGAGTTGGAAACCCCTAAGGTAATTGAAGGGGTAAATATTAATGAAATTAAATACCCTATAGTATAAATTATATCAACAAAAAATATGGCTGAGATAATTAGGATTCTAGAGAATTTTTTTCCTATTATTCTTCCTTTTGATTCCTTAGGAATAATCCATGCTCTTAGGATCACTAATCCTTGGTGATGGCTTTGAGGATATTTTCATGGTTGAGGTTTTAGAAGTCAAATAGGAAGATTCCAAAAATGATAAAATTATATCTTCCCCAATGATTGTTGGACACTTAACTATGACGGTGCAAAGTGTCGCTATCACATTAGGGCAGGGGTGATCCTTACTTCTCAAAAAGGGATGATTATGCATTTTACCTTTAAGTAAAATTTTGAATGTACAAACAATGCTTTGTAAAATACAAGGCTATTCTTCTTGGTCTCAACATATCTAAGAGGACGGGCGTCGGTAATATAAGAGTTCTAGGTGATTTCCAATTTGTCACTAATTAGGTATTAGAATTTTATAAGAATAGAGTGGATCACCTGCATCTCTACAAGATCATCATCCTTGAGCTAAGAAAATATTTTGAATTCATTTCTATCGAAGCCATACCTAGAGAGAAAAACCTCTTGGCTAATTCAAAGGCCACCTCTTCCACTCAATTTTTCCAAGCAAAGAATTAAAGGAAACTAATTTTATGATCTTAGTTTGATCTAAACCATTTGTTCAAAAATTTCCAACCAACGTGATTCTGGCATATGTCAAAGCTGAGAATGAGCTTGCCACTGTGGAATTTTTATAGATTGATGAGGTAATCCTATGATTCCTCAATACATACATTGATATTCATCTCACACATCATACGATAGGTTTTTCTCTTAAGCCTCACACTTTCTCCTACTTTGGATATCACATAATTTTTCCTTCCTCATCGAGAGGATCTTGAGATCTATGAGATAGAGGAAGAAGAGTTGGATCTACCTCTAGGCTTTCACGAGTTTGAAGAGGGTAACACCTCTTTGATTGAAGGGACCATATATATTAATATAGGGATGGAGGAGGAACCAAAGATCTTAAAACTCAGTTCTTCTCTTACTTGAACAAGATAGAAGCACATAAATGGTGTTCAAAGAAAATTTGAAAGCCTTCAACTTCAGTTATAAGGAAATAAATGGAATTTCTCCTGACATGGTGGTTCACAACTATGTCATGAAGCTTGATGCCAAGCCCATGAAGTAGAAGTCATGACCCATGAAGCCAAAGGTGGATTTAATGGTCAAGGAAGAAGTAATGAAGCTTCTTTAGGTAGGTTTCATTAAACTAGTGGACTATTCCATGTAGGTGTCTAACATTATCCCAAGTCTTAAAATGAATGGGAAGATACATGCATTTGTATTAAATTTAGACAATTCAGAAAAAATTGTCTTAAGGGTGACTTCCCATTGCCTTCCATCGATGTCATTGTATATGTAACAACCGACTATGAGTTATTATCACTTATAGAAATTTTCTCCAGTTACAATCAGATCAGGATCTTTGAGGAGGAAAACACCAAGACTACCTTTAATACTTCTTTGTAAACCTTTTTGTATGCAGTAGTGAAATTTGTCTTTTAAAATGTCAGATCCACCTACTAATGAGAAATTACATATATATTTCATTATATTATCCATAAGATTGTGGAATCTTACGTTGATGACCAATTGGCTAAGGACAAGAAGCATTGTAATCACCCTAAGGTTCTTCACATTATTCTCTCCCATCTTATTGAGTAAGGTGTAATGTTTAATAGAAAAATTATGTATTCGGAGTGATGTGAGGGAAAATATCTTTGGCGTATATCATTTCTTCCCAAGGAATTTATGTACACCTAAAAATATTCGAGTAGTTTTGGAGATGACTCCACCTTCGAGATGAATCGACGTTTGGTCTTTTCTATGTAATCTTGGGGCAATTTGCAGGTTTCTTCTCGATCTAACTTATGTCTTCCATGCCATTAGTAACTTGTTAAAGAAGGATTGTATTAAAGTGGACTTTAGAATTTCTCAAAGCTGTTTGAATCAATAAAATGTTTTCTCATGTCATCACCTTCACTCATGCCACCCAAATCAAATTGTTCCTTAATCTTATACTCTTAAGTAGATGAGGTATCGCTATCTTGCATGTTGGTGTAACAAGATGATGGTAATCATGAACGTTTTGTTTATTTAATTATTCACACTCTTCTCAATTATGAGACATGCTATACAAGGAAGAGAAATAATGCCTGAAAATTAAGTTTGTAATGAAAAGATTAAGGCATTATATGCTTAACTAGAAAATGCGAGTGGTCGTCAAGTTTGAAAAATTGTAAAATTTCTTAACTCAAGGTTTCTTATCTAAAAAGGTTGGACATTTTCTCACGTTAATGGGTGAATTTGAACTCACCTTCATCAACCAGAAGTTTTCAAAGGACAAATTATTATTGATTGGTTTGCAGACAACCCAATAGATTGTGGAGACATAGTAACCTATATTTCTGGATGTGTGTGTGTTTTACATGGAAAATAATCTTTCCATTGCATTTTTTCCATGGTATGATGATATCATTAATCATATTGTGGACTGTACATATCCTAAGGGACCAACCTTTCAACAAAGGCATCGGTTACACATCATAAATGCTAAACATGTAATTATAGAAGAAGTCCTCTATCACTGAGCCCTTGACAACTTGCTTTTGAGGTGTGTAGATGAAGAAGAATCAGAAAATAACCTCTTCAAATCTCATAGCGGAGTCTATGGGGGTCACTTCAAAGGGCATCCTACTACTCAAAAAATTCATCGAATGGGTTATTTCTAGCCCACTTTAGTGCATGATGTTGTAGAATATGTATGCAGGTGTCATAAATGTCAATAATGCTTGCATGAGATACATATCACTTCTCAGGATCTACGTCCAATTGTGAAACCTTGTCTCTTTTCTACTTAGCATTTGAATTTGTTAAGGAAGTTCTCTACCTCATCAGTAGATGGTGACAATTTTATTATTACATCTCTAGAATATTTCAAAAAAAGGGTCAAGGCCATGCCTCTCCCTACAATTCCTAGGTCTCTAATCACCAAGTCCATTTTGAATCGGATCATCTATAGGTATGGAGTCCTACGAGATCATTATTTAAAATAATGACACATCCTTGAATAATGAATAAGTGCATGAGTTGTGTTCACAATTTAAAATATCACATCACACAACCTCTTTATATTACCCTTAGGCCAATGGATAGGATGAGGTGAAAAATAAAACATTGAAGTCCATACTCCTCAAAATAGTACAAGAGAATAAGCATGATTGACATTAAAATCTATTTCCAACCTTATCGGCCTATAGGACATTAGTACGGATGCCTATGGAGGAAATCCCCATTTCTTAATTTTCAGATGTGAATCGGTCTTCTTTGCTCTGAATCAAGCTACCTAGCCTTCACATATATTTACAAGGAATTTTGGATGAATACGAATCTTTTGTGAAGTGCAATTAGTACTACTAGAAACCCTTGATGAAGCTTGATATAGATATGAACAATGACATAGTTTATATGATGATAGAATGTGTCTTGATAAAATAAAAAGGTTTATGAATGAGAAATACAGGTAAGAGACCTAGTTTTCAGGGTGGATAGCAAGATCGATAAGAAGACCGATGAAGGAAAAAAATTTAGACCAAAGTGGTTAGGCCCATATCAAGTCATGGAGGACTATAAGAATGATGTGTATCATCTGTGTACTTTAGAAGGTGAAGAGTTTGGTGAATCAGTCAATTCACTTCACCTTAAATGCTTCTATGCATAGTTCATTTGTATTTCCACCTATACACTATTACATCCACACTACATGAAATTTACATAATCATATTGTAACATTGTGAAACAAGAAACTTATTTTTCAAGTGACTTTAAAAATTTCTGAGAATTGGAAAAACATTTAATCATACTTCTTCAACTATTCATTATATCATCTCTAGACTATTCGATCTTCTATCATCTTGTTAGATGAAGTTTTGACATTGATCCTACCATGACCTACACAATTAAATCTATTCAAGGCTACTTCTATCTTCTTATTTTTCCCATATTTTGTACTAGAAGCTTCTTGGTGTCACATCTTTCCTAAAAATCTCTCTTTTAACAAATCAATCTAAAACATTTCACCCGGATTACTTGTTGACCTGAATCAACCTTTATTGGTGAGCCCTTGCATCCTACTAGTTGCATGGGGTTGAGGCTAGTGGTAGGTCCTACCTACTGAAAGCATAATTCGAAGTTTAAAACATAATTAAAAAAGGAAACAAAAAAACAATAAATACAAAATAATTTCATTTTACAAATAATACTACACTTCTTTTCCCCACTAGTTTTTAGTGATGAACCCATGATTTTTATAGGTAGCATGAGGCTGGGAGAGGAGGGAAGTTCCATTACTTGCATGTTCCTTTTCCTTGGTGATGAGCCCATGCTTCTTACTGGTAGCATGGGGCAAGACATAGGGGTTCCTTTTAAATAAATCAATAATTTGTAAACAATTCAACAAGTAAAAAGTTCTTTGAGTCCTTTGAAATTATCAAAAATGAGTTAGATGCATAAGTTATAAGAAATTTAATCCATAAATCTATATTTTTTCAATCAAGAGGCCATCTACGGGTCTAAGTCTAGTTAAAATTACAAGAAAACTACATTCTAAATTGGATAGTTAGCCTTGCCTAGAGTTGAGTTGTAGTGTCCTAATTGGGTCTTTGTCAAAACCTTATCTTCATATCATTACTTCCATTCATAAAATTCATATAACACGTTTCCTTTTTGCCTCTTGGTGTTAAGCCCTCATATCTTACTAGTTACATGGATTTAAGGATGGAGTGGATTCATTTTATTGTCCTATCATTCTCATCAAATTTTCCAATAAAGCAGAAATACAAAATATCACTTGAAAAGAAAAGTTTTAAGTTTACATTTTTTCCTCATATGCATCATATATATATATATATATATATATATATATATATATATATATATATATCATTCTATCTACACATTTGCATCATCATCCATGACATGCATTCATAAATCCATCTAAAATCATCAAATATTCTACATATCTAAGAGTACACAGATGAAGCAAGTCATAAAAAAATAAAATCTTAAAAATATATCCAAGCCAAAAATAAGTACACATGTATATATATCTATAATAATAGAGTTTTTGTACAATTCCATCATATTCTAGGTGTGGTCAAAATTCTCGTAATGAGTACAAACTAAAAAATCAATATGTATATATATATATATATATATATATATATATATATATATATATATATAGTTAGAAATTATTCAAAGTAATAAAGGCATGTGGATTATCCATCTCTATTGGTTCCACATGAAGGTGCATGACAGGGGTTCCTTCTATAGATCATGTGATGGAAGTGAGAGCCTTTGTGTCAGGACCTATGATAATGATAATGAGAAGTTGAGGCTGGGTGACCTACTAGTGGTGGCCTCATTGTGGGAATGCTCTAGTTTTGGTATCCTCTCGACCAACTGATACGTAGAAAGCTTTATCCTCATCTTGGTAATAGCCCCTTCTACAACCCACGCTAGTGAAAATATGTTTGTTTTATGCCCCTCCATGATCGGCTTCCTTGAGTCCATAAACAACTCATCTCTAGTCATACCTATGGGGTGTGCAAAGTTATCCACAAGAATGCTACGAATAAGATCTCATCAGCCATCTGTCTTAGCTGTAAAACAAAGAAAGCAATGAAAAGTTAGAAAAATTATAGGAAAAAAATAAAAATGTATGTATATAGCATGTAATCGACTAACATTTCTCATCTAAGTAATAGATTCGAGAGAAGAGTGTTAACTTACTTGGATTCTTTGGCCTCAAGATGTGTCTACTAGTGTTGGTGGTGGTGGTAAATTCATTGCAAGAACCTACTTGGCTGCAATTTCCTCTTAGGCCACCTCTGATCAAAAAGGGACCCCTCATCCCATCCTCCTACGAAAGGGAGGGTTCCCTTTGTATGTAAATTCTTAGCCTCGACCCTCGCTACCCTTGAAACCTCTCTAGCATTTGTCCTTTGAGTGTCAGTCTTCTCCTCATCTCCCTCCTCATGTACCTCCTCATTAGAATCCTCCTCAATATCCTCCTCCATCTCGCATCAACCTCCTCTTCCTCCTCCCCATAATGTGTGGGAGTGACCTCTATCTGTAGATTCACCCTTGGCTTAGATGGGTTTGAAACAACCTGTGGTGTGCCAATCGGGACCCTAGATATAATGACAGTCCACTTGAGATTTGCCTACAAGGTAGATCTAACCTCTATAATCCTTGTACGCAATAGAAACTGCTAGGATGGTGTCCATATAAGGTAACCTAAATTTACGGGGCACCC
The DNA here is from genome assembly GCA_018340775.1 of Taxus wallichiana var. yunnanensis. Lineage (NCBI taxonomy): Eukaryota > Viridiplantae > Streptophyta > Pinopsida > Cupressales > Taxaceae > Taxus > Taxus wallichiana. The sequence goes on along the minus strand of CM031235.1, from coordinate 563,040,680 downwards.
TCTGACATGGATGAACCTCCACTTAGCTTATCCTATCCACTAACTATGTAGTATTGTTATGTTCCACCACAATAATGAAATTCTCACCCCATTGGCCAGCCATGTCCTACTACAGCTATGAAACCATGTCATTCACGGTGAGTTTGGGAACAACCTGATGGTTCCCCTTCAACGGGGCCATAAATTTCCATCTAACTTCTCTAATAGACCCAGGATTGACTATCCCAACACCCATCATATAAGGTATGATGCAATCATAGAATCAGATCGTCACTAATGTAGGATGACTAAGGGCCTTTCCCTTTAGTCGAACAACCCTATAAAGATCATGAAATTTACCACCGAACATATCAACACCCAATGCATAGATGTGTTCATGTTGTTATATACTCTAAATAATGAGATCCCAATAGTAGAGTAACTTGTCCCCACCCTTATCCCTAGCCAAACATAAAGAAAAATGCCAATGATGGCTTTACGCAAGGAAAGGATGGGGATAGAGGAAAATAACATTAATCTCATCGGTGATTGACACCGTGTATGCAGTACCAATGCATATCAATGTAAGAATCCCAACTGCGAGACTACACCACTGATGTAGCACTCTCTAGGGTTAATTTCTGTTTGTGATAAGAACCCCGAGAATCTGTAGACATCCTCAAGATTCATGGCCCACTCTCCTCTAACTCTAGGGAATTAGAAATTATTTTATTTTACATCCCAATAACTCAATAAATTAGCTAACAAGTAACCAGGTGGTATAACTAGCGGTTGTCTCGGGATATCCTCCTATCCCGATTCTATGTAAAATATCTTTCTCATCCCGGTGAGTTAATCCAATATGGGAGGGTCCAACCATAGTCTTTGGCTCTACTCCATCTGATATACGGGTCCTTAATTCACCAAAATACTGAAAAGAGCAAGTTAGAAATATCTCATACATAATAAGCTCATTAGTAACATCATGTAACAACACGAAAACCAAAAAGAATCTTCATACTTGGTCATTTCTTGCCTCTGTATTGATTATTATGTAACCAACCCTCTATGCAGATTGTTGGTTATATAACCGTTGCCTATCAGAGTATCGGTTCTATCTAAAAAGAACCATCATACCCGAAGACCCAAAACTCCAAAAAGACAAAAAAAAAGACCATTTTTATGAAATCAAAGCCAAATACACCTTGGATCCCCCACTGTGCAAATTTTTACTATAAAATTAGCAAAAATGACCCTCCCTAGGTTATACTTTTCATATTTTTCACATTATAGGTTAAAGATAAATAAATACAAATAACTTACTTATCTCTCGAGTCATTGCTCCTCTCACTTGTAGGGCTGCCATCACATTGTTGTACTCTTCAATTTTTTTGTACTCATGCATGGCATCACGAGCAATCGAAAGCTCAAAAATCTCTAAGTGGGTGAGTAAAAAATATTTGTAAAAAATAGGGATTTTGGTTATATATAGCATGTTTTAACTATTTTTGTAGTGTGTGTTTTGAAGGGTTGGAGCATTGGAAGAGGTATAAATCTATCTGGAAGACATGGTAAGTCCTATTGTCATTTTATTTTAGTAAATTTCTTCAATTTTGTATTATATCTATACTTGATTTCCATTTTTTCTTGCAAGTGGTGGGAAGATTTGATTGGCATCACTTCAACACATGGATGTGTCGGTATAATTTCTAACTCTCCCATTTGGGAACTCCATACTCTATGTTTTACATCTCTTCAAGGCTAAAATTTTTCTTTGAGGGGGAAATATGTATGCACCTAATTTTTCACATGTTACATTGTCGAGAATTATTCAAAATCCTATTGATGATTAATATCTTTTCTAATGGTGTTCGATTCCAATTTCCCATTTTCATTATATATTTGTATCCTACAATTCTTTCCTTATTCATTTCCATGTTTTTTCTAATTTCCTTTAGCATTCTACAATATTTTTCCTTAGCCTTTAGCTTTAAGTCACGAAGAACCATGGAAGTTATAAAACCACTAGTACGCCTCAGCAGAGGTTGTGTAACCGCCCCTATCGTGATTAGCGATTACATGTGGTTTTCCGAGCCTTCTCTAGTGTATTCTAAATGTCTGTTAACTTTTTCAAACTTGATTTTAGTGCACATTTGTTAGTCAAATTTATTATTCTTAGGATCATTTGATACATACCAAATTTTCCTTCCATTCTTGCTTGATTAATTTTATTTAATTTCCCCTTCTTTGAGAGAGGTGACATTTCTTGGCTACCAAATGGCTTAGACCATTTCTCTACCTTTTTCCTATAAGATCCAAGATTCTACTTGAAGTTTTGGTTGGACATTTGTTTTTGAATTACATTGTTATTCTTCCACAACCTTAGCAAGAAATACACAATCAATCCTAGCGGGAAATTTCTCTTGTAATTTTATTCTCTTTCCTATGTTGCTACCAGATTTCCTATAAGTCATTCCTACTCCAACACTTCTTCATTACTTCTTCTGCACTACCCAACATAGTTCCCTGGATTCATCTAAGCACCAAATTGGAAAAGAAGCTAAGGGGAAAATAAAGTAAACCATCATTGGGTTTTTCATAGTTCTAAAAATTCTAGGTTGGGGATGTACTTGGTTTTCTTGAAGCTTTCTTTAATTTCTTTAGATTTCAATTCACAATTTGATTAGAGTATTCAAGTCAATAGAAAATTCATTGTTGTAGTTTCCATTTTTTTGCATAAAACTTTTGGTGAAAGTTTCTTCCCTGCCTATCCCTATGGGTTTGTAAGGGAAGTTTTTCTGGAAGAGATCTCTTGCACTAGTTTAGAATCAATTGTAATTTCATTTCAATCTGTAAGCTTTCATTAGATCCTTGATTTCTACTGGGAAGTTTCAGGGGAAGAAGTTATTATGAGAATATTTTACTTCTTCCTGTGTCTCTGAGGTAGAACAGAGGAAGTTTTAGATCCAAAAATACAAATTGGAAAAGATTTTATTTTATTAGAATAGGCTAGATTCACTCTGCATAGGAAAATAGCCACACCAGGTTATTTGTTTGTTTAGTTTTGTTAATAGTATTGTAGAGGAAATTTCAACTTCTTCATATTTCTTTTGTAGATTTCTTTTATCTATTTCCAGAAACATAAAAATCCAAAAATATTAGATTAGTTCAATTAGTTTGTTTTATTTTCTACATTTCTATTATTCAATTGAAAAGAAAAAAAACATTAGAATAGATTTGTTTTATTTATTAAATTATTCATTTCCTTTATTAATTAGCTAAAAGCAACACATAGGTTTAATTAATTCAAGGAAAGTAATTGAATCATTTTGATTTAAATCGATTGTTTCTATTTGTTAATTAAGAACATAGTTTAATTAGATGGAAATAAATACGATTCCCCACATGTTCTTAGGTTTCATATGTTTAAACATCAACCTTACCTTTGTGAGATACTTTATGATTTTACTTCTTCTCTTGTTTGATAGTTTGAACATATCCCATATGATAATTAAATGTCATCAACAACCAAGAGATGAAGTATATGATCCTTGAATCCTACAACCAAATGTATCTTACTTGCACACATACATGAACATAGGATTTAGAATCTTGGTTTTCCATTCCATACCACTTCCACTTGCTATCATCTCACAGTTGATAGATTTTAACTGAAGGCGACCATGTTAATGATTTTTGTAGAACCAACTTAGATGAAACTAGTTCCCAAAATCCACTCACTTATCCTTTTCACACTTGTCCTCTCTTACTTCCATGACCTTATCTAGAAACTAACATGAGGAAAATGCAAGAAAGTTCCCATGCCTTTCAAAACTGTTGGGATCATTTTATGTGTGCCATATATTGTATACAATTTATGCACTACCATCATCTTAGATTGTTACATCTCACTTATGTAGGTAAGTAAATATTTTATTTCCTTAGACGAGTAGATTCCATTAGTTCCCGCACATGACATCAAATTTCCTTGATATTTCCTTATTCAAATTTCACCCATTCACCTTATATAGCTTCCACATAGCCATCTATCCATTCCGCATTGACTTTCCTAACACGACCTTGGGAGGTTGAGTGCACCTGAAAGTAAAGAGTTGATTTTCATTCATATAATTACCTTGAAATCATATCAAAATTTTGATTAATTAATAAAAGATATACTTATATTGGGAATCATAATTATAGGGATATATAGGATAGAATTTGCATGGATTGGAATTGCAATTTAGAAAGGGATTTTAACAACAACACTAAGTTAAATATTTGTTTCTAGTTTTTGCTTCACTTTATTCAAAATTACGACTTGTTTTTATGGTGGGAGAAACATGGGCCAAGATAGAGTTGATACTGAACCCATAAAATATATTCATCTAAAAGGGATGGTTCTTTGAGGAGGCTTCTTCAATGAGATGGTTTGTCCATTTTTATTGAAAAATTACAGGCCATGATCTACAACATGCTAATGACTTTGGGAAATCTTGGGAGGATGGTCATGTCAAGATGATGGGAACTAAAATCAAGGTTAATGATAACACCATTTCTAAAGCTATTGGTATATCCACCGACGGCCTACAAATATTTAAGGATAAAACTAGGAGAAAACATGAAATTTTAACCTTCTTTACTCCGGGGAGAATATTGTTTAGTATGATGATGGTATTTCTAGAACTTTCTTGTTGGGTAGGTGGGTGGATGTGTGTCTTGTGGTGATGAAATACCTCACACTCAAGGGTAAATTTAGGAATCTTTTCTCTTACCACTTGTCCATTTTGAATTATCTTCGTAGAAACCAGGAGATGAGTTTTCCTTTTTGATCCTTCATTTCTTGACTACTTTTATAAAAGACTACCAAAATAAAAAGGTGGAAACCCCTCTCCACTATGTCCTAATTTTGTTTACGTTTAATAAAGTTAGAATCCTTATACCTCCCCAACCCCAAGAAAAAAATGATGATTTTGATAACAAGACCTTGGGTGAACAACATAATGGTCTTGCTAGAATTGCTGACATTCTCCATGATATAAAAAGGGTGACATGGGTAGGGAGGAAAGTGTTGGGAATAGGGAGACATCCAAGGAAACATTTGACTAGAAATATTTCATCCTCATAATGGAGTTGACTACCAACACCATTCTAGTGGTTAACTAAAATCTAGTGTAACAAGTCAAAGATTGTCACATACAAATTGATATTCAAAACAAGCGTATCGTAGAGGATAAATGTAGAATTAATTTTGAAGGAATAGAGGAACTCAATCCATCAATATTAGATTTCTAAAATGGAAGAATAAAATTATGAGGTTGATATGTGGTTAGAATTGAGAATTTTTGATGAGAAAACATCGGGAGATGGAGGAAAAGAACACTTTGAAAAAACTCCTTCCATGGTCATCATCAAGTGCAAAGGGAATAGTGAAGTGGTCCCGAGTAATAGAACTAAAAGAAAATATTCTGAGAGTAAGGTATATTGATACCTTTGTATGAAATTTTCTTTATTTTACCATTCTTAGGGTTGTTGTGTCTATTTGTTTTGGTGTTCTAATTATTCTATTTCTTTAATTTTGTATATTTTAATACTTAGACATGTTATGGTCATCTCTCATCTGTGAACACTTCTTATTAAAAATGTTTGAATTTTTTTCTTTTGATTTTTTTGTTGGCTTGTGAGCCTTTGTTTCTTTTTATATAAAGTCTTTTTTCATCCCTTCAATACTAAATCTTATTACCTATCTACAAAAAAATCTAACTATCAATGACAAGGATTATCACACATGGTAATAGTGTAGGTGGATATGGACATTTACTTTTATGTTATGTTTTAGGAGGATAAAATTTCATAATATAATTATTAAACAAGTGTTTGAAAGATATAGAAACACCTATCCTTGACAAGTATAATTCTTTTTTATACACACTGGGAACATCAAAATACTAGGTATATGATGTTCTTCTCGAAATGTTTTTACCCAAAATGTGAGGAATATACAAGCGAGGGAGAAATAAAATTCCATCGTGGTTACATCTAAAACTAAAAAATTGTTGTGGGGGTAGTAAAAATAGACACTTATTTTACATTGTGATTCTATCCCTATTTATTTTTGTATTTTGATTCATGCTCTGTTAATATTGACTTAGAAAAAAAGAATGGATAGTTTTGATACTATTATAGAGTTACGTGGAAAATTAATTGGGTATCAGAACAATATTAAAAATAACAATAAGAATATATACTTTAATTACAAGGTATTGAAAAAAATAAATTTAAGAATCATGTATTTTTAACACTACTAAATCACCTTTACATATTCTATTATTGTTTTTAAACATGTATGTTTTGTACTACTTATCACTTTTTGGATACAAAATTGTTTTCCTTGAAATGGGGTAGGTTTTCTTCCTATTTTAGACACAAAAATATGCACTTACTACTAGTACATTGTGCCTCTAATATGTTGTTATTTGAATGATTCCTAAATAATAAAACTAGACCTTGATCATTATTTCTTTTCCTTACATTGACATTGTTTTACCTTTCCATATTTTTCTCCTCTTATTTTTGGAATTAGCACATTAATTTTGGACATCTCACAATGTGTCACTTATTTTATCATTTTCAAATTCATCTTTAGAGTCTTTCGAACATAATTGCACATTAGGGGACAAGAGAAGATAATGTTATTTCTTCCCTACGGGTGTTCCTTTCCTTTTAATTAGTTTTTTTCATTTTCAAGTTACACACCACTTTTTCATCTTTTTCTAAATATCTATTTATAAATATTAATCAAATTATAATGTCGTAAACATTGAAAATCATATAAAAGAATAATATAAATAAACAACCTACTAACTATTCTAAGGGCAAATCGGGATATTAATTTCTATCTTGGGGTAAAAAGAGAAACTTAAGTATTGCATTATGGATACATTATTCACTACATAGGAAGGAAATATTTTGAATTCCATGAAACACATTATCTTGGGGAAAATTAGTTGTAGCTCATTATCTTGGTAAAACTTAAACAAGGAAAATATAACTTTAGGAGATATAATTCTATCACACACACCTGAAATATAAATTGAGTCGATATATAATGCTTGGTGAAAATCACATTGGGGTGACCACGAGGTTAGTCCAAATAAAAATTTACATATTTTATTTAGATTAATGTGTGCTTGTGTCTTGTGCAGGTAGTTAGGGTTTATATTTCAAGAAATGGTGTGGTAGAAGAACCCTAAAATGAAGTGTATGTGACATAGAGTGAAGTAAAGGAGTAAATTAGCACTCACTTAAAGAACTAGGTATGCACACCTTTCTAATACACTGGCATAAATTTCAAACACTAGTGCCCTGGGTGATCTTGTCAGGACCGGATGATACTATCATGTATACCTTGATCATTATTTTCTAGATGAAAGAAATATAATCTAGAATAATCTTATTCCACTCTATTTCTAACCCACATCCATTCTAGATAATTATATATGAACTAAGTCACTCTTATCCTCTTGTTGATTGTACTTGTTTGCATGAATTGCATGTATATATATTCCATGTTTATGATATTTCTGAATTTTGGAGTCCATTGACTAATATTTAATATTTTTAAATCATTTTGTGAACCCAACCCTCTCATCGAACATCATATCCCTAACCCTAGTGACCTTAGGGTTTCTTTCTTTGGTTTTGGACTTAAATATATTTCATTCCTCATTCCTTCTCTCAGGGGTCATTATCAATATCAATCTAGATCTCCCACATCTCCTAGATATCATAGCTCTTGTACATGTTTATCTAGCACATAGACGCTTGAGTCTTTTCTTCATTAGACCCAAATAATTGTTGACAATTTTCCCCCATTGTATATTTAGGTTTGCATTCATAACGTGTTTGTTAAGAATTATTTAGTTGATAATGGATCTAATATTAATATGTGTAATAAATATTTTCTCAATTAAATAGATATTTCTAATATAGATTTAACTCCTCTCCTCTATGTATTCATAGTTTTTATAATAAACCTAAACGAGTTTTGAGAGAAATCACTCTACCCATTTATGTAGGACATTATAATCTTAATGTTCTATGTCATGTTATGACTATTAACCTTAATTATAATATCCTTCCAGTTTTTCCTTGGTTACATAATATGCTTGAAATCCCTTCTATGCGTGTCATAGAACAAAATTCCCTTACAAAAAATTCTTCTATGGATAATGCCAAGCTAGATTCCACACCTCATGTTGTTCTTGGTTGTGATGTCCCTCTCATACATGATAATGAAGATGTTACTTACATTTGACATTATTCCTCTCTTATCACGGACTTGAGTGTTACTAATTTACATCAGAACTTTTATTGCCACCCATGATACTACTACTATGTCTCACTCTCATCTAAATGGTCCTCAATCCCTAATGAATATTATTACACACTTAGCTAGATATCTAGATATTTTCCCCTATGATTTTTCTACATATAAAATACCTAAGGTGTTAGGAAACACTCATATGCCCATTCAAAATATCACCATGACAACAAATTTCAAATATGTTCCTTAACACAAATCTTGATACAATTATAATGATCATATGTTTAGTGATTCAAATGTCACATCACTTGTATACCCTCCTCACCACAATTAAGAATATAGTGTGCTAATTTTATAATCATTTGTGATGCTTTTAACTCACCCACTTTTCAAATTTATATATCTGAAACATATGTTATATCACATCTTATTGCATCCATGTGGAAATCAATACCCATATTTCCACATTAATGTCCATGGTTTTGTAAACAAAATAAAAATAAATAAATGTAATAAAACATACAACAAACACAAACTTGATCCCTTCCTTCACATCTTCCTATAACCTCGGACTAGATGGCTAAAGAATGGAATGAATTACTATGTATTTTGAATCTATATGATTGATTGAATGTGGATGTTCCAAAAATGAATTTGAATGGAAGAATATTTTTCAATAAGAAATAGATGAATGGTTTTCTTGATTATGAGATCCTTGATCAAATGGACAACATAAATGTATGGAAAATTTGGTGGAAATTTGTGAGTAAAACTAAAAATTACTTAATCTTCCAAAAATAGAATTTTTAGGAGATGGGACTCATATTTATAGTTGAAGGAGAGGCCGCCATAAACCAAGGATCAAGTTTTGACTAATTTGTAGGTTACTAAATGCATTTTCCTGATTTAGCACGTTGATTTATTATGTGTGCGAGTTGATTTATTTGAATAATAATTTAAGAGGATTTAATTTGAATAGTTATCTATTGAATTTTTCAGTTGCACATGTAATTTAGCTTCCTATTTTATAGGGTCCTATAACTTGAGTCAATGAGCTAGTGAAGTGGGGATGCATGGCTATTGATATTTTTATTTATTTAAATAGCAAATTGAATTAGCTAAGGATTGCATAATGCATGTTTTATGTATGATATAATTAATTAATTAACTCTAATTGGATGTGAATGGATAATAATCCAAATAGTAATGTGAAAATAGTATGTGTTTTTTTAGGGTGTCTATATTTTTCCCTCTCTAAAGTGTTATTCGAAGTAATGTAATTTCCAATATAGTATACATGTTTATATTAATGAGTAAAGGATAGTGAAGTGTGGTGGACTACTGATTTTCCTTGGTGAAGAATTTGGATGCCCAAACTGTCAGACTATAGCAATGATGTAGATTCAAATTCTTGGTACCCTTGACCCCATCCTGCATTCACTCTCCTTCCTTACCCCTTCACAAATTCATATTTCCTTTCCCATTTTAAATTTCTATTTTCCCTCCTAAATTCCTATTTCCCTCTTAATTCAATTTATTTTCTCTACTACCCTTTTTTCCTTCCTTAATCCTACCATTTTTTAATCCCCCTTAATCCATCCCTAATTATATCTAATCATCCATTAACTTATACCTTATCTTAATTCCTCCCATTATCTTAATAAATCACCACATTATTCATCCCTAATTCCCATCCTAATATTATTATGTGCACACCCCTAATTATATTTAACCACCCATTAATCTATCCTAGGATTCTACCCATAAATATCCCCATTTATGGCCCCTAGGATTCCCACCACCCATTTAATCCACCATTATCTTCCCACTAACAAAATATTCACCCTCATGTGACATTAACTCACCCAAAATTTTTGAAATCCTAATCTTATCCATTAAAATGCCTCCACTCGGAAATTCATATTACCTCCACCTCCCAAACATGCGCAAATTCGCTCCAGGTCACCGAGTGACTCATATGGGTCACTAGGACACCCTATTTATACACCTCCACCCTCCTCTCAAATGGCTAACAAAAATCAATATTTTTGAATATCTTGAAAATTTGACCTTCTCTCTCTTCTGTTTATGATAAATAATTATAATATTTGATTCTTCTTAGTACCTTTGCATGTCATCCATGGAGAATTGAATATTTTATTCTTGTTTAAAGATCTCTTTTATTTCACCATCTCTATTTTACAATTTTTAGGTTTCCCTCAATCTCTCCCCATCCATTAAGCATCTCTCGATATTCTACATATCCCCATTCTATCCACCTAAAATACAGAAATCCAAAATCCTACCCCGGTCACCATTGACCCTATGTAATTGATGTCATCCCTTTTCAATCGTCATCAACCAAATCCATATCCCGAACAGATTTTTCACCCTCCCCATCCTTTTTGTCTTCCCACCATCCTGAAATCAAATATATCATCCCAAAAAGGTTTCATCTCTATTTCTACTCTTCTTTCAATAATCTCTTCACCAATCACCATCGATCATACTAGTAAAGCTTGGGTCACCGTCAACCCACTTAGGTTTGATTTATTTTTCATCATTTTACATTATCATACATTTAATTTCAGCATCTTTATCATATCATATCTCTATTTCCAATTAATGTTTTTATCCTTTTATCTATTATCACTTTATCAAACATTTTATCACAATGGTTTCATCCTAAAAATTTATCACTTCTCGGACTGTAATTGTCGAGAAAGCCACCATCTTATCTACTAAACTTTTTGTGTTTATCTCCTCTTCTTATGTAAGTCATCGTGATCGTCATTTGAGAGGAAATATTTGCACCTATATTCCAATCATTACCTTCATTCACATTATCAGGTTTCCTTAAACCATCCCATTTTTTTGATTTTCTTGATTTCATGTATCCATTTCATTAACATGAAACAAAATCAGGAAATCAAATGAAACATTCTAGCTAGTGGGACGACCCCTTCTTCTTTGGTAGGTTCCTTTTTATTTTCATTTCCATCTTGAGTTTTCCTTTCTATCTTTCTCTTTCACTAACTTTGCAGGTATCACCTTCATTCTTACATACCTTGCAGACTCTTCTTCCTTGGATTAACAATGCATGTGTTGAAAATAAAAATAAAATAAGGAAAATAACGTTATCTAGGTATTTTTCATTTTGGTCCCTATTTTTCTCCCTTTTACATTTTTCCCTCCTATGTTTGTGTGCTCTCATCAATTTTCATACTTCATTTTGGACTTAAAAATAAAACCTTCATACTTTCTTTCTCATCTAGTCTAAGTAGGAGGTAATCTATTACATCCACTTATTTCACACACATCAAACCCATTCACCTTTACACATGTGAAACATTTCCTATCAGGTAGAATTATAGGGATTTCATCACCCAATAGGAAACTTGTTTTGGTGTTTTGGTTACATTATAATTTTTTTGACTATCGATATATCGCTTAAGTGCCTAAAACTCTTATCTTTGCAGTTCTTGAAGTGTAGGGGTAGGCTCTATATCAACCCATGTACCGATAGTCATCATATATGTTTTCCTCATGTACCTTCAGGTATATCAATGAACCATCCAAAAATAATGAAACCATCCTTATCTTTGGTCATTTTCTAGGTTCCATTTAAGCCCTTTTCTTTTTATTTTCACACTCTTCTAATAAACACAATAATTTATACATTACTACATGAAATTTCTTGTCATATTAGCAATCAAAACTCAGTTTTTTTTTTTTTCATGCTCAATCTCACTCAATCTCAAGTTATAAAAATGGAACATGCTTCCTCATCCAACATTCCCATCTGCAATAATCCATCCCTATGAAAATACACTCTTACCATTGTTTCTTCCACTCCATTGATAAATTTATATTTAGTTCCCTAACCTATCATTTTTGTAACTAATTTTAGAGATTCCTTATGGTTCATACCCATTACCATGTTGAAATTAACCCTTTCCTCTTGCATCATTCCATCATGTCGAGACCAGCTACACCCCCATTTCCCACTTCCATAGAGACCTTTGTACATCCAATTATCCCTCTTGGATGATTTAAGTTTCAATAAATCCTAGATGCTAACCGCATTGCTCTTCACGAATATTTTATTCATAAATCCATCCATCTTCTCATTGAAATACCTCCCCTAAAACAAATCTATGCTTATTAGTCCCAACTTGAATCCACTCAAGTCCTAACTTCCCAACTTGATGTGTTCCTCCTAGATCCATGAATGAACTTTCCATAACCCAAAATGACCATGGCTCACATGACCCTTCAACCACATTCTCTCAAACTCATCAATTAACTTAGTTGGTAGTCACTATTCCAGCCAATATACCCTATATTAACACTATCCTTACATCTTTTATCCCCATCACATCCTCATCTAATTTCATCATCAACACCCCCATTAAAAATCTCCAACCTAATTCACTTCCTCCACCACATGAGCAACCCATTCAAGGCTTGGTGCCTATCCTTAAATCACAAGTCTATACAAACGTTATTATTTTGCAACCACACACTTTTGATTCTATTTAAACAAATCAACCCCCACTCCAAAGAAACTTCCAACATATGTTTCCTAATCACCATATCCAGAAATTTGATTCACCTCATCCTACACATCCCCAATCCAACCATCTTATCTTTCAATAGAAACCTCCTTAATCTAACCCATATACATACATCCCTCCTTAACATCATATCTCACCATTAACACTATGAATATTAATCTCAACCAAATCTATCCACTTCCAACAATCCACAACCCCATCCATTAGTTTCTCATCCACATACCTCCAACTATCCCATGAAATATTTTTTAATTAAGATGGCTAATCTTGAAGCGACTACTTTGGGATCTAGAACCACTTTCTCTTATGAACATATTTTTAATGAGCTCATCCATCTTTCAGTTCCTTTCAAGCCTTATCCTTAGGAATACGAACTAACTAAGTTTTATAAATTCAATAGTAACAAGGACCCTCAACAAAACCTTCATTCATTTATGAACATCTACTACCTCATTTCAAATGATCGGGATCTCATGTTCCTTACCTTCCCCATGTTGTTGGGCAGGAACACATTAGACAAGTACAATGGAATTCCACAAAAATTTCTTTTATCTTTCACCCAACTCACGGAACTCTTTCTAGAGATATTCTCCATTAACATTATGCTCAATATTTCCATCACCAACCTCTACACCATTAAAACGGTTTGATGAAAAATCCATCACATATTTCATCACTAATGACATGGCATTATTAATCATCTATATTTCTCCCTTCCTCAAAATGAACTTATCAAACTCTTCTCTCAATCATGTGCAAAGGATATTTCATCTACCATTTAGATTCAATATTTTCAAATCTTTGAAGAAGCATTTACCATGCCTCACAAACTATAACTTTTTCCCTTGAGCAGGTCATATCAAACTTTGATCCACCCAAAAAAATATGAATACAACACATCCTCAAATCAGAATGAAAAATCTAAAAAATGTGTCTAATATCATTTCTATTAAATGTTTTTTATGTCTACCTCTCATATGGAGCCTCCAGGAAGGGATTCCTCAACATACTCTAACTATACACCCCTCAAAGAATCATATGGTGCAATATTTGATAAACTCATCACTACTCATCTCATCAATCTCCCTCCTATCTTTCCCATGGATGACAAGTTTCCTAAACCCATATGGTCTTGTGAAAATAACTATTTCAAACACCATCAAGTCCACGGTCATGATATTGAAATATGTTACACCTTCAAAGACCATATCTAATGACTTATTAATCATGAAGACATTCACTTGGATAATCCTAATGATTCACCTAACCACCCCTTAGACATCTTAAAATAACCTTACCCTAACCATTCAAAGAATAAATAAATTGAGTCATCTACATCTCGGGTACCCAATTCTCATAAAATCAACACTTTAAACCAAGATTCAACATCATCTCTTGATCCCATCATCCCTTCATCCACCATATCTATGTCTACTATGCCCACATCTCTTGTGTCCATATATGTTACATCTACATATACTTATTCTACACCTACCTATATTATACATGTGTCCATCCCTAAATATTTATCAACATCTATTTCTACACCCATGCTTATAACTTCTTCTACACTCACACCTCCTATTCTATCCACATTAGTTCCTAAATCAACTCCTCTATCAAACATCTCCGAGAAAATACCCCCACTTCACGTAACCCCAAACGATGTCCCAATCCCATATTCATCTCAATATTAATACCTTTTGTTGGTGCCCATTTTGATCATCTATAGTTTTTCCATGTTTCCCCTTTACTCTTTGTGCTCGAAAAATTCTTTCCTCATGAAATCTATGATGTGATGTTATATCTCCATTCTTGTGCATTAGATTGTTTGCAAACTCATTACCTTGCCCTAATTTTTCCGTTCAAATGCCTCTTCCATTTTTCCCATGTTTTCCTGGCCTTTGGAGCTCGAAATTGTTCATTTTATACTTATTTTCCCTCAAATATCCCTTGCCATGGTCATAAATTTCCTAAAAACACTTTCCATTTGTCTTTTGATCGAAAATTCTTCATCCACAAAGAAAAACTCGATTTTGGGCATCCCTAGAATTTTATATGTTTTGATCGATGACAGGTATCATTTTTTCGTCAAATTCATCTTCGGCATTTTAGGTAATTACTAGAAATTTCTACGTTGTTTGAAGGTCATACGAGCTTCCTTTTCTCATCAAATTTTAGCTTAAAATCTTCTCCGACGTGGCCATTTGTGGTTAGACAAGGTTTGGCGAGTATGCTCAAAATACTTAACGTTTTTTTTGTTTTGGAAAAAAGTGCATGTTGCCCTTGTAGCTCCGCATGCCCGGAGGAGGTACATGTTCGCAAGTAGAGTGAAGGATGGGTGGGTATTTTTATGCCTCAAGGCATTTTGGAAAAAAGAGTTAAAATGCTAAGAAAATGCCTAGGGCCCGCAACGAATCAGAATGGAACACGTGGCAGATTCAGAGCATAGGCCTATAATGAAATAGAATGGAACACGTTGCAGATTTAGAGCACAAGACCTCAACGAATCAAAGGTGGACACATGTCATGTTTTCATCAAAGGTGGGATGGAAGGCTGGTGGAGGACTTAGAAAATTTTTGCTTTTTGGTGAATGGGAACAATTTTTTAAAAAAGCTTAGGTCTGTCAGAGCCACTCCGGAGAGGACATGTGGTAGGATCGGGGCGGAAGGGAGTGCGGGCGGTAGGGGAAAAAGAAAATGTGGCCTTTTTGGCAAAGTGAGTTAAAGTGGTAATTTGAAGCATGGCTCTCAATGAGTCAAAGGGAGACACATGGCAGGGATAGAATCGAAGGTGCGGGAGTGCAGAGGAAATGTTGAAAAATTTCCTTTGGTGAAAAGGAATTAAAGTATGAAATCAGACCGCTTCCCCTCAGTCAATCATATGAGGAAAAGTGTCCTATGGGAGGAAGCGAGGCGGTGGAGGAAAATTGAATTTTTTTCCTTTTTTCCAAAATGGTGGAAATGTGTAGAATCGAGCCATGATTTTGATGGGACCCACCTTGGGACATGTGTCAGCACCAAATCTCAAGGGCGGAGGGGCGGAGAAAATGTCAAAATTTTAATTTTTTCTAAAAGTGTTAAAATATCAAAAAATGATCCCAAGCCCATTTCTAATCACATTGTGACAAGTGGATGGCTCAGATTAAAGGGAGAAAGGAAAATCAATGGTAATTGTGCATTTTTCAGTTTGGCCACCATTTTTTCTCCAAGAAGTGTGGAAATGCATTTTTTGCATCGATTTTGATCGATTTTTTGGCAAATTCATGTCATTTGTGCCTACTAAGGACCAATGCAATCAGTTTTGAGGATCAATTTGAAGATCAAAGATGTTTTTGGAATAATTTTTTTCCCTAACCCATCCAAAAATGTGAAATATCAAATCCAAAAGTTGGAGAGTCAAATTTTGGAGGGATAAGGATGAAATAATGAAAGGAAGGGGGTCTGCATGCTTTGAAGATGAAAAATGTGCCTCCATGATGGATAATGATGCAAATTTTGCAATGATTCACCTTTTTTGAAACACCATGGCAACTTACACATTTACAAATATGTTAAACGTCCCTGTCATGAATCATGATGATTTTTAACAAACTAAGATGCCATAGGATATTATTTTCTTGGGAAAGAAGGATCAAATGTAATAGAGAGATATATAATGCATGTTTTGAGACATGTAAAATGTTGGCAAAATTTAAAATCTCGAGAAAATTTTGAGAGAAGCTCATCTTTAAGAAACCCTCCAAAAAACTGGTTAATGTATTTTTGTTAAATTTGCATTCATGTTGAGTTGGTTACAAGTGTATAGCGATCACACTGACTACGAGATTGTTCTGAAACTCTCCTGCTGATGAATCTAACAAGCTTTTGAATTAATCTATGTTATTTTGGGAAATATGATGTCTATTATCATTTTTAAATGTCTGCATAAATAGTTTTCCTTGTTCTTGTTGCAATCTTGCATTGAAATCTTTAGGAATCACACAGATCTCATCCTTATTGATAGTTTAGTGGAATTTACAATTTCATTTGTCAGAAGAGATTTCATCTGGCATTGAAAATAAGCAATTTAAAATCACTTCACCTTCATTTGTTGACAGAGATTACTTGTAAGCCTTTGGGGGTACCTTAGGCATGATTTGATAAGAGATTTTGATGTTTAATTGAGTCCTTTAACTCAAGATTTTGTGTTGAGGTCTCAAATATTGTGTGAAGAGTGCAAACCTGGGCCTCCATTTTTGTATCTCTTTTGGTTGAAAGAACATCCTAACTGTTTTGAAGCATTTTATCTCGATAGTTTCTCAAATTTTTTAGAGGTTGTCAAAGATTTTTCATAGTCAAGTTTATCTTATCAATATCCCACAAAAAAATTCTAAACAACTAAGCCTAGCCCACACTACCCCTGCTTTGACCTATATACCCATAGAATATCAAAATCCATTTGCTAAAGTATGTAGAACATATCAAGATTTCAAAATGTCTTCAGTAACCCTTGCCTTGCATTGAAAGTATCTCCATAATCTGGAAGTGACAACTTGTGAAAGTCAGATTTGGAGTGTTGATCATATTTTCCTAAGGCCTCTTCATACAAATTACAAAAATTGAGGGATAAATTCATCTCCTTCACCATTTGAGGGTTAAAAATAGGTTCTCTTACCTTGGTTGAAAGGCACAACCTAAAATAGTTAGGACAAGATCAAGTCCTATTTGAGTGCTATCCATCTCTCCACAAATCTGAGTGCTAGTTAGATCACATCCTGGCTACAAAATGACATACATCATGATCTATCTATCTTCAAGCTTCATGTCATATCTTTGATGTTGCTCAGACTGAAAAGGAGAACAAATTTGGGTACCAAACACTAGTGGCACCGCTATCGGGGACTTAAAAATATTTGTGATATTTGGATACATGTCAAACCCTGGTAATGTTTCTTACAAATGTTGCATGCAAGTACATTGTTAAAGCATCATTTTATAATCAGATTTGTAAGGATTAAGTGAATATATAAGTTCTACCTACAATTTTATTAGTTTCTAGTAGTAGTTACACTTCGTTTGCATTTGTGGTTAATAGATTCCGAGAAAAGGCAAGTCGATCTATAAATTTTTGCAAGATTTTCAGTTCGATAGGTATTTGAGAGAGTATTTTATTGCATTTGAACAACTAGCGTGAAAGTCCTTAGTGACGACTCTATGCTGATTTGATTTTGATAAATACCGGCATCTTAGCTTTCTATGATTTGTTTTTTGGTATTTCTAATCTCTCTAAAACTGGAAGGAAGAAGATCTCTCTTCGGGGAGGAACCCAAGTAGAATGTTATTTCAAGAAATTGGAAAGACATTTTTAAAGGGAGAAAAGTTTGGAAGGTTGTTAAAGGTCGGACATCAAGCAAAGGAATATCCGTTGGTGAGAGAGATCAGACTTTATTAGAGGATTATCACTCTTCTTCCAGTGTGATTTTGATTCAATCAATCCTCTCATAAACTTGTTTACTTCAACTAGTGAAGGCCCTTCTATTTTACCTAGTGAGTTCCTTTTTCAAACTGCACCTATGTGTTTCAATTCTAGTAAAACTGTCCAAGAAAATCAACACATAGAGAATACCAATCTTGTGAACCACATTCTTGAGCCCCAAAGACCTCTCACTCCTCATCATTTTGTTTCTCCTCCAAGATCACCACCTCAAAATCATATGGCTCAACCTCCCCCTAGACCTCCATTTTTTGTTAACACCTTTGGTCATATAAACTTTAGAGGAATGGATGGTTACCCAAATGTTGTCCCACAAGATGTGAGGAATAGGAACAATTTAATAACTGGTGATCAACACTTAAAAATTTTTGTTAACATGATGGAGGACTTTGAGATTGAGGATGAAGATGTGTATATTAAATTGTTCATTCATACACTAGAAGAGGATGCACGAGGATTGGTACAATGCTCTGCTTGATAATTCTATTGACTCATGGATTGAAATGCAGAATGCATTTAGATTGTAATATGGTGACAAAATTGATCCTAGGTTTCTATTGTTTAAATTCTAAAATATCAAGAAGAACCCCAATGAATCAGTTCATGACTTCAACACAAGGTTCAACAAAACTTTGAGAAGGTTGCCTATTAATTTGAGGCCTTGTGATTAGTCATGCTTGATCAAATATGCAGATGCATTTGATAAGAAGGCATCCTACTACTTAAGAGATAAGAACCCTACCAATTTAAGGTAGACCTTTACCATGGCACTGCAGATTGAAAATAATATTAAGGCCATTAGGAAACCTCTCAAGAGAGATGGTGTAAAGTTGATAAACCCTAAAAAACCTCAAGCAAGCAAGAGTGTAGACTTGGAGGAAGTGGTGAAAACTTTGATAGGGGATGTCAAAGAGATTTCCTACAAGTGGTCAAGAGCTGAGAAGGGAATTGGGTAGTGTTGATGGTGAATCACAGCACCCATGAATGTCTGCAACTGGATGGGTTGAGACTCTCAGTGCGATTGCATAACATGGAGGTTTTCCCAAGTGTGTGACCTTACGAAATTGGAAAATCTCTTCGGATGAAGGTCGGTTCCTATTCCTCTGTTCAGATGCACACGCGAAAATGTAGAGGGTTTACTAAAAAACCTAATCTAACTTGCCAAGGAGATACGGTAAGAATATGCATAAAAAGAAACCTAAACTAACAAAGGTGATGCACCGAGGAATGAAGAACACTTGTCTTTCCAATAAACACAAACCAAAAAAAATGCAATGCAAGATCATGCAAAGATAAAAAAATTTGCAGTGAAAGATCAGAAAGATGCAAATGAACATAGAGAGGGTTGAGAATCATCCACATACATGCATTATTTTCTCCAAATATCGATCTGATACACTACAAAATGCCAAAAGGCAAATTTGCATTACGAGTTTTAAATGGGAGGTTTGAACTCCACAAATTCACCTGCCAAAGAGAAGAAGGGAGGGGAAAAACAAGAATTTCCAACCTTTAGAAAGAAGCCCCTCCTTACAATTTATAGGAAGAATGAGAGAGAAAAGAGAGAGGAATTCCAAATCTACCCCAACCACCTCTAGGTTACATTTAATTCATCTCATTATGGTGGTAGGTGAGAACCCTAGCAAACCCAAAAAGTGGCGAACTATATTTTGCATTTTTAAGAATTTTTCTCACCTAATTAAATATATCCAGTCGTAGTTGGACAGAGGACCTTGTAATCTTTCTGAAAATTCCAACCTTGTGTGAATCCAAGCTCCCTGTGAAAAGTTATGGCCGTCGAATATCTAGGTCGTGAGTGCGCTTCTGTCGGTGCTCAAAATATTGCACCTCTGTAGATGCACCTTGGCGCATCCATCTTCATGTTGACATACCCTTGCGTGTGATAAGGCACAAATTTTTCCATGTCAACACTCTGTGTCATGCGCCCTTTACGTGCACCAAGGCGCGACTTTTGCCATGTTGACACTCTGTGTCATGCGCCCTTTACGTGCGCCAAGGCGTGAATTTTTCCATGTCAACACTCTATGTCATGCGCCCTTTACGTGCGCCAAGGTGTGAATTTTTCCATGTCGACACTCTATGTCATGTGCCCTTTACGTGTGCCAAGGCGCGACTTTTGGCATGTCGACATCTGCGCGTCATAGCCGCATCCATTTTTGTGTTGACATCCTTTTTTTTGCGCCATAGGCACATTCATGTTCGTGTTGACATCCTTTGCTGTGCATCTTTTACTTGCGCCTTGGCACAAATTTTTTCATGTCGACACCTCTTGTTGTGCGCCTCTTACTTGTGCCTTAGTGCAAATTTTTACATGTTGACACCTCTTGCTTGTGCGTGTGCAATAAATGTCGAGTCCGAGTTTCTTAGATTTCCATATCCTTCCGTTTGTCTATATCTACCCAAGGGGAAGATATTTACAATAGGTAGACTTCACAAGGTCGAGAAAAAGGCACAAAAACATGACATATTTGTCAATCATCCTAGGGGTGACCATAGATCGATGATAGAGGGAAAGGACCCATGGGGTCTAGAAATGAACATCCTCAAGCACGTGAAGGAAGAGTGTTACACGATCCCCTAGCTGTTAGGGTTGTTGTTGTTGAGGAATTTGTTGATATTGATTGGTGTGATAGGTGTTTTCGCCCCATCCTCCATGTGAAGTGGACTAGCAAGATAGTGAAGCTAATAATGATGATGGTACTGATGATGATGTTTGCATGGTGGGCTATTCTTTAAGCTCATAAGAAGGAGCAACATTAACTAAGGTAATAAGTGCAAGAAAAGCTGAAACCTTTTGGGATTTCATCAAATGAGTACAAGTCTTTCTTCCCCCTCATACTCTTAAAGTTGCTGTAGTGCAAGCTTTTGAAATTCCTAACAATGATTTTTAATACTTAAGAGATTTGATGATTAAGAAGTATGATGGTGGTATCCCTTTAGAGGAAGATAGACAATTGTTAATGAATGTTGTTGTGGCTCAAGAGAAAGAGTATAACACTAGGAGAAAGGTTATTAAGGGAGTTGGGCCTCAAGCCAAACCTAAAACACCCTTTCTTACAAGCATTCCCAAAGAAGATCTTAGAATAGAAACACCTGCCAAAAGCTCTGTTGCCCCAAGAAAAACTACAATCCTCCTCATTCCCAAGCTGCTAAGCATCCCATTCCATCTAATTAATCTACTTGTCTCACTCCAATGTTACCTTGCCAAAGAGTGTTCCATATGACATAGCCCAAGTATTGAGCCAAATAAAAGTGAGTGTTCCAATCATTGAGTTTCTTAGGATTCCTGAGAATAAGAAGAGAGCATTTGAGTTCTTAGGTTTGAAAGAGGAGAAGAGTACCCCAAAAATAAAGGTAAACATTATTGAAACTCCTCCTCAAATCATTGCAGACCTTAAAACACCACCAACAATAGAGGATCTTGAGAAATACCTAAGGTATACTTGGGGACATCCTTGGTCAATTCCCGGTTGAATTTTGATCCATTGTTTAAGACTTTGATCATAAAGGATAGACTGCTTCACAATTATATGTTTGATTTCTATGCATTATGCAATTTCATGCCTCTAGAAGTCATGAATGAGTTGGATATCAAAGTGACAACAGCCTATGGAAAGTGTACTGCCATGGACTCAAGAGAAGTGCCAGTAGTTGGTTGTGTGAAGGGTCTAGTGGTGCAACTTGCATCTTATCCTGGGAGGAATTTAAAATTGGATGTTGTGATTTGTTGATTGCCCTACCAAATGCGGTATGTTATTTTCAAGAAAGTGGGCTGCAAGTGTTGGAGGGAATTTCCAAATGGATATGTCTTTTCCACTATTCCCATTGAGGGAAGCCTTTTCAAGTTCAATGGATAAAAGAAGATGTTTTATCTAATTGAGGATTCAAACAATACTTCTTATGAATTATTATTTGCTGATGTTGATGTTGACAATTTTATTGGGTATAATAATAGTAAGGAGAAAAAGATGGATTAGTCAAAGTTCCTTGAACAAGTAGGTTTTCCTTGGACCTTTCTATTTGATGGAGCTTGCTCAAAATTCGGAAATGGTGCTAATATAATTATGATTTCTCCTAGCTTGGAAGAGTTTGTTTTTTCCTTCAAGCTTAATTTTGAATGTACTAACAACATTTATGAGTATGAATTCTTATTGTTGGTTCTTAGAATTGCATGGAAGTATGGTGTCAGGGACATCATTGTAAAAGGAGATTCAAATCTAGTTGTCAAACAAATAAGAAAATTGTATGCTACAAAAAATTAGTGGATGAAATAGTACAAACATGCAGTTTGGGATCTAATTGAGATGTTTGATTCCTTCAATATTGTGCATCATGATAGAAGTTTCAATGTTGCTGCTGACAAGTTGGTAGTGTTGGGGTCAAGATTTAGAAATTGCACCGTTTCACCTTATTGTGAGTATAATATTGAAGTGTTAACTAGGCCAGTTGTCCCTGACAACATCAAGCATTGGAAACTATTTAATGATGATGATCAAGTGCAAAGGTTCTTACAAAATCAAGGTGAGTTTATAGATCATAATATTGATTGGGAACCAATGGTGTGTATGACTAAAGGAAGAGAGAATTTGTTTGGAAAGGATATTATCCAATTGAAAACTAACACCATTCCTAGAGGTCTTGTTGCACTTGAGTCCAATTTTAACAATGTTGATTGCATCATCAATAGAAAAATTTCTACCTCAAGGGATGTGGAAGAGCATAACTTGGGCACTAGTGATAAACCAAGAAAATTTTGGTTGGGTAGAAATCTAAACAAAGAGGAAAATAGTCATATGTCCAACTATTGAAGAAATATCGGGATTTGTCTTGCTTGGTCTTATTCGGGGCTGAAAGCATACAAAGAGGACTTGTTTCAGCATGAGATTCCTCTTGAAACAAATTCCAAGATCTTCAAACAAAAGTAGAGGCCAATTAATCCACTCCTCTCAATGAAAATGCAAGATGAATTTAAGAAAGCGAAAGAGGGAGAAATCATTCAACCCACAAGGTATTCATCTTGGGTTGCAAACCTTGTGTCAATCAGAAAGAAAAATGGAGATATTAGACTTTGTGTATACTTTAGAAATCTAAATAGAGCTTCATTGAAGGACAATCATCCTTTGTTAAACATGAAAAACAAGCTGTAGTTAGTTTGTATCTAAATTTTTTCCACCTTGGATGGTTTCTCTTACTACAATCAAGTTGTTGTCAAGGAGTCAAAAAGATTTAAAACTACCTTTACCACTCCTTGGGGAACATATGTTTATGTAAGAATGCCTTTTTGTCTCATGAATGTTGGAGTTACCTTCCAAAGAGCAATGAATGTTACTTTTTCTAGTTACATAAATGACTTCATTACAATTTATTAGGATGATGTGACTATGTTTTCAAGGAGCAGAAAAGATCACTTACAGCACTTGGAAATAATTTTGATCAGATGTAAAGAATTTGGCATTTCTCTCAATCCAAATAAGTGTCATTTAGGGGTGGAAAAGGCCAAGCTTCTTGGTCAAATTGTTTCAAAAGTTGGTGTCATGATTGACCCTGAGAGGGTAGAAGCAATCAACAAGGTTCCAATTCCAAGAACAAAGAAGGGAATCCAATCCTTATTTGGGAAGATCAATTTGATTATAAGGTTTTTGTCTAATTTTGTTGAATTGACTCTTCCTATTACACACATGTTAAAGAAAGACAAAGTTATCAAGTGGGAGGAGTCTACTATTCATGTTTTTGAAGGAATCAAAGAAGCACTTAAACATGCACATGTCTTAGCAGCTCCAAATTATAAGAAGCCTTTCTTAATCTTCCCTTTACTTCTAAAAAAACCATTGCATATGTTTTACTGCAAAAGGATGAAGATGGGACTCAGAGTCCTATTGCCTTCTTTAGCAAGGCTTTACAAGTTGTTGAGTTAAAGTACACAATCATGGAAAAACAAGCATTTTCCTTGGTGAAAGCAAAAATGGTTTTCAGGCCTTATATCTTAAGTTCAAATTTTTTTTCTTATGTTCCCCACACCATGGTAAAATACATCTTATCAGAGATGGAGATATCAAGCAAAAGAAATAGATGGGTGAAAAAACTATAGGAATATGACATGGATATCCAAACCAAAAAGTTGGTGAGAGGTTTGGATCTTACTAAGCTCATGGTGAGAGCAACTTGCAGAATGTAGAAGTGAATGAAGTAGAGGAAGAAAGGGTAGATGTTCTTAAGAAGTTGATAAGTTCTGAGTGGTACAAGGATGTAATATTTTACCTCAGACACCTATGCTTCCCTGATCATTTAAATAAAAATTAGAAAAGAGCCCTCAAGATGGATTCTCAAAAATACATCATCACTGACTTTGGGCTGGCTTGGAAGAACCCTAAAGGTGTCCTCTTGAAATGTGTAACTGAAGATGAAGATCTGAAAATAATTTCTAATTTCCAGGGGGGAGTTTTGGAGGAAAATTTTCTAGAAGGGTTACAACACACAAAGTGTTGAGAGCTGGTTATTGGTGGCCTACTCTTTTCAAAGATGCAACCTTGCTAGTTAGAAGATGTGAAAGCTGCCAACATTTCTCTGGAAGAATGAAAGCTTCAGGCTCCCTTCCTTTGCAACTGTATCAATTGAAGCTCCTTTAAAACAATGGGGAATGGACTTCATTGGTGAGATCTCAAACTCTTATAGTACTAGATATAAGTGGATTATTGTAGCCATAGATTACTTTACCAAGTGGGTAGAAGTAATCCCCACAAAGAAAGCAACACACCTAGCTAGTATGGACTTCTTGTTGAATCATATCATACGCTTGATTTGGTGTGCCAAAGTAAAGATTGTTACTGATAATGCCATGTATTTTGGAGCTAAACCCTTGCTAGCAATGTGCAAAGAGTATGGAACCAATTTGACTTATGCTTCAAACTATAACCCTCAAGGAAATGGACAAGCTGAGTCCAACAATAAGAACTTATTGAAGATCATTAGGAGAACCTTGGAGTTGAACAAGAGAAAATGGGGTGAACAACTAAAATTTACAGTTTGGGATGATAGAATCACTACCAAAAGAGCTACTAGTAAGAGCCCATTTGATTTGGTGTATGGAACTCAAGCTCTGTTTCCCTTACATCTACAATTATCTTCATTTCAATTTGTTCAACAACTTGAAGATCAAGAGGTCAGTCCATATGAAGCAAGGATTAATCAGATTATTGAGTTGGATGAAGAAAGAAGAGCATCACACCAAAGGCATGTCATATTTAGAGAGAAGTTGAAGAGGTTGTTTGACAAGAAGGTCACTCCTAGGGCTTTAATGTTGGAGATCTAGTTTTGTTGTGGGATAGTAGAAATGAAGATAAGGGAAAACATGGTAAATTTGATGCATTGTGGATGGGCCCTTACTCCATTGATATCAGAATTAGTGAAAATACCTTTTTTCTCAAGGACTTAGATGGGGAATTGCTTGAGCTGTCTATTAATGACAAGCATCTGAAACATTTCTTGGATTAATCCCCAATTTAAAGGTATGCACCACTTGAATGGTGAATAGCATTTGGATTTTGCTATGTTTTTAGTGTTTTTTCGGTTCGTGGTTTGCCTTGGTGTGTGGCAGCCATTTTTGTCAGTTTCTTAGCTAGTTTTTAGTGGCTTTGGCTCATGACTCCATTTTCCCAATGGATTATTTTGGCACTTGGTCTACTTTTGTTCTTGTGGCACTCACTGGGAGTGCCCATCCCGAGAAGGAGCCAATGTTGGTGCCCATTTTGATCCTCTGCCATTTTACCATGTTTCCCCTTTGCTCTTTATGCTCTAAAAAAAAATTTCCTCATGAAATCGATGATGTGATGTTGTAGCTCCATTCTTGTGTATTGGATTGTTTGCAAACTCATTACCTTGCCCTAATTTTATCTGTTCAAATTCCTCTATCATTTTTCCCATGTTTTCTCTTCCTTTGGAGCTCAAAATTGTTCATTTTATACTTATTTTCCCTCAAATATCCCTTGCAATGGTTGTAAATTTCCTAAAAACACTTTCCATTTTTCTTTTGATTGAAAAATTCTTCACCCACGAAGAAAAAAATGATTTTGGGCATCCCTAGCATTTTCTATGTTTTGATGGTCAGACGGGCGTCATTTTCCTATCAAATTCATCTCCGGTATTCTAGGGCATCCTTGGCTATTTATGTGTTGTTTGATGGTCATATGGGTCCCCTTTTCCCATCAAATTTTATCTCAAAATATTCTCTTATGTGGCCATTTGTGATTAGACAAGGTTTGGTGGGTCTACTCAAAAAACTTAACATTTTTGTGTTTTGGAAAAAAGTGCATGTTGCCCCGTAGCTCCGCATGCCCCAAAGGAGGTACACATGTCGCAAGTAGAGTGAAGGTGGATGGGTAGGTATTTTTGTGCCTTAAGGCATTTTGGAAAAAAGAGTTAAAGTATAAAGAAAATGCCTAGGGCCCACAACAAATCATAATGGAACACGTGGCGGCTTTAGAGCATAGACTGCAACAAAATAGAATGGAACATGTGGCGGCTTCAGAGCACAGGCCCTCAGCAAATCATAGGTGGACACTTGTCATGTTTTCATCAAAGGCATGATGGAAGGCTGATGGAGGACTTAGAAAAAAATTGTTTTTGGCGAATGGGAACAAAAGTTGTGAAAAAGGCTGCGGGTCCATCGGGCCACTCAGGAGAGGACACGTGGTAGGATCAGGGGCAGAAGGGAGTGTGGGCCAATGGAGGAAAAAAGGAAATGTTGCCTTTTTGGAAAATTGAGTTAAAGTGGTAATTTGAAGCATGGCTCTGTAACGTGTCATAGGGAGACACGTGGTAGGGATAGAATCAGAGGTGTGGGAGTGTAGAGGAAATGTTTAAAAAATTCCTTCGGTGAAAACCAACTACAATATGAAATTAGATCACTTCCCTCAACCAATCATATAAGGACACGTGTCCTTTGGGAAATTTGTAGAATCGAACCACGATTCTGATGGGACCCACCTTGGGACATGTGTCAGTAGCAAATCTCAAGGGTAGAGGGGCGGAGAAAAATGCCAAATTTTTAGTTTTTTCCAAAAGTGTTAAAATTTCAAAAAATGATCCCAAGCCCATTTCTAATCATATTGTGACACGTGGAGGGATCAGATTGAAGGGAGAAAGGAAAATCAATGGTAATTGTGTATTTTTAGTTTGGCCGCCATTTTTGCTCCAGGAAGTGTGGAAATGCATTTTTTGCATCGATTTTGATCAAATTTTTGGAAAATTCATGTTGTTTGTGCCTACAAGGACCAATGTAATTGGTTTTGAGGATCAATTTGAATATCAAATATGTTTTTGGAATAAAATTTTTCCCTAACCCATCCAAAAACGTGAAATATCAAATCCAAAAGTTGCAGAGTCAAATTTTGGAGGGATAAGGATGAAATAATGAAAGGAAGGGGGTATACATGCTTTGAAGATGAAAAACGTGCCTCCACAATGGATAATGATGCAAATTTTGCAATGATTCACCTTTTTTTGAAACACTTGGAAACTTTTGTTGCAAATATGTTAAACGTCCCTGTCTATGAATTGTGATGAATTTGTAACAAACTAAGATGCCATAGGCTATTATTTTCTTGGGAAATAAGGATAAAAAATAATAGAGATATATAATGCATGTTTTGAGACATGAAAAGGTCGGGGAAAATTGAAAATCATGAGAAATTTTTAGAGAAGCTCATCTTCCGAGAAACCCTAAAAAAAACTTTGGTTAATGTCTTCGTGTTAGATCTTCATTCATGTTGAGTTGGTTACAAGTGTATATCCATCAAACAACTTTGAGATTGTTCCTAAAACTCTCCTCTGTTGATGAATCTAACAATATTTTGAATTAATCTATGTTATTTTGTGAAATATGATGTATGTTATCATTTTTAAATGTCGTAAATAGTTTTTCTATTTCTTGTTGCAATCTTGCATTGAAATCTTTAGGAATCACACATATCTCATCCTTATTTATAGTTTAGTGGCATTTGTAATTTCATTTGTGAGAATATCTTTCATCGGCATTGAAAATTAGCGGTTTAAAATCACTTAACCTTCATTTGTTGATAAATATTACTTGTAAGCCTTTGGGGGTACCTTAGGTGTGATTTGATAAGAGATTTTGATGTTTAATTGATTCCTTTAACTCAATATTTTTGTGTTGACATCTCAAAGATTGTGTGAAGAGTGCAAAACAGGCCTCCATTTGTGTATCTCTTCTTGTTAAAACAACATCCTAACTATTTTTAAGTATTTTATCTCGATAGTTTTCAAATATTGTAGAGGTTGTCAAATATTTGGCATAGTCAAGTTTGTCTTGTCAATATCCCACGAAAAATCATTCTAAACAACTAATCCTACCCCAAAATACCCCTGTTTTGACTCATATACCCACAGTAGATCAAAATCCATTTGCTAAAGTATGTAGAACAAATTAGGATTTCTAAATGTCTTGATAACCATTTCCTTGCATTGAAAGTATCTCCATGTCTGGAAGTGACAACTTGTGAAAGTCATAGTTGGAGTATTGATCATATATTCCCAAGGCCCCTTCATACTATTTTCACAAATTAAGGGATAACTTCATCTCCTTCACCATTTGAGAGTTAAAAAATAGGTTCTCTTACCTTGGTTAAAAGGCACAACCTAAAATAGTTAGGACAAGATCAAGTCCTATTTGAGTGTTATCCATCTATCCACAAATCTGAGTGCCAGTTAGATCACATCCCCAGATACAAAACAACATACATCATGATCTATCTTCAATATTCATGCCATATCTATGATGCTACTCAGACTGAAAAGGATAAAAAATTTGGGTACCAACACCTTTAAATCTAACACGATTTGTAACTCCTCACGATCTCATCAAATGTAGCATCCACAAACTGCCCCAATATTCAATCCCCACATCTTCAACAAAATATGCATATGTATCACCTAGTTCCAACTCTAATTATCCTTTGATTGAAATCATCATGATCCCTATCAAAGGTATAAAATCACACCAAAAAAATAAAAGCGTAACACTTCCATCAAGATGTCCCTCACCCATCTACATAAGAAGGTGGATCTTCCCCCTCAAAGCCCAATCAAACTCAGCCATCTAACATGCAAACATCAATATTAAGGCCTCAACCTTCTATTTTGAGACCAAGAAATTTATCCAAATCCACCATCACTCCTAAATATGCATCTAAATAATATATTCCTTCTTCTAAATCCTCATCGAAATAATCCACCCCTTCCCTTAAATCTAAATCACAAGCATCCAAAGAAAAATCCAAATCCAAGGCCCCTATTCAGCCTCATAAGAGCCGGACATCTCTATTTCCTTCACGTAGTCATCATTTTACCCTCAATACTTATTTCTAACCCAAAGCGTGCCGACCTATCATCTAACATGTGTTGGGTGCTCACCTAAGGCATGCAAGGTTTCCAAGCCCCTCTTATATGTGAGCTTCACGAGAGAGTTCCACCATTAATGGAGGATTATTTACATAAATAGAAGTATGTGCATTTACTAAAAAGGGTAGAAGATATAACTAATAGATCTACATATCAATGAATTACAGTAGCTAAATAAACATTGTACGAAGTACTAGAATCTAAATCTAAGTAATGATAAGCCAAATAACATAAGGGTTTACACCCATAAGTAATTTGTATATAATAGATCTATGTATATTGATTTAAAAAAGTTACTGGTAGCCATATTACATTCAAAAGGGTCATATTAGACCATATACATCAAATTATAGAGACTAAAATGCTACAAATCTATCGATCGAGAGATCCTAACTATAATTTTCCTCATTATATCCCTTATTACAGATCCCAGTACCCATACATATTCTTAATTGTGTCTTTTACAACCCTATAACACTAAGTACTCTAAATCCTAGTACCATGAACTCTAAACCCTTATCCTTTCCTAAAATTTCTATAGCACTTTGTTTCTCTCCTTTTCTTTCTCTGCTCCCCTTTGCACTTTGCACCCATATATATATATATATATATCTACATGTCTACACTCTCTATCTATTCTGTCCCAAGCACCTCTTTAAATAAAATCATTAACCACCACCATTACTTTTCTCCTAAGAATATTGTGTGAAAAGTTTCGATGTGGTCTTCCATTAGTGAATTATTATCCTTTTGTTAAACCTTCCACTAAATGTAATGATTCCTTTGGGAATATTCCCGCATGAAATATCTTTTTCTTAACCTCCAAGGTTCCACAATGGCACCTTCTCCACTTATCACACATAGTTCGGTCCTCACATTTTTCCTCAAGTGACTCCATGATGTCAAATATAGCTAAGTCCTTTAAACCCTTGTTTTTCCTCCCATGCATACCCTAGTTTCACTTAAACCCTTCTTAAACCTCTTTTTCCTACGCACTTTCCCCTTAGTGCCATTCTATCCATCGATCCTATGCACGTGCCACTCTTAGACTTACTTAGCAAATATTTTAGGGTCTAACATCACCCCACACTACGCATTTTCTCCATCCTTGAAAACAATTCCCTTCCTCAAAGAATACTGAGAATAGAGGTATTTAAACAATTAAAGAATGGAAGAATGGAAGAATATGCTATTATTGTATGAGGATTAGGAACTCCTTCACCGATGCCTCAAAGTATTCTCCCATGCATCTACTTCTCCACGCACCTACTGAAGTAGGTCACCCACCAAAGCACTTAATTAATCAATAATAAGTTCCCCACTCTTAGCTTTCAATGTATCTACAATGCTTTCCATATTTTTACTAGGATCACCTAGCACATCCATCCTACAAGTGACTTGGGGGTATAATTCCTTTAGCTTATTCTTAATCGAAGCACGCAAGGTTTCAATTGATTCTGAATTCTTGTCAACTTCAGCTAGGATCTTTTCGAGCTCCGCCCTATTTCCTTTATGCTTATCATGAAGTTATTTCAGATCTTCTTCATGTGTAGCAACTAATATGCTTTCTACCCTATCTCTTTTGTCACAATTATCAAATATAGCTTCGGCCATCTATACTGATGGTCTTTATTGTGGTAAGGAGCTTGGAGTCTTGAGTCACTATGTCCCAAATCTTCAGATTTTCCTCCTCCTTATGGCATGCCATCACCTCCTCTGTTGACTCTAATGCAAGTGGTCACCTTTCCATGGTGAGGATGTGGGTCAATTCTTCCAATAATTACATGGTTGAATCATATTTTTTCTCATGTGGGGCCAGGTCTAGGTGCTTCAAGATAATGGCATCTGAAATGGCCTTTATCTTCTTATGGACTTCGCACCTTTTCCTTTTCATCCCTCATCTCATGGATTAATTTTACACTGATCAATTCCTTTTTTAATCTATTTTTCAAATTATATGATATCCTAATTATTATTCTCAAGCTCTTCCTCCAAGACCCTTATTCTGTCATTTCTAACAAAGAGTCTTGCCTCCACCTCCACCGATGCTTTGTTGAGTGCATTGAAAATTTTCTCATGGGATATTTGTTATGAATTTACTAGAGGATTTGATCCCTTGACATATGTTATCTTCATCAATGCATCTTAATTTACCTTGAGCTTGGGTTCATTAACGTGGGAATCAAAATCCCAAGATAGCATTTTTCTTGTGCGTGGGTATGCACCTTCTTCATAAAAAGAAGACCAAGAGAGAAGTTGTTTTTTGGGCACGGTAATTTGGAAGCACGCATGCAATACCTTATTCATATATTTAATATAGTCATTTCTTATTTTTGCACCGCTATTATACCCTTTCCACCTATGTGCACTACCTTTATGAAGCTTCTTTGCTAAGGTGGGGTCTCTGCCCATGCTTCTATACTCCTTTACGACAAGTTTAATTTCCTTTATTACCTTCAACACTTCTTCTACGCTTCAATCGAGTTCGTGCTCCACCAAATTTTAGATAATTACTGCCACTTCCCTCTCTATTGTATTATCCATCTACTCCTTGGTCAAGGTCAATATCTTCGATCCTTGATGTTTACTTCCTCTCTCTCCCATTTTTCATAAGCACCTTCCTCATTTTAATTTGTTTCTTCATTTCCTTCTTCATCGACTCGTGTAAATAGTACACAAGATGATTACGAACCTTTTCACACTCTTCATCATATTCATTGCCCTTTTCATCCTCCATGCTTTTTGTTTCACCTAAGTCTCGAGCATTTAGTCATCCTCGATTCCTCCTTCTTGGTGACTCCAATTTAGTGGACTTCTCTTTTTCTTCTTTCTCGAGTGACTCTCCCTTATCGAAAAATCTTCCTTCTATGGCGACTCTTCCTTTTGTGGCTTCTCATCCTTCTATGGAAACTCCTCATTCTTTGGCAACTCCTCCTTCTACGGTGAATCATTTCTCACATGATACCTCTTTTAGAAGATATAAGTACTTGTGCCCACACCGGCTCTTGTGCCCCTACTATCTTTATTTTCTACACAATCGACTCCTTTTTCTTGGGAGCTTCTCCTTTGTCTCTTTTCCTTTGGACAATATTTTTCCACACGGTGTGGTCCTCAAGAATGGATACATCATCTTCAACATAATATCCCTTTTCATACTTAGGTTTTATGGACAAATACACCCCCGTTATTATCCTCCCTATAATAGGTAATGTTACTAGTTTTAACATGTGCATGTCATGAGAGACATTCTTCTCCACATAGGCATGCTTCTTGGGGTATATAAGTTTCCTATGAAATTTGTGGTAGTCTTGATCTAATACAATTAGATAGAATCTAAGTTTCTTCACCTATTTGAATAGATTAACCCTGACCTAGAAGTACTACTCTATGAAAGAGAAAATAAATTTACACCAAGGAATCTCACACCCATCTACCAAAGTAAATCAGTTGATACTAAAATTTTGGTATATAGAAAACTCATGCTTTGCTTGCACTAGTGAAGGTAATTTCTCAGGTAGTCTCCTTTTAACCTTGAATGCATTGTGCATCTACTTATACCACTTTTCTAGGTATACCTTATGATCGGCCATCATGGTATCAAAGGAATACTGTTCAAACCTCTTGGTGAGCGAGAGGTCCTCATATGGGTATTCTCAGACAAACTTATCCAGTCCATCGGGCACTCCAATATCTAATAAAACAATGGTCAGGAGGAAATTACTAAACATGATATTCTCTTTGTCATGCATGAAATTTATGATCTCCTCTATAATAAACGATGAGAGGTTATATATGGTCCCCTTCGAGATCTTGCAGAACACATTCAACTAGGTCTTGTTGATATATGTCCATCTCTCTTGCCCATTTAGATTTGTAACCAAGTGCATGGTCATCCTCATCATTGGGTTAGTAATTACAGAAATGTCAAAGTAGCGTGAACCCTTCTTTTAGTCATAATCCTGAGCAGTCTTCTTAATGGATTCTTTGTCTTCCAAATCATTATCAATGAATCTCCATCACAAATAAGGATGGTGAATCTAGAAATTAGCTAGGGGTTATAAGCATCCTCCTACCTATGAAATAGAAGTGGTATTCATGCACGGGTGATACCAAGCATTGGTATACTCACTCAAGTATTACTAAAATAGGGAAGCTCGTAGATTTGTAATAAACCAACCTTCTCCATTTTCACCTTCACTTTGTCATCATAGATGAGCATTCCATTTGGTGTCCTATTCTCTATAGGGAAAACCAGTTCTAGTGTAATTTCATTTTTTGTGGTGCTTGTTTGATGGTTGTAATCACCGACGGCCATATTCCTAACATGAGACACCAATTCTTTACCAAGTAAGAAGTTATCTGGGTACTACATTTATGTGTACCATTCATTATTGAAACTGGTAGAAATATCTTTTTTTCCCTAGCCCTTGCCCTTCTTCGGTGAAACATTTGCTACTTCCCTTGGTGTCATTTCTTCGTCAAGTCCTTAAAATGTATTTCTCTCTCCTAGTACTTGCTCTGCTCATCTTTTCATCCCCACTCCTTTGTGAAAATTATTTCAAACCTCATGCCCTATCTATGAAACCCTAACCTTGAAAATCCTTTTCCCGAAGATGACATAACACTACTTTGATTATTCCACAAAACCTTCTCTTCTTACACCCGTGTACTCCTTTCCACATTGGTTCATTGATCAAACTAGATATGTATGAAAATATTCACAACTGACTCTTCTTAAATATTCTTCACAAGTATGCCCTAGTTCATGAGAGATCTTTAATAACTTAAAACACAAGTTTGAAAATAACGCATCCTCGACCTTTTATTTATAAATTTTTCTTTTCTTCATAATAAATTCCATGCCACCTACCAACATACTTTCACAAGATGGATTTTTATTTTCCAATGCCAACCTTTAATGCTTTTTCCCATGCTCGATCCAACGTGAACACTTATGTAACCTTCGGGGGTGCAACAAGCTCAACCATAGATTTATTTACACTTTCTCCCACGTCAAAGTCAACTATTCCTCTATATCTTAGAAAAATTTCTTTCCATTGCCTACATCATGTTGCTTCTACATTTTTACCCTGGTATATAATTTCTCAAAGACTTTTGACACCATCCTTCCCTTATGTTCACCTTTTCCATGAGTGATCTTCCTATCCACATGTTTTTGATTTTTCAATCTTGGTCATCCATAATCATAGCTTCCAAAACTTGTCACATTGTTCCACCCCACACAAAAATGGATGTGTGGTCCCATGTGTATAGAATTGTTTTAAAAGAATTAAGTAGATCTAATGCACAAACGTGCAAAAAAAAACAACAAGAAATGGAAATATAAAGAAAAGAAACTACATTAAATAAAAACCTAGGCTAACTGGAAACACTCGCCTTATTTAAAAACACAAAAAGATTTATTTAGACTAGGGATTCAACCTACTCCCATTGAAATGGCTTAGAAAAGCGTATTCCATCCAACGCTTATAATCGACAAGTGTCTGAATCAAGTATATAGGATATAATGTACCAGCCCATCCAATGGACTTTGAATTTTCCAGGATGGCACAAAAAGTTGGATTCATACAATATAACCATCTTCCCAACCTAAAATTACGTGTTCTTGATGTGTCTATCATGTCATTCCTTTTTCTTGGACTTTTCTAATTTTTTACTCCAACGAGTAATATCCTTCCTCTCATCTAACTACATCAACTTATGAATCCTCTCCTCAAGCACTTGTTCATCATCTAACCCTCCTGCACACACTATACATAATGATGGTAACATGAAATCAAAAGGTAAAATACACCAATTGAAAAGGTGTGACCTTTTTTATTCTCTTATAATTAGTTCAATATGACCATAACACAACATAAACTTTATCATCCCAATCCTTTCTTCCCACATCACAAATCTTGGTTAATGTGTGATTCATAATTTAATTAAACACCTTAGTAGTCTCATTATATTTTGGGTGATAAGGGGTAGTATTGTGATGGGCCACCATTAATTCTATGAATAAGATTCCAACTATCTCATTTAAGAAATGAGTACCCCTATCACTTGTTAAGCTCAGTAGGCATCCATATATGGTGATTATGTTTTCCCACAAGAACCTAGTTGTTATTGCTGATGTGTAATCTCTTGTAAGCACCACTTCTTCCCATTTTGTAAGGTAATCTATGTATGTAATGATATAACACAAACCCTTCCTTTGTCCCATTGGAGAAATAGGGCCTACGAAGTCAATTTCCCACTTCTCAAATAATTTTGCACTAGCAATCGGTCTTAATGGAATTTCATCCCTTCTCCATGGTTTACCAAGGTGTTAGAAGTGGTTATAGGCCTTGCAATACTCGATCCAATCTTTGAAAACCATTTCCCACCAAAATATTGCTAGAAGGATCTTGTGCGTGATTGTATTCCCTGCATAGTGTCCTCCTATAATTCTACTATGTGCTTCCTCCATGATTGGAATGCGCTCATGCTCTAACACGGACCAGAGTAAAACCTAATCATTACCTAGCTTGTATAAGTCTCCAAGAATTATCATGTAGGGTGTAACGCATATGGCTAATTGTTTCCTTTCCAAATTCTTCATTCCCTCTGGTGCCACACCTATTTTGAGAAACACAATAATATCTCCTAATTCAAAGGGCAATCACTTCAATCTGAAAATTTTTGCATCTAGCATTATGTCCTCAAGGATCTTATCATCCTCTCCCAACTCAATCCTTGATAAATGGTGAGTACTGAATTACTCTTACCCAGTTTTACAATTACCATAAACTTAAACTCTAGAAATAATAGGACTCATCAACATATGATCCCTTGTAGAATGGGCTTATTTACCAAGTACTTCAATGTCATGTGGTCCATGTCAAATATAAAGGGTGTTGCTAAGAAATCTTACCTAAATTTTTACACTACGTAGATAATTGATAATGCCTTGTGTTTAGTAGTATTATAGTTTGACTCTGTTGGGGTTAGCTTCTTACTAAAAAATCACATGGGGTGGTCAAAAATTCCTCTCTAGGTTGTGCTAAGATTGCTAAAATATCCATCCTTGAAGCATCAACATGTTCATGGAATGGTTTATTCCAAGAGAGAAAGTGTAATATGGGCACGGTGATAAGCTTATTCTTTAATGTGTCAACTTTAATTTTCTTCGACTCTCCCTTAGGAAATGTACTTTTGTGCTTCAACAAATTTTCCAACATAAAAAAACTTAGTATACACTTTAATAATTTTCTAGTAATACCACGTATGTCTAAGGATTGAGTGCACAATGCTCTGGCTGGTAGGTTCCTCCAATCCCACAATAACGAAAAAAATTGGCGGGATCCACCAGCAATCCTTCCTTACATATGATATACCCCAACAAGGTGTCAAATGGAGTAGCAAAAAAAATTCTTAATAATGAGGGATATACTAAACTACTAACATATCTCAAACATCAGCCTCAAATTATCACAATGGCCCCTCACTAATCCATATACTATTAAGTCATCCAAGTAGAATTGTAGAAACTTAAGGATGAATTCTTGAAATTCCTAAACCACAATGCAAAAAAACACAACAAACACATTCTTTAGTCCAAAATGCATGACCATGTAGGGAAAAAATTCCCATTCGGTGGAAAAATTTGTCTTTTCTTTGTCCTCCTTTGAAACTCTAATGTGATGATATGTTGAGAATCCATCTATAAAAGAATAGATCTTTCACACTTCTTCAAGGATCTCCTCAATGAAGGGGTTGGAAAAGGGTCAACGAAACATACCACATTTAGATCTTTGTAATAAAAAAAAATCCTTATCCTTAAATCCTTCTTAATGTTGATGACCATCGATTTATCCATTTTGATTCTTTAACAGCCTCAATGATGCCTAATGTGACCATCTTGTCAATCTCCTCATTGAATTTGATGCACAAATTTGGATTCATTCAATAAGGTCTCTTCCAAATTGGGTGTGCATGTTCCTTTAACTTGATCTTAATTTTTCCCAAAGAGTAGTGAACTCATTTAAGCTTATGGTACCCAAGTGGAAACAAATCCTAAAATTCATGCAATAGATCGATGATCTTTAAAACCTCCTTTTCTATTTAGTAATATCCAAAAGTAGACTCCTTAGGTTATGCCTCTGAACCAATATTAACCTTCTTGGTTTTCAGGGGTTCATGGTAGGTGCACATTTTCTCATCAACACTATCCATAAGCTTGCGTACCCATAATATGGTTAACATTCAATTTCTCCACTTCTTCACCATCGATCATATAGACCAACTTCCCTTTCTCTTTTTCCATACATGCGCACTAAAGTTTTATTTACTCGGCTCTTTCTCATTAGAGTGCACTTCTAAGCATGTTTCACCTAATAATTTTAGTATTTTATCCTCCACTTTGGCACTATCTCCCATAGTGAGTTTCTTGACAACTGTAGTGTCTCAATCACCAATGGTTTAGTACTCTGGTACTCCAAATCATGAAAGAGATTAGACATAAACTTCGATAGTATCTGTCGATGGTGTAACTCTGAGTGAATGTACCAAGCATGTGCACATCCTTATAAGGTGGAGTAAATATTATATACCCATAAAGATGGACGTAATTCTTTTGATCCTTCCATCTAGGCCTTCTCACATGCTTGGACATGAAATGAGGTGGCTTCCTTCTCATGATAATATTGTATAATAGTAGGTGAATTGCTTTGTACAAACCTAATAGAGAATGTGATTCTCAACTCTCACCACTCTAGAACGTTATCACGATGGGTTTCCCACCGACGTGTTGTGGACCCAATAAAGGTATAGCTAAGAATCCTTCTCCTTTTTATCTCACATCTCCACTGGGTCTCCATTGCTCATAGGAAAACATCAAGGTCGGCTCCCCCAATATAACTTGATAACTTCTTTCCTTCTAGGTGCCTAACCGAGGACACTTTTGTTACTTTTTTCATAGAGCCTCTTAACCGCCTTCCTTACGCCGACTAAATCATATGTCACATGTGCCTAATTTTCACATGTCATGCTAGTTGTATCACTTATATATTGAGTGTCTTCCAACTAGATAACGCCTTCTTTTGTT
The DNA here is from genome assembly GCA_018340775.1 of Taxus wallichiana var. yunnanensis. Lineage (NCBI taxonomy): Eukaryota > Viridiplantae > Streptophyta > Pinopsida > Cupressales > Taxaceae > Taxus > Taxus wallichiana. The sequence continues at coordinate 563,001,795 of CM031235.1, read as the reverse complement.
GTTTGTATAACCTTGAGGTCCTTAATAGTGTGCACATAGATTCTTTCTAGGTTTTCTTCTTCTAAGGGCTCAATATAGGGCACTAACTTCCCATTTGTCAAAAGAATGATAACACATTCCTCCTTATCCTCAAAAATTATATACCCCTTATTGAAATTTAATTCAAAATTGTTCTTATAGCACCAGGGGCACCCAAGTAATGTTGATATGTTTTTACATTAGCAAGTTCTAAGACTTCAAAGTCTCAAGTGAATTATTCCCCTTGGATAGTGATAGCAACATCCTTTAAAACACCAATGGGAACTTCCTTTGTCTTATTAGCCATATATACCACATTTGAGGATGGTTGTAATGATGGTCTTTCCATTTGATTCCATTCATCTAGGGTGAGACAATTAACTTCCATGCCCATGTCAATCAAAATATTTTTTAAGAGAAATCCATTAACAACTACATTCAAGGTAATCTCTTTATCTTAGTCAAGACCATGAGGAGGAAGGTTAGAATGAAAAATGTGACTCTCGCACTCTCCTCCAATGCTTGATACTTTACCTCTCGACCATTATTCTAACAGAGGAATGATATTCTCTTAGTGTAGTGTCTTACACACCTCTCTAACCTAATCTATATCTAACTCGAGGTACCTCAACACTCTTCTTCTCTAACGCTTCAACTTCCTAGACTACTCTTTTAGACACTAAATATCCCCTTGAAGAATTTTGATTATGTCCATGGTCTCTTAATATAATTCCTTCGATGCATAGGTCTTGATACCTCCCATGTACCACCTCCTCTCTTGTAATCATCTTCCTTTGCTTTGGTATCTCCTGGAACATGTAACCTTAGCACACATCATCATCAGTATAAGTTCTAACTCTAACTCATGCGCCATTCTATGAATCCACTTTTGATCTTCACACTTTATGCTCACCATCCCAACACCCTTATCCTTCCACTCCTTATGGATTATGTGTTCAAATAATTCTAGGAACTCCTCATACTTGTGTGTCTTTCCACACTAAGAAATTTTTTTCAGATGGACGCTTTCGTGCTTATAGTGTTCCATAGACCCATAATTGTAACAAGTTGCATGTGGGAAATCACTTCTTCCACCTCCATGAAATCATGTTATGTGACTTCATCCATCCACGCACCCTTCATAATGACAGACCTCATCCTTGGAACTACTTACAATACTAGTCTAGCACACACCAATATCAATGACATCATGTATTTGGTCAATCAATCTAAAATCCTTGGTGTCATGAGTAGTAGAGGTACAAATTGTGCAATAGCAAGACACATTCTTAGGGACCGTGTGTTACAATAGCAGAAACCTACTTGCATCATGATATCCATGGTAAATATCATAGTCCACCATCATCATGCATACCGATCTCCAAGGAAAAATTTCCTTTATATGCCCTTCTACATCACAATCCTTACATGATAACCCACTACGGGTCTCATGAGCCGAGTTCACATATAATTTCTCCAAATGCTTTGCAATTGCAGAAATTTTGGCTTCTAGGAATAGAATAACTCATGTATCAACACTTCCTACTACCTCAACATGCAAGGAAACCTCCAAGGCCTTGTGCATATCTATAAAAGTCTTTTGTGAAAGAACCCTCCTAAATGGTGTGATCAGTCCTTCGAAAAACCACCGATCATGATGTGAAGAAGGGTGAATGTCATAAGATAACTTAGATAGGAGAGTCTTGAAACATGAATCATACTAAAAATATCTCTCTTTCATTCCTTAATGAATCTCCTTCAACACATTGATGCTTTTCTATTTAAACTCAGGTATGTGGAACTCTACCAAAAAGGCATTACAAAGTGCAATGTAATCCACCACTGTCTGGTGAGGGTCATAATTCTTGTACCAGCTATGTGTGCATCCTTACAACGTGGTTATAAATTGACTTGATTTATTCTCTGGGGAAGTGATTCCCTTCATGTGCCATAGTAATTCTAACTTGTTTACATGTTTCATGGCATCCTCAATGCCCTTGTAATTAGGTGAGTCTAGTGACATCTCATAAAACACTTGTTGATGGTGTTGTGGACCTTGTTCGCTAGATCCAAGACCTTGATTCCCTCTGATGTTACCTCCACCACCATACCCACTAGATCCATTAGTGCTAATGCCTCCAGATCCACCAAATCCTCCTCCTATCATATAAAAAGGGCCTAATGCATTTGCGCCTGTAAACCCACCATTGCGTTAATCTACACACTAACAATATTTGATACCATAAAACTCCCATATGTGTTTCCGCACTTCTCCCAGATGTAATACTCAAACCTTGTAATCCCAAACCTTTCCCAACTATTGTAACAAAAAAATTGCCAAGAAATAGGAAATGATTATGTAGCCATAGATGTACCGAATGAAAAATTATACCTCCTAGGTGTCGCTCGACTATGAATACCAATACCAACTAGATTATCAACACTTATCTCATGAACTAGAAAATTAAGCACAAGGGTGTGATCTCCATGTGGGTTATTGTATGCCTATGGCTATTCTCCTTTCTTCATATGACAGGCTCTCTCCCAAAGTTGAGGGAGTTTCTCTTCCGTTCTTACCAAGATGGGGTAGCTCAAACTTCTCATGTTCCATGTCCTCCGCGCAAACCTCAAATCCTTCCCACAACATCTACCTCTATAAATCCATCACTCCTATAGATTTACATTGTCTTGCCAAATTCCTCTCCCTAGAAACATTATACTTTATCAGTCTCTCCTCTCTCTCCATTTCTATTACAAGGTCCACTATAATTTACCATGCTAGCTTCCACACCCTACACCTAGCAGAATTTATCCATCCATGGGAAAGGATTCCAAACTCAAAGTAATGACCATGATATTTATAGTAAGTGGGATATCACACAAGAAAAATCCTCTAGGATCCCTCAAGAACTCAAACTTAGCAATCTCTAGGAAATAATACATAGAAATATCATATTCCAAGGTATAACTAGTCAACACTCTACTCCACCAGTGATCAACAACACGGGTCCATGCTAGATCAATATCATGGAGCCGTTGATAGTCCTCCTAGGTCCAAGCACCAAGTCTATTGTACTACCTTAGCCTTGATGTATATATTGATAGCCATTCATATAATTATCTTTGGGAAACAAAAGAAGAATGTCTTATAGAGTTTGTGATATTGGTTCTCCTGCACCCATTTTCATGCATCAAACTTGGATCCGATAATGAATCTATGATAAAACTCATCCTCCATGTTTTTGAGCTAGGTCTTAGTACTTTTAAAGGTCAAGTGCTTCGTCATTACAAATTTATCTCAAAATAGCTTCAAAAGTGGTCTCAGAAACAAAACCAAGATCTATTCATTATTTTACCCCCAATACTTCTTTCAAACCCCAAGCGCATCATTCTATCATCCACCATACGTTGGGTGCTAACCCAAGGTGCATGTGGGCATCGATCCCCTCCTTTACGTGAGCTTCACAAGATATTTCTACCATTAATGGAGGATTATTTGTAGAAATAGAAGTACATGCATCTACTCAAAAAGGAAGAAGATATAACTAACATATCTACACATCAATGCATCACAGAAGCTAAATAAACATTGTAAGAAGTACAAGAAACTAGATCTGAGTCATGATAAGCCAAATAACATAAGGGTTTACACCCATAAGAAAGTTGTACATAATAGATCCATGTATATTTATTTAACAGAGTTCTGGTAGCCATATTACATTCAAAAGGGTCATCTCAAACCATATACATCAAATGATAGAGACTCAACTCCTACAAACCTATCTAATTAGAAATTGTAACTATACTTTTCCATAGTATATCCCTTTTACAAATCCTAGTATCCATACATACACTTAATGGTATCCCTTACAACCCTCTAGCACTTCGTTACTCTCCTTCTCTTTCTCTACTCCCATTTACACTCTCCACCTTATATATATATATATATATATATATATATATATATATATATATATATATATTTGCACTCTCTATATGTTCCTATCGCAAGCACCTCAATAAATAGGATCATCGACCACTTCCATGAGTTCTCTCCTAATTAGATCACATACCAAGCCTCAATGTGGTCCTCCATTGGAAAAATCTTCTCCTTTTTGAAAACCTTGCACTTATTGTAATGATGCCTCTAGAAATATTCCTTATGTGGAATATCCTTTTCTTGACCTCCAAGGTTCTAGGTTGGTACCTTATCCACTTATCATGTCTAGTCGGATCCTCACGTTTTTCCTCAAGTGACTCGATGATGCCCAATATGGCTAAGTCCCGTAAACCCTTGTTCTACATCTTGTGTGTGGCCTAGTTTCACTTAAACCCTTCTTAAACTCCTATTTCTTATGCACTTTCCCTGTGCACCCTTTTATCCACCGATCTTACACATGTGCACCTCTTGGTACTTAGCCTATATTTTAGGATCCAACACTTCATCATCATCCCCCGAACCAAATCAGCCCAAATTCGATATTACTTCCATCTTTGAAAACTCCCATTGGACTATATATTGAAGTATTTCATCACCTCATCCAATTATATTCAATTTCCCTTCCCCTATCAATTCATTTGACCTAAGTGGGCCTAAGTCCATGTGGTTTTATTCTAACACCATATGTTCCTAACATCATTTCATTGGACATGACACGTAACATTGTAGGGCCCCGAGAACCATCATAAAAAATATCCTCAAAGAATATGATATTCTCAAAGAAGACCTCCCATTCACATCTAATCCCAACCATCCTACAAATTCAGTAACCTATAAAACCTCTAAATCTTCTTCCTCATCCACCTCTTGCATCACCATCCCATCACCAACTTCTACACAATCTAAGGATGGTCACCCTCTTTATATAGATGTCATTCATATAACCTATTTTTCTCGCTCTCACGAGTCCCAACCATCTACTCAATCTAAAACAAAACTATCATTTCTACTCCTTCCAAAGATCCCGTTACATCCCCTTTTTCATCTAAGGCCAATTTGTCCATCCTAACCACACTATGAATCTAAAACCAAGCCACCATTGAATATAGAATCATAAAACAACTACACTAGGCTCCCATTAAGGTGTCCTACAATGAGCTCTTCTAAATCTCTCCCAATCATCGAAAGGATCTTATGTAAACCTTGCAACATATCTCAAGTATCATCGATGAATCTCAACCCTTCATGGGCCTTGTTGGGGTTCTTACCACTTCTACAACCATTTATTTTGACGATTTAGAGATTTGGACATCTTTCCTGAAGATCATGACCTTCCTCTTTTCATCACTATTTCCATCAATGACACATTTATCCTCCGCTCTGTGATTGAAAATAATTCCAATATCAATATCATCTCATCCCATTCCTTTTAACAAATTAAACTTCCATAATCCATTGTTTCAAAATCAGCCATGGTTCTCCATTTCTCTAATGATGCTATCACCCCTAATTTGGGTACAATTATCCTCCCCATCCGCATCCGTGAAAAAATACTCCATGAAGTATTCTACATTTTTAAAGAGGATTTCAAATATAAATTCTTACCAGGATGACCATGGATTCATTCCATGTGTTACGTCTTATCTACTCTCCATCATTATATCAAATAGAAACATACAGGAAGATCCTTACCCTCACCACAGACCTTCCTCCATTCAAGTTATGGCATATGACCTATCTTCCAAATAATATTCTCATCCATAAGAAAGAATCATTCTTGAAGCATCTACTAGTTATTTCATGCCTTCATTTAAATTACTTAATGATGAATCAATCAAAAATGTGATGCAATTCCTCTCTCGGGGAGTACCAATTCATTAGCCTCAATTCTCTTCCCTCCCTCCATCTACTCAAGTATATTTTATAAATCCCTACATTTTGATATAATGTTAGGGATATTGTTCCTTTCATCTACCTTATCTCAAAACTAATATCATCTATGGTGGTATCGATCACCCTTCCTCTCACATCGATAGTCAACCTCACACAAAACCATACACCAACTACCTTGATTTCCTCTATAAAAATATTTCAACTATACCTACATCCATAATTGTGCATGGAAGGGATTCATTATTCAAAGTTACGAACACAAAATGCATGATATTTTCATTGACTAATCCCACAAGCCTCACAAGAAGTTTAGGCTGGGTTTCAAAGAACATCCCACCAACTACCTTGTGTCTCCTTCAACATTTACTTATTTCACAAATAAGTTTTCCACTCTCTAAGATGAAACAAATCAAAGGTAAAATGGTTAAGGAGGAATACATGTGAGGTGAAGGTGGAAGGTAGAATACGTGCATTGTAGAATTTCAATCCAAGCTGATTGTGTGAACTTACCTTTGGCTAGGGGGACAAAACTCTCTAAGAAACACAACAAAACAAGAAAATAATATTAAATATAAAGATTTAGAGGACTACCTAGCAAGGATAGATATGGGAAGCGTGATGCTTCCTTGAATGACCGTTAATCCTCTATTTAATAAAAAAAAATTTATTAGAGGTAAAAAAGGGTTGAGGGGACCCTACCCCATACAAAGTGTTACCAGTTCATTACAAAAGGCAAAGGGATTACCATTGAAGCCCCACAAAAACCAAAATCATCACAAAACAAACAACAAAGAGATACAACCATAAAGGAAAGTATCCAAACAACAGATAAACAAAGTGAAATAACTAACAACAATACAGAGAAACTAATAAAAACAACATAGAACTAAAAGAGAAAACTAGCATCCTATTTTCTTCATCACTCTTTTATTAGGTCCCCTCTATTTAATAACAATTTAATGTGAATAAGAAACTAAAATAAACATGTCTTGTTGAAGTGTAATGATTTAGGTTTCTCATACACACAATACACTAGATTCAATGCTAAATAAAAATGTAACACTAAATCTAATTAGAACCAAGGTTTTTTCAGGTCAGGAAGGTTTGTCAGAGGTCTAGTAAGGGTCCGAGGCTGATTAGTTGAGGTATAGGTTGGTTTTGGGTGAGTGGGAAGCTTACTGGTATGAGAATATGAAATGACACAGAGACCAATATCGGTTTGGTGACTGATTCGGTATGGGGCTAAACCGACGGTGGTCATGGAATTGACGTTGGTAGGGGAAATAGGTAATAAACTATTAAAAATGGGTTTTTAGGCTCTCTTTGATTGTGCAAAGAGTGATGGTAGCATGGTTTTGGTCGTAGTATGGATGATAAGACTCAAGAATACTAAGAAGGAGGTTTAGAAGGGTGGAAAGGCTTGGGGTGGTTAAATAGTGGGTTAGTGGGAAGAAGGTGATGTACGAGTAACAAAAGAAATAAAATATTGAATGAAGAAAGAGATCTACAATGGGATAATCCTGAATGATTAAAATCATAGTACTTACTTGGTGTCTTGTAGACCTTGTGAGTTGAGATGGTTGATGGTTGATTGGAGGAGAGGTGCTTGAGTACATTGCCACAACATGCAACTTGTGTTCTCCGTGAGTATTCCAATGCTCTAGAACGAGAACCAGATGCTTTTCTTACACTATTGTTGTGGGTTATCATCATCTAGATGTAGGAGGGCTTGAAGATTCATGCTTGAATGCAATAAGGCTCCAATAACTAAATTACAAACCCATGTAAAGAGTTGTGAAAGTGTATATAAGGTGACCAATAATGGTTAGGTAACCCACATGTACTAAGTAAAGATCAACGCCGTTAGGGTGAATTAGTCCCTTTTACCAAAAATAGGAAGATCTTCCTAGATTTTTGTGTTTTCTAAGTTTAGTATTCTTAGGGAAGTGGATTTATCATTAGAAAAATTAGGAAGGTAATAAAAAAGTGTAGTTAAGTTTAAGAAGAATTCTTAGTTAGTTAGGTCAAGTGGTGACTCAACACTAAGAGTGATGACTCGGGCCGAGAGTGATGACCTGGTAACAATGCGTTAAATTCCCTGGAATGGGTCCATGATGAGGTGTAATGATGAGGTGGATGTGTGAGTATGAAATTAACTTAATTAAAATAATTAAATCAATTAATAATGTGAGGATGAATATTAATATAGGATGAAGGCGTCATGATTAGTTAAATGTGTTACGTTAATTAATTAAAGGGGACTAAAGGGTGTGTGACCCTAATTTGGTGTCTAAATTTACCCATTTTTCTCATATAGCTTGTATTATTAAGCGATGCTAACAAAAAGGAATTTCATGCCCCGCTTATGAGCAAAGATTATGTTGTCCCAAGCATGGTTTGAGGTGATCCTCCTCGAACCCGAACATATGAGGTGTGAAACAAAGTCGGTGAGTGGTTTGATAAATGGGTAAGTGATGAAAATGATGGTAGTTTCTTTATAGGTACTTGGGGATTTCAAAGTTATAGGTAGGGGAAGTCTAAAGCATTCACACGTATACATTATGCTAAGGTACCAGGTTGAAGAGCTTACAAACTCTATGTCCTCAAAGTTATATAGGTTTATCCAAATGAGGTTGAAGTGGTTTAGGTATCCAAGGTATAGGATATAGTCCTAAACCACATCCAGGACAAGTGTAGGAATGTGTAAAAGTTTGTGTTCTAAGGTACTAAAGGTATGGTCAAGATAAAAATCATGGCATTAGGAAAGGTAAAGTCATTAGGTTGAACAACATAGGTAGCATCGTCGCAAGGTATAATGAGTAAATTAATTCAAGTGTCAAAATGAGCAAGGATAGGTTGGGTGATTTAGGTAATGCCATAGGTATGGCCATGCGAGGGGCACAAACATGCCCCAACTAATGGTGAGGTTGGGTGATAGGTAATAAGGTCATGAGGGTGAGGTTTAAGGTCAGGATCAACTTTGGGTTAGGTAGAAAATGATTCAGGCAAGTAGTTGTGGGGTTATGTATATATGTATTGCTACATAGACGTTACCACTTATATAGTTGATGATTATTATTAGATGGATGATGTAATCTTTTTAATTCCCATTTTTACTATGTACCATGGGCACTAGGTGAGTTAGGAATGATTTATTTTAGGTCATTTAGGCATGATGGAGTTAGGTATAGGCATGGTGGAGTCTAGGTAATTTCCACGTTACTAATCTTACTGGAATGTATTATATGCATGTTGTGGTTAAATTTTCAAGTATTTTATATCATGGAAATGTTAAATGATTAATGTATGATGTGGTTGATGTTATAAAATAGTAGGTATGTATGTTTTTATGATAGATTGATTTCCAAGTTTTGTGTAAAATGGAAACTAACTAGGTTAAAATGTGAATATAAAGGGGAAAATTGGTTAGGGAAAATTTTGTTGAGCTAACCTCTAAGGGCCCCATGCCCTCAGAGTGCTACCTACATAGCCCCAATGAAAAGGGGCCTCAAGTCGATGTAGTTCTCCCATAGGATAGGGAATAATATGATAGGGGAGATGAATGTGCCAGTAGGTTTTACGCATTATTAAGTCTAGGTCATTTAGGTATGGTTGAGTATCGGTTGAATAGGCATGGTTAAGTAAAGGTTGAATAACCATGGTTGAGTATATGATGAATACGCATGGTTGATTCTTGGTCATGTAGGCATGGTTGAGTATAGGTTGAATAGGCATGGTTGTTGTCTATGTTGAATAGATATGGGTGATTCTGGTGGAAGAGGAATTCCTAGAAGGTATAAGTGAAGGTCTGGTCCTATGAAGGAGGATCAATAAGTAATAAAAGAGGTGAATGGTAAGAGGATAAAATATCTACCTAAGTGGTAAGAACCATTATGAGTGTATCATATCAAATATATACCTATAAATGTAAGACCCTAAAGTCATTACATGATTTATTATTTGAAGGGTGAAAAAGGTAACATGATCACAAAATGTCACATTTGTGACACGCCCCTTAAGTAGGTATAATATTAGAAAGGAAATATGGTGAGGTGAAAGAGGTTGTTTTATCATAACCTTGGTGTGAGACATCATGCGTCTTCTGTAACATACCCAAGATCAAAATAGGCAAGTCCGTGATGAAATTTTTTTGTCTTTTTGCTTTTATTTTTTAGAATGATCGATGTAGGAAGTCTACGTGGGATGAATAGTATATATATTTGAGGTATTCATAAATTAGATCGATGTGTGAAGCTTAGGAATATGTTTATTTAATTTTTATAGAAATAGTCTTGTTTTTAGCTAGACCACATAAAATATGGCTAGATTTGTATTGTTTTCCTTTAAGGGAGAGTCTATTTATAGTAGGAAGATAGAAAGATAGATGTCATTTTTGAGGGATTCATCTTTTTGCTAGAGTTTGACTCAAGGAGTTTGAATTTTAAAATCTTGTATATTAATTTTTAATTGTTTTTTGGACTTTTAGGTCATGGAAAAGACTATAGAGAAGTATAGGCTTCTTTTATGAAGAAAAATTCATAAAAAATAGGGGTTATCTATGAAAGAGAGGTTTTAAGTGATGAATGACCATGGGATTCCATCTTGAAAGGGATGAAAAGTATCCATGAGAATCATGCCATGAGTAGAGTCGTGGTACTCATATTGAAGATAATGCTAAAAGGTGATGGGTAATCACATGATTCTTGTTTAGTTTTTTATCCTTAAAATAGGTAAGTAGAAGGTGAATGTTGCTCAAGGGATAAGGATTTAATAGAAAAAATATGATATAGGACTTGATTTAACAATAGAATGGTCGAAGATATAATTCATTGAGAGGATCATGTTTAGTTTTTCCTTCAAGTGAAGATAAACCAAAAACACCTGATCCATAGGCATGAGTAACAATATAGGGTCCAAGCCAATTAGGAGTGAACTTGTATTGTTTACTTTTCTCTAATTTTGTTGCATGTTCATTTTCTTTCAGGATGAGGTCACCAACCTAGAAGGTTCCTTCTTAGACATGTTTATCATAGGAACATTTGATACATTTTTGGTATATTTGGAGGTGATTGAGAGTATTTAGACGATGTTATTCTAATAACTCAAAGTTTTGTAAAATGATCTTGGTGAAAATCATCATCATTGAACATATCTTTGAGTGAGATATAAAGAGATAGAATTTGGAATTTGAGAGATAAGACAACCTTTTTACCGTAGACCATACAAAAAGGTGTGGCAAAGTAGTTGAGGTGTGATTACTAGTGCAATAAGACAATAAGGTGAAAGGAAAGTATGTGTGCCAATCCTTACAGTATCATAAACCACCTTCATAAGAATTTTATTTAGAGTTTTGTTAGTCAATTCAGATTGGCTATTTTTTTAGGATAATAAGGTGAAGAAAAATAAGTTGAATGTCGAAGGCATCATAGAATTGCTATAGGGTTTTGTTTTTTTATTATTTTATGTTATTAGTGATGAGGCGGTGAGGACCACCAAAGTGAAAAATAATGTGATCGTTGCTGAATTCACATATTTTATCAGATTTTGTAGAAATAAGAGGTAGGAATTCCATCCATTCAAAGTGTTATATTTGGTAGCGGTAATAATCTATTAATGATGCTAGGAAGAACGAGGGTCGATCTCTCCACCAAGATCCAAACCCCATTAAGGGAAAGGAAAATGTCTTGTGCGACCCATAAGGTGTGCCTAGGGGTTTTATGAAAATTAGAATATTGTTGACACTTCACACAACTCTTGAAATAGTCACAACAATCACGGTTTAGGGTTGGCTAGTAATAGCCCAAGGGAAGGATGTGCTTAGTGATAGCTTAGCAATTGAAGCGACCCCCAAAATCCAATCATGAACTTCCTTGATGGTGTACGAAATTTTAGAACTTGTAAGGAATTGCAAGAGGATACTATGAAAGCCACATTTATAGAAAAGACCACCCATAATGACATAGTGAGACACTTTTGAGAAAGTATCATTGTCCATTGTGAGTAAGATCGAAGGTAGAATTGAAATGGAAAGGTAGTAAAAAAACTTCTTATGCCAAAGGTCAAGTGGGTTAGTTTGAATGTTTCCTACAAGGTTGACATCTTAGATTAGACAAGAAGGTTATTACAACCTTTGTATTGTGACAAATATATTTAAGTCGAGAGGGTGAAGTGAAGATTTGATAAGCAAGATGTGCCATGTTGTCCATAAATTTATTAGTAAAAATGGGGGTGTTTGAAGTTCATAATGGTCAAAGGTAGTCAAAAGCATGTCAACATGATGGTTATACTTTTGAATTATCTTTTACAACACTGTTATATACCATTAGATTGGTTCACAACTAGTTGAGAGTCATAAAATATATTAATTGATTTAATGTCTAAGGGTATGGTGGCTTGAATACCTAACAGAGAGCTTCATATTTGGAGATATTGTTAGCACAATCAAAATATAGTTTGCAAGATAGTGGCATAGGCTCACCATCAAGAGGAATGATAATAACTCTGGAACTAATCCCATGCTGAAATTTTAAACCATCAAATAATAAGATCATCTAGTAAATGGTATCATCTAGGGAGAGGGTAGCGATGGATTAATCAAGGAGAGAGGAGGTGCATCTACGAGTTAGTCAAAAATAGTTTGTCCTCCGACAGATTTTTTATGGATGAATTCAAGATATAGGTCTACAAGAAGCATGAGCCAACATGCAACACATTGATGTTTGTATGTCTTAGTGTACATGTAATGTAAGGGGTCAGTATTGGTGACAACAAGGGTTGTGTGGTTTAGTAGGTAATGGTGAATTTTAGTGGAGACAAAAACTAAGGCTAAGTAGAGTTTTGCGGCATGAGTGTATCTAATTTTGTAGTCTAAAAGAATGTGGATTATATAATAAACCATTTTCTCCCTATGTTACTTGTCATGATGAGTGAGCATCGCACCTAGGGAATGATCAGTAGTAGACACGTGAAAGTGAAATAGTTGGTAATCCTTTAGGGAATGAGAACATGTTCTTGGATGATGTATTGTTTTGAGGTGTCAAAGGCTTTATGGCATTCATCATCCCATTGGAAGGAGACATCCTTTTTGATAAGATGATAAACTTGATGACAGTGGTCGGAAAGATGAGAAATAAAGTGATGAATAGATTGCAACTTTCCTTGCAAACTACAAAGTTGACGAAGGTTAGTAGGTGGAGGAATTTTTGAATAGCCTTGATTTTAGTGGGATAAACTTCAATGCCACACAAATAAATGATAAAACCAAGGAGATTTCTAGAGAGAATAGCAAAGACACACTTCTTAGGTTGAAGGCAAACACAGTATTTGATGAGACGGTCAAAGACAACTTTAAGGATAGAAAGGTGCTCAGACCAATGTTTAGATTTGGAAAGAATATCTTTAACATAATATTCCAATATGATATGCATGATGTCATGAAAAATATAAGTAATAGCTCATTGATATGAACCACTAGCATTTTAAGGTCAAAGGGCATGACCCAATAAAAGAAGGTCCCCAAGGAGTGATGAAGGTGATTTTGTGTTGATATTTAGGGGTGAGTAATATTTGGTTATAACCTCGAGAAAGTGTCCATTAACTAGTTTGGTAATACTAAGTAGAGGAGTGTCATCTTTGGTGGAAGCTAAGTTAAGGTCATAGAAATCATGTGTAAATGTGAAGTCCCCTATCTCTTTTGTGATAGGAACGATGTTAGATAACCATTGGGGATAATCAATGAGTATGATGAAGGAAATCTAAAGGTGCTAGAGTTATTTTTTGAAAAGAAGGGAAATGTGAGGATGCATTTTTTGTAGCTTTTGTTTTGTGGGTTTGGCATCAAGAATAGTTATGATATTGTGGACCACAATGTTTGGGTCAATATTGGGCATCAAGAAAAAGTGTTTCTATGATCCCGAAAGAAAGAAGTGAAATCTTCTTATTCGGAAACATCTAAAGATTGGCCTATTTTTAGAATGTGTGGGTCATCCTGAGTGTCAATATTGATCTCGATGGTTGATTCATTCAACATGGTTTGCATCTCAGAAGGTAATAACTGGTGAATATAATAATTTTCGACACTAAGGTAAGTGAGAATCGATTCATCGTCATGACATTGAAAAATGCTAATAAAAGGGGTATTATCATCAATCATATCGGGATATAAGAAGGGAAGAGAATAGGGAGCCTTGAAATCATGCCGATAAGTCAGAGGTCCCAAGGAAATGGTGTTAGTGAAAAAAACAAGTTAGGAGGAATAGATTCTAGGTCCATAGACTTTATAGGTGAAGGTGGTGAATGGGGTGGGGAATTTTTATCATCCTCAATGAGTTTGACTCGAGCCTTCCTAAAATGTGGTTGGAAAATCCAATACCATTGTGGTCTTTATGATTATGAGTGGTGTAAAGAATGACAATTTGGAGGCCTTGTTCATAGAAACCAAAGAAAAACCCTTCCTTGCACAACAATGGAGGAAGGTATGGGCAAAGCAGGTGGTTGGTGAGAGATTGAAGGTTGGAGGAAAATGGTCAAGTTTGGGAAGGTGGATTAGGCGAGTAGGTAGAAGCATCAAGTCCCCCATATGTTAAGTTGGTGTGAAGGTGAGGAAGACTCTAAGGTAAAACCTTTCCTATGTGGCAATCATAGCAAGGGTTTTGGTGAAGGTTACCATACTCTTGAGGAGTAAGGAATGTGTCAATGTTATAAATTTGGTACTACCCTAGAGTGAGGAATTGAAAAACACCTTCTAAGGGATCAATAGTTGATATGTGGGTAGCGGGAATGAATGAATCACTAGGTAGTTGGGAAGAATAAGTATTAGTTTTTATAGAAGTAGATGGGTTAGCCGATGGGTCAGCTATAAAATCTACAAAAATAGTGGGATCAGATGAGTTAGTTTTGGAATATGTCACGGAAGAAGTTGTAGAGGAGGAAATGGATGAAGAAGAAGTGGTAGCGGATTAGATGATTTAACTGGTATAAAGACATCATTGGGTCGATACAACATGTTACAGTCTTGAATGGTGGATGGTCGATTTCAAATGGTATATTTTTGTTCTTCATATTTGAATTTAAAACAACAATCTAAGTTTGAAGGAACACAAACCATAGCACAAATCCGTGGTCAGCCAAGTAGTATGTTGATCTTTGGAATTCCCCTCTAAGACATAGAATAATTAAGGAATGACACGGAGCCTACACAAATGTGGAGAATGATGGTGCCAAGGGTGGAATTCATGCCATCATTGAATGAACCCCGCATAAGTATTTTATTACACATACAATTGGCAGGATGTGTGTTTTGTTATACGCATGGGAGGAAATGATGTTAATCTGCACCGCCATCAATCATAACATGTTTAATGCATATATTATCAATGTACACGAGAAATAAATAGGACGGGGTAAGGATCATCTCGATTGGAGAGGTATAATCTTGTCATCGTGAGAAATTGAAAGTGACTATTTGATGAGTGGTTGCAAGATAAGATAGAGGAGGTGAAGTTGTGAGATAGGCCACATGATGAGGATTGATAATGGATGCAATAGGCATAGGGTCTTTAGGAATAACCTCAATAGATTGCATGACCTTTGTGAGGAACTGAAAATGAGACTCAAAGGTTTGGAAAAGTTCATATAAAGACATTTTGAGAGGAAACTCGTGTAATTTTTAAAGCATTATATGATGGGAAACCCCATCAGAAATAGGGTATGTGGGTCCATGGATGGTGATTTTTGGTGCAAGTGCAGATGGAATATTGGGTAAAAGAGTAGCGGATGAGTTGGTTGTTTTCTCCTTTCCTTTTTCCTTCTAGGATCAAGTGGAAATTTGAACCATATTAATCTATGGTAAAGGATAAAGTGAGTTGTGATAGGTGTAGCGACAAGACGGGAAAAAATATGGTGAGGGCATATATTGGTTTTTTTAAAACAATGCAACTCATTGGCATATTGGTGGAGGTTTGGATAGCTCTCTTATGTGGACCATATTGATCTCAAATGTTTGAGGGGTATAAAAGGGTTTTGGAGGTGGAGATTAATGTCATTGAATAGGTAAGAGCTGAGGATGTTTGGTGATAGGTGAAGGTGGAATAGGGTCCTCATCTAAAATATCATCATCGACAAAGTTTTTTTGAGAGGACATATTTGGAGAAGAACGGTTTTAAGAGATTTACAACTTTCCACATCATACCATGACACATAATGGTAAGTGAAAATTTTTGTATCGTCAAACCCATTTGGTTTAGGTTTGAGTGGGTCATAAAGTCTAAGCAATGGCAATGTGATGACAAAGGTTTCCAAAAGGCTAATTAAGATGTTGGCATAAGACCCTTCGAGGGATCACAATGTGAACTAAGTGTAGGTTTGGATGGAAGTGTGGGTGAATTTGGTGGGATATTTGTCACCTTTGGAGGTGGAATTGGAAGTTGAGTAAGTTTTACCACTTGTTTGGTAGATAATACGGTTTTAGTTTTGGAATGCAATTTCTTGGGGAAAGATGTAGCATGTGAACTAGTTGTTGAAGGTGGTGTAGGATTAACTACCTCTTTGGAGGGTAATGGGTTCTTGGGATTTGGTTGAACCTTCTTGGGTAAAGGTGAATAAGAAGTATGGGATGTAGAAGGGAAGGTAGATGGTGGAAGGGGATGAGTTAGCCAAGGAAATAATGGAGGTGCGTTGAAGGCCGTAGTAAGAGGAAATGTGGAAGGTACTAGTTGAAGAGAAGGAAAATAATAGGTAATGATGAGGATATTGGAAGTTGTGTAGGTATAGGAGGTACAAAGGATTTAGGTGAAGGAAAATGTGTAATTTTTGTATGTAATTTGGGTGTAAAAGAAGATCATGAGTAGGTAGGCTACCGTAATTTTGGTTTACTCTAGGTAGGGAAGTTTGGCCAAGGTTGATGGGTGGGGTCCTAGGATAGATGGAAGTGGTGAAGGTGATAGAGGGGTAGTAGGTGAAGTCGGTGTATGAAACCTAAGAGGTTGGGTCTTCTTCTTAAGTGGGGGAATAGTCTTTGTGATGACTTTTGAGAATGTGGCTAAATCTAGTTTGACAGGAGGATGAACTAAACTTGATCTCAACATGAATCCTAATATCGTAATGGGTATAGACACAAAGTAAAATATAAGTGCAAGTAAGGTCTTAGGAATAGGAAAAAAATAATTTGATGGTAAAGGTTTAGATGTGGGCGAGGGTGATGAATAATGGTTCACTATAACTAGCATGGACATTGTGGGTTTGGTTTTCTCAAATACCTTTGGATAGATTGTGGAAGTATCAAAGAAACAACATTTGTATTTTAGTTGAGATAGAAATTTGAAGATGTCCCCAAATCATGCAAGTGTCAACATAATCCAAATGGTTAGCCAAACATGAGAATGACACCGATGTATGGGAAGTGATGTTTCTTTGGTAGTAATCCCTATAAACAATGTCTATGATACAGAAAATGGTTGGCTTCAAACTCTATGGATAAAGGATACGAGATAAAATCAACAATATCCTTGAAATCCAATGGAGAATTGTTACCAATAAGATGAGGTGATAATAATGGATCCCTTGTGGGTAGAGAAGATGGCACTTTAGATGAGGTAAGTTCATATTTTGGTGAATAAAAAGGTAAACATGACTCTCCCATGGGTAGAAGAGTAAGTATGTGAGAGTTTTGTCGATTGGGAGGTGAGTGGGAAAATGCATCGGTAGATATGGTGGACTCCTCCATGGGTGAAGGAGGAGATAATAGAGACTCATATATGGGTAAAGGAGTAGATGAAACAAGTCCCTCCATTGATGAAGGATCTCATGCAATAATATCCTCGATAGATGAAGTAGGAGGATATTGAGATGGAAGACCTGGTATAATGTTGAAAACAATATGCATCTTACAAACATTATTGTCATTGGTCAAGGTTTTTCTGGTTGAGTTAGACGATGGGGTTTGATTTGGGAATGACTTCTTGAAGATGTGAAGGTTCGATTAACAGTGCATTAGCATTATTGAAGATGAGATCTCCATTATCTAAAATTTCTTGGATGATTTTTTTGAAAGTTATAAAATTAATGTCATTGTGTCATCTAAAGCAATGATAGTTGTAGTAATCATTGTCTTTGTACCATGCATTCACAAGATGAGAGGGGTCAAAACAAGTATGTGCGTTGATTAGTGAAAGAGTAACTACTCTTGATTTTATAATTTTTCTAAAACTAAAGAGTAGGGTTCTCCTATGGTAGTATATTTTCATTATTCTTTCTTGAACTGAAAATAATGAATTGAAGAAATATTAGAAGAAGGATTTTATTTATTGGATGGATGATATGGGATGGATTTTAAAACTAGTTTGCTAGAAGATCCTTTTGATTTAAAATTATTATTCGCATGCCTGGAAGAAAAAGAAGAGGTATCATTTGATTTAAATGTGTTGTTTCTTGTTACACAATTCTATCTTCTTCTCTTCAATGGAACAAATTTCAAGTTTCTAGGCCATGGTGAATGTCTCGTCAAACACGTGGAAGGTTTGAAATTTGATATTTTGTAATATGTGTCTAGAAATAGCTCTAGTGAATAACTCTATTCACTAGGTTTGAGGCAGTTGGAATGTGAGTGTGTTGATCAAGCTCCACCAATGAGTGAAAAATAAGCTATAGATTCATCTTTGTATTGGCATGTCGCATACAAGTTAGTCATGGTGAACATCTTCACAATGTTTATAGAAAAGTGGTCTAGAAAACCCTAACCTAGATGATTGAATGAAAACATGGAATACCTGGGTAGAGGACTATTTCAATCTAAATTCAGTCTTGTTAAGGACATTGAGAATGTTCACAAGAGCAAAGCGTAATCATGAGCGGATCAAATAACAATAATGTTTAAAATACCAAAAGTTTTGTTCAGGTCTTCATTTTTTTCTAATTGGTTGAATTTCGCATTCGTTGATGGGGAGGGTATGGATGAATCAGAATGGATGGGTGTGTAGAAATTGAATTTGGGTCACACTCCCCTTGAAACATTTAGTTAATTAACATAACGTATTAAACTAACCATGACCCCTTACACCGCATTCATATTAATTTAATTACTTACAATTGAATTAATGCTCATTATCACACTATTAATTAATTTAATTACTTTAGTTCAATTAATTTACACCTCACCTAGCCACATCACCTAGAAACCTCATCATATACTTACTCTTAGTCTATTAATTAACTAAGACTGAGTCTCCACTTATCTTAACCAACTGATACTCTTTCAAACCCTAAAATTAAAGTCCTATTCCTTCTCCTCCAACAACACTCCCACTTATTTAAGTGCTAACCCTCACTTGAGACCCGGAATGACAATCAGAGCATGCCAAGAATAGCAATATTGTCCTATTTTTGGAAAACCTATGATTTCTTGCATTAACCGATGTTGGTTAACCCTCAACCAATGTCAATCACCCTAACCTTCATCCATTACCTTATATATAGTTTGGTAATATTTTACTCAAGTTGGTAAATTCTAAGTTTTGAGAGATATTTTGCACCCAAGCACAAACCAAAGACTTCTCAGCATCAAAACAATGGAATACACTCAATCATAGGCTCAAGAAAGCACTTGATACTCATCCAAAGGCATTAGCATTCACGGGATAACTCTAGGAAGTATTGTTGTGGAACTTATCATAGAATTACCACCACCATCCTTCATAACCAATACCTACAAGTACAAGTAAGTGTATTTGATTTACATTATTTAATGCTTACTTAAATTAATAGGTTCTTTATCTTTTGTTATTAGATTATTTTCTTTCCTATTTTCCTCCATCCCCACCTTCCTGTCAATCTACCCCTCCAACCACCCATAGTCCTCTAGCTCTCCATACCTGATTTATAGGCATTCATGACTCTCCATGAATTTATTATGAACCCAACCATTCTCCCTGCATTCTCTGTGTAATCACAAAGAATTCCAAGAACTAGGCTTAATTAATTATTACCATTTCACCCCTACCAACACTGGTTAGATTAACTATCATCAGTTTCTCCTCTTCACTAGAATTGGTCACTGAATGACTTTAGTTATTGTGTCTCTGTAAAATTTAACTAAACCACCCCTAAAAACTTTTAAAAATCACAAAAACCTCACTTAAACCTAATACCCCACTTAAAACCTCACCACAATCCTTCGCATATCTTTTTCCGAAACAAAGAGATCCTAGACACCCATTTTTGACATTCTACCATTATCCATAGTAATCGATATCTATAATCTTGAATTGTCATTAGTTACACCCTAACCAAAGATCATCTATATGCCTAGTAAACTACCTTAAACCAACAAGCTTCCTAATCACCCAAAATAAACCCAAACTACACCAGATCTTACCTAGACCCTGTCTGTGACCCTCGATGACATACCAAACTCCGTAACTCCGACCCAAGACCTTAACCAGTTTAATTACTAAGAATTTAATTTGATTGACATTGATAGTAATCTAGAGATACCTAAATCAGAACACTAGCATTAGATTCTTTTATTTGCATGTTTAATTATTTTATATTAAGTTATATATCAGTGGATTGACAACCATTGAGGAAGTATCACACTTCTTGGATCTAGCTCACACTAGGTACTCCACTAACCTTTTCTATTAACTGTATCTTTTGATCTTGCTTTGTATTATAGGTAGCTCCTCCTAGCCAAAAGGAATCTCACACAATCATTTTGGGTCCGAAATCATAAATGTGCACACTCAAATTTCAAACAACGTAACAATAGGTATTCCTCCTTGGCCCTTTACCCTTATTTTTTTCATTAACTACAACAACTGGTGAAACATTTTTGCACTTGAGTGGGACCCATCAGGGGTTCTTTTGCATTTGTTCATTCCTAGGTAAAAAATTGTTTGTTTATTTCCCTTTGAAAAGTATTCACATTAATTTTCTTCTTTGGAATATTCTCCTTCTTTCTATTTTATAAAATAAAGTGTGTTTTTGTTGCTCTAAAAATAACACATCTTCCTTTCTACTTGATTGCATTAGTGAAAGACATTCCTTTTCTTGTTCTCTATTTTCTCGCATTGAACATAATTGTGGATTTGGGCTTAAAACATTTACATTTCATTTTGGTATGTCACATTGTAGCTCACATTAATTTGAGGGAAACCTATATGCTGGAAGTCATGCCTAGCTGATGGTTGACTAATTCAATCATAGTTCACTTTGCACATTATCTATACCAAACCACTTAAACAATTTACACATCTTCTTAAACATCATCCTACCCAAAAGAAGTTGTCAACGATCACACAATCAGAGGATTGATAGTGGGCACCAATATAATTTCTTTGTCTAGTCATTATCATAGAGAAATGACCACCCCTTGCCACAACTTTACGAAACAATCCTTAGATCTTGGATTTTCATAGGAAACTTTCTATCAAACAAAAACTTTGTTCTATTCTTAAGTCAATCATAAATAGCATAAGATGAAACATAAAATTCACCAATAGGATTTCATGTTTCTTATTTTTTGTTTGATTTTTGTTTTGAGTTGTGAGGTTGTATTCTCCATTCTTTTCTTCCTTTCAAACTCCACAATCATAGTTGGTGTATTCTGACCGTTTCTGAGTGTGTTGGGGTTCATCATTACCATACTTAGGTTTTTGGGTTGGTATTTTATTTGATCTAAGTCACAAATCTCATTTTTCTCCATATTTTCAAATTTCACATCTATCAAGCATCGATCCGGTGGATCATCGGTTTACTCATCTAACCATCGTCACTTTACCTACCCATTGTTGGTTTCCTAAATTTTTAGGTTATTTTACCAAAAACAACACTCATCACTTTTTTATTCTTTCTCGGGTTTCTCAGATTCATCATCAAACCTATGGGTTTGTGAAATCATTATAAAATCCATATTTTTTTCATTTTCATCATTCATTACCACAATTATCAAATTTTATATTATTCCACAATAAATGATATCGGTCACCCTAACTATCATCATTCACCCTCTATCATCGTCATCGGTTATCAAACCATTGTCGGTTCCTATGTTTTAATTTTTCAATTAAAATAACACAAATTTTAACCTTCCAAAAAACATTTTCTCCATTCCTTCTATTTTTATATGTCATTTATAGATAGTATATTACTAGTTCTATGCTAACTAACATGGTTTTGACTCATAGCCACACCAACGCCCTTGTATTCCACGTAAGCCTTCAACTGCTCCTTCATATCCCATCGCCATGTTCCATTTTATCACCCATGGATCCCGATCAACATATCACCATCCACATCGGCGACAAGGATTTTATAAGATTCCTTGACTAAAACCCCACTACCTTACAATATTATCTTTCCCATTCATCCACTTTAGATTCATCGGGATAGCTGGTATACGATATTCCTTTGTCCATTCCTCTTTCCCTCGCACCAAATTTTACATCTCGTTAGTTCTATCTTGGCATTACCTTCTTCCACCTTACCAATTTTTTTGTCCTAAATTGACCCCACATCATTGATATCTATTACATCTACAAAATTTGTTGCACTTTTGATGTTAGTTGCTCCCATAGTGTACATAATTCCTTCATCGGTCCCCTTAAGTGTAGGATAATCTATGCCCACCACCTCTTATATACCCATTAATTTTTAACCACCAATGATCTTGGTAGCCCACACTCCCTTCAAAAACATTGTCCTTTCCATCTCGTAGTCTCTCCCTCCAATTACCACGAGAGTTGTCACATCCACTCCCCTACCTATACCTATCACCAACAACCTCATGTTTCATTTGTTGCATATTTGATATACTTTCCAGCTACATCTATTCCCCCTCCCAATTCTCATACTTGAAACCACCATATACTGGGATGTTTTCCTCATCATACACTCATCATCTACCCCCTTATACTACAAGGGTGCCCAATCATCACAACCTACCAATGAACTTATAAAAATGATGATGGAAAAGATGTAGACATTGGAAGCATCATTTTGTGTCTCACGTACCTCTTTAACCTATGATAAAATTTTCAGTCAGCCCATTCATCTATATATTCCCATTATTCCATACCCTATGCATTGGGAAATTCCCAAATTCAACTAGTTAAACAAGAAAGAGGATCCAGAGCAACACTTTTGGTCATTCAAACACGAGGGTTATCTAATCACTCATGATGATGCTCTACTCTTGCAGATATTCTCAATGTCCTCGATAGGACCAACATTGGATTGGTATAGTGGTTTACGTAGGCATTCCATTTACTCATTCAACCAAGTGGATCAAGCCTTCCTGGACCATTTTTTGATCAATATCATCAAGAAGGTCACCATGACCAATTTGTACTCAACACAACAATACGAAGATGAATCTATCACAGATTTCATCACTTGTTGGTGAAACCTCATAAACTAATTTACATTCCAATTACCTCAGAAAGAGTTAATATAATTGTTTACCAGGGCTTGTGTCAGACATATATTACCAAATCTCTAGGTCCAAACCTTCCGCACCTTTGATGAGGCATTTACCATGACCCGGAAGCTGAAAATATGTGCCCTTGAAGAAAAGAAACTACAATTGTGTAACAAAAATGTTATTTTCAAATTGAATGATACTTATTCTTCTTCCAAATCCTAAAATACCTATTCTAAAACCAACGGGTCTTCCAACGCACTTTTTAAAAATTCAGCCCATCCCATCCATCCAAACGAGAAAAACCTTTGTCTAACATTTCCCCTATCTAGACCTTTTAGTTAGAAGAGAGAAACACAAGTATGCCCCATAGGAGAGCCTTACTCGACTAATTTAGAAAAACCCTTGAAGGTGGAGCTATTACCCTTCTACTCGTCAAAGAACACACTTGTTTTGACTCCTCTCATCTTATGTCAGCATGGTATAAGGAACATGATTATTGCAACTATCATCGTGTTAAAGGTCATAGTGATGGTAATTGTATAACATTCAAAAAAATCATCTAGGAATTTTAGATAATGGAGATCTCATTTTGGATAACCCTAATGCATCGGCTAACCAGAAATTACATATCTTCAAGAAGCTAATCCTGAATCATACCCCCTCCTCCAACCAAACTAGTGATTCCTTGGCTAATGATGGTAATATCTATGAGGTGCATGTTTTTTTGACATCATTCCAACTCCTTCTATAGATTTTCCTCCTACTTCATCTATTGAAGAAATTATTTCACAAGCTCCTTCATTAATGGAGGAACCTATGTCATATACTCCTTTTACCCACAGAGGAGTCTACCATATCTCGGTGATGGATTTTCCCGTCATACCTCTCAACCTGATCAACAACCCATATTATTAACTCTCCTACCCATGGGAGATTCATACTCACCTTCCTCTCAACAAAAACCTAAACCTACATCAACCTACTCGTCATCTCCTCTACCCATAGGAGATCCATTAGAAGAACCTCTTCCTATTAGTGAGAACTCTCCATCAACCTTCAAATATCCTATTGAATTACTCTCACCTCTTTAACACAAATATTCAAGGTAACCATTTCCCTATCTCATGAGACATTCTTTACAAGGATTACTACCAAGTCAACATTATCTCCTCATACAACAGTTTTGTTTTTGTGTTTGCTTGACCATTTGGATTATGTTGATAATTTCATGCTTTGTGGATGGATTTGGCTACCCTTCTCAACCTATATGTAAATTTTTTCTGCTTATACCTCTAGGATATATCCAAAGGTGTTTCGGATGACCAAAGAAACCATGACCATGTCAGTTGGAGTGTCCTCTTCTTCATCACCCTCACCTGTACTTAAAACTTTACTAACAACCAAACTTGTTTCTATGCCTAAAACCTTACCTACACCTATACCTTCCCCTATACCCATAACCACTACCATATTTGGGTTCATGCTGACATACATCCTAGTCCATCCTCCTTTCAAATTGGATTCACCACATCCTCCCAAACCCATGTAAAAACTATTCTCCCACCTAAGAGGAAAACCCAAACTTCTAGGCTACATACATTGGTTTTTCCCACTACCCCTCTTTCACATTCACCACTTCCATCCATCCTAGGATCTCACCCATCCACCTTGGCCAAGCAGCCTCCTACCCCATGTAAACTAAAAACACAATAGCCCACCTCCTTATTATGAGCCTCTATTACTCCTAACTTACCTACACAATATATGAATTCACCATCACCTATGTACTCCTTACGACCTATGCTCCCCCACTTCTAGTATCCTCATCACTACCCATTTAATTCCCTACTCTTCAACCAATACCCACTACCTATCCTCTTCCAAAAACCTTCACGGCACCTCCATTATCTTCTTAGATAACCCATCCCCTTTCGCCACCCGCCTTCCCTTCTACATCACGCACTCCTTCTTCACCTTTACCAAGGAAGGTGAAATATAAATTCAAGAGCCCACTACCCTCCAAATAGGTAATCAAACCTATAACTACTTAAACCGCTAGTTCATCCACTACATATTTACCCAAGAAGGTACAATGTAAACCCAAAATAGTGCTACCTACAAAGTTAGTGGTCAAACCTATTCCACCTCCAATTCCACCTGTCATGGCACCTCTCCCACCAAATTCACCCACACTTTCATCTACACCCACACATACCTCACATTATGACCCATTAACATGGTCTTGCACCAACATCTTAACAAACCTTTTAGAGATCGATGTTATAACATTGCCACAACTTATACCTTATAACATACTCAAACCCAAACTAGCAGGGTCTAACGATACAAAAAATTTTGCCAATCATGATGTGTTAGGTCATGATGTAGAAAATTGTAAGGCTCTAAATATTGTTCTTCTCTAACTATGTCCTCCTGAAGAAAACCTTGATGATGACGATCTTTTAGATGAGGACCGTGTTCTACCTTCACCTATCACCACACATCCTTGCCCCTTACCTATTCAATGATCTTCATCTCAACCTCCATAGCCATTTTATCCTCCTCCAACATTCAAGATTAACATGGTCTACATAAGAGAGTTATCCAAACCTCATCCAAAATGTCAATGTGGTACCTTTTTTACACAACATCAGTATATGGCCTCACCCTACTATTTCATGTCTTGTAGCTACACATATCATGACTTAGTTGCTCCCTTAGCCCATATTAATATGGTTAACATTTCTTATCATGCCTAGAGAGACAAAGGAAAGGTGAAAAAACCATCCCATCATCCAATCTAGCTCCCAATATACCATCTCGCACCTACACCAAAAATCACCATTCGGTGACCCACATAACCTATTTCGATGGGGTCACCCATCATATAATGGTTTAATAATTACACCAATCTCCGATCAAAATTTCATTGTATGACCTTGTCCAAACCTTTGAGTCTCATTGATAGGACCTCATGGAGGTTCTACAATCCATCGAGGTTTTACCTATTGACCCTGCACATGTGGCTTCAATGATCACCCCTCACCATGTGGCCTCTCTCACTAATTCATTCCCTTCTTATGCACCAACTAACACTCATCAAGTAACCACTATCAGTTTCTCTGATGATGAGATCGTACCACTCCAGTCAAATTATCCTTATCCTTTCCTATTCATCTCTGTTTATATTGATAATATACATGTTTGATGTGTTATGATCGATGGTGGTGCTAGCATCAACATTATATCCTCCCATGTATACAACCAAATGCACATCCCTACCAATTACATGTATAATAACCAAGTTATGATTCATTCAATCAATGATGTCATAACTTCCACCCATGGCACCATCATTCTCCACATTTGTGTGGGCCCCGTATCATTCGTAATTGTTCTATGTCTTAGAAGATATATTCTAGTACAACTTTTTGCTTGGCCAACCTTGGATCCACATTATGGGTTGTGTTCCTTCAACCTCACATCACTATGTAGAATTTGAACATGAAGGACATAACTATAGTATTCCAACTGAAACTTCTCCATTAAAAACATGTAACATGTTGTATAGACCTAATCATGTCCTTATACAAGTTAAGGAATCCACCCCCACTACCACATATCCTTCACCCACATCCCCATCCACCGATGTTGTGACTACCTTTCACACACCTAACTCCTCTATTACCACTTTGTTGTCGTAGCCTCTACATCTAACCCATCTATTTCTCAACCAAGTCATACTTCTTCTTCCCAACCATCCAATAATTCCTCTCATTCGGATACCCACATATTGACTAACAATTCCTTAGAAGGTGTTTATCAATGTCTCACTGGGGAGTACCACCGAACAACATCGACACATTACTTACTCCTCAAGAGTATGGTAACCTTCACCAACATCCCCACTATGATCAGTGCATAGGTGAGGTTTTCCCTTACGGTCCTCCCCACCTTCACATGAATTTATTTTATGGGGGACTTGATACTTCTACCTACTCACATGAACCACCTTCCTAAATGAGACCATTCTCCTATGACCTACAATATCTAACCAACCATCATTTTAGCCACACCTTCCTCAATCTTTTTGTATGGAAGGGATTTAGTTTTGGATTCTATGAACAAGGCCACCATACTATCATCCCGTACACCACTCCTAAACATAAAGAATGCATTGGTGTTGGATTTTGGAACCCTCTCCCAAGAAGGCTCGGTTCAAAATCATTGAGGATGATAAACCTTCTCCACCCCATTCACCAACATCACCACCTTCACCTATAGAGTCTATGGATCTATAATCCATTCCTTATAAAAAAAATTCTTGAACACAATTTCCTTAGGACCTCTAACTTATCAACAATATGGTGAGGATCCCTCTTCTCCTCCATTCATGTATCCTGGCATGATTGATGATGATAAACCTTTTATTAACATCGTTCAATATCGGGATGAGGATTCTATTCTCACCTACCTTGGTGCAAAAGATTCATATTTTCACTAGTACTTACCTTCTAAGATAGAAACCATGTTAAATTAATCAACCATCAAAATTAATATTAACACTCGGGATGACCTGGACATTTTAAACATAGGCCAATATTTATATGATGATGAACAATAAGCTTTTACTTTTTATCTTCAAGATCATAACAACACTTTTATTTGGTCATATGTTGATATTCCTAGTATTGACCCAAAAATGTTGGTCTACAATATCATCACTATTCCTAAATCCAAACCCGTGAAATAGAAGCTACGGAAAATGTATCCTCGTAATACCCTTCTTGTTAAAGAATAACTTCAATGCCTTCTTTCAAAGGTTCGTCATCCTACCCATTGATTACCCTAAATGGATATCTAATATCATTCTTATCACAAAAGTGACATGGGGACTCCACATTTAAATGTATTTCTGCCACCTTAACCTAGATTACCCCAAAGAGGACTTTCCTCTACCTAGTATTGACAAAATATTTGATCTTACCATCAGCCATGAGATGTTATAACTCATGGATAGTTTCTCGAGGATATAACTAGATATTAATTTCCCCATAAGATCAACACAAAACTTCCTTCATCACTCCTTGGGGACTTTACGCTATTGTGTCATGCTCCTTCACCTTAAAAATGTTGGAGCTACATATCAACAAAGCTATGCCTTATATCTTTCATGACATTATGCATCGCATATTGGAAGATTACGTGGATAATCTTCTTACCAAATATAAACATTGGGATGAACACCTTATAGTCGTCAAGGTCATATTCAACCATCTCATCAAATATTATGTTTTCCTTCAACCCAAGAAGCATGCCTTCATTGTTCTTTCGGTAAGCTCCTTTTTTTTTTAATTGTTTATTTGCGTGGCATAGAAGTTTACCCCACTAAAATGAAGGTTATTATTGAAATTCCTCCACCTACTAACCTTCATCAACTTCATAGTTTGCAAGGAAAGTTGAAATCTATTTATCATTTTATTTCTCATCTTTCCAACCACTGCCATCCATTTCATCATCTCCTTAGAAATGATGTCTCCTTCAAATGGGATGATGAATGCCACAAAGCCTTTGATGCCTTAAAACAATACCTCCTCTAACCACTTGTGCTCATTCCCCTAAGGATGAACAACCATTTTACCTTTACATTTCTATTATTTATCATTCCCGGGTTCCATGCTTGCTCATCATGAAGAACAACATATGGATAAAGTATTTTTCTATATAATTCATACGCTTCTAGACTATGAAACTAGATACACCCATGCCAAAAAACATTGCTTAGCCTTAGTTTTTTTTGGCACTTAACTTTTCCATTACCTACTCAACCAAAAAACCTTTTTGGTCACTAATACTGACCCCTTACATTACATGTACCCTAAGCTCTACCAACATCAATGTTTTTCATGTTGGCTCATGCTTCTTACAGGACCTAGAACTTAAATTCATCCATTAACATTCTTTCAAAGGAAAAACCATCACTATCCAACTCGTAGACGTCGTCTCACCGAAACCAATATTATAACTTTGATTTCCTAGATGAATCCATCGCTACCCTCTCTTTAGATGATACCATTTATGAGATGAATTTATTCTTTGATGGTTAGAAATGTCGGTGTGGGGGTGGTATCAGATTTATCCTCATTCCTCTTGATATTTATCCTATGCCATTATCTTTCAAGCTAGATTTTGATTGTAATAACAATAATGTTGAATATGAAGCACTCATATTAGGCCTTCAAAACACCATTACCTTAGACATGAAATCAAATAATATCTTTAGCAATTCCTAACTAGTTGTAAACAAAGTTAATGATATATACCAATTTGATAACGAGATACTTCAAAAATATAAGCATCATAATGACATAATTTTGAATACATTTTACCATTATGAGCTTGAAACCACCACACGTTCCACTAATAAATTTGTAAATACCATGTATTTTATTACTTCTCAAATTCATGCTTCACCCTCTGAATCAGAAATAATTTTCATAGTACAAAGGCATCAATCACCTTCAATTCTATTTTGAGATGTCAAAATTTTCAGAACCATTGAACATGACCCATGTTACCCTTGGTATAAGTAGTTTTCCGAATACCTTTCCCTTTCGATTATGTCTCAAGATCTCACTCGCAATGGAAAAGAAGCCTTTTAAAATGTGTCTCTTGCTATGTCATCATGGGTAGTATTATTTTCAAACATGACTAATGGTATCCTCTTCCGATGTCTTACAAGATTTGAAATCCCATATATCATCAAGGAGGTTCACGACAAGATTTCTAGGGGCCACTTAAGTGGTTTAGCTATCAATAAATGCATTCTCCTCCTGGGCTATTATTGGCCAACCTTAAATCATGATTATTGTTACTATTTCAGTTGTTGTGTGAAGTGTCAACAATAAGCTAATCTACATCACACCCCTAGTCATGCCTTACATGTTACATGAGACCTTTGGCCTTTCTCTCAATGGGGTTTGGATCTTGTCAGGAGATCAATCCTCATTCTTCCAAACATCATCAATGGATGATTACCACTACAAAATATTACATTAATTGGGTGGAAGCCATACCTTTCATCTCTATAAAAACCAAGAAAATATGTGAATTAATCAATCATCACATCATTTTTCGCCGGTGTTCCTCACCGCCTCATCACCGATGATGGAAAAAAATTCAAAAACAAAACCTGATGGAAACTTTGTGATGCCTTCAACATTCAACTCATATTTCTTCACCTTACTACCCTGAAACCAATGGCCAAGCAGAATCAACCAACATAACCTTAAACAATTTTTTTATTAAAGTAGTTGACGATACTAGAAATCATTGGCATACACACATTCTTTTTGCCTTATGGTCTTATCACACTATTATTCATACCTCAACTATTGCCATGCCCTTCTCTCTAGTATATGGTATAGAGTTTTTCCTACCTCTTGAAGTCTATATTTTGTCTCTTCATATCTCACTCAAATAAATGCTCAATGATGATGAATTTCATGAGGACAATTTGGCACGACTTGAGTTATTAGACAAACATCATCTCAATGCTCTCGACCACCTCCAAATCTACCAAAAATTTATTAAAAATTCCTATGTTAAACGTGTTCATGAATGCACCTTCTAGGTCGATGACCTTGTCTGAAGGAATATCAACATGTAACAAAAGAGGAGAAAAATAAACATGGAAAGTTTGCTCGTATTTGGCTCAGACATTATATTGTTACTCATAACTATGGATCATGTGTTTATCATTTATCTTCACTCAAAGGTAAACTCAAACCGACCCTCTAAATTAATTGCATCTTTTACTATTCTATTATGAAGAAAGTCCTATATAACCTTCTACCTATTAAAAATGCTCGTCACTTGAGCACCATTCACCTTTCATTTTCCTATTTTAAGGATCAAGAAATAAACAAGAATCATGTGATCACCCATCACCTTTCAGCCTTATCTTCAATATGAGTACCACGGCTCTACTCATGGCATGATTCTCATGGATATTTTTCATCTTTTTAAGATGGAATCCAATTTTCATTCATCACAATGTAACAAAAAGAGGAGAAAATTAAATGGGGAAAATTTCTCCTAATTGGCTTGGACCCTATATCGTTACTCACACATATGGATCAAGTTCTTATCATTTGTCTTCACTTGAAGGTAAACCAAAACCGAGCCTCTAAATTACTTACATCTTCGACCATTCTATTATTGGATGTAAATCCTATATCACCTTCTATCTATTGAAAATACTCATCAGTTGAGCACCATTCACTTTCCATTTACCTATTTTAAGGATCAACGAATAAATAGGAATCATATGACTACACATCACCTTTAAGCCTGATCTTCAATATGAGTACCATATCTCTACTCATGGCATGATTCTCATGGATACTTTTCATCTTTTTCAAGATGGAATCCAATGGTCATTTATCATTTAAACCCTTTCTTTCATATTTAACCTCTATGTGTTATGGTTTTGTCTTCATACCAGAGCCTATATTTCTCTATAGTCTTACCCTTGACCTAAAATTCTATAATAAAATTCAAATTTAAATATATGGGATTCTCAAAGTCAAAAAATCTTGATTCAAACTTATTTCCAAAATATTACTTCCTCAAAAATAAAATCTATTATTTCTATGTCACTACTATAAATAGACTTCTCCCTCAAAGGACAACTATACAAATCTAGGAATACTGTACATATAGTCTATCACAAAAAGAATAATTTTCATTCAAAACTAAAATAAAAATATT
This sequence comes from Taxus wallichiana var. yunnanensis, assembly GCA_018340775.1. Lineage (NCBI taxonomy): Eukaryota > Viridiplantae > Streptophyta > Pinopsida > Cupressales > Taxaceae > Taxus > Taxus wallichiana. The sequence continues at coordinate 562,969,759 of CM031235.1, read as the reverse complement.
ATGAAGCTTCCCGAATCGATACACTTCATGAAGACCTCAAGGAGATAATCTACTCATCCCAAATAGACATCCCACATCGATCAATCTATAGAAACAAGAGAAAAAATAAAAAGATAACTTTTTAATCATGGACTAGACTATTTTGATCTTAGGTATCTTTCCAAGTAGGCATGTCATCTCATACAAGGTTACACTAAACCAACCTCTTTCACCTCACCACCTTTCCTCTCTAAACTTCCACCTTCTCAAGGGACTTTCCAGTAAATGTGACATTTTGTGATCATGTAACTTTCTTTACCCGTATAATAGTCAATTATGCAACACCTTTAGGGTCCAATGTTGATAAGCCAATCTTTGGTATGATAGACTCATCGGGTTTCTTATCAATTAGGAAAAAATTTCATCTCCTTTTACTATACACCAATTTTCTTGCTTGTTGATGCTCCTATACAGGACTTGACCGATGACACCTACATTCTAGGAATTATTCTTTCACAAAAATCAACCATGCCTAAATGACTTAGAATCAATCATTCATAAAACCTACCAACACGTTCGTCTACCTCATCATATTATTCCCTAGGTTATGGGAGAACTACATCTCCCTCATGCCCCTTTTCATTGGGGCTATGTAGGCAGTACTATGAAGGTGTGGGGCCCTTAGAGGTTATCTCGATCCTTTGTTTACCCTAACCAATAATCACATTATACCTTAGTTAGTTTCTATTTTACACAACACTTGGAAATTAAATAAACATATAAACATACATACCTATGATTTCACCACATAATCATATCATACCTCAATCATTTCACATTTCCATGATATCACATATTTGTAAATTTACAACACAACATACATATACATCATCATTTATTTCCCTTACTACTAATAACTCGGAAATTAAATCAAATGCAAAACATGACTCTACCATGCTTGACTCATCTAGACTCCATCATGCCTATACCGACTTCATCATGCCTACATGACCTAAACTAAACCATGCCTAACTCGACCTAAACTCCACCATTTTTAACTAACTTAAATTCAATCATGCCTTCATTACCTCAACACAATCATGCCCAATTCACCTATTTTCCATCAATACAAAATAACAAATAAAATTAAAACAAAGTACATTATTCATCCAATAAACATCATAAACTTTTTAAATGGGAGAGTCTCGTGTATCCATAAATATATACAAAGATACAAATAAATACAAGTATTTCAAATCATTTAGATACAACCTCACTATCTTCAGATGTCGACGGGTATAAAAATAAAAATCAAAAAAATATATCATATACAACCTCACTATCTTTGACATGTAGCCCCGTATAAATACCATAAATCAAAACAATGATCTTATCGAGTGACTAATCATCACCCCACCCGATATCCTTCTTACCAGTCTCACCTATCTCCTCTTCCCGACCTATCGACGTCCTACCAGAATCTCTACACCCTCAATGGGTCTCATTCTAATCCCCTCCCGGCCCTCACTCGTGCCCGGCCTCCGAGAACTCATACCGTCACCTTGGCCCTATCCTTGGGTTCTATGACCCCATGTAATCCCTGAAATGTGAGTCATGGATCTTGTCCTCTCACTAGGTTCTTGATGGGATTTGTACTTGATATATAAGGGAACATCTATCTGACGGTTGTCGGTGATCTCAATAGTAATGACCCTCATTTGAGCATCCCTAAACCTCACCATCGGCATTATTTTAGGTGGTGCCATAGGTCTTAATGTAATCTATGAGATTTATCCTACTAATACTAGCATCAGTCCCCTATACCTATGATCCATATCCTCCTCACTTTCCTACTATTATTTCCTATAGTATGGGACCCTATCCCTAGGCCTGTGGAGGTACTGTGTTACAAGTTGGACCTATAAGGTAGCTACTTGTTCTATGCAATAGCTAATCGCCCTATAAACTAATCACCCATGCCTATAAGGTGGCCAAATCAACTCCATCACTATCTCGCACCCTATGCGAGGGTCTCGTACATGTGCCAACCGGGCCTAAAAGGCCATCACTCGAGCCTACAAGTTTACCACTGTCTATGTGCCCTTGTCAAATAACCCTATAAACCTATGATCTACATCTATAGGGTGGCCACCTACCCCTACAATGCATCTCTCTACACTATGACTATAGCAAGATTTGGCTGCCCTAGCCTTGGTGGTGCCACCCATAGCTATGCTGCCCACCACTACCTATATCCATCAGTGACTCTGCATCATTAATATGTTTATCTATTGCTTTTTTTTCCTACCCTATTGGTGCCCTTAGATGTGGTGGATAGATGGTTCTCTCCACATCATCTCAGAGGTACAATGGAAAAGGTGGGTGTACATTCTGTGGCAGCTTAAACTATCATCAAACTTTCACCACAAGTATCATCTCGTGCTCACTAACACGATGCCCCTGTATCCACCTCAACAACTAGAGATCCTCTAACTCCTCTATCATGCCCCTGTATGAGGGATAACCAATATATAACCTCCACACAATATCAACTCCAGAATCACCCTGTAGTATGAAACATCATATGTGGCCTTAGCCACCCTCAGCTTCCCACCATCTCGGTACTAAGAATCTATAGCCAACTTTGAGAAATCCACCCCAAACCAATCATGTCATGGCAAACTAATTGGGCACACATATACAATGTGATTGTATGCCTAATAGTGTAGTAAAAAAGTGCAACACATCTCAAATTTCCGTAATCTCCCATAAGCCCATAACTCCCTATATAACGGAACTAAGAAAGTTGGTACCCAAGAAAAACATACTTACTCCTCTATTATATTGTGAAGCACTCCCATCGGTGCTCAAAGTGGAATCTCCCACCATCAGAATCTGGTAGAGTAAAACAACCTACCACCTCCATTTTCAAAGTATAGAAAACCTCATCTCCTATGGGTAGGTTGTGTACATATCTCCATAGCTCAAGGCTCAAACTATGATACCTCATCTCTCCCATAACCTCCCCAAAACCACCACTATTAGCTCCACCAATTCCTCGAAGAAATAGAATATTCTAGCTTCCCAATAATAGGAAGCCGCAAGATCTTGTACACATCCTCCGTGGTGACGATCATCTCACCTATCGGTAAGTTGAAGGTATTGGTTAAGAAATCCCATCTTTCGATGAGATCGACCATCATACTATGATCTCAAACTATCAACCTATGCTCCCACTCCTCCGTGGTCACGTTGGGCCACATTTGTACCAATAAAGGGGTACCCTATCTTGCATCCTAACCTAATATCTAGCCTACATCCACCAAACACAACCATGTCAAGACTTGACTACCTCAAATCACATATTACCCAACAAACCATACCTAACAACATTAATTGAGTCTACCGTCTTTTACCTAATTCACATACAAGCCTACTAACCCTTATCATTATCACCCATTCTCATAATTCAATTCACCTACTTACCTATCCCATATCTCCAAAATCATATGTTTACCCTTTTTCTACATACATTCATCTTCACCTACCCCTTCTTCACCTATTTTTCTTTCCTACCTAGCCTTTCATACCCCTATTTAATCTCCACCTTAACCATCACCAAATACCTTGACCATCACTAGGTTTTCTTAACCATCATCAGTTTCATTTAACCAATTGTCACTCACTAAAGACCGATCGATGCTGCCTAAAGATGACCGATGTCATCCAAACCTAGACTAACGTTAGTCTCTATCGCGACACCCAAAATCGAAAACCCTTGAACCCCGCATTATTAAAAACTCACAAGCTCGGCCTAAATACCTACTCCCATCCATGCAAACATATCCTAGCTCCATACCCACACCTATTCAACCAATATTGGACCTTATCACCCCTCATTTCCTTTAATTTTACCCATAAATTCAAAATTAATTTCCCACCCAAATTTTTAACTGAAAAAAATTTCAACAAAATTATTTTCAAATGAATGACGGGTTCGGATTTCCTCCTACCTCATCTCAAAATATTCTCCACAGCGGTGGCACGTCTAGTCTGCTACGTTGGTAGTCCACCCACTCACTTTCTTGCCTCTTCTATTACTAAATCAACACCTCACCTCAAATGAATCAAATCAATCAAATCGATCTCATGGACCCAATGATCAAACACCAATCACCCGCTATATGTCTCGCTAACTCGCATCAATGCCTCGTATTGTCTTCTTCCAATCTTCCACTTTTCCTCTATCAATTTCTAAAAGTGAAAAAGTCAAAAGGAATCCAAGTAAAACATATATTTTTCTCTTTTTAACCCAAAATCAATATCAGTCATATCCTACCCTAGCCAACCGATGTCGATTACACCATGACCGGTAATGCTCACCTACTATTTCCTTTATATTCACCTTATGCCCATTTTGGCCTAAACAACATTACTTACCAAATACATTTTACCTTTACCAACACCTATTTCACCCTACCCATATGCCTAAATTACCTATACATTTCCTTAATTACATTTAGGGACATGTTCTTTACCTATGCCTCAACCTTACCCATTCCATGACCTACATACCCTAACCTAAAACACCTTTTGTGAAATTTGAATTTTTCTACTTGATATACGTTGTGATCTTGTTATTCATGTATTTTAGCCTAATGACCTTACTTTTCCTATTTTTCATGTGGTTTATCTCGAAGAAAAATTTGGTATACCGGATAATACTTAAACAATCCTACACCTAACCTAGGTTGTGTTTTTTTAATATATCATCTATCCTAGATACTGAAACACTTCACCTTATTTGGATAAAGCTATTGACCTTGGACAACATATAATTTACAAGCTCTTCTACATGGTACTGTGTCATAGTCTATACATGTGTGTACATTCAATTACCATTACCCCTTACCCAATATGACCCATACCTATAACCCAATATACCCTTACCCATTACCCATAGTGAACATAACATTACCTACAACCCACCTATCCTAACTTTCATCACTTACCCATTTATCAAAACAATCAACAACTATGTCTAGCACTTTATAAGCTCCTTGTTTGAGGGGTATCACCTCAACCCACACTTGGGAAAACCTCACCCTCAGCTTCCGCCTAGGAAAATCCCATGCTCACCTATATTTGGGGATACCGTTTCAGCTTTTATTAACATCACTTACCAATACAAGCTATGCGAAAAAAAGGGGAAAATGTAGACACCAAATTTGGGTCACACTCCCCTTGAAACATTTAATTAATTAACATAACATATTCACCTAACCATGACCCCTTACCCGCATTCATATTAATTTAATTACTTATAATTGAATTAATGTTCATCCTCACACTATTAATTAATTTAATTACTTTAATTAAATTAATTTACACCTCACCTAGCCACATCACCTAGACACCTCATCATGGACTTATTCTTAGTCTATTAATTAACTAAGACTAAGTATCCACTTATCTTAACAAAATGAAACTCTTTCAAACCCTAAAATTAAAGTCCTATTCCTTCTCCAACAACACTTCGCCTCTTATCCAAGTGCTAACCCTCACTTGAGACCTGGAATGACAATCAAAGCATGCCAAGAATAGTAATATTCTCCTATTTTTTGAAAACCTAGGATTTTCCTCCTTAAGCGATGTCAGTTAACCTCAACCGATGATGGTCATCCTAACCATTAATAGGTTACCTTATATATAATTTGGTAACCTTCTACCTAGGTTAGTAAATTGTAATTTTTGAGAGATCTTTTGCACCCAAGCACAAACCAGAGACGCTTAGCATCAAAATGAAAAATTCACTCAATCACAGGCTCAATCAAGCACCGATAGTTTTCAAGAGGCATTATCATTCACATGATAAATCTAGGAAGTGCTTCCATGGAAATGACCACATAATTCTTCATTCATCAACCACCACCATCCGCACCAACCAAACTTGTAAATATAAGTAAGTGTATTTGATTTGCATTATTCAATACTTACTTAAATTAATAGGTTCTTTATATTTTGTTATTAGATCTTGTTCTTTCCTGCATTCCTCCATCCTCACCTACCTTCCCATCTACCCATCCAACCACCCACAAAATTTTAGCTCCCATACCTAATTTTTACGAATTCATGAGTCTCTTTGACTTTATTACAAAACCAACCATCCTCCCTCCAGTCTTTGTCTAATCATAGAGAATTCTAAAAATTATTTCATTTAATTACTACCATTTTCCCTATCAACCCTAGTTACCTTAACCATTGTTAGTTTCTCCTCTTCATCAACATCGGTCACGATATCGACATCGGTTATTGTATCTCCTATCAAATTTCACTAAAACTCCACTACAAACTTCCAAAACTCACAAAAACCTCACCCAAACCCGATACTACATCTATAATCTCACCACAAACATTCTTAGCTCTTTTTACAAACAAAGAGAGAGATTAAACACCCACTTTTGACATTCTACCATCATCCACAAAGAACCTATATCAATCATCCCGAAATGTCACTCTTGGTTACACACCCTGACCGGTGTCGGTCTCTATACATGGTAAACTTCCTTAAACCAGAAATCTTTCTAATCATCCAAAATAAACCCAAACTACACCATATCTTACCTAGACCCTATATGTTACCCTTAGACCACATACCAAACCTACAACCTAACCGATACCTTCACCACGGTTTAATTACTAATACTTTAATTGGATTGACACCGATAGTATTGTGAGATACCTAAATCGAACACTAGCTTTTTTTTTTTTTTTTCAGGTTTTGTTATTTTATATTGATTTATATATCGGTGGATTGACAACCATCGAGGAAGTATCACACTTCCTGGATCTATCTCAAGCTAGGTAATCCACTAACCTTTTCTATTAACTATCTTATGGTATTTCTTTATATTACGGGTAGTTCCTCTTAGACAAAAGAAAGCTCACACAATCATTTTGGATGGGAAATCCAAAATGTGTGTAATCAAATTTAAACTAACGTAACAAAAAGTATTCCTCATTGGCCCTTTACCCTTATCTATTTCATTATCTACAAAAATCTAATGAAACAAGGTGAATGGTCTCATTACAAATCTTGGCATATGTCGAGTGTTAATGTCGCATTTTGTCCATCATCATTTTGATAAGATCATTGGTACATTGTGATGAATGGCCACCCCATGTAGTATCGGGGGTAAATGAGGAGGGTATGACGTGGGTGGCATCCCAATATGTGGTGGTGTCGAGTATGAAAATTGTGAGGAAGGAATGTAGGCGGAATAGATGAAGATGGTAAGTATCCTGAATAAGCGATAGATAAAATAAGGGGCTGTTGGTGATAAGTGTAGGTAGGTGGAGTGGATGTAAAGACTCTCATAGAAATTAGAGGAAGAGACTGTGGGATGAAGAGGACAATGTTTTGGAAGGGAATATGGGATTCCATCACCATTGGTGGCTGAGATGCAATAGGTATATGAGAGGTGATGGATGCATATAGATCTACACTTAAGGGAGTTAAAAAATAAATGGTTGACATCATAGGAGTGACAGATGTCATAGGTGTAACAGATGTCATAGGTGCAACAAATATTGATGATGTAGGGGAAATATGGGAAACCACAAGTTGTAAGGTGGAAGAGGGTAAGGGTAAGCTAGTAGTAGCTGATCTAGAAGTGGCTGTGAGGGTAAGAGGAATGGACACATGCATGCCATATACAAGTTGTTCGATGAATCATGGGTAAATGAATGAGTGAGATAGTAGTACAAAGTGATGGGTTTATGATTAAGGAGTCTTGCAAAATCCTCATCACCAGTGGGTATGACAAGATCCCGATTGGGGTACATTACATACGTGATAAGATTTAAGGGGGTGATGGGATACATTGGAGCAGCTGGTGGATCACGTGAAACACGAGAGTGTTAGCTTGTTTCTAAGTAGAAACCATGTGATTGATGTTACAACATATATTCTAAGCTTCATAGATGATGTAGAAACACATAATTAATGGGGAAGAATCAGTCTCAAATGAGTTATTAGATCATTGTTTTGATTAGAAAATAAAAATATAGAGACCGACATCGGTTGGGGTAATCTATGTTTGTATGAGGATAACCACCACTGGCTGACTCAAACCAATGTCAATTACTATGAATAATAAGATACTCCAAGTTCTAGAAATGAAATGTCAAAATGGGTCAACCTAGACTTTGAATATGATATCAGAGACCTAAAAGTGTGATAAAATGATAGAATAGGACACAAAATGAAAAGAAAGGTGGAGAATACTATTTTAGTAAAAATAACCAAAAAGCATAAAACCGACATCATTGAGGTAATCGATGGCGGTGAGATGATGTAACCGATGGTGGTCTTTGGACCAATATCCATTATTGTGAAATCTTGGAAGAGAAATAAAAATGAGTTTTTGTGATTTAGATCAAACCAAAGTGCCAACCCAGAGATTGAGTATGGCTATGAGGAGTCCTAATACACCCATAATAAAACATGAATACACCATTCTTGATGTGGGGTGTAAGAGGATGAGAAATAATGAAGAAATACACCTCACATCTCAAAACTCAAGAAGATAAAAAGGTAATAAACACAAAATCCTAAGCTATATATTTTATGTTGTGGCTTATGCCATTTAGGACTGACTCTAAGCAGGATAGAATTTTTAGTTAACAAATGTGCCCTATAAAAAGAAGACAAATATGGCTAGTTTGAGGTAAGTTTTTAGTGTGGGATATTATTCTCGATATTATGACTGGATAGAAAAATCAGCTAGAGCCAATTGTCAATCCTCCGATCATGTGATCGTTGAAAACTTCTTCGGGAAAATTGCGTTCAACAACTATGTAGTTTGTTTTCAGTGATTTGGTATAGAGAGTGTGCAAAATGTGAGCTACGGTTCAATTTTTAAACCATCAACCGGGTATGGCTTACAACATATAGGCTCCCCACAATTTATATGAGCTATAATGTAACAAACTCAAAAATGCAAGTGCGCAAGTTTTAAAACCCAAAACCACAAATTATATTCAATGAGAACAAATTATGCAGACATTAAGGGTATGAATTTCATTAAGTGCAATGTGAGAAAAGAAAGAATAATTATTTTTAATCCCAAAAACAAGTGTCACTGAGTCAATCAGAAGAAAAAAATATTTCTAAAGAAGAATCTTAATGTGAACTTGTTTCAAATAAAAATCACCTGATATTTTCCCTAGGAATGAACAATACAACGAACCCTAGATGGGTCCCAATGGGCATGCCAAAATGTTTCACCAATAATTTTTACGATTTATAAGATTAAATAGATAGAAGGTAAAATGGTTAAGGAGGAATACCTTTGAGGTGAAGGTGGAAAGTAGAATGGGTGTGTTATAGAATTTTGATCCAAGATGATTGTGTGAGCTTCACTTTGACTAGGAGGAATGACCTATATATGAAACACAACAAAACCACCAAATATTATTAAATAGTAAGAGTCAGAGGACTTCCTAGCAAGGCTATATCTGGGAAGCATGATGCTTCATTGAATGATGTGAATCCTCTATTTAATTAAAATTTAATACTAATAAGAAATTCAAATAAATAGATTCTATTACAATGTAATGATTTAGGTTTCTCATACAAAAATACACTAGATTCAATGGTAAATAAAAATACACCACTAAGTATAATTAGAACCAAGGTTTTTATGGGTTAAGAAGTTCATCGGAGGTTTGGTAAGCGTCTAGGGATGATTAGTTTAGTTCGGGGTTGGTTTTGGGTAAGTGGGAAGCTTTCAGTCCGAGAATATGAAATGACACAAAGAATTATATCATCCTAGTGACCAATGACGGTATGGTGACTAAACCAACAACATTCAAGGAACCGATGTCAAGTAGGGGAAATAGGTAATAAACTATTAAAAATAGATTTTTAGATAGGATCTTTGTAATTGCCCAAAGAGTAAGGGTAGTATGGTTTGGGTCATAATATGGTGAGAAGACTCGGGAATACTAAGAAGGAGATTTGGAAGGGTGGAAAGGCTTTCGGTGGTTGAATAGTGGGTCAAGAGGGAAGAAGGTTATGTATGGAAAATAGAAGAAATAAAATATTGAATGAAGAAAGAGATCTACAATGGGATAAGCCCGAATGATTAAAATCACAATACTTACTTGGCGTATTGTAGACCTTGTGAGTTGAGATGGTTGATGGTTTATTACGAAGAGGTGCTTGATTCCACTTTTGTGAAAATATAACCTATGTCATCTCGTGAGTATTTAAATTATCTAGAAGGAGAACCATATGCTTTTCTTGCACTTTGTGTTTCACTCGGAATGTTTCATTCCTTTTAGAAACAGATAAGGTTAGGGACTAGGAGGAATACTTGTAGAATGTCGAGATGGTGTGCGCATACCGTAGAGAAAGATCAGCCGATCTGAAGAACTCCTTTTTGTCTTGGAAGGACTACTGCAAATAAGAACACAAGACCACAAGATTTTGATTAGACAATAAATGAGGAAAGCGCCTTGGGCCCTGTGAAATATAAAACTTCCTTTCGAAGGTGGTCAGTTCCCCTGCTAATATGAATTAACACAAAAGACTGTAAAATATCAATTAAGTTGTTTCGTTGAACTGGGTAGGGGAAAGGCTGGTTTTCTGGTTTTGATCAGAGGAACCGATGCCGGTTACTGATAACCGATACCGGTGGGTTCTAGGATCTTCTTGGTAGCTATGGTGTTTGTAAGGCTGGTTTATGGATGATATTAGGAAATGAGATGATGAGAGGTAAAAGAATGACGGTTAGATGCAATGGCACGTTGGGTAGTGGATTCAGAGACGGATTTGGGAGGACTGTGATTCAAAGAGCATAAGAAATGTTATAACAGAGGACATGCAAGATGTGACTTACTGATTTTGACAAAGATGCAAGGTGATCTCCTTTGCTGTAAACACTTCTGGTTTCTTCACTCGTCTCTGCTCGGTCAAGTGAAGATCTGGACTCTGTTCCTCGCTCCCAATGATCTCTGTTGATTCAAAAATCCTTTCCTCTGATCCCAAAAATGAAATTTTGGTCCGTTGTTTTGGTTTGGGGAGCCCATTTACAGGGAACCGATGGCGGTTGCGTAACCGATGGCGGTCGAGTAGGAACCGGCATCGGTAAGGAAAAAGTAGGCTATTTTTAGTAAAATAGCCCACCTTCCCTGCTTTTCTCCCGAGAGATCAGTTGCGGGCTTGGTCAAGTGACTAGAAGGTCGGTTTTGGGTGCGAGAAAGGGGTCATTAGTTATGGGTGTAGGTGTAGACCAAGTTTTAGGTTTTAATTAGGTTAGTTTAGGATTAGGGCTAGGTCATGATGAGGTGGCAAAATGAGGTGGCAGGTGAGGTGATGGGGATTTATCAATTACAAGGTAATTAATAAATAATTGTGTAAGGTTTAGGTAATGAGGTTAGGTTGCGAAATGGGATGCGGGTCACAAGGGGTCGTAAGACACGAATTTGGTGTCTACATTAGCCCCTTATTGTCATGTAGCTTGTTCTGTAAAGCTGCGCGGACAATAATATGAAGTGGTTTCTCATGTTAAGGATATAGGTAATCCCCCTCAAATCTATCACAGATTGAGTGAACGGGAAATCAGGGATAGGGTTGATAAAGGGTGAATGTTGTAGAGAGGATGGTAAGGTGGTGGGGTAGGTCCAAGGAAGCAGACGCATGTTGAAATGCAATAGTACGACTAGGGTACATGATTTGATGAGCAAACCAGCAATGTATAGGCAAAGGTCGATAGTTTATCCAAACAAGGGTGATATAATCCTGGTATCCAAGGCATAGGAAGTAGCTCCAGGGTATATAACAGGTAAGGTACAGGAACGTTTAGGCATGTTCGGCAGTACCAAATGGTTGGTTTGGTTGAGATAAACGTCACGGTCTAGGTCTAGGCAAAGTTGGTCGACAGATCAAGTCAAGGACCCTAATCATGCTAAAACACGAACAGGGGAGCTCGATTGGACAAAAAACTACAGGATGGGTGGATAAGAGTGTATGTTGGTGATGTTGGGTAAGGTATGGAAGTAGTACGGCCTTGGGTCGGGCCAAATGGTTGGGGTGCGGCCTTGGGTCGGGCCGGATGGGTAGGGTGAGGCCTTTGGTCGGGCCAAGTTGTTGGGTGGCGGCTTTGGGTCGGGTCGGATGGGTAGGGTGAGGCCTTGGGTCGGGCCAAATAGGTTAGGGGAGGCCTTGGGTCGGGCCAAATGGGTAGGTTAAGGCCTTGGGTCGGGCCAAATAGGTTAGGGGAGGCCTTGGGTCGGGCCAAATGGGTAGGTTAAGGCCTTGGGTCGGGCCAAATAGGTTAGGGGAGGCCTTGGGTCGGGCCAAATGGGTAGGTTGAGGCCTTGGGTCGGGCCAAATAGGTTAGGGGGAGGCCTTGGGTCGGGCCAAATGGGTAGGTTAAGGCCTTGGGTCGGGCCGAATAGGTAGGTTGAGGCCTTGGGTCGGGCCAAATAGGTAGGTTGAGGCCTTGGGTCGGGCCAAATAGGCGAGGCCTTGGGTCGGGCCAAATGGGTAGGGCGAGGCCTTGGGTCGGGCCAAATGGGTAGGGCGAGGCCTTGGGTCGGGCCAAATGGGTAAACAAATGGTGTTCAGCAAAGGTGGATATAGGCGATATGTGGTTAAAAAGGGGCAAATGGTAAATAGGGGCAAAAAATATTGGGGGAAAGTTGGCAGAAAAACCGATGTCGATTCTACATGACCGATATCGGTTAAGGGACCGATACCGGTTCATTAGGGCAAAATGAAACCGATATCGGTTATGGGCGAAAAACCTATAAAAAGAAAAATACGGCTTGTCATTGTCACTTTGTTATTTTGAAAACCAAATTGACTTGTCTGACGTGGAGAGTTGAGATTGGAGGTTTATTGAGTGAGGTGGAGCTATTTTGGTGGAGGAGTGAGTTGTTTGCGGGCCCGTGTGAGGAGGGCTAGCAGCGGTTGATTGCAGTGTAATGGATGCCGGAATGACAGAGGCCTATAGGTTATGGTGGGTAGCAGAGCTGCAAGGTGTACGTGATCACCCTGACATAGCTGTGATTACAGCAGAGAGGGATCTACTGCAACATTTGGTTCAGCAGCTCCAAACGTAGGTGAATGAGACAAGAGGATTGTTAGCGGTTGCGGAGTCACGAGCAGCGAGACTAGAGGCTGGATTCCTCCATGCGAGAGGGCACATTCATATGTTACAGGAGAGATTGGCGGATCAGTGGGCGGTACCAATAGCCGTGGTACCTTTGAGGACAGAGAGGCCCGGCGAGAGGCGTCGACGATCACGATCATCACCTGGGTCGGAATGAGGCGTGAGCGTCTAAATAAATGCTAGCAAGGTATAAGAATAAATAAGAGTACCGACCTGCGTGTCGATGATAGAGAAGATGTATTGGTTTAACATCTAAATAAAACAAGATATGTATGTTGATTTGAGTTATAATAATAAGAATGTTTGCGTTGTGATTTTTGGTGTTTTGAAAAAGGATAAAGAGGAATGTGATTAAATAGAAATACACAAAAATATTTATATTTACCACACATGATAAGTTCTGGTAGGGGATGGTCGAGCTAACCTTGGGAGACCCCATGTCTCCGAAGTGCTGCCTACATAGCCCATTGCACAAAGCAAGGAGGGGCCTCAGACCGATGTAGTTCTCCCTTAGGACCAGGGAGAGGTGAATTTAGGCAATTTGGTTGTGGTTAGGCAATTTGTCGTTTGGTAAAAATTTGATGTTGGTAGGGTAATGTTGTTGGTGTTGGTAGGATAATGTTGTTGGTGTAGGTATAGGTGAAGCAAAAGTTAGCATACCCAAGTAGTAGGGAAGCGTGTCCTGATTAAGATCAACACACAATCCTAGATGCGAGGCAAAGCGGAAAGAGTGCTCCGTAGGTGAAAAGAGCTAAACAAACCACACAACGTAGAATGAGCTTGAAGCCCTAGGTACCGTGCATAGACGAGAAGTCAATAGGTGAAAAGAGTTGTATGATCACAATATATCGGGTAATGCGTTACGTCCCTTGAGTTGAAACAAACGGTGAGGTGAGGTGGATGATATAGCTGAGGTACAGAGAACTTGTTACAAAGTGAGTGTTCTGACGAAAGAGAACCTACCCTAAATAGACAAGTCCATGACCCAAAAAGTTCTTTTGAATGAGGATTTTATTTGACTGAATATAGGCGATCGATGCGGGGAAGTCTACTGAGGATATTGATTGTACTATTCTTGAGGTCTTTACAAAGCTGATCAATGCGAGAAGCTGAGAAAAGGTTGACTGTGTATAGCTGTCCTTCGGGGAGCAGTCTATTTATAGTAGCAGATATGATTTTAGTGCATAGCTGTCCTTCGGGGGAGCAGTCTATTTATATAAGCTTGAGATATGATTTTAGTGCATAGCTATCCTTTGGGGAGTAGTCTATTTATAGTAGCAGCAATAATAGTTCGGCATATAGTTGTGTCCTTGAGGAGCATCTATATTTAATTTAGATGACTAGATGTTCTTTTGGCGTGAAGCATCTAGTTTAGTAGGAAGTTTGACTCAAGAAAATCCCATAAGAATACGGCTTATTTTAATACTTTGAAGTCATGGACTAGACTAAAAAAGGGGAAGGCATCATCAAGGGGAGGTGAGAAGTGATTTTGATTTTATTTTGAGATATAGAAAACAAAGTGTATGTAGCGGTAAATGAGCTCAAGGGATGAGCAGTAGGTAGATAAGAAGTGATATAACACTAGATTCAACAGTAGAATGGTCGAAGATGCAAGGCATTAAGGGGTTCAGGCTCAGGTTTACCGTTAAGCGAAGCTAAATGATAAGTGCCTGATCCATAGGTGTGAGTGATTATATAAGGCCCAATCCAATTGGGAGAAAATTTTCCACGTTTGCTCTTTTCTAGTTTGGTGACATGTTGATTCTCTTTGAGGACAAGATCACCAACCTTAAAGATACGCTCATGAAGTCGCTTATCATAAGCACGCTTGATGCGTTTTTGATAGATTTGGAGGTGATCAAGAGCTGTAAGATGACGTTCGTCAAGAAGCTCCAATTGGGCTAACCGTTCTTGGCGGAAATCATCGTTGGTGAGAATATCCTGAAGGGATATTCTGAGGGAGGGTATTTGTATTTCGAGAGGCAAGACGGCCTCGGTACCATATACCAAAGAAAAAGGTGTAGCGTTAGTAGAGGTACGAATGCTAGTACGATAAGCCCAAAGGGCAAAGGGAATGTGATCGTGCCAATTTCTTCCGGATTCATTGACAACTTTCATGAGGATTTTGGTTAGGGTTTTATTAGAAGATTCAGCCTGACCATTGGCCTGCGGATAGTAAGGCGATGAGAAACTAAGTTTGATACCAAAGTTGTCGCAAAGGTCTTGTAGCAACTTGTTTTTAAAAGATTTACCATTATCTGTTATTAGGCGATGAGGAATACCAAAACGACAGATAATGTGATGGTTAATGAATTCGACAATTTTTTCCTTTTTGATTGAAATGAGTGGAATGGCCTCCACCCATTTTGTGTAATATTCGGTTGCTGTGATTATCCAATGGTGACGTTGTGAAGAGGTTGGGTGAATCTCACCAATAAGGTCTAAACCCCATTGTGAGAAAGGCCAAAGATCTCATGCGACCTGCAGTGGATGGCTAGGAGTATGTTGAAGGTTGGCATGTTGTTGACACATAACACAACACTTAACATATTCGTAGCAGTCGTTATTGAGAGTAGGCCAATAATAACCTAGGCGAAGGATTCATTTAGCCACGGCAAGGCCACTAAAATGTCCACCACAAATCCCATCATGGACTTGTTGGATGGTATAGGTAACCTCCGCGCCGGTTAGACAGCGAAGGAGGATGCCATCAAAGCCACGTTTATAGAGGAGTCCCCCCATGACAACATAACGAGAAATGCTTTTAAGAAAAGCACGTTTACCAGTACTAGTAAGGTCAGAAGGGAGAACAGAGGTTGTAAGGTAGTCATGGAATTGGTGATACCAAGTATCCGGTGAGTTAGCAGACACAGTATTTATCGTACAAACAACCGGGGCTGAATAGGATGGGGCAAAGAGTTGTTCGACCACGACGAATAATTCAGAGTCAGTTGATGAAGCTGGAATTTGCGAGGCTAAGCAAGCCATAGTATCCACAAATTTGTTAGTAGAGCGGGGAATGGTTTGGATAGAATAGTGAGTAAATAAGGCCAGAAGTGAATCCACGTAGTGTTTGTACTTTGAAGTTCCTCATTTTTACATTGGTAGATGCCCATAACTTGATTGACTACCAATTGAGAGTCACCAAAGATATTGATAGATTTGATACCTAAGTGTATCGCAACTTGGAGACCCAGAACAAGGGCCTCGTATTCCAGTTGTATTATTAGTGCAGGGGAAATCAAGCCGGAATGAAAGAGGCATAGGTTCAGCGTCAAGAGGGATGAGAACAATGCCGGCTCCTCCACCGCGCTGGCATTTAGATCCATCGAAGAAGAGGGTCATTTGATATGACTCTTCCCTGAGTGAAAGAGTGGCGATGAGTTCGTCGGGGAATGTAAAATTGGTAAATTGTTCTCTCAGGTAAAGGGGCCTCTCGTAAGTTGGTGCGAAGAGTTTGTCCGATTGACTTCTGTTGTATAAACTCAAGGTCGAGGTCGGCGAGGAGCATGAGCCATCGAGCGATGCGTTGGTTTAGATGTGGTTTGGCATACATATAATGAATGGGGTCCGTGTTGGTGATGACAAAAGTTTTGTGATTCAGGAGGTAATGTCGGAGTTTGGTAGCTACGAATGATAGGGCTAGGCACAATTTTTCTACATGTGTATACCTAGTCTCGTAATCCACGAGGGTACGACTTATATAATAAACGGCCTGTTCTCGACGCGCCGAGTCCCGATGTGCAAGCATAGCTCCTATAGCATGGTCAGTGGCGGAAAGATAAAGGTAGAAAGGGTGGTCGTCCTGGGGTGGGATAAGCACGGGTGGCTGCAAGAGATAAGTTTTGAGAGCTTCGAAGGCTTGGTGACACTCCTCACTCCATTGAAAGGCAATGTCCTTTTTAAGAAGGTGATGAAAAGGGTGACATCGATCCGAGAGTTGGGAGATGAAATTCGGATGGATTAAAGTTTACCCTGCAAACTACGTAATTGTTTGACGTTTTTGGGTGGAGGCATTTCTAGGATAGCTTTTACTTTAGATGGATCGACCTCAATGCCACGCAAAGAGATGATAAAACCAAGAATTTTCCCGAAAGGACACCAAAGACACATTTCTTTGGTTGAAGACGAATAGAATATTGCAACAGGCGATCGAAAATAATGGTTAAAACATCGAGATGTTCACTGCGATGTTTAGACTTGCCAAGAAGATCGTCGACGTAATCTTCAAGGATAGTGTGCATAATGTCATGAAAAATGTAGGTCATAGCCCGCTGATAGGTTGCACCAGCATTCTTAAGGCCAAATGGCATTACACGGTAACAGAAGGTTCCCCAAGGAGTTATGAAAGCGGTCTTATGTTGATCGGCGGGTGCGACCAAAATTTGATTGTATCCTGAAAAGCCATCCATGAGAGAAAGCATTTCATGGCCCGCAGTGAGATCAACAAGTTGATCAATACTTGGGAGGGGAAAGTCATCCTTAGGGCAAGCGAGGTTAAGATCCCAGAAATCCGTGCATATCCGAAGTCCCCCCGTCGCTTTAGTGACAGGTACGATGTTAGAAATCCATTAAGGATAGTCAATAGGCAAGATGAAGGAAACAGAGAGAAGTCGTTGAAGCTCTTCTTTGACCAAGAGGGCAATGCGTGGATGCATTTTTCTCAGTTTTTGTTTGACTGGTTTGGAATCGAGGTTTAGGGTGATGTTATGGATGGCAATGGTAGGATCAATTCCTGGCATGTCAGCGTAGGACCAAGCGAAAGCTTGGTTGCGGGTACGGAGAAAGGTAGTAAAGGCGGCTTGTTCTGATGTGTTAAGGGATTGTCCGATCTTCACTATGTGAGGATCCTCCTCCGTGTGGATGTTGATTTCTATAGTAGATTCGTTCAGCATGGTTTGGGTTTCAGATGGTAAGGCTCGTTGAATATAAGAATCATCCGCGCCAAGGTAAGTGAGGATGGATTCGTCATCCTGACACTCAACAACATTAATCAAAGGCGAATCCTCTTCGATCATGTCTGGATACAGAAGGGGCAAAGAAGATGGGTCCTCATTATCGCGTTGATAAGTGAGAGGACCTATGAAGATGGCATTTATGAAAAAAAAAAGTTAGGAGGGATAGATTCAGGGTCTATAGATTCTGTGGGTGATGATGGCAAAGTGGGTGATGATGGTTTGGTAGGGGTGACGTCGTCTTCTTCCAGAATACAGCTGACACGAGGTGTCTCCTGTGTAGGTGTTTCAGGAAAACCGAGACCACTGCGATCATTGTGTTTGCGGGTAGTCACGGGAATGAGTGTATGTCGGCCTTGTTCGTAAAGACCAAAACCAAAGCCTTTCCAAGCACAGCGAGTCAAGAAGGTGAGGGCGAAACGACGATTTGTCAAGTATTGAAAATCGGATTGGAAGGGAACCACACCAAGAGGAGGTTCAGGGGTAATGGAGGATGCGTCAACACCCCCATACGTTAGGTTGGTGCGGCAATGGGGTGGTCCGTAAGAGATTACCTCCCCCACGCGACGGTCGTAGGTGGGATGTGCATGTAATTGTCCGTACTCCTGCGGGGTAGGGAAAGAACTAACGTTATATAGGCGGTACTCCCCCAGCGTAAGGCGTTGAAAAACATCTACTAAGGGGTCGGAGGTTGGGATGTTAGCTGCGGGAAGGGAAGTGGTTTTTGCGACGGTGGTTTCATCAGTTGAAGGCGTAGGCGCGGTTGAGGTGGATGGTTGAGGTACATTTGAAGAGGATGGTTGGGTTGAATGTATGGGTGTCTTGATTGGTATAAGCACATCGTTAGGGCGGTATAACATATTGCAGGTTTTAAAGGGGGGAGGATCAGCTTTTACGGTGTAGGACTTCCCCTCATACTCAAATTTTATGCATCTATGTAATGTTGAGGGAACGCATCCCATGGCCCGGATCCAAGGATGACCCAACAATATATTATATTGGAACTCTCCCTCAAGGACATAGAAGAGTTCGGGTAAAGTACGTGGTCCTACCCGAATGTTGAGGATCACGGTGCCTAAGGTAGAGGTAATAGCGTCATTGAATGACCGCAACATGATGGGGTTGGCACACATGTAGCTAGAAGGGATATTCATTTGTTGAAAAGCTTTTGAAGAGATGATGTTTAGGCTGGTGCCCCGTCAATCATAACACGACGTACCCGGATATCCCGGACGTAAGCTGAGATGAAAAGGGCCGGGTCAGGATCTTCGGTACCAAAGTCGATAATTTCATCTTCGGAGAAACTGACAGCAGCGGCTTGCTGTACAGAACCCGAAGTGGTTGGGGCAGTGGGTTGTTTGGTGAGAGAAGCAACGTGATTGGGTGTTAGAATGGAGGCAACAGGCAGGGTTTCATTAGGTAAAACCTCTATCCCTTGAAGGATCTCAACGAGAGCTTGTCGATGAGATTCAGAAGTCTGAATGAGATCATACAGTGTCATTTTTACGGGTGATTGGTGAAGCTGTTTGATCATGGCTCGATGGGCAGCTCCATTAGAGACGGGGTAAGCGGGTCCACGAATAACTACTTTAGGTGGTGGTGCAATCGGGATGTTTGACGGAGAAAGAGATGCTGCAGGTGTGTTTTCTTTTGCTTTCCCATTGTTTTTCTGCCCTCGAGTAGCGACACTAATCATATTAATCTCGTAGACCTGAAATGAGGAAGATGGTTGGGATAAATCATGGTTTTCAAGAGGTGGGGTTGTAATAATGATAGATCTTGGTGAGGCGGGACGGATGGTAGAGAGAGGGAATTGAAGCTAAAGGTCTCTCCCTTCGTAAGTTGTCTTTCTTAACCTTTCTATCCGGGAGAGGTGGTGATGAAGGATGGTTTTTAAAGCTTTGCATCCCTCCACATCATGTCCTGGTGTGCGGTGATAGGCGCAGATTTTAGACTCATCATAACTTATCGGTCGAGGTTTAGACGGGTCATAAGGTCTAAGTGGGGGTAGGGAAATGGTCGCATTCTCCACCAACATAGCAAGAATTTTGGCGTAAGATCCTTTGAGTGGGTCAAAATCGGAGGAGGATGAGGGTATTGGTTGTGCGGGTTTTGGTAATGTTTGGGCGTGGTTGGTTCGTATAGGTTTTGGTAATGTTTGGGCGTGGTTGGTTCGTATGGGTGGTGGTTTAGCCGAGGGGTGTTGACACGTGGTTTTCACTAAACGTGGTTTCTTTGGCGCAGAAGCTATGTTGGATGATGAGGCCACAGATGATGTGGTATCAGAAAACAACCACGGGGAAATAGGAGTGACCGAAAACAAATCTTTTGATGATGGAATTTGTTTAGGGTTGATAGGTGGACAGGATACGCGGAGTGACGGTGTTGCTATACCCTGGGATCTCTGTATAGGTGCAGAAGGTGTAAGTCGTTTTGAAGAAAACGCAGGAGGTATGATATATTGATGTAAGGTGGAGGGATGAGGTCCCAATATGGAAGGTGGGTGTGACGATGAGGGTTTTGATTGTGAGAGAGGCACGGATTGAGTTTGTCTCCTAGGTGGCGGGGCGGATTTATTTTTGGATAAATCAAGCCGCTTAGGTGGGTGTGTTAGACTGGGTATGGGCAAGGTCCCAAGCGTAGGGGAAGATTTGGCTAAGTTAATAGAAGTGGACGGGGCATTTGGTAGAGGTGAGGGGGGTGAAGGTGAGAACATGGGCATTTTAAGCTTCTGTAAGCACTTCGAGTATATGGTGGAGGCCTCAGAATCGGTCATTTGCATTTGAGTAGAATATGGCGTACTCAAATGTTCCCATAGGATTCGTCTATCTTCTGGAGAATGACAGTCTTCAGGTTTGAATTGTAAATTTGGTATGGAAGAGAGGTAGGTTGTGATTCCAGTCCACTGTGGGCATGATACAGGGGGTAGATGAGGTATTGTATCAATAGATATTAAAAGGTCGACCGGTTGTTGAAAAGATTTAGGCGATGAAGGACTAATAGGCAGGAGGGCATGTTTGAGAGGGTCTGTCATGGTTAAAGAATTTGGTGATGTCGGTGCAAGAGATTTCTCGTCTAAGGATGTCAAAAGGAGTGGCGTACCCTCCTCTTGTGCAGCAAGAGCGGTAGAGGGAGACGTCTGGGAAATAGATAAATTAGATAACATTCGTTCGCAGTCTTGTAGGGATGTGGTATAAGAAGACTCATTGATGGGAAGAGAAGTCTGGGCAGTTAACTCCTTTATAGGTAAAGGAATGATTTCTCTTTGGCTTGATGGTGGTAAAGGAGGTTCGGGCTCCCGTGTTAGTGAAGAGGCTTGATTCAAAATTTTCTCGATAGAGGCTTTTGGCTGGGTATCGAAGACTGCATGGATCTCATGAACACTCTCCTCGGCTAAGATATCCTGGTTTGTGTTACTGTTGGGAGAGTGATTCGGGAATGGCTTGTTGAAGATTTTCAAATTTCGGTTGGCAGGGGCGTTAGGATTATCGAGGGCTATATCCCCCGCATCAACCATTTCCTGCACTATGTTTTTCAACATCTTGCAGTTCTCATGACTGTGTCCCTTCACGCGGTGGAAGTTACAAAAGTCATTTTCTTTGTACCAGGAAGGTATGGCGCGAGTGGAATCAAACCCGGAATGAGGTTTAACAGGAGGTAAGGTAATGGCTCCTGCTTTGAGCAATTTTTCCAATATCACACCATATGTCTCTCCCAAGGGAGTGTAGTTGATGGGTTCTGCTTTATACTTATAAGTGGTTTTTGGCGGGGTATTAGACGGTGGTTGGGATTTGACCATCACCGCGTGCACGGCCCCTTTTGATTTCGAAGCGGTCGATGGGTGAGGATTGGTGGTGTTAGGTTTGTTGGTGGAATCTGAAGTTCGGAAAGTGGGGTTTTTGTTACGCAACCGCAATTTCTCTTCCTCTAAGGCTCGAATTTCTAGTTTCCGAGCCATGGAAAGGCCTCATCGAATGTACGGAAAGTTTGAATTTGAAGGGTAGGGGGATGATGTGCTTAGCGCAGCCCGCATAAACTTGATTCGATAAGTTGATCTTGCGAGGCAAGGCATATGTAAGTTGGTTGATAAGGCTGCGCCATCGTCCAAACGAAATCTGCGATAGATTCGTCTTCGAATTGTCGAATGGCATAAAGGTCGGTGATGGATACTTTCTTAGCAATGTTAATGGAGAAATAATCCAAGAAAGATTGGGCTAGTTGGTTAAAAGAGAAGATTGAGTGCTAGGTTAAAACACTATACCACTCCAAGGTGGGTCCTGATAAGGACATGGGAAAGGTGCGGAGTAGTAAGGCATCGTCATGAGCAATTAGATAGCAGGCATGTCTAAATGATCGCAAGTGTTGTTGAGGATCCTCCTTACTATTAAAACGAGTGAATTTTGGTAATTCCCATTGAGGAGGATATGAATGAAGAGGGACAGACGGGTGAATGGGCTCCCGACAAACTTTCTCGTATGTCAAGGCGCTACGACTTCCTGAAACAGAAGCCTCCAGGTTTTGCATTTTGTCCATCATTTGTTTAATTAGATCAGTAGTTGGATGAGATGATGGTGTGGTTGTGGTAAACGGAAGCAAATTGGACCAAGGACCACCATTAGACACCGGTGGGGTTAAGTGTTGATAAGGTGTGGAGGATGAATATGTTGAGGCGACCGAATAGGGATGTCCCATATAGGATGTTGAGGTTACTGGATATGTGTATGGGAATGAAAAGGTAGGCGGAGCTTGAGAAGGAAAGCTCGTGTGGATAGGTGGCAGAGAGCAAGTCATGAACGGAGCAGTCTGCAAGAGAGATGAGGTAGGGGCGGTCGGTGGTAGTGATATGTGGGGTCCAAGATTAACAAAAGGAAAGCTAATCGGGGTCGTATGAACCTCTGAAGCCGTCGGATTGGGAGACGGGGCTAGAGATGCAGGAAGCAAGGCGGTATTATCAGGCGGAGTGGGAGCTAAATGAGCAGCTATACTAATAGGCATACCCACAAGGAGCTGACCATCAGGCGTACGGTCAGGGGTATGAGATAAATAGTATTGTACAGCGCTGGAATTAGCATCCAGAAACTTGGCAAAGTCCTTATCTCCCACAGGAATTTTAGGAACCTCACTGGTATCCGTAGGATTCCCCATAGAATGTGAAGGGGGTGATTCAAAAAAAGAAAGAGCAAGCATGTGAAACCATGGCGGCGGCTTGCTTTCGAGTGATAACAACCATGGACGGGAGTTCACCGTAGGGTTTCAATCTGTCAGGAACAGAAACAAACTCAAACCGGTAAAATTGGTAGGTTGCTGGTTTGTCAGGAATTGGAAAAGACAGTAACCGATATCGGTCTAATAACCGATGTCGGTTATACTATAGCCGGTCAGGTCGTAACCGATGTCGGTGTAATAAGTCAGGCTAACAAGATATAAAAAAAAGGCTGCTAATTTGACTTTTAACAACGTTTAGTATACTTGTCGATTATTGATCACGAGAAGGCAGAGAGAATGAGAAAGAAAACAGAACCAAGCAAGATGCACACGCAAATCCAGAGATTAACCCTAGGGTTAATTTTAATTATTGTGGGCTTATGCCTTTAGACGTAGAATGATGAGAATCCTAAACAAAAGACTTAGGGGAAATGTCAAGTTGTTTTGCCTTATAAGGTTACCTCAATCGGGGGAGGAGGAACCACCGCGGAAAAAGGGGGATGTTTGAGTCATTGTGTTAATTGTGAAGTGATTTGGTATGTGTTGTGCGGTGAAAGTAAGATTAATTTCTGTCAATACCGTGGATATCACCCCCACGTGTACGACTTGTTACTTAATCTACGTTCACTAGAATTGAAAAACAACAAGCAGGAATGCAATGCACATGTTTTAAACCCAAATTGAAAATTATGTTTGATGAAGCAAGAGAGATGACTTTCACTAATGCGAAACTAGGAAAGCAAGACAAATTCTTTACGAAATATATAACAAAAGCAGCAACAGCAAGTATGCTTCCTAAAATGAAAATAAGCAAGAGATACAGAAACCCAAGATGGGTCCCACCGGGCGTGCCAAAATGTTTCACTCGGAATGTTTCGTTCCTTTTAGAAACAGATAAGGTTAGGGGCTAGGAGGAATACCTGTAGAATGTCGAGATGGTGTGCGCGTACCGTAGAGAAAGATCAGGCTGACTGCGAAGAACTCCTTTTTGTCTTGGAAGGACTACCTGCAAATAAGAACACAAGACCACAAGATTTTGATTAGACAATAAATGAGGAAACTGCCTTGGTCCGGGAAATATAAAACTTCCTTTCGAAGGTGGTCAGTTCCCCTGCTAATATGAATTAACACAAAAGACTGTAAGATATCAATTAAGTTGTTTCGTTGAACTGGGTAGGGGAAAGGCTGGTTTTCTAGTTTTGATCAGAGGAACCGATGCCGGTTACTGATAACCGATACCGGTGGGTTCTAGGATCTTCTTGGTAGCTATAGTGTTTGTAAGGCTGGTTTATGGATGATATTAGGAAATGAGATGATGAGAGGTAAAATAATGATGGTTAGATGCAATGGCACGTTGGGTAGTGGATTCAGAGATGGATTTGGGAGGACTATGATTCAAAGAGCATAAGAAATGTTATAACAGAGGACATGCAAGATGTGACTTACTGATTTTGACAAAGATGCAAGGTGATCTCCTTTGCTGTAAACACTTCTGGTTTCTTCACTCGTCTCTGCTCGGTCAAGTGAAGATCTGGACTCTGTTCCTCGCTCCCAATGATCTCTGTTGATTCAAAAATCCTTTCCTCTGATCCCAAAATGAAATTTCGGTCCGTTGTTTTGGTTTGGGGAGCCCATTTACAGGGAACCGATGGTGGTTGCGTAACCGACGGCGGTCGAGTAGGAACCGGCATCGGTAAGGAAAAAGTAGGCTATTTTTAGTAAAATAGCCCACCTTCCCTGCTTTTCTCCCGAGAGATCAGTTGCGGGCTTGGTCAAGTGACTAGAAGGTCGGTTTTGGGTGCGAGAAAGGGGTCATTAGTTATGGGTGTAGGTGTAGACCAAGTTTTAGGTTTTAATTAGGTTAGTTTAGGATTAGGGCTAGGTCATGATGAGGTGGCAAAATGAGGTGGCAGGTGAGGTGATGGGGATTTATCAATTACAAGGTAATTAATAAATAATTATGTAAGGTTTAGGTAATGAGGTTAGGTTGCGAAATGGGATGTGGGTCACAAGGGTCGTAAGACATGAATTTGGTTTCTACACTTTGGTTATGTGTTCTCATCATCCTGGATGCAAGAGAGATTGAACATTCATGCTTGAATGCAATAAGGATCCAATAACTTAATTACCAACCTTTTTTAAGATTTTTTAAAGTTTATATAAGGTGACCAATGGTGGTTAGGTAATCGGTGCTAGCAAAGTAAAAACTAGCGTATGTTAGGGTGAATTAGTCCCTTTTACAAAAAATACAAAGATCTTCCCAGATTTGGCATGATTTTCAAGTTGAGTCCATTTAGGGAAGTGGATTTCTCATTATAAAAGGTAGGAAGGTCATAGAAGAAGTCCAATTAGGTTTGATAAGAATTCTTAGTTATTTAGGTCAAGTGGTGACTCAGCAATGAGAGTGATGACTCAGTGCTGAGAGTGATGACTTGGTCACTGTGAGTTAAATGCCCCTGAAATGGGTCCAGGGTGAGGTTTAATGATGAGATGGAGGTGCGAGGATGAAATTAACTTAATTCAAATAATTAAATCAATTATTAATGTGAGGATGAATAATAATATGGGATGAAGGGGTCATGATTAGTTAAATGTCTTATGTTAATTAATTGAAGGGGACTAAAGGGTGTATGACACAAATTATGTGTCTACACTACTATGCACATTCACTTACCATCCACTCCTCCATCCAATGAATCCATGGATATAGATGACATGATATTGGTTTCTCATATCTTTTATTTAATCTACATAATCACTCTGGGACCAGTCACTTATCAAACTCGGGGTGAAACTTTGTCCCTAACCTTAGTATTACTTAAGATGATAGAGGAATATTCCCCTACCATCAAAATTATCCAATGCAAAGTGATGTCAAATCCATTCTTTACTACATGACAGAAAATATTCTCAACTTCATAGTACCTTACCTCCTAACACATCCACCCTTCTTAATGAATCTAGCATCAACAGAAACATAGGGACTCCCCAACAGCCCCAAATCCTTAGAATTTACCAATCTATTCACCCACAAGAGCTCAAGACCTTTACCTATTTACTATGTAAGAATAGTCAATCCTTTGCATGGTCATACGCGACATACTATGCCTCGATCAAAACATCATTTTCCATAACATTTTCATCATCCTCGACTCTAAGATGCTTAATAAGAAGTTTCATTGCATGTATCCCTTTATTCCCCTT
This sequence comes from Taxus wallichiana var. yunnanensis, assembly GCA_018340775.1. Taxonomy (NCBI): domain Eukaryota; kingdom Viridiplantae; phylum Streptophyta; class Pinopsida; order Cupressales; family Taxaceae; genus Taxus; species Taxus wallichiana. Next base: position 562,943,235 of record CM031235.1, on the reverse strand, counting down.
CTTTTCAAAGATGAATTTAAATGTCTTCTTTCTACTAACTTCGTCCAACCCATTGAATATCTGCAATGGGTTTCTAACATTATACATGTTTCCAAAGCCTCTGGAAAGGTCCGCATTTGTACTAGCTTTCAAGATTTAAATCATGTTTCCCTAGACACTACTTTCCCCTTCCTAATATAAATCAACTCATTGACCTCACCACCAGCCATGAGATGTTTTCTCTTATTTATGCTTTTTTGGGTTACAATTATTTTCTCATCGATCGAGAAGACCAACATAAGACTTATTTCATAACCCTTGGGTAACCTTTTCTTATCATTTCATGCCCTTTGGTTTGAATAAAGTGGGTTCCACCTATCATTGCATTATGACCTATATCTTCCATGAACTTATCCATAAAATTGTTGAATATTATGTCGATGACCTCTTAGGTAAGTCCAAGCATCAACAAGACCATATTTCTATCCTTGATCTTCTCTTTGCACTTCTCATCTAATTCTTACTTTGTCTCAATCCCACCAAGTGTGTGTTTTTATTTTTAATTGGTAAACTCCTTAGATTCATTGTTTCCATTATAGGTATTAATGTTATCCAAAATGAGCCCCTTGCTCATTTTGTGGCTAACTCCCTTCATTCTTCCCTCTCTTGTGCCTCAGTCATATTTTTTTTTCTTTTCAAGCACTCAAGACCTTCTGGAAATGGCACCATTGGATAGATATTTTCTCAGCTTTCCAGAAAGGTAAAGTTTTCTTCCTAACTCCATGTATTTTTGAAGTTATGGCTTGGTGGAGCTTTTGTGGGAAATTTTCCTGGACAAGCCCAAGCCAATAAGGTGAGGCCACGTGTCCTCGGAAGGGCGGAGGTGGAGGTAAACTTAGAATTTTTACCAAGTGTTTGGCAAGGTTTCAGAAGGATATTTTTACCTCGAAGGCCCACCGATGAATTGGATGCTGCCATGTGTCCAGGCGGGAAGGAATTAGGAAAATTTCCTAAGGGTTGACACAAACAAAAATTTTGATGCCAGGCCCGCATCCAATCACATTATGCCACCTGTCCTTAGGACAAAGGAGTGGTAGAGGGCAGAGATAAAATTAAAATTTTGTTGAAGTGTTTTGGTGAGAGGAAAGGAGAAATATTGGCCTGTCGGCCCGCCGACTAGTCAGATCAAGCCATGTGTCGCCATGATGCGGGGTTGGGGGTGTAAAAGTATTCTTTCTTTTTCGACCAAGTGTAAACAATTCAAAGGGAAATCTACCCCCAAGGCCCACAATAAATGAGGATAGGCCACATGTCTCAAGGGGCATCGGAGCTTCGTACACTGGGAAAAAGTGGGAAAATTTCCCAAAGGTTAGAGAAAAGGAGAAAGGTTAGCCCCCAAGGCCTGCGTCAAATGGGAGCAAGCTACATGTCCCAAGAGTGGTGGAACGCAGGGGAAAATTGGAAGATTTTCCCAAAGCAAAGGCAAAGAAAATATTGAAAGGAAAATTCTGCCCCCTAAACGCGAGCCAATGGGATCTTGCCACGTGTCCACATGCTTTGATAAAATGGAGAAAGCAGCGCGCAGGATAAACAAAAGGGAAAAGCCCGCATCTGGTAGGGTTCTGCCATGTGTCCAACTTAGGGAAAATGGTCAACAATGATGGAAAATTTAAGAGAAGATGCCCGTGGCGAATCATATCATGCCACGTGTCCTCAGGTCATCGGCCCGGTGGAGAATTTTTGGAAAATTTTCCAATGGCCAAAACGGTGGAAAATGAAGCAGGAAGAGCCCGCGACCAATGGAATCATGCCATGTGGCACTAGATCAGTAGGGTGTGGGGATTTTTGGGGAAATTTTCCCAAATGCAAAAAGTGGGAAAATTTCAAATTTTCAGCCCGCCAACCCATTTTGGCCCTGTTTTGCCCTAAATTTTCAAACGACCATAACTTTCGATCTAGAGCTCAGTTTTTCACGTTCTTTATATCAATGGAAATTTGGTGAAATTATCTACATGATTCTAGGATAAATTTTGTATTTTGATGGATTTTAGAGAGATAAAATTGAAAAATGCCTCTGGCACGTGGTAATCAACGAAATGACATTTCAACCACCATTTTTAATGAAGAATGGCTCGCATTCTTTCCCAAAGCATGGTGAAAAATTTCAAGGAATGGACTTGTAAAGATGCCCATGCTATTTTATTTAATTTTGGTCGGTGGTTGAAGATCCTTTCATGTTTTCCCGTGTTTCTCTCTCCTGGGCTCGTTTCTTGCATTGTAAAAGCTAGATTTGGCTCATTTTTTAGGGGTTGGAAATTTTTATGTTTTGTAGGCTTCCTTTTCACCTTAAAAATTGATTTTGTGGAATATCAGACCTCTTCCAAGAATGTAACATGTTTTCTACCTCTCGATCTTTTGTAATACATGTATTTTTGATATTGGAAATGAAAATGCAATCTCTGTCAATGAGTTTCAATCCTCTGTTTGTGTTGTTTGTTTCATTCTTGACCTTCCATTACATTTTATCAGTTTGTGCATGATGTTTTGTTGCATTTCTATGATCTGTGTCAATTTTCAGAATTAAAGAATGTCCACCACTCCTTTGGTGTATCACCTCATTAGTCTTAGTTTTATTTCTTTTGCATTCTCTATCTCTGTCCCCTTGGAATTTAGAGTAGCATTCTGAGTTTAAACCTCTACAGCTTGCAAGTAATACACCTGATCAGAGGAGTTGAGGAACCGGCCTCTAACCTAGAGATTCTTTTCCCATTTTTACAAGTCCCACACTTGGGGAAAAGATTCAATGTTTTGCAATCACACTAGATGTCCAAAATGTCAAACTAGAAATCTAATCAACATCCAGGGGTGTTGTTGATTTACACCAATAGTTTTGGCATGCCCGGTGGGACCTTAGAGGTATTCATCTTCATTGCAACAAAATAGATGTGCATTTGTTGTAATTTTCTTGCTTAAAAGAGCCCTGAATTGCACATCTGGTGACTCCAAGGAAGAAGAATCAGCTGGTTTTAGCAGTACAGACCTGAAAACTCATGAGAAGAATCACCACAAGGTCAAGAGTTGGAGAAGAAGAGGTGTTGTTTGAGTATCTGCAATTATCTCCAAGAAGAAGGAAAAGAGGGAGGAGAATTCAAACATCTCCATCTCCACCAAACAGAACTCTATCAACTCCTCCACCTAGTAGGCCTTTCATTCAATCAACAAGGGTTCTAAGGCCAATCAGAATGGCACAACAAAACCCCTATGTCAATTTCACTGGCAACAACCCACTTGCTCTCAATGCATAAAATCCAATCCCATTTGTAGCATTGAAGAAAATTACATACTTTACTGGAGAGAATCAGACCACTCCTGATGATCATGTCAAGGACATTGCTAATATTTGTGCAATCCATGAGATTAATGAAATGCAAGTTACTTTCAAACTACTAGCATCTTCATTCAAAGGGAAAGCTTTACAATGGTTCAAGAGTCTTGCCTCAGGTTCTATTCAAAATTGGAACCAGCTATGTATAGCCCTCCATGAGCAGTTTGGAGAAAAGGGAGATAACTTGTCCCTTTTGGAATAATTGACAACCATCAAGAGAGCTCCCAATGAGCAGCTGACTGACTTCAACTTTAGGTTTCAAATGAATTGGGAGAGAATTCTAGTGGTAGTAAGGCCAATAGTAGAAGGTGCTTTTCTATATTACCTTAAAGCTCTAAATTTTGATATTTATATGTTAATTCAATCCAAGGGGGCACAACTATCCTGTTTCTTATAGCATTGTCATTAGAGCTGAAATTTTTTTGATTCAAACTAACAAGCTAGATCCTAGGCCTCCAATGCCATTGTATCCAAGTTTAGAGAACCCAAGTACTAGTCAAGTACCTATTTTAGCTCCTATTCCCACTCCTAGAAATCAGAATTCAAGTGAAGGTTCTACTTCATCTTCTAGTGCCTCAAATGAACTTCAAGAATTCATGAAGCAATTACAAAATTTAGGTAATGAGCTGGTTACTAGTCAAGAGGCAGCAAGCCCAAGGTTTTATACCTTCTTTCCAACCTCAAGCTCAGCCTAACAGGAAGCCATACTAGCCTCAAATACCACCCAATCCAGTTGTAAATTTAAATCAAGAAAGACCTCCTGCCAATAGTCCATTTCATCCCTATAATCCCAATGCTACATCTGCCTCTAAAGCAATAGTGCCAATGCAAAACAACATAGCTCAAGAGTATGATTAGTGTTTCCCATGCAATGAACCTCACAACCAGTCTATGTGCTTCAATGTTGCCTTAAATCAAGCATTAATGGTGACAACTACTGGTGTGGAGGGTGAAGGGAGTCAAGGAAATAACCAACAACAAGAAACATTCCAACAACAATCAGCTCCAAATGATACCACACTTGTAAAATGGCAGGTAGAATATTTTTGTGGCATGAATCAAACAATCTCCCAAAGTGTTGCAGCCAACACAAGGTCAAAAAGGAGAAATTTGGGTGAAGAACAACCATTGGCTCTAAGTAATTCACAACCTTCTACCACTCCACAAATTATTGGCAAACAAAATGTAGTTCCAAGCATGCAAGGACTACCTAAAACAGCTCCTAGGCCAACTCAGATGCTAGTTTTTGTTGCCCATGTGCAAGGAATGAATGTGCAGGCCAAGGGACATCCAGAGAGATGCTTCATCTCCATTCAACATCATTGATCAGATGAAGAAGACAAATGTAAACATATCAATGTGGGAATCACTATCCATCCCAAGCTAAAGAGATTTGCTACAAGCTACCATGAAGGACTGGTCAACTTCAAATCAGAAGGTCCAAATGCAAGAGAAGGTACTAACAAATGCTGCCCAGCCTGAGAGGGGAATCATGGAGGATAGCAAGGTAAAATGTTGAAGCCCCCTCCATTCTATGTTTCATTGATCATTGGAAACCATTTAGTACACAACTACATGATTGATTCCAGAGCAAGTAGTTCAATAATGCCCAAGAAAATAGCTGATCAGTTGGGGATTCAATATGAATTCATATCCAAAGGGGTAATGCAATTGGATGGGACAGCAATAACAACAGTTGGAGTGATCAAACAATTGAGTCTTACCTTGCATGCATGCCTAAACGTTGTTGTTTTGCAAGATGTCTCGGTAATAGACCTTCCACCGCTCTTTACCTTATGTCCTCCATCAAGGGATTTCACAGCCAAGATTGGAGGGTATTTATCTATTGATTAGTCACACATGTTGTTCAGAACAACATATGGAACTAAAGCCACAATCAGTTCTGATCCTATTGCAAACTTTCACATTGAGCCTCACACTCTAAGCCAAATCAATACCAATTGTTCGGCGTTTGATCAAGAGGATTATCCAAGCACTGATGAAGCTGACACCAAGGTTGGAAGTATCCCAGATTTGACTCTTGATGAATGGGAAAATGAGGTGCATGCTTTTGATCCTTATCAATAAATAGAAGAATCGAGTTAGGAGTCTATTGCATGCATGAAGAAAATCAGCCTATTCCTAGCATCACCAAACCGACCACAAGGATGACAATGAGGTATGGCGCTTGTTTTTGATGGATCAAGGAGTAGACAAGGTGTAGGAGGGGGACCTATGATTTTTTCACCTCAAGGAGTTAAGTATTATTCACCTTTTAGATTTCAGTTTGCATGCTCTAATAACACTACTGAATATGAAGCTTTGATACAAGGATTGCATTGGTCAATCAAGAGAGGAATAAAGAACTTGCAAGTCTTTAGTGACAGTGAGTTGATTGTCAACCAAGTTAAGGGGAAGAATGATGTCAAGAATGATCTACTCAAGTGCTACAATAATAAGGTGTGGGAACTCATTAAATATTTTGAGGGCTTTGGCATCAAATCCATTCCTAGAAAAGAGAACCAAGCTGTTGATAGGCTTGCAGCAGTTGGAGCAGCCTTTGATGTTGTTGAAAGCATCTAGAAGGAAAAGTACAGCCAAGAATCCATGTGATTGTAAGGCCTTCAGTGCCAGACAACAATGTAAGTTGGCAAGTGTTTGAAAATGATCAACAAATCATCCATTTCTTGCAAGAAGAGGCTGAGTTCTCAGCTAAAAATCAGGAAAAGTTAGAGCAGCAGTATGGTGACCAAGTGGTATAGCTGAGAACCAAAAAACTACCAAAGGGACTTATTACTTTGGAGTCCATTTTCAATCCTAATGATCAGTTTAGGAAGGAGAAAGAAAACATCCAAGTCAAGGGAGAAGATTCAGTGTCCATCTTGGTGGAAGAAGGCAAATCACTCCAAGTTGGTAAAGTGACAACTAAGCAAGAAAGGTATGAGTTCATACAGCTTTGTCAAGAATTCCTTGATGTGTTTGCTTAGAGCTATGAATATTTGAAAGGTTTTAATCCTGAGTTAGCTCAACACACCATTGAATTAGATCCAAGTACTAAACCCATTAGGTAAAAACAAAGGCCAGTCAATCCACACATGGAGCCTCTCATGAGAAAAGAATCGAATAAGTTGATAGAGTCAAGTATCATATTCCCTATCAAGAATTCTAGTTGGGTAGCCAACTTGGTTCCGATTAGGAAGAAAAGAAGAGAAATCAGATTGTGTGTTGACTTCAGAGATCTGAATAGAGCATCTCTCAAGGATCATTACCCACTTCCTTCCATGAAGCAGATTTTATAAGTTGTTGCTGGCTCTGAAAGGTTTTCATTACTTGATGGCTATTCAGGGTACAATCAGATTATGGTGAAGGAAGAGGATCAGTTCAAGATAGCCTTTACAACCAAATGGGGAACTTATGCATATAGGAAAATGCCATTTGGGTTGTCCAATGCTGGAGCTACTTTCCAAAGGGCAATGGACATGGCATTCAAGGATTTGATTAACAACATGGTGCTGATATATCTTGATGATATCATTGTTTTTTCAAAAAATGTAGTAGACCATCTCTTTCATTTGAGACAAGTGTTCCAAAGGTGTAGAAGATTTGGGGTATCCTTGAATCCTAAAAAGTGTATTTTTCTAGCCCATGAAGGAAAGCTCCTTGGCCACATTGTCTCCAAACAAGGGTTAGTAATTGATCTAGAAAGAGTTGAAGCCATAAGAGCACTACCATTGCCAAGCCACAAGAAGGCCCTTCAAAGTTTCTTGGGAAGAATAAATTTTGTTTAGAGGTTTGTCCCAAATTTTACAGCCCTAGTCAAGCCTATCACCAAGATGTTAAAGAAAAACATAGCTTTCAAATGGATAGCAGAAGGCAAGGAAAGTTTTGAAGCAATCAAAGAAGCCATCTCACAAGCCCCAAATCTCATTAACCCAGATTTATCCAAGGATTTCATCCTCTATGCATTTGGGGGTGATGATACTATTTCTACAATTTTGGTACAGCAGAATAAAGACAATGATGAACAGCCAATTTCTTTCTTCAGCCAAATCTTGGAGGACTACAAGGTGGGGTATTATTTAATTGAGAATCATGTTCTTGCAATAATCAGGAGCTTGAAGATATTTAAGCATCTAGTTTCAAACAACAAGGTTCAATTTCTCGGTTTCTCATGTGGGAGTTAAAGACTTCCTCCTCAACAAAGACTTGAATGAAAAAAGAGCAGGTTGGATTACTCGTGTCATGGAGTATGACATTGAGATCAAAGTCACTAAGTTGGTCGAGAGAAAATGATTGTGTGAGAAGCTAGTCTCGAGATAAACACAAGGAAGCATGCAATGAGAAGGAGGTTGTTTTGGTGTTGCAAGACAGCCATGAGAAAGGAAGCACTCAAGAGGAAAATGATGGTTTCTTCACTCCTTCACTGGACCCAAGACATAATTCACTTCCTAAACACAAGTCTATGCCTCTCAGATATGAACAAGACCAAAAGGAGACTTCATATTGCAGGTTGTCCCTTATGCCCTTGTTGGTGGTGTTTTGTTCAAAAGGGATGTGAATGTAGTGTTTCGAGATGCATTGGTACAAATCAGATTCATATGGTGTTGGAAGAGTTCCATGGTGGATCAGTGGTGGTCATTTTGCATCGAGAGTGACAACTCGAAGATCATGAGGGCTGGCTATTATTGGCCCAAGATTTTCAAAGTGATTGTTATGATTGGATCAAGAGGTGTAAAAATTGTGCATTCTTCATGAGTAAGGAAAGACTAGCTGCCCTTCCATTGCATCCAATTTCAGTTGACCAGCCATTCATGCAATGGGGTTTAGAATTCATTGGAGTCATTAATCCAAATTCAAGCCAAGGGCACAAATGGATTCTAATAGCAACAGATTATTTCACCAAGTGGACTGAAGTAGTAGCACTCAAGGAAGCAAATGAATGTAGCATCCTAGACTTCTATGAAGGGATAGCAACCAGATTTGGCATACCTTCTACAATAATATCAGATAATGCATTAGAATTCATTGGGTCCAAAGTAACTGAATGGGTTGTCAAGAATGGGATCTACCTAAGCACTTCATTAAATTATTACCCTCAGGGTAATGGCCAAGCTGAATCTATGAATAAGAACTTGTTAAGGATCATTAGAAGGACTCTTGATGAGAATCAGAGGTCTTGGCATACTAAATTGAAATCAGCCTTATGGGCTGATAGGATAACTCCCAAGAGATCTACAGGTAACTCTCCATTCAAGCTTGTTTATAGAAGAGAGGCAATTTTGCCCATGTCACTTGAGTTGCCAACATGGGAACTCATGAAACAGTTGGAGTTGTTGGAGTTTGAACCCATGGAGGTTAGATATCCAGAATTGATGGAGCTCCAAGAAATCAGAAATTAGGTGTCCCAAGCAATGGAGAAGGATCATGCTTTGATCAAGAATACCTTTGATAGAAAGGCCAAGGATAGATATTTCCAAGTTGGAGATCTAGTGTTAAAATGGGATGCAGACAAAGAAAAACTGGGGAGGCATACAAAATTTGATGCCATTTGGAGTGGCCCATATATGGTCACAAAGTGTAAGGATAGAAATGCCTTCCAATTGTCTTCATTAGATGGTGAAGAGTTGTAGATTCCAGTCAATGGAATCCATCTGAAGCATTTCTACTGAAAGAAACTCTCCACCTTGTACATATTAGCTTAGGTTTTCATTCCTCCAAGTGCTTATGCACATTGTTTTGTTGTAGATTAGCTTTGCTTTCCCTAAGTGCTTTGGCACAAGCTTTGTTCCAAGAAATGTGTTTTGTAGGCCTTGCTCCAATCAGATGGTGCTCTACCTTCCATCTTCCTCCTTGCAATTTTCTAACCAGTTGGGGTACCAAGTAGAGAATTTAATGACTCCATACCTAATGGGTCACTTTAGGCAACCTGGTAACTTCATCCAAAGCAGTGCGAGATGACCCCTCTGAGTCGCCAAAATTGTTATCCAAAATGAGCCCCTTGCTCATTTTGTGGCTAAATCCCTTCATTCTTTCCTCTCTTGTGCCTCAGTCATAATTTTTTTCTTTTCAAGCACTCAAGACCTTCTGGAAATGGCACCATTGGATAGAGCTTTTCTCAGCTTTCCAGAAAGGTAAATTTTTCTTCCTAACTTCATGTATTTTTGAAGTTATGGCTCTAAGTGGCACTTTTGTGGAAAATTTTACCTAGATAAGCCTAGGTCAATAAGGTGAGGCCATGTGTCCCGGAAGGGCGGAGGCGGAGGTAAACTCAGAATTTTACCAAGTGTTTGGAAAGGTTTAAGAAGGAGATTTTTTCCCGAAGGCCTCGCCGATGAATTGGATGCTTTGCCACATGTCCAAAGCGGGAAGGAATTAGGAAAATTTCCTAAGGGTTGACATAAAAAAAAATTGACACAGAGCCCGCATCCAATCACATTATGCCATGTGTCCTTAGGCCAAAGGAGTGGCGGAGGGTAGAGATAAAATTAAAATTTTGTTGAAGTGTTTTGGTGAGAGGAAAGGAGAAATATTGGCCCGTCAGCCTGCTGACTAGTGAGATTAGACCATGTGTCGCCATGACGCGGGGGTTGGGGGTGTAAAAATATTCTTTCTTTTTCGACCAAGTGTAAAAAATTCAAAGGGAAATCCACCCCCCGAGGCCCGCAGCAAATGAGGATAGGCCACGTGTCTCAAGGGGCAACGGCGCTTTAGCCGCCAGGGAAAAAGTGGGAAAATTTACTAGATTTAACAACCTCTACATCATTCAATTTTTCAAAACAATCTGAAATATGTTTTTTTTCATTTCAACATCCTTTGATATAAAATAATACCAAGTATGTCATAATAAATTGACAAATATCTTTATTAGATATTCAAAAAAAAAAAAAAGTTTTATCATTCAAGATAATAAGAAAGTTTTGTTTTTATTTTTTCTTACTTTTCAAAGCAACTTTTTTATTAATGGCACACAGTTTTGAAAGGACTATACCCTATTACAAAAGAGGCTTAACAACCAAATAAACATGAAAAAGTAGCAAAAAGGATCTGAATCCAGATATTACAATAAGTCCAATAGTAGTCAAAAGAGAAGCTACTAAGAAAAAGCAAGACAGGGATTAAACTGTAACTAAACAACATAAAAACAACATACTATCAACAACAAAACAACAACTTGAACACATCCAACCTGCCTAGAAGGTGTTATTTCTTCAAATCCCTATCAATTCTTGATTTGATCGTCTGCAGAGAGGTAAAAAGTGCCAAAGTGGTGACATGTGTGGGGTCATTTACATTCAAATTGTGAGATGACTTGGTTTCTTTCCTTTTTGTACCCCAAATGTCCTCAAGGAATCCACTCAACATAGTGATGCTTCTTACTTGTTGATCAATAAAATCACATATGGATTTGAAGATGGCCAAATTTTGATCGTGTTTATCATTAGATTTACCAATTTTATTGTCTAGGAGTTAAATTTCTTGTATATTTCATCAGTTTGATCTATCCCAATACCAGCATCCTCATTCATCTTTCTTTTCCCCTTTTTCTTATTTAACTGATGTAGATCTTTTTAATACTTTCCACCTCATTTTCCAGCATTTCCATTCTAAGGAGAAGATTTTCCCTCTCTTGTTGAGTATCATTATCCTGTCCTGCATTACTGATGTGTAGAAGATTGTGAGCTATTTCCATATCCTTGTTGCTCCTAAGGACATGGCCAGAGGGAGATGGGGCCACTTTAGAGAATGAAGGGTTCTTAGTCTTGACATTTCTGAGACTAGGAGTGGTGGTTGGGTTAACAATGGGAATATTGTGCATGGGAATGGGTGGGGTGCCGAGGTAGTAGGAATGGCAGGAAAATTGATGAGGAAATGCATGTGAAGGAGAAATATGAGCCCCTGGTGGAGGGGAATGACCCTAGTATGCTTTTTAAAGTCAAGAATGGAATGCTCCATTGAATTCAGGAGATAGTGTGGGAAGCAAACAACAAAATTTATCCTAAAATGATTAAGAAAATCAAGTGTTTTGTGGGGACAATGATGTACTGACCTTTAAGGGAGATAAACGGACCATCATTCTGGTAATTTCATCAAAGGGTTCCGGTATGGAACTTACCTTAATGCCAGCCGTAACAAAGAGGAGCTCCTCCCTATTTCAACAAACTTCTTCGCTTCAACATTTTTGTCTACCCTTTTGCTGAAAAACCTAATTCCATCCAAAGCTAGACCTGTAACCTTGGCAATGAGCTCCTCATTCACCAACACTCTTTTTCCTCCATACCTAACCTTCCTTTCTTTCCAATCCATAGCAAAACACACCGAAATGTTCTGGTCATGACCTTGGATTTTCTTGATAAAACTTTTGACACCCTCAATTGAAGATAATTCCATAGCTCAACGTTATCCTTCCAATCCGGATCACATTTAGGCTCTACCTAACATTGATTTCCCCCCATTTTCCTTACAACTTAATTGGTTTCTCCATGACAATTTCCAAATCCAGAACCTTTCTCTTCATTAAGTGTTTCTTCTTTTTCAACTTGGCATTTTTCCATTTCATCTTGGATACTCTACTGCGGATTATTTTTATGATTCCTTAAGGTACAATCCATGGCATAGTGGTTATCTCCACACTTGAAACACCCACCAAAAATGTCTTTTCCTTTCAAACTTTTCATTAACACGATCATTTTCATGGCCATTTCCTTTTAAATAACTAGTTGTGTCATTTTTATCATTCCAAGCATTATTTCCAACCTTCTTCCACCATGTATTTCTAGGTGAAAATGGTGAAGGTGAGGTATAGATCATCTTCTCGCTTCTCATCCTTGTAAAATCTATGGCTTGGAGCTTCGCTCCAATCTAATGGACTTTTCAAAAATAACTTCCATGGTAGGAGGACCATGGACATCAACTTCACCCCAAATGATTGGCTTAAGTCCCATGATAAATTTATGTATTAAGAATTTTCATCCGTTTGATACTACGCAAAACATATTTATGTAGTATACTAGAATTTTCCCATTATTCTATTATGATAATTTTTCCTTATATAAAGGTCCAAACTTATACATTTTCGTCAAGTAATAGATTTGTGGTAACTAGTGTTTTTGAAATAAAAATTAAATTTAACCCACATTATGTCAGCCATAATAACTCACGCTTCTACCTTCTGGTTATCCCACGAAGAGGAAGCCTCATTTGAGAGTTAATAAACACCCCAAACAATTATTGTTTCTTTAGAAAAATCTCTTATCTCGAAGTAATTTTCCATCTCGTTGAGCCAATTCTCATCTCTGTCACCTAGAGTTATCCTCTAAAACCTAGGTAGACTAATAATATTAATGTCCTTCAAAATCTCAATCGTTAGGTGAAATCTTATGTTCAAAGGTTGGTTTGGATTTGTAATGTTATGATCTCGCTGCGTTAAATTTTTATGCATGTACGTTATGATTTGTAGCATTTGGATTAAGATTCTCAAAATGTTGTACCTCAACTTCAATTTCCCTATCCTCACCATTTACTTTTTTCACGAGTAGCTATGCGGTTATGAGTGTCATGTAGGAAAACAAGTATCTCATCAAGTTTATTAGTTATTTCTATGTCATCTCCCGTAGTATGATTGTTCACAAAATTCCCTCTTGTTTTAACCATTTTTTATTTTGTTAGAAATGAATTTAAACTATGTGTTAATGTAGGGACCCATTATGTCCAAAATCTGCAACCTTCAGCTCTAATACCAAAATTTAGCACCCATGTTATGCTTTAATAAACTAAGGGAATTATTTTTATATAATAAACTCCTTAATCATAATTAATGCCTTCATTCATTTTAACACACAAGAATTAAAATACAACATACTAGAGTTTCTAAATCCATTAAGTTATTATAATGTTGTAATGAAGAACGTCTTTATTCAACCACTGCTAAATTATTCCAACATTATTTAATATTTAGAATCCATCTAGACAACCTTTCAGAACCATGTGCAATCGAAACAGATTCTAAATGTTAATGATCACCCTTCAAATCTCTTTATGAGCCAATATACATTGTATATCATTTGGTTATATATTATTATAGGTTAAGAGAACATGCAAATATTCTTAGTGTTAATTGGAAAGTCACTGAAGTAACATCCATCCGACTCTCAGACATAAGAAGAAGACTTGTTGAATAGATAATGCAATCAATTATTTTGCACTACTATGTCCATACTTATTTAGCATTCCATTAGAAATCTGGTTTTGAGAATGCACACAAACTTGTGAAACTTGTCTTTCCCTTCACCGAAAAACTATCTCAACATAGTTATTTAAATTTTTCTATTGATTAACTATCATATTTATAGTTAATCATTTAATTATTCATGTATAATAAGTAATTGGATCAAATTCCAAAGTTGGAAATATCTCGGTCTTAATATTTGGGTGATATGATTCATGTCAACATCACCTTAGGATCCTTATGGAGTAAGTGCACGAAGGGGGTCAAAAAGTGGACAAAAACTTGAAAAAAAGGAAAACGTGTACACATTCTATTATAACACAATCACGTTTTAAATTCTTAGGTTTGATATTTACCAAAGCATAATGAGTACACGTTATAACACGTATGCATTATGTCTGCTATAAATAAAAGGGACATTGGGGGGCCAAAATATATAAACAAAGCATAACGCGTACATGTTATGTTTTTTACCTTTTCCAACACATGCCTCAAGGTTTGTATCTTGTTTGGATCCCCAACCCTGAGGCATGGAGCTACACAAACACAATAAACAATGTGTTTTTGCAAGAAAATGTAAAAACGCCGCTTCCTCTATGCTAAATCAAAATAAAAATAAATCCATTTAAAAAAATTATACCACGACGTAGAGCATGTTAGCTTAATTAATACATCCTACATGCCACGCATACGGTTACTATTAACCGTCCCTCGTGTAATGTTTTGTAACTATTTCGTGGCTTTATATTCTTCTTGTCATTGTTGTTCTATTCACGCATGAATAAAATATTTCTTATCTCCTACTCCTGCTATCATTGGTATCGAGCTATTCCTTTCTTGGCCTAGGTAGACAACACCTACAGCGTAAGATCCCAACTTGTTGAGTGTTCTATGCACATAGAACTTTTATCTGTTTTTTCTAAAGCAATGGAAGAAGCGGGTGTGAAAACCTGGAGATCTCTAGTTCTAAGTTGCTAGAGAAGAAAAGGAAGGAGGACGTGCATGGTGGAAAAGGGGAAAACGCGTGTAGTTTTTCCTCTGTTGGTGTGGAAAGAAGTGGAAGCAATGTACGAACTTGGTGCACATTAACAATGTCCTCTGAGTTTTCTTCGAGCTGTTATCATTGCGAATGAGCAGTGATTGATGTGTCTGTCTTGGTGTTTTATTGTATAAAGTATTGACTGGCAGATTATGCGAGTTGATTTTCTCATACATTATGTTATCTTGGCCATCATTACATTAAGATCATAAGAATGGTTTTGGGAGATGAAAATGTGGAAGATATTCATGTTGTCTATAAGGACGTGGTTTTGACTGTTACACTCGACAAACACTCTGTCTCAGAAGCATAGAATCCCAAGAAAAGCCAACGTTGGAAGCAAGGAGGTGTTGGGCAGTGAGGAGGTGCTGCTGTGTGACGCCAAGGAGCCAAGTGCAAACCCTTCCAGCATGATTTCCCTAGTAGAGTGCCAAGAGAGCACATACATGTCACACATTTCCGATGACGAGAGTGTTACGAGCAACCCTTCTGCTGGGTCACCTCTGAGAGCCCAAGAGGACACCACCGGCATCTATTTTTCCTTGCTCAATGAATTGTTGAATACCGGCAATGTATTATTTGACGAATTGGTGCATCAAGGATTGTTTGACTATTTCTGGTTCGATGTGTGTTGTCAAGTGTGCCAAATCCATGAAGAATTGGAGCACGGCTATGATGCAGATGATGAACGTGAAGTAGAACGCCCATAGGAGCATCTGTGTCTCACTACATGAGCTTATAGAGCCCATCTTCGTGATAGGTTCCTTCAGTAAGCATTGTAACCGGTTTTGAACAATCAATAAAGAAAATATAATTTTTGAGTTTTTTTGAAAATTTCTGCACCTCACATTTTTTTTTCAGATGCCTAGTTGCTCAAAGGGCCAAATTTCAACGCATGGAAAACCAAGATGCGGATGATTCTTCAGTTTGAAGATCTTTGGGGGATCGTTTCTGGCACAGATGCCCCTCCCACAGATGCTGATTTGTTGGCTAAGTATGAAAAGGATGATGCAAAAGCACTAATGCTTATCACTTTGAGCCTTTCTGATGAGGTTCAACCTCACATTCAAGAAGCAACCACTTCCTCTCAAGCATGGACTACATTGTGTACCATCTATGAAGCCAAGAATCTGATGATGATGTTGCATCTTCAGACAAATCTTCACATGATGAGTATGCATGATGGTGAATCAGCCAAAGCCTTCTTACGGCTTGTGGCCAAGTAACACGTAGAAATTTCTACTCTTGGTGAACTGGTGGACAACAAGTTGCTAGTCCCACTCACCTTATGAGCTCTTCCTTCCCGGTTTCAAACACTGATCACCACGTTGACCATCACTCAATAGGAGGTGAGTTTTTCCAAACTGGTGAATTATCTCCAACAAGAAGAAGCCATTCAGAATGTTTAAGAATCCTTCAAAGACAAGGCTCTCATCACAAGGAAAAAGCATAACAACAAGCCTCGGAAAGGGTAGTCAGCCCCCAAAATTAGAAGCAGCATCCACAACAACAACCTTCAAAAGCAGCCACCCTGTAAGTAGCATAACAACAAGGTGGATCGATGGTGCCACATTTGCTCCACGGATACGCACATGACTGCGAACTGTTATTACAACAGTTGCAAGTATGGAAAATCTGGTGAAGAGAGCACTTCTAGCCAAGGATATTCCAAGAAATCCCAATGGCGTGCTCATAATCAGAGGCAAAAGGGTCATATTGCTGCTCAACAGGATGCCTCCTCCAATGAAGAGGTTCTAGACACAACTCATCCGGACATTGTCCTAGTCTCGCAGACTTTGTAGCCATCAGAAAGTGTCTGGTTGATTGATTCAGCGCTAGAAAACACATGACTGGCAATAAGAAGTTGTTCCATACCCTGAGTGACCGGCCCACTAGAGATTGGATCACCATCGCAGATAATCAAGAGTATATTGCGGTAGGGATTGGTGATGTCATCATTCCTCTTGGGACACAAAGATGTACACTCATGAAGGTACTATATGTTCTAGGTTTGACCTCAAATCTCTTGTCTATGAGTCAACTTCTTAATCATTGAATGCAGGTTGAATTCTTTGTTGAGAAAGGGGTCAAGTCCTGCATCATTTCCCAAGGAGACTCAGTTATTGCTCAAGCATTTATGAAGGGTTGTCTATTTGCACTGGATGCGGTCACTTCATCTAACATTGCTCTCTTTTCTTTAATGACAGAGTCCACTGCACTATGGCACTTTCGATATGGTCATATTTTTGTTAGGGCTTTACATTAGCTCAGTGCTAAGGAAATGGTAAGAGGGCTTCCTCCACTCTCCCATTCCTTACTTGTTTGCTCGAGATGTCTTGCGGGAAAATAACACAGAGGTCCGTTCAAACAGAGCTCTTATCATTCTACGGAGCATCTTCAGGTTGTACACATCGATCTGTGCAGACCCCTGCTAGCTAGCTTCCAAGGTTTTGAGTACTTCCAGCTCATCATTGATGATTACTCATGGAAAATGTGGGTATATTTTCTCTGGAAGAAGAGTGAGGCATTTTCCAATTTCCAAACCTTTTACCAGCAAGCCACTAGGTAGTCTGGGAAGCCTCTCCTTCTCCTCCACTCAGATCAAGGGGGAATTTGTATTAAAGAAGTTCTTAGCATACCTGAAGCAAAGCATGGCATTCAACAACATCTGATTGCACCCTACACTCCCCAACAAAATGGGATTTGAGTGACACAACAGGACTGTCATGGAGATGGCTCGTTGTATGCTCTCCACCGCCAAGTTAGAGGATCAGTTTTAGGCAGAAGTAGTCCAAATAGTAGTGTATTTACTCAACTGGGCACCCATGAAGATCTTACAGAACAAGACACTCGAAGGAGGTATGGACTAGTCGAAACCTTCTATCTCTGGTCATTTGAGAGTTTTTGGTCAGTACCGTATATATGCATGTTCCAGATAAGAAAAGGAAGAAGATCGATATAAAGACACTGCCATGTCTTTTCTTGGGGTATAGTACTACCTCAAAGGCATATCGTCTCATGGATCCTGAGATGAAGAAAATCTACAAGAGTTGAGATGTGGTGTGTGATGAGTCATCCTTTGACTCCCTACCACACAATGGAGATCTAGTACCGACCTCGTCACATAGATTGCTCACACATCCAGATGATGGGCAAGATGATTCTTCTTAGAGAGAAGAAGAGATGAGTGGAGACTTTTTCATTGATCTAGGCACACTGGACAACACATCTTCACATCAAAGTAGCAGCAACACCAACGTCTGAAATGGGTCCAGAATACTATTAGGGATGCACACCTGAACTCACTTCCAGGTACTTCTATGGGAGTCAGAACACGAAGTCAAGCCAGACATGAGGTAAATTTTGCACTCATGAGTTCAGTTGTTGATAGCACTAAACCTAACACTATTCATGAGGCATTAGACCAACCACAGTGGAAATAGGCTATGGATGTTGAATATGATTCCCTACTTCAAAATCAGATGTGGGAACTTGTCGATCTACCTCCAGGTAAGAAATCCATTGGCTGCAAATGGATTTTCAAAACAAAATATAAGGTAGATGGTTCAATTGACAAACACAAAGCACGACTTGTTACAAAGGGTTATGCTCAGCAAGAAGGAATTGACTATGACGAGACCTTTGCACCCAATGTGAAGATCACAACCATCAGAGTTGTCTGTGCACTGGCAACACAAAATAGATGGAAACTTCAGCAGATGGATGTTAAGAGTACTTTTTTGAATGGTGATCTAAAAGAAGAATTATACATGACCCAACCTGAAGGGTTTGTAGATGAGCATTAACCACACAAGGTATGTCATCTGATAAAGTCACTTTATGGACTCAAACAAGCACCTATGGCATGGTATATAAAAATTTATGATCACCTATTGCACCATGGATCTCTCTCGTAGCCCCTTAGATACAAATTTGTATATCAAGAAGGTAGG
Organism: Taxus wallichiana var. yunnanensis; assembly: GCA_018340775.1. Taxonomy (NCBI): domain Eukaryota; kingdom Viridiplantae; phylum Streptophyta; class Pinopsida; order Cupressales; family Taxaceae; genus Taxus; species Taxus wallichiana. Next base: position 562,924,654 of record CM031235.1, on the reverse strand, counting down.
AATAGAGATTGTTATTCTGGTTTTGTACGTAGATGATCTTGTGATCACAGGAAGTTCTGACAATCTTGTGGATGATGTAAAGAATGATCTAAAGAAATCCTTCGACATGAACGATTTGGGGCTACTTCACTACTGTCTTGGCTTAGAGATATGGTAGAAGAAGAATCATATCTTCGTCTCCCAGATGAAATATGCCAAGACACTCCTGGAGAAGTATGGAATGTCAGATTGTAAACCAATGTCCACACCTATGGAAAAAGGTTTGCAATTATCTAGATTCCAGGATTCACCACAGGTAGATGGCACTCACTACAGGAAGCTTGTGGGGAGTCTCATTTACTTGACTTATACTAGGCTAGATCTTTGCTTTGTAGTGAGCTATCTCGCCAAATTTATGCAGGAGCCGAAGAAATTTCATTGGATAGCAACAAAGCATGTGTTGAGATATGTCTAAGGTATAGTTGACTTTGGTCTAGAGTATCAGAAGAACACTCAGTTCTTCTTACAGGGATATACAGACTCGGACTATGTAGGATCCGTTGATGACAAGAAATCTACATTAGGGTATGTTTTTCATCTCAAATCTAGACCTATCTCATGGATTAGCAAGAAGAAAACTGTTATTTCTCTCTCATCCACTAAGGCTGAATACCGCACCGCACAAGGAGTTGTGTGTGAAGCAATTTGGTTATGTTGCATTCTTGTAGATATAGGGATTCCTGAAGAGAAACCTCCCATCATTCACTGCGACAATCAAGGTGTGTTGAAACTTGTGAAGAATCCTGTTTTTCATGAACGAACAAAGCATATTGAGGTTGAATGTCACTACATTCGTGAACAGGTCTTGAACCACCAAATTCAGCTCCAGTATTGCCCTACTGATTTTCAGGTTGCAGATATTCTCACCAAGCCTCTCAGCAAGGTGAAGTTTGATTTGTTTAGGGGGTACATATGTAGGAACAATGTATTAAGGGGGGGAATGTTAGCTTAATTAATACATCCTACATGCCACGCATACGGTTACTATTAACCATCCCTGTGTAACTATTTTGTAACTATTTCGGGGCTTTATATTCTACTTGTCCTCTATTCATGCATTGAATAAAATATTTCTTATCTCCTACTCGTCTTTATCGAGCAAATTTTCTTCTTTCTAAAAATATATTTTTTCAAATTTTCTCGACTAATATAAGTATTCCATAATATTTATTTTCTAACTATGCCTTTTATAGCTATTTTTGAAGTGTAAATATGTCTATCTTTCATCATGTATCTTCCGTTTGGGTCATCAAAATTGAAAAAAAAAAAAAAAACTCGCACAAACTAGGCATAACTCTATACATTTTTTTTTAAAAACCAATTTTTGATATTTTTGACATAGTTAGGGGGCACAATCAGAGCTCTATTATTTTTCAAAACATAAAATTTATGTACTAGAAAAATCATAAATAAAAAAATCATTAAAAAAATCTATTTTTTTAACACAAACTAGATGCTCCTAGCTATCTTTCTACCCAAGGGTTTTCAAAAATACTCAATGGTGCTAAAAAAATGGTGGGGGCATAAAGTCACTCTATTATATTTTTAACAAAAATAGGAGCACGTGTTGGTATTTTAGTTGTTTGACCCACTTAAAATTATCCGTTTTTAAAAAAATTAGTAGCTTCAAAACTAGACTCAAAATTCTAAGATTCATATTTCAACAATATCTTCCAATTTTTAGTGTAACTATTTCAAAAAACTTGTACAAGTTGAAGTTTTTTTATTTTTTAAAAAAATGCATCCACTTAAGACCCCTTTTTGGTCCCCCAACTTGGTGCACTTACCCTATGGTAAAATATATGTTTTCGTAATGACCTAGGTCATTGAACATCCATTTCTCTCCCCATAGCCATCTCGAGCTAGTATGGACATGACTCATATGACATGAATTTTGTCTCATGATGTATGCCTTCATTTACAATTTGTTATGCTTTCATTATGAAAATAGGTTAACAAATTTGCAATATGTTATCCAATTCATGATAGGGGTATACAATGATCTCATCGAGGCACTGAATAATGTATGTACCTCTTACTTTAAATAATTCAAACTATATCATTTTATGATCTTTGATTGGGTTTAGAAAAGTGTGAGTTTTAAAACAATTCATAATGCTAACTTTAAATATAATTTATGATCATTAATAAATAATTGGTTGATTTAGTTCACTTAAGTAGCTGAGTACAACGGTACTCTATCTCATGATGATTACATTATGCTATCGTACTTGCCCATATTTTTAATTGTTTCTCGTTAAGATAAAGTAGAAACCAATATGATAATTTAAAACGAATATTTGTAATCGTGAACATGCAAGTTTTCGCTACAAAAAGAAATCAATATCCTTGGCATAGTTTTACACTTATAAACTGATTTATATCTTCTTGTTCATATATGATCACGAGATATATCTTTATACTTATCTCTTTTAAATGTCATGTTGTATTACTTATTTTTTCTTACTATTTTCATTACAAATTCATTGATCATAAGAACATCCTAGATCAATTATTTTACAAATAACAATGAAATTTTATGGATAATTGGTGATAAAATATGCCACTTAACACAATCATACTGATCCAAACAATCATTGTTAATTTTAAAATAAATGCATTAACACATTCTCAAATCAATTATCGAAGACAATCATTTAATACATCGGGCATATTTTCCTTAAACAATTGTGATGTAATTATTTCACATAAAATCAAGTACAAATACTTTATTAAATTCAAGACAATAATAGTTAATACATGTCATGTTATCCCTTATGTAATGAAATTGTAATACTTTACAATCATATAAGCTAAAAGATAATAATATATATGCATGGTCACTTTAGAGAACTTGCATGAAATATCAATTCTAAATCATGTTGCATCATTACGAAACAAAGAGTATAAATTGGATACCTATTTCCTTGCTTTGAATAAAATTTAATGAAATATCACAAGGAAATCAATCATTTCAATATTATAATCATAATACTATTCTTTCCATCAACAATAAAATTCAAATCTTATAGTCTTATAAAATGAAGATAGAAGAAAGGAAAAGTATCAAATTAAAAACTCTATATGATCAAGTTCCACCACACCCATTAGTTGTGTACATGACTCATAAATTTTAATCAATATTAAATATATGTTATTCAAACAAGAATAAACAATCATTTCATGCCCACATAAATCAACTCCTTTCATAAATATGCCGGTTCTATTACAACCCAAAGAAGACAAGAATATAATAGTTTATGAATATAAGGGATTTATAACATCACTAATTAAATATAAAATATGATAGATCAAAATGTTAATACCCATCTCTAAAGGGATCTTAACCATCACTTAGTATTTATTTGGTTAGCTTGTGAGAGATCTATACTTTATACACATAATCAAAATTAAACATGAAGCTAAAGTATTCCTAAAACCTATGTTACCATTGACTTAAATAAATTATATATCTTATTACAAAAACATATATTAATAACCATCTTGTGACAACTACCCAATATTCCATTTCTTTACTTGGTGAGTTTGAATACTTTTATAAAGTTCATTAAACCGCTTACACGATTATAAGACCTGATTCATAGGATTTGTAGATAAGCTTCTTAAAATACCCATGTTGACCCCTTAAGGAATTTGAGAAACTTGACTTCCTCTTACAAGAGCATATGTGTTCATCCTATGACTTCACAACTGAAGTAATGTATTTCATCAAAGTATAAGACATCTGTCCACTAACCCATGCCCCAGAAAAATGCAAGAGACCTTGCAAGTCATGTTTATATCTACATGCACACACATAGTCACTCCCAACCAAATGAGAATAATACATCTCTTCATTTGATTATTATTAAAATAGAAGATCAATACATTCTCAATACTCTAATAGTATCAATTCACACATGATTATTACTAACACTTGTTTATATAAGGAAACTCATGAAATCTTGGATCGAACATGAAGTATTTAAACATCCCAAAATATTCTAAAATACCAAACCCAGTTTCACGCAAGTCAAAATAAACCAAATAAGAAACTAACCATAAAACGAAAATGCTCCAATCTAAGTTTATCATCCAAAAATGTATCAATTTACCACACATATTTTATATTTAAAATAGAAAGAGGAAAAAATTTATATACTCTTGTTTCATATGAGACTTTGGTTAGGAATAGAGTTGCTTCTATCCTTTCATTCTCTTGAGAAACAGATAAGGGTTAGGGCTAGGAGGAATACCTGTTGAGTGTTGGGAAGGTGTGCGCATACCGTAGAGAGATCAGATCGATTGTGAAGAACTCCTTTTTGTCTAGGAAGGACTACCTGTAAGTAAGAATACAAGACCACCAGATCTTAGTTAGACAATAAGTGAGGGAACTGCCTTAGGCCCAAGAAATATGAGACTTCCTTTCAAAGGTGGTCAGTTCCCCATTTAATATGAATTAAAGCAAAATGATAACAAAGAACTACAAGACACTACTTACTGGTTCATGATGAAGATACAGGTCCAAGGAATATGATGGCGACAGTAAAGCTTAGTTAGGATGATCCGGTATTGGAAAGCGAGCTGATGAAGCTATCCTCAGTATTTTCCAATGCTTGAATGAGGGTGACAAATGATCCGATTGCTCGAGCTTATAGTCTTCGGCTCGATCCTCTTTGCAACGTCTTCCGCTTGTTTCACTTCTCTTTTTCCTTGCCAAATGAATTCCATATCCTCTCTTTTTGGTTGGGGGAGGTCATTAATAGGGAACCGATGGCAGTTATGTAACCGACGGCGGTCGAGTAGGAACCGATGTCAGTTAGTTCAAAGTGGCTATTTTTAGTAAAATAGCCAACTTTCCCTCCTTTTCTCTCGAGGGATCAGTTGTGGGCTTGGTCAAGTCATTATTAGGCTTGTTTTGGTGCGAGTGAGGGGTGATGAGTCATGGGTGTGAGTCTGGACCAAGTCATAGGTCTTAATTAGGTTGGTTTAGGGTTAGGGCTAGGTCATGGTGAGGTGGCGAGGTGAGGTGGCAGGGTTGGAGATGTGGATTTATTAATTATAAGGTAATTAATAAATAATTAAGTGTGCAAGGTTTAGGTGGTGAGGTAGGGTTAGGTTGCAGGACGAGATGCGGGGTACAGGGCATCATAAGACCCAAATTTGGTGTCTACATTTTCCCCTTGTTGTCATGTAGCTTGCCTTGTAAAGCTGCACTGACAATAATAAGAAGTGGTTGCCCCAGTTAAGGGTATAGGTAATCCCCCTCAAATCTATCACAGATTGAGGTGACGTGAAATCAGGGATAGGGTTGATAAAGGGTGAATGATGATGGTAAGATGGTGGGGTAAGTGCAAGGAAAGACACACGTTGAAATGCAGTAGTGCGACCAGGGTACATGATTTGAAGAGAAAACAAGTAATTCATAGGCAAAGGTCAATAGTTTATCCAAACAAGGTTGATATAATCCTGGTATCCAAGGCATAGGAAGTAGCTCCAGGGGATATAACGGGTAAGGTACCAGAACATTTAGGCATGTTTGGTAGTACCAAATGGTTGGTTTGGTTGAAATAAATGTCACGGTCTTGGTCTAGGCAAAGCTGGTCGGCTGAACAAGTCAAGTATCCTAGTCGTGCTAAAACACGAACAGGTGAGCTCGATTGAACAAACAGGTAAATGATGGGTGGAGAGAATTTTTGATTTGCGGGCCTCGGTTGAGGTACTTAATTGGTGTGGCCGTGGGTTAGGCTGATTGGTTGGTTGTGGCCTTGGGTCGGGCCAAGTGATTGGGTGCGGCCTTGGGTCGGGCCGGTTGGTTTGTTGCGGCCTTGGGTCGGGCCGATTGGTTTTGCGCGCCTCGGCGGCCAGGTCGTGCCGATTGGTTTGTTGCGGCCTTGGGTCGGGTAGATTGGTTTGTCACGGCCTTGGGTTGGGCCAAGTGATTGGTTGCGGCCTTGGATCGGGCCGGTTGGTTTGTTGCGGCCTTGGGTCTGGCTGATTTGGTTTGTTGCGGCCTTCGGTCGGCCAATTGAGTGGTTACGTCCTTGGGTTGGGCCCATGAATTCAAAATAAGGCTATTTAGCAAAGCCGGGGGTAGGCGATGTGATGAGAAATGGAAATTAGTGGATAAGGGCAGGAATTAGGAAAAACTAGGCATGTAACCGATATCAATTAGTTATGACCGGTATCGGTGTTTTAGGGTGCGCTCTAACCGATATCGGTTATAGGTCAAAACCTATAAAAAGAAAAATACGGCGTGTCATTTTCACATTGTCAATTTGAGTGCCAACCTTTTGCTTGTCTAAGTTTTGAATTGATTTTGTTGAGTTTGTGGGCTGAGTTGGCACTAGTTGAGTGGAGGAGTGAGTTATTGGTAGGCCCCAGCGATCAGGAGGCAAAGTTTGATTGGTGGAGGACCCTGCTGAGGAGATTTGGAGCCATGGCATAGCCTGGAGGAGCAGGAGGTGTTGGAGGAGCTGGACCACCACCACCTATCCCACCACGACGACGTGTAGTCGTACCGGTAGGTTCTAAATCCCTATTTGTGTGAAGTTGATGAATTTAGCTAGGATGTGGGTTTTGGGGTAGGAATCTAAAATGTGATAAAATAATGAATAAATGAAGGTAAATCATAAAATGGAGTGGGTAGATATGTTAGGTAAGTCAACACGGTAGGGTGGGTAAGTTTTTAGGCAATTGGGCTGGGTAGATAGGTTAAAAATAGAAAAAGGGGATTTGGGGCCGTTTTTGATCCGGCCCCGAAATCCCACAGTGACCGATGTCGGTCACTATCGACAAAGCATCGATCACCACGCAAGCCTGTAGATTTTGTGGGTTCGAGAGACCAAAGGTCGGTCATGTGTTGACCACGCGTTGGTGCATAAAAGTAGGGTATAGATAGGGGTGGGGGACTGTGGTGGTCGAAGGTGACCGGCATGGTTACCATGGGTAGGAGGAAAGGGTGTGAAATTTGTTGTATTGGTTTGTTGTGAAAGTAGTAGGATAGATTTGTGGGGTGAAAGGGGAAAAGGTAGAGTTGGTAGGAAAGGTTATTGGGGTGGGGATAAGTGGGTGGTGTATGAGTGGGGTAGGTGGTAGGTTATGGGATAGGTAAAGGGGATATTGTAGGTGTTTTGTTGGGTGGGGTTAGTGATATTGGGGTTATTGGGTAGTTGTTTTGGAAAGAGTAGGCCTTATGAAGTGGGTTTTTTTACATGCACGCCAAAGATGAAATTTGACGATGCGGATCGGATCTCACCTCTACTAGGGTGGATGTGGCCACATGTGACTGCAGCGTAGTGGTCAGTCATGCGGGAGGTTGGACTCGGCGGAGTCCAGAGATATAGGGCTATGGATAGGGACCACATCCTGATGGTTTTCCTCATCGAGAGATGGGATCCGACAACCACTATCATCCATCTCCCTACTGGAGAGATGACGGTCACACTAGAGGATGTGTATCGCCACCACCAAGATAGGCGCAAGGTCGAGGTGTATATCCGAGGATAGGGCCCGATTATATTAGGAGCTGGGACCAGCCCCACCAGCCATGGTGGCACATGGGAGCCTTCTACATGGAGGCAAGAGCAGAGGCCCACTATTACTAGGATGTAGTAGATGGTACCGAGGGTCGACTATCGGCCATATGCAGCTCACAAAGCCAAGACGTCCCGAGTCACCGGTCATGGGGGGCCACACCCACGGCCGGTGGGTCGCCTGACGGGTAGGAGGTGAGATCCAAGACAGGCTAGCCGAGAGACGAGAGGCGAGGAGGGGGAGAGAGTTGAGTCACCCCAGAGCATGGTGATGGGTTTTTTTGAGAGAGACACCGGTATCGTGAACCGAGTGTGTATATAGAGGCCTACGTGCCCTCCTAGGATTGATGTATTCTTTCTTGTTATATATACCGGCCTGTGAGCGAGTACATGTTGTATAGTTGATACCGACCTGCAAGTCAAGTATATTTTTGACATGAGAGGGCGTGGCTGGTGAGCCGAGACGAGATTTTGAAAGAGACAATGGCCTATATGCCGACTTTGTATTTTGGATTACAGAGGCCCCATGCAAGGAAAGTTGTATATTGTAACACTGTTTTGATGATATATATAGATGATGAGGTGGATCCATATGGTGTTTATATTTGTGGATGTGATGCATATAATGTTTCATGTGTTTTATCGATGGTATTAGAATTGGATGTATATTTTGATGATGGTTTGATGATATGCATATGTGTTGATGGTATTATGATGATGATTGTTGATAACTATGTCGTTATGTAGGGAAAAGAGGCGGGCGCCGCCAAGAATTTGTAAAAAAACAAAAAAAAACAAAGAAAGGACCTACAAGCAAAATGAAATATGTGACCAATATCGGTTATTTAACCGATGTCGGTCACATATGACCGATATCGGTTACGTAACCGACATCGGTTATGATAAAACGAGCTTTTCTAAATACTGAGTAAAAGATTGGGAGGTGACTTAAGTTCTTATTTTTAGAGTCATGCAACATGTTAAATACAAAGATGCGAGGCTATTTAAGCGTCCATATGTGAGGTAATTGCATGGGAGAATTGAGTAAGAAGGAGGAAGAGACAGGTAAAGTGATCGTGGGCTTGGATTAAGAAGGCATACAGGCAAGTTATAGTGAAGAGGGTGGTGAACATGGCTGAACAAAGAGAATCATCCAGCTGGTAGAGAGGAGAAGGAAGACAAGTTCCACCTCAAACTGCTGCATCCCCAAAGGTATAATTTGTTTTGGTTGGAATGAGATTTTACATGGTTAAAAATAGAATGTGGTAAGGTAAATGGGTAGAAAGGTGATAGGCAAGAGTTTGGGATGGGGTGAGTGTTGTAGGGTAGGTAATCAGGTGTTTGAGATATGTGCGTAGGTATAGAGAGGGGAAAACGAGTGCAAAAGTTGTCATAGGTGGTGTTTTTTTTTTTTTTGAGCGGGGTGGTTGGAATTGATAGTGACCGATATTGTTTAGGAATAACCGGTGTCGTTAGTAACCAATATCAGTTGTCTATAACCGATATCGAGCATCGTGGTAAAGTTGCGAATTGCGATAAAAAACACGTTGGAAGTTATTTGTTGATTTGTTGTTTGTTGGTTTAACGTGGTGCAGATACACGGGCGGTGGTTGAGGATGAATGATAGGTGGTAAGCGATTTGTTGTCACGGGTCCAAGCGGATGTAACACCAGCTGAGTGGGCATTAATAAACTGTGTGGGGTTAAGTAGAATCTACTATTATTCACGGATCGCATGCAATCATGTTATGTTGCAGGCACTGATTGAGAGATGGAATCTTGAAAAGAATACCTTTTATCTGCCAACAGGGGAGATGACAGTGACGTTAGAAGATGTGTTCCGAATTCTGAGACTCCCAATTACAGGAAGACCAAAGTATCAGGTAGGGCCTAACGTGGCACAGAAGCGATAATTATAAAGATTTGGTCTAGCCACACGAGATTTGACACAACGAGGTTTGACATTCACTTATGGTATAATGTTTGCGGCACACCCTGAGGCAACAAGGTTGGTAGTGGTATTAATGATAGCGGTGGGGTATTATGCATTACCTAGAGTGGACGGGGGAAGATTTCTGAAATCATTGATGTGTATTATTCGTGAGATGATAGAAGGTAGCATTACTTTCACATGGGCACCTGCATATCTTGCAGAGCTATACAGGGGTTTATGGGCATGCAGGTGAAATCATAGGACTACATTGGATTGTGCATACTTATTACATTGTTGGGCCTATGAGCACATTGTGTGTGTGTGACCAATAGGCCGACCAATCCAGGGAGAAGAGACAGGAGTGCAGAGGTTGGGATTCAGATGATGGGTCCAGACAGAGCAAGAGGCAAGAGCCGAAACCGTGATAGATGACGCCGAGTATTATAGGCTAGATGTGGGAGATGGTGATGATTGTAGATATTTGTTAGAGACCGTATGGGAAATATGTGGTGACGGTGAACATAGCCGAGGATTTGAGGGGTGTAGAGTGATTAAGGTGGATTGCGGGACACAGGCCAGGTGAGTACGAGAGGATTCCTCTAGATCGCGTGCGGTGACAATTTGGATTTGTTTAAGATATACCCATGGCTCATAGACCATACAAGAGGATTGACGCCAAGGCACCCTTCTCACCGCCATGACCGACACTTTCAGAAGGACCGGAGAGAGACAATAATCGATCACAGGTAATGGATGTAGGAGTGACGCAGAGTCTTATAGATTATGGTGGGTAGTAGAGCTGCGAGGTGCACGTGAGAGGGCCGATTGTCCCGAATTAGCTATGATTACAGCGGAGAGATAACACCTACAGGTTTAGTTCACCACTTCAAACACAGTGAATAAGACAACAAGATTGTTAGAGGGTTCGCAGATCATGAGTGGAGAGACTAGAGGTAAGATTCCTCCATGCGAGAGGGTGAATTCGTAGTATGTTACAGGAGAGATTGGTGGATCGGTGGGAGGAACCAATAGTAGTGGCCCCTTTGAGGATGGAGAGGCTAGGTGAGCGGCGTCATGATCACCATCCCTACCTCGTTTGGGATGAGGTGTGGGGGCCTACGTGAATTTCATAGGGGTAGAAGAATAAATGAGGATGCCGACTATGCGCGTCGATGATAGAGAAGATGTATTTTTGAACATCTAAATAAAACGAATATGTATGGTGATTTTGAGGTTATGATAATAATAAGAAATGTGTGTGTTTTGAATGTTTGGATTGGTAAAGGACAAAGGTGAGTGTTATCAATATAAATATGTGAAAACATTTATATTTTTAAGCAAAACACCACACATGATAGGTTATGGTAGGGGATGGTCGAGCTAACCTTGGAGACCCCATGTCTCCTAAGTGCTGCCTACATAGCCCATTGCACAAAGTAAGGAGGGGCCTTATATTGATGTAGTTCTCCCTTAGGACCAGGGAGAGGTGAATTCAGGCAATTTGGTTGTGGTTAGGCAAGTTGTTGGTTGGTAAAAAATTTTGATATTGGTAGGGTAAGGTTGTTGGAGTTGGTAAGGTATAGGTGAAGCGAGGGTTAGCTTACCCAAGCATTAGGGAACCGTGTCCTGATTAAGGTCAACACATAATCCCAGATTCGGGTAAAAGAGGCAAAAATGTCCCATAGTTGGAAAGAGCTAAACAAACCACGTATTATCATAGGATGAGCTTGAATCCCTAGGTACCTTGCATAGGCGAGAAGTCAATAGGTGAAAAGAGTTGTATAATCACAATATATCGGATATACGTCACGTCCCTTGAGTTTTTTTGTTGTGAAGAATGGTGAGGTGAGGTGGATGGTATAGCTGGGGCGTAGAGGACTTGTTATAAGGTGATTATTCTGACAAAATAGATCCAAACCGAAATAGACAAGTCCATGACTCAAAAGTGCTTTTGAATACTACTTTTATTTTTCTGGATATAGACTGATCGATGTGGGAAGTCTATATGGGATATGCATTTTTGTTGTTTCTTGAGGTCTTCACGAAGCTAATCAATGCGAGAAGCTTCTGATAGAGGCTAACTTTGTATAGCTGTCCTTCATGGGAGCAGTCTACTTATAGTAGCATGATAGCGAGATGCGGCTTTCAGGACATAGTGTACTTCGAGGGAGCATCCTAGAGGAGAGATCTAGTTTAGAGCGTAGCGGTCTATATGTCCATATGAAGCATCGAGTTTTACAGAAGTTTGACTCAAGAATATCCAGAATCATATAATTGAGAACTTATGATTTTGATACTTTTAAGTCATAGACCGACTAAAAAGGGGAAGGCATCTTTAAGAGGAGGTGATGATCAAACCATGTGAGCTTGATTCCATTTTGAGATACAAGAAACAAGGTGTATGAGGTGGTAAATGAGCTCAAGGGACGAGTGCAAGGTAGATAAGAAGTGATGTAACAATAAATTCAATAGTATAATGGTAAGAGATACAAGGCATTAAGGGGTTCAGCTCGGGTTTACCATTAAGAGACGCTAAACGATAAGTACCGATCTATAGGTGTGAGTGATAATGTAAGACTCAATCCAATTAGGAGCAAATTTTCCACACGTTTTCTCTTTTCTAGTTTGGTTACATGTTAATTCTCTTTAAGGACAAGCTCATCAATCTTAAAGGTATGCTCATGAATTCACTTATCATAAGCACGCTTAATTCACTTTTGATAAATTTGCAGGTGGTCGAGAGCTGTAAGACGACACTCATCAAGAAGCTCTAATTGGGCTAACCGCTCTTGGCAGAAGTCATCATTAGCGAGAATATCCCAAGAGATATTCTAAGAGAAGGGATTTTATTTCAAGAGGCAAGATAGCCTCGGTACCATACACCAAAGAGAATGGTGTGGCATTAGTGGAAGTATGAATGCTGGTATGATAAGCCCAAAGGGCAAAGGGGATGTGATCATGCCAGTTTTTCCCAGAATTGTTAACGACTTTCATGAGAATTTTGATTAAGGTTTTGTTAGAAGATTCAGCTTGTCCATTTGCTTGTGGATAGTAGGGTGACGAGAAGCTAAGTTTGATACCAAAGTTGTCACAAAGGTCTTGTAACAACTTATTTTTGAAAGATTTTCCATTATCTGTTATCAGGCGATGAGGAACACCAAAATGACAGATAATGTGATGATTGATGAACTCAACGATTTTTTCTTTTTTGGTTGAAATGAGTGGAACGGCCTCCACCCATTTAGTGTAATATTCGGTTGCCGTGATGATCCAATGGTGATGCTACGAAGAAGGTGGGTGAATCTCACCAATAAGGTCTAAACCCCATTGTGAGAAAGGCCAAAGATCTCGTGCGACCTGTAACGGGTGGCTAGGAGTATGTTGAAGGTTGGCATGTTGTTGACACATAACACAACACTTAACATATTCACAGCAGTCTTTATTGATAGTAGGCCAATAATATCCTAGGTGAAGGATCCGCTTGGCCATGGCGAGGCCACTAAAGTGTCCACCACAAATTCCGTCATGGATTTGTTGGGTGGTATGAGTGACTTCAGCGCCGGTTAGATAGCGAAGGAGGATACCATCGAAGCCACATTTATAGAGGAGTCCCCCCATGACGACATAATGAGAAACACTTTTAAGAAAAGCACATTTGTAATTACTAGTGAGGTCAGGTGGTAGAACAGAGGTTGTAAGGTATTTGTGAAATTGGTGATACCAGGTATCCTGCGAATCAACAGATACATTATTTACCATACAAACATCCAGAACTAAGTAAGATGGGGCAAAGAGTTGTTGGACCAAGACAAATATGTCCGAGTCAGTTGGTGAGGCCGGAATTTGTGAGGCCAAGAAAGCCATAGAATATGCAAATTTATTAGTTGAGCGGGGAATGGTTTGGATAGAATAATGAGAAAATAAGGTCAAAAGTGAATCCATGTAATGTTTGTACTTTTGAAGTTCCTCATTTTTACATTGGTAGATGCTAGTAACTTGATTTACTACCAACTGAGAGTCACCGAAAATATTAATAGACTTCACACCTAAGTGTAACGCAACATGGAGACCCAAAACAAGGGCCTCATATTCCGCTATGTTGTTAGGGCAGGGGAAATCGAGCCTGAATGAAAGAGGCATAGGTTCACCTTCAAGAGGAATGAGAACAACACCTTCCCCTCCACCGCAGTGGCATTTAGAACCATCGAAGAATAGGGTCATTGGATACGACACATCACTAAGTGAAAGAGTTGCGATGAGCTCATTAGGAAAAGTAAAATTAGTAAATTGTTCCCTAGGTAAAGGGGCTTCCCGCGAGTTGGTCTCGTGATAGTTTGTCCTTTGATTGATTTTCTGGTGTACAAACTCAAGGTCGAGGTTGGTGAGGAGCATAAGCCATCGGGAAATGCATTGGTTTAGATGAGGTATGGCGTACATATAATGTATAGGGTCAGCGTTGGTGATGTCAAAAGTTTTGTGATTCAGAGGTAGTGTCGGATTTTGGTGGCCACAAATGATAAGGCTAGGCACAACTTTTCTACGTGTGTATATCTATTCTCGTAATCCACAAGAGTACGGTTTATGTAATAAACGGCTTGTTCTCGATGCTCAGAGTCACGATGTGCGAGCATGGCTCCTACAGCATGGTCGGTGACAGAAAGGTAAAGGTAGAAAGGGTGATCATCCGAGGTGGGACAAGCACGGGTGGTTAAGAGATAATATTTAAGAGCCTCAAAGGCTTGGTCGCACTCCTCACTCCATTGAAAGACAATGTCTTTTTGAGGAGATGATGGAAAGGTTGACATCGATCCAAGAGTTGTGAAATGAAATGCTGGATAGATTAGAGTTTTCCTTCCAAACTATGCAATTGTTTGAGGTTAGTGGGTGGGGGCATTTATAGGATAGCTTTGACTTTAGTTGGGTCGACCTCAATGCCACGCAAAGAGATGATAAAGCCAAGGAGTTTTCCCAAAAGGATGCCAAAGACACATTTCTTTGGTTGAAGATGAACACATGATTGTAACAAAGCGATCGAAAATAATGGTTAAAACATTGAGATGTTCACTGATGTTTAGATTTTCCAAGAATATCATCAACATAATCCTGAGGATAGTGTGCATAATGTCATGGAAAATATAAGTCATAGCCCATTGATAGGTTACACCAGCATTCTTAAGGCTGAATGGCATGACACGATAGTAGAAGGTCCCCCAGGGGGTAATGAAGGTGGTTTTATGTTGATCGGCGGGGTTACCAAAATTTGATTGTATCCCAAGAAGCCATCCATGAGAGAAAGCATCTCATGGCCCATAGTGAGATCAACAAGTTGATCAATGCTAGGTAAGGGGAAGTCATCCTTTGGGCAAGTGAGGTTAAGGTCCCAAAAATCCGTGCATATCCGAAGTCCCCCCGTCACTTTAGTGACAGGTATGACATTAGAAATCCATTCATGGATAGTCAATAGGTAAGATGAAAGAAACAGAAAGGAGGCATTGAAGCTCTTCTTTCACCAAGAGGGCAAATGCGTGGATGCATTTTTCTTAGCTTTTGTTTAACTGGTTTAGAGTCTGGTTTCAGAGTGATGTTATGGACAAGCAATGTCAGGATCGATTCCTGGCATGTCGGCGTAGGACCAAGCAAAAGCTTGATTACGGGCACGGAGGAAGGTAGTGAAGGCGGCTTGTTCTAATGCGTCGAGAGATTGTTCGATCTTTAGAATGTGAGGATCGTCCTCCGTGTGGATATTGATTTTTATAGTTGATTCATTCAGCATAGTTTGGGTGTCAGATGGTAAGGCACGTTGAATATAAGAGTCATCCACACCGAGGTAGGTGAGGATGGAGTCATCATCCTGGCACTCCACAACATTAATTGAAGGTGAATCTTCTTCGATCATATCTGGATACAAAAGGGGGAGAGAAGATGGGTCCTCACTATCGCGTTGATAAGTGAGAGGACCCAGGAAGATAGCATTCACGAAAAAAAAAGTTAGGAGGGATAGATTCCGGGTCTATCGATTCTATGGGTGAAGATGGAAAAATGGGCGATGATGGTTCGGAAGGGGTGACATCATTGTTTTCCTGGATACAATTGACATGAGGTTTCTTTGGTGTCGACGATCTTTGTGTTTGTGGGTAGTTACGGGAATGATCATATGTTGACCTTGTTCATAAAGACCGAAACCAAAACCCTTCCAAGCACAGCACGTCAGGAAGGTGAGGGCGAAACAACGATTGGTTAGATATCAAAAATCAGATTGGAAGGGAACCACACCAAGGGGAGGTTTAGGGGTGACAGAGGATGTGTCGACACCCCCATATGTTAGGTTGGTGTGGCAATTAGGTGGTCCGTAGGAGATCACCTCCCCCACACGACGGTCGTAGGTAGGATGTGCATGTAACTATCCGTACTCCTATGGGGTATGGAAGGTGCTAACATTGTATAGGCGGTATTCCCTAGTGTAAGGCATTGAAAAACATCTACCAAGGGGTTTGAAGTTGGGATGTTGTCCGTGGGGAAGGAAGTGGTATTCATGGTGGTGGATTCATTAGTCAAAGGTGCGAGTGTGGTTAAGGTGAATGATTGAGGCGTGGTGAAGTAGATGGTTGGGCTGGATCAATGGGTGCCTTGATTGGTACAAGCACATCATTAGGGAAATATAACATATTGCAGGTTTTAAAGGGGGAAGCATCAGCTTTGACGGTGTAAGACTTCCCCTCATACTCGAATTTGATGCATCTATGTAAGGTGGAGGGAACACATCCCATAGCCTAGATCCAAGGGCGGCCTAACAATATGTTGTATTGGAATTATCCCTCAAGGACATAGAATAGTTCGGGTAAGGTACGTGGCCCTACACGAATGTTAAGGATCACGGTGCCTAAGGTAGAAGTAATAGCATCATTGAATGAACGCAACATGGTGGGGTTGGCACACATGTAGCTAGGAGGGATATTCATCTGTTGGAAGGATTTGGAAGAGACAATTTTTAGGCTAGCACCCCCGTCGATCATAACATGATGTACCGGATGTCCCGGACGTAAGCCGAGATGAAAAGAGCTGGATCAGGATCTTCTGCACCAAAGATGACAATTTCTTCTTCAGAAAAACTGACAGCAATGGCTTGCTGTATAGGGACAAAAGTGGTTGTGGAGGTAGGTTGTTTGGTGAGAGAAGCGACGTGGTTGGGTGTTAAAATGGAGGCAACGGGAAAGGTTTCATTAGGTAGGACCTCTATCCCTTGAAGGATCTCAATTAAAGCTTGTCGATGTGATTCAGATGTTTGAATGAGATCATAGAGTGTCATTTTGACAGGAGATTGGTGAAGTTGTTTGATCATGGTGCGGTGGGCAACTCCATCAGAGACAGGATAGGCAGGTCCATGAATGACCACTTTAGGTGGTGGTGCGATCGGGATGGCAGAAGGAGAAAGAGAGGCCGTAGGTGTGCTTTCTTTAGCTTTTCCATTGTTTTTCTGACCTCGAGTAGCAATGTTAATCATGTTGATCTCGTGAATATGAGAGGAGGAAGATGGCGGGGTTGTAATGATGATAGATTTTGGCAAGGCGGGGAAAGGTGGTATAGGAGAAGGGATCGAAGCTAGGGGCTTCTCTCTCCGTAAATTATCTTTCTTAGGCTATATATCTGAGATAGGTGACTGGCGAAGGATGGCTTTCAAATCTTTGCATCCTTCTACATCATGTCCTGGTGTGTGATGGTAAGCACAAATTTTAGATTCATCATAACCTATAGGTCGAGGCTTAGATGGATCATAGAATCTGAGCGGGGGTAGGGAAATGGTCGCATCCCCTACCAACATATCAAGGATCTTGGAGTAAGATCCTTTGAGCGGGTCAAATTCAGATGAAGATGAGGCTGTTGATTGAGTAGGTGAGATTTTTTATTGTTTTGGTAATGGTCGGGTACGAGTGGTTCGTATGGGTGGTGATTTAGGCAAGGGACTTTGATGATTGGTTTTAACGAGGTGTGGTTTCTTCTGCGTAGAAGTTATGTTTAGCTGGTTAGAGGATGAGGCCCCAGCTGACGTGGTGGCAGAAAACAACCATGGGGAGAGAGGAGCGACAACAAACAAGTCCTTCAATGATCGAGTTTGCTTAGGGTTGGTAGGTAGGCAAGATACTTGGGGCGACGGTGTTGAGACGCCCGTGAGTGTCTGTAGGGGTGCAAAAGGTATAGGTCGTGTTAAAGAAGATGTGGGAGGCAAGGTGTATTGAGGCAAGGTGGAGGGGTGAGGCCCTAATATAGAAGGTAGGTGTGATGGTGAAGGTTGAAGCCGAGCCTGTTGTATCGGTGTGATCGGGGCGAGGGTTTTAGTTGTGGAAGAGGCATAGATTAGACTCGAGGAGATTGGGTCTGTCTCCTAGGTGGATTGACGACATTATTTTTGGATAAATCTAACCATTTAGGTGGGTGTGTCAGGCTGGGAATTGGTGAAGTTCCAAGCATAAGGGAAGGTTTGGTTAGGTTGATAGAAGTGGCTGAGGGATTCGATAGAGATGAGGGGGGTGAAGGTGAGGACATAGGCATTTTGAGCTTTTGTAAACACCTCGGGTATATGGTAGAGGTGTCTGGATTAGTCATCTACATTTGAGTAGAGTATGGTGTACTCAAACGCTCCCATAAGGCTCGTCTATCTTCTGAGGGATGACACTCTTCACGTGTGAACAAGAAATTTGGTATGGAAGAGAGATGGGTTGTGATTCCGGTCCACTGTGGGTGTGATACAGGGGGTAAATGAGGCGCTGTATCAATGGGTGTTAAGAGGTCAACCGGTCGCTGGAAAGATTTAGGTGATGAAGCACTAATAGGTAGGAGGGCATGCTCGAGGGGATCCGTCATGATTGAGGAGTTTGGTGATGTAGGCTCAAGGGGTTTCTCCTCTAAGGATGACAGAAAAAGTGGCAAGCCTTCTTTTGTTGCAGCAAGAGTGGTGGAAGGAGATGTTTGGGAAATAGATAAGTTAGATAACATCTGCTCACAATCATGCAGGGATGTGGTGTAAGAAGGTTCATTTGTGAGAAGAGAAGTCTGGGTGGTTAATTCCTTTATGGGTAAAGGAATAGTGGGACTGTCCTCTTGTCCTGATGAAGGAGAAGGGGGCGAGAATCCCTGTGTTGGTGAAGAAGCTTGATTCATAATTTCCTCAATGGAATCCCTGGGTTGGGAGTTGAAAATTGCATGGATCTTATGCACACTCTTCTCCTTGGCTAAGGTGTCTTGGTTTTTGTTATTGTTAGATGAATGGTTTGGAAATGGTTTGTTGAAGATTTTTAAATTTCGATTAGCAGGGGCATTAGGATTATCGAGAGTTATATCCCCTGCATCAACCATTTCCTACACTATGTTTTTCAACATCTTGTAGTTTTTGTGACTGTGTCCCTTCACACGATGGAAGTTACAGAAGTCATTTTCTTTATACCAAGAAGGAATAGCATGGGTGGAATCAAACCCGGAGTGAGGTTTAACAGGAGGCAAGGTGATAGCTCCTGCTTTAAGCAATTTCTCTAAGATCACACCATAAGTTTCTCCCAAGGGAGTGTAATTGATAGGCTCGGCTTTATACTTATAGGTGGCTTTCGACTGGGTATTGGATAGTGCTTAAGATTTGACTGTCACTTTGCATGTACTGTACCCTTTGATTTGAAGCACCGATGCGTGAGAGTTGGTGGTGTTGGCTTTGGTGGTAGAGTATTGGGTCCGAAATTTGAGCTTTTGTTGCATAACCTCAATTTCTCTTCCTCTAAGGCTGAATCTCTAGTTTTGAGCCATAGTAAAGGCCTCATCAAAAGTGCAGAAAGTTTGAATTTGGAGGGTGGGAGAAATGTGTTTAGCGCAGCTCGCATAAAGAGTTCGATGAGCTCGGCCTGAGGTAAGGCGTAAGTAAGTTGGTTGATGAGGCCCCGCCATCGTCCAACAAAATCTATGATAGACTCGTCTTCAAATTGTCGGATGGCATAGAGGTCGGTAATGGATACTTTCTTGGCAATATTGATGGAGAAGTGATCCAAGAAAGATTGGGCTAACTAGTTAAAGGAGAAGATTGAGTGCTGGGCTAAAGCACTGTACCACTCCAAAGCAGGTCCTGATAAGGACATGGGAAAGGTATGGAGTAGTAAGGCATCGTCATGAGCAATCAGATAGCAGGCATGTCTGAACGATCAAGTGTTGTTGAGGGTCCTCCTTACTATTAAAGCGAGTAAATTTCAGTAGTTCCCATTGAGGAGGATATGTATAAAGGGTTAAAGAAGGATGAATAGGCTCTGACAAACTTGCTTGTATGTCGTGGTGTTACAACTTGAAATGAAGCCTCAAGATTTTGCATCTTGTCCATCATCTGTTTGATTAAATCATTGGTTGGGTTAGATGATGGTGCTATCATTGTAAATAGAGGAGGATTGGTCCAAGAGCCACTACTAGACAATGGTGGGATTGAATGTTGATAAGATAATGGTGATGAATGTGTTGGGGCAGCCAAATAAGGGTGTCCTATATAAGAGGTTGAGGCTACCGGATGAATTTGTGGAAATGAAAAGGTGGGTGGAGCTTGTGAGGGAAAGCTCGTGTGTATAGGTGGCAGAGAGCAAGTTATAAAAGAGACAGTCTGTGAGAGAGATGAGGTAGGGTTAGTGGACGGTAGTGATATGTGGGGCCCCAAATTAACGAAAGGAAAGCCAATTGGTGCAGTATGAACCACCGAAGCTACTGAGCTGGGAGACGGGGCTAAGGATGAAGATGGTGAGGTGGAGTTATTAGGTGGGGAAGGGGCTAAGTGAGTGGCGATACTAATAGGCATACCAATGAGGAGCTGACCGTCGGGTGTACGGTCAGGGGTATGAGACAAATAATATTGTACGGCACTAGGATTAGCATCCAAAAATTTGGCAAATTCCTTATCTCCTACAGGGATCGTGGGAAAATTACTGGTATCCGTAGGATTCCCCATAGGATGTGAAGGGGGTGACTCAGGAAAAGGCATGGAATAGGCATGTGAAACCATGTCTGCAGCTTGTTTCGGGTGATAACAACCATGGATAAGAGGACACAAGGATTTAATCAATCCGAATGAAAACAACAACAAAATGTTGGAATTGATAGGTTTTGGTTTGTCAAGAATCGTTAAACACAAGAATCGATATCGTTAGATAACCGATGTCGGTCGAGAATGTAATGTAGCCGTCGATCGGCTAACCGATGTCGGTAGTAAGGACCGGTGTCGGTCACTATGAAAGCAAAGAGAGGATTTTAGAAGTTGATGGTTTGGGGATAACAATGCTTAATATACCTACCAAACTGTCTTGAAGTGATCACTGAAACAATGTATGACAGAGAAACAGAACTAAAAAACAAGCAAGATGCACAAGAAAATCAAGAGACTAACCCTAGGATTAGTTTTAATCACTTTGGGCTTATGCCTTAGATGCCAGATGATGTCAATCCTAAACAAGAGACCTAAGGGAGATGTCAAGTTTGTTTTGGCTCATAAGGCTACCTCAATCGGGCGGAGGAATACCATGGGAAGGGGGGATGTTTGAGCTGTTGTGTTGATTATGATGTGATTTGGTATGTGTTGTGCAGTGAGAGTAAGATTAATTTCTCGTCAATACCGTGGATATCACCCCCATGTGTATGACCTGTTACTTAATCTACGTTCACTAGAATTAAAAACAACAAGCAAGAATGTGATGCACGTGTTTTAAACCCAAATCGAAAATGATATTCGATGAAGCAAAGAAGATGACTTTCACTAATGCAAAGATGCGAAAGAAAAACAAATTCTTTTACCAAAATGACAAAATATTTTGTGAATATTTAGAAGAAAGAAACAACAAGTGTGCTCCCTATATGAAAGCAAGCAAGAAAGAAAGAAACCCGAAAAGGGTCCCACCAGGCGTGCCAAAATGTTTCACACAGAATTTGGTTCTAGAATAGAGTTGCTTCTATCCTTTCATTCTCTTGAGAAACAAATAAGGGTTAGGGCTAGGAGGAATACCTATTGAGTGTTGGGAAGGTGTGCGCATACCGTAGAGAGATCAGATCGATTGTGAAGAACTCCTTTTTGTCTAGGAAGGACTACCTGTAAGTAAGAATACAAGACCACCAGATCTTAGTTAGACAATAAGTGAGGGAACTGCCTTAGGCCTAGGAAATATTAGACTTCCTTTTGAAGGTGGTAGTTCCCCTTTTAATATGAATTAAAGCAAAATGATAACAAAGAACTACAAGATACTACTACTTAATGGTTTCCCGATGAAGATACAGTCCAAGGAATTTGATGGCGACAATAAATCTTAGTTAGGATGATCTGGTATTGGAAAGCGAGCTGATGAAGCTATCCTCAGTCTTTTCCAATGCTTAAACGAGTGTGACAGTGATCCAGTTGCTCAGTTATAGTCTTCGGCTCGATCCTCTTCTCTGCAACGTCTTCCGCTTGTTTCACTTCTCTTTTCCTTGCCAAATGAATTCCATATCCTCTCTTTTTGGTTGGGGGAGGTCATTAACAGGGAACTGATGGCAGTTATGTAACCGACGACAGTCGAGTAGGAACCGATGTCGGTTAGGTCAAAGTGGCTATTTTTAGTAAAATATCCAACTTTCCCTCCTTTTCTCCCAAGGGATCAGTTGTGGGCTTGGTCAAGTCATTATTAGGCTCATTTTGGTGCGGGTGAGGGGTGATGAGTCATGGGTGTGAGTCTAGACCAAGTCATGGGTCTTAATTAGGTTGGTTTAGGGTTAGGGCTAGGTCATGGTGAGGTGGCGAGGTGAGGTGGCAGGGTTGGAGATGTGGATTTATTAATTATAAGGTAATTAATAAATAATTAAGTGTGTAAGGTTTAGGTGGTGAGGTAGGGTTAGGTCATGCGGGGACGAGATGCGGGGGTACAGGCGTCGTAAGACCCAAATTTGGTGTCTACAACTCTATCTCTTAAGGATTCAAAAGATAAACTTTAATATATTTCATGTCCGATAACAATAATATATCTATTATTTTACTCCACGTTTCCTTCAAAAATCCTCTTCCAATTTTCTATGTAATGCTAACCATATAACTCAAGAACTCGTCCACAATCTTAACAAAGGAAATGATTTTGATAGCAGTAACATATAACTCCATTTTTATCACCATATCCCTTTATCAATTAATTAAAACATCCCAAACGGAGCTCTAAAATAAAACCCTCATGCATATCTCTCGCAAAATGGGATTAAAAACAATGCAAAATAAAAACCTAATGCATGCAAAGTAGCTTCATGAAGAAGTTTAAATTCTTCCCATATATCTGGGCACTTCATTTAATGCATTAATTTCTTGTAGTGCCACATAGTGGCCAAATTTAATTTACTTTTTTCCCTTAATGCAATCTGGTTATGCATTTGAATGGTCCAAGGCTTGCTTAATAAAACTTAACACTTATTTCACAATTTTCATGGTGGATTCAATCGGTAGAAGGCCAAAAAGTGAAACCAATAAATTCCTTACCACACATGGTGTGGTTAATGGTCAACCAAATTAACATTTTTTTGATATGCTCCACGCCAAGGATATGGTCGAAGATCATTCAAGATAACATTAAAATATGGGTTTAGAACATTTTAATAGTCTAACGCAATTGGAGTGTAGTAAATACAATATAAATTTCAATAACCATAATTCCAATTACTCTGTCTTGACCATTTAAACATAAGTCACTATCTTTAACACATCTTCCATGGTCAATGGATTTAAAAAATTATGAAAAATACCACTTAGCATTGAGTCACGATCGCCAAATATGAAAATAAAAAGAAACAAGTTTCAATCCAATGCATGGTGTGATCAATATGATCGTCTAAATAAACATCATATGAGTTAGGGTTGATAACCAATGGAACAAAGTTAAATATATGCCGAGTACGTAATCATAGATCAATAAAATTGATATAATCTTGCCTTACAATACTTGCCAAAGTCAAGGTTTTATAAGAGATATACCTACATTATTGATAAAAAGTTTGTTACGTCAACCTCTTTTACAATTACCTTGATGATCTCAAACTTTACTCGTCCTTGTTGAAGACCATCATTATGCTCTATGGTCTATGATAGCTGTGATAACAAAATGAGTTTAGTACCATTAAACCATCATAATCATTTCTTAATGACAAATAATACCATTATATCCAAGTATAAATTTACTAATCATTGGAAAACCATTATCTTGGACATAAGATAAGTAAATCTCATAAATAGGTACAAAAACTAAATAGCACATCTATGTTACTTAAATCATTGAGAAAGTAATCTCATACCACATAAAGATAACAATAATAAGTTACAAATTTCAAGTACGGCATGAATGCTTGGCAACAAGTGTTGTTACATGGTTAGGATTATAACTAGGTCAAGTACGTAAGTCATTGTCTGTGAATACATACATATGTATATTTGTAAACTCAGCTATGTGAAAACACATCTTCCTACATTCATAAACCACTTAACATATTAAAAATTGTCCTTGCGACAAACAAAATGAAATTATGTGATGTGAAATTTTTTTGACCTTGTCCATCCTAACCTTATAAGTTAGGATCATATACATCACATCTCCATGTATATTTTTCAAAATGAAAAGGCCATCGAAGAATTCCTCATGACTTGAGATCCCATCTCCCTTTCGATCAAAAGAATGGATGTGACATCGACCTAGATGTAGTTTCTTCTTACTATGCTAAAGAATAGGAGTATCTCATTTCACTAAAAAGAAAAATACACTATCCGAAACCTTTGTTAAGGCGTTATTTTAGAAATGAAAACTCAATAAAATGAAAATTGAAAAGAAAATGGATGTATCTCATAGTGAAAACATTTCTGTGGCACTAGAGAGAGGGGATTGTAATTCATAACAAAATGATGATTTACATCAACCTTTTCAATATTTTCCAAAAATTTTGGTTGAGGAAATAATTGACATCAACATCAGCACACACAAGCAAAATAAATTCTACAACCTAGTGCTAATCTTACAGAATAAGAAAAATAAGAATATATGATACTCCTTGTGGAATTCCAAGAAATGTTTTCATGGAAATACAAAAATATGCCCGCGTTGGATCCTTATCTTGTGGTACACCACCTTGTGGTACATTTGGATGTAAAACTTGTCAAGCAAAAAAAGAGAAAAACATCCCAAAGTTGCATTACTTGAAAAAAATGAACTTAAAAAAGTATTAGAAATGGAATCCATCCAACCAATCAACTATGTTAGGAAATATAATGTTTATATTATAATGAGATATTTACCGAAAGGTAGATAAGTAGTTTATTAGTTAATATTTAATATTGTTATATACAATATTAAATTTTAGGTTAGAATTTATATTGTTAAGATATATTGTTTATTGTTATAACAATATATCATAGTTAGTAGATTGCTCAATTATAGGATTTCGAGTATGAGAAAACGGTGAAGAGATAATAGGGATCACTTTCTTATATATTTGTAATGGACTCAAATGAAATAAAATCAATAAACAGTATTATTCTGTGGGTTTTATTCTGCAAATCTGGTCTCGCGCCATTATTTGGTATCAGAGTGATTTATTCTTGAGTGCATGCATGATGAGAGTCTTAATTTAGGTTGCATGTCCAAGATTGAGTGCAGATTTGTCAAAACTGGAATCCACACGCAGTTTTCAAAATCTCTACAATAATAGAGGTATATAAGGGCAGGATGAAGATCTAAAATGTAGAGAATAATTCCTTTCTCTAGTCACGAGTATTGTATTAGGCGTATATGTAATTGTGTGGATCATCCTAGTGTATTGAGATATTGCAAAAGTTTATCATTGCATTGATTGTAGAGGAGATTAACACGTATGACAAGAAAAGCGTCTATTCCGATCATGAAAATTTTCCATGCCTGCTATATAAATATGCATCTGATCTACAAGAGCTAGCTCTGTCGTTTTGTACGTTGATCCATGCATTCAATGGTAGTTTATGAATTTCAAAACTATGGATGATCCTCAACATGTCACCTGTTCGAATCCTCTTTATATTATGTGAAATTAGTTTTGTATCTATAAATTATAGAGGTGGAAGCTGAAGCGGCCATAAAGAGATGGACATTATCTGCAACATCCGTAGAAATATGCTTTAATGAAAGTTAAGACCGATCTTATCTTTTTTGGATCTGCTCACGCACTGTCAGCTCAGATTTCGTGGAGCACCTCCTCAACTGTGCTCGCAACATTGAATTCACTAGAGAAAGCTTCTTCAACTTTCCCTTCAAACTCACTGCTTGTTCCCTCGGAGCTCACAGATCCTCCTCAGATTTTTCTAACAAATTTTATCACTCATCTGGTTCGTGGATCTCGACAACATCATTTACAAAAGATCAGGTTTATTTGTAGTCATTTTTTCACGTGCATTGACAAGTGGTAAAAAGTGAATGAGTATAATTTTGCATTCCTTCAAGATTGACGTGGACACATCCCTCCCATCATTGCATCCTCCTCAAAGTCTTTGCTCGCACCTTGTGGTCTATTCTGTTGAGATGTCACATTCAGATCTACACACATGCAGTCTTTTCATGCACTGATTATCATCTTTGTGAGTCAGGTCGATATTCTATCTATTGTTTTAATTTGTGTATCTATTGTCTTAGTCTTAAAGTGTCTTGGGTCGATTTTTTATTTGTAAAGGTTTGGTCTTAATGTAAAGTTTAGTTGTGTCTCAAAACTAAAATGTTATGTTGAGTCTCTATTATTCTAATAATAGTCAAAAATTGGGTGTCAAGTAATGTCGTAGTTAGTCAAAGAAATTATTTAAGTCATATTTTCATATTGTTCAAAGTATAGTCTTTTATCATAAAGGAAACATTGTTTTTTAGTCGATTCAATAGTGTCAAGGAAATATTGTAAAAGGTTGTCAAAAAAACATTTGAAGGACACATTTTATGTGTTACCCGACGTCTAAAAAATAAGTTGTTTCACATTGCGGGAGGGATACTATATAATAAACAATGTGGAAACAGTTGAGCATCACAGATTTATCCAGTTGAGTTAGCAACACATTCACTGGAGGTTGGAGGAAACAAAGGATGGAGATCGAGATAACGACCTCTCATCAGTCATCAACGACGGGCCGCACTTTTGGTATGATGACATTCCTTTTTTTTCAAAGTGTGGCGTGAAAAATAAGAACAGATGATGTAAATTCTGTTCACTTGTGTGTATTTCTCATTTATCCCCTTTTGTTAAAACATTGTAGAATGTTGATCAAAATGTATTGTAGCAATCATGATGTGAAGGTTTTGGTAAACCAGGAAAACCAATTTTGTAAGGTTTTTGGTAAACCTGTAAAACCAATTTTGTAAGGTTTTTGGTAAACCTGTAAAACCAATTGTGAAAGGTTATTGGTACACCTGTAAAACCAATTGGGTAAGGTTGTTGGTAGAAGCCAGAGAAAACCATCAGTGGAAGAAATGTGCGTTGGCACATGTGCAAGTTTTGTGCAAGCCCAATGTTGCACTAGTTGAGGAGTTGATCATGAGCACACAGAGGTGGCACACTACAATCAAAGAACGAGATATGTTTTATCATGTAAACACTAAGGGGGAATGTTAGGAAATATAATGTTTACATTATAATGGGATATTTACCAAAAGGTAAATAAGTAGTTTATTAGTTAATATTTAATATTGTTATATACAATATACAATATTAGGTTAGAATTTATATTGTTAAGATATATTGTTTATTGTTATAACAATATATCGTATTTAGTAGCTTTCTTAATTATAGGATTTTGGGAATGAGAAAATGGTGGAGAGATAATAGGAATCACTTTCCTATATATTTGTAATGGATCCGAATGAAAAAATCAATGAACATTATTATTTTGCAAATCTGGTCTCGTGCCATTAAACTACTCATCATGGATATCAAACATAGTACCTGTTGTAAAGAAAACTCCATAAATAATAATTTGTATAAATTTCGTAATATCAACAAAGCTTGTCCAAAAGATGACTTTCCACTACCAAACATAGATATGATTGTTGACTCGACAACAAGTCATGAAATGATTTATTTAATGGATGGATTTTCTAGATGTAATAACATGCAAATTTTTAAAGATAGTCAACATAAGAAAACATTCATCACACCATGGGGCACATTCTCGTTGTAAGGTCGTGCCTTTTGGCCTTAAAAACACGTGTTATACATCAAAGAGCAATGATGGTCATATTTCATGACATGTTACATGAAATCATGGAATATTATGTGGATGACATTCTAACAAAATAAAAAACATGAGTAGATCATCTGAAAATATTAAGGAACATATTTTAAATATTGCATGAGTATAAAGTCATGCTTAATCCTAAACAATGTGTGTTTGATGTAGCACCAAGAAAACTCATGGGATCCATTATTTCAAAAAGAGGTATATAATTTGATCCTACAAAATTCAATCTATCATGTAAATTCCTCCCCAAAATCTTAGACAATTAAAAGCAATGTAAGGAAAAATCTAGTCTATCCGATGGTTCATTTCATAGCTTACGGAAAAGTGCTATCATTTCAATTGGTTGTTGAAAAAGAAGTATATTTTGTTGGAACCAAGAATGTCATGATCATTTTTTGGAACTAAAACAATATTTATCAGATCCACCATTTCTCATGCAACCAATTTCAGAAATAACAATGCTTCTTTACACATTTTTCATAGAGTGTGAAATAGGAGCATTGTTAGCACAACACAAGGATTGGGGACAAGAACAAGTATTCTATTATTTCAATGGAACTATCATTAATCATGAACTTAAATATTATCAAGTTTAGAAAGTATGTTTAGTAATGGCATTCACATTCCAAAAGTTATGTCATTACTTACTCAACCATACAATAAATCTCATTGCAAAAGTGGATCCAATCAATTATCTACTATTTAGACCTATTCTCATAGGTAGAATGTCAAAAATGGTTGTTTTAATTATTTAGTTTGATATAGATTTCATTAGTCAAAAAGCTATAAAATGACAACTTGCAGATCATCTTATTGTGGATCCTCTACAAAGATTGGAACCTCTTCACTTTAAATTTCTAGATGAAGAAATATTGTATATTGATACGTTACCTTATTGGACTCTTTTTTTCGAAGAATCATATAATGTCTGTAGATCAAGAGCTAATAGTCTACTTATCACACTAGAACAAAATTTTATCCCAAAATATTGCCACTTGGCTTTCTCGTACACAAAAAGTACTCCATAGTACGAAGAACTCATAGAAAGTAAAAGATGAAAAATTAATTCCTTATAAACTCATGGTGGATAGCCTTAAAGATATGTTTTGGTTAATGAATTTTTAACAAGTTCCTTTAATTCAAAATAAATCAATAGATATAATGGTGAATAGAAAATATCTTCTTGAGTTTGATTCCCATCAAACACATAACGATTTTTTCATCAAGCATATTATAGTTCGGCATATGATTTTCTTGAGTCACCATAGTCCTGTGAAATATTTTTTCATGAAAAACTTGTTGTCCTTTTTATATTTCCTAAATTTTCAGGAGGTTCGAGATCCAACGGGAACATTTTCCACTCTTCTAGGTTATAAAATTTTATATCCAACTATGAAAACAAACAGCTCCCTGTGCCCACACTCGGCGAAAAAAGGGAAAAAAATGAAACATTAAAAATATAGCTCTAGAAGGATGTGTTATACATTTATGATCCTATTACCATGAGAAAGTTCCCAAAAAAAAAAAAAAAAAAAAATTGGAAAATGTTAAGAAGAGGTAAAAATGGGATAAGAGCCCAAACAAATCACTTGAGCTATTACGCGAGCTAAAAATAGCTCAAAGCTAGCTATTCAAATAAACAAAGTTGAGTTGGGGGTTCGGAGATAAATCGAAGGGGTTCCCATGTCATAGCTCGACGGGATGGCGATGTGGGACAAGATGTGGGGTTGATGCATTGGGAAAAGGAGGTTTTCGTGTTCGGCGGGTTGATCACCAAATATCTTGGTGGATGGGTTGACCATGTGATGGTTTCTAGATTTGTCTTTTTACTTGACTTGTTTTCCCAATTATGGAAACAATTTTCTAATTGGATCTAACTTGAAGAAATACCTTCTTCCTTCTAGTGCTACAATTTTTTCAACAAATTTAGGAATAAAGACTTAAGGTACTAGTATTTACAAAATTTCTTTGGGATAAATGAAGTCGCTACTAAGATCTTATATCTTAGATGTATAAACCACTTGAAACAAATGGATAACTGAATCTAAACACTTATTCTTACAAATCTTACCAAATCATCATCCTTTATCAACATTTATTCTTAGCCAAGTGAAATTTAATGGAAAGCCTCCTAAAACCAAGAAAATATCAAGTAATTGAATTTTGATTTAGCTCATTTTTTGTAAATCCAGATAAAGGATTGAATATAGATCATAGATTTACATTCAGATATACTTTACATGTTACAGTAAGATCCATCTTTTTTTTAGTTTCACAGACTTCACCGACAATGGTGCCATTGCGGTGTTGGTACCCAAATCGGTTCTCCTTGTGAAGTCGAGCAATATCAACATGATTATCAAGATGCTTAGAGAAAGATATATTATAATTTAAGTCATTTTGTATCCTGGGGAAGGTTCTAGAAGACTCTTTGTTACTCAAATTTGGAAATTTTGGATAACATTGTACTAAGGGTTTGACCTACCCTCTTGTTTTAGGCCCTTCCTTCGAACAGAGTGAGAGAACCCGTTTTGTAACCTATATTTGTAGGGGGAAAGAATGGATCAAGAATATTTGACTCTCCTTTTTATGGCATTTGAGAAATAACCTTGAGACGACATGCTTAATGCACAATAATATAACACTTATGATTTATCACCCTAAAAATTATGATGCCTCGTAAACAAGGTTTGGGTTACTAAAGAAAATGATAAAATAAAAATTTTCCGCATATTTTGAGTAAAGGATGGATAAATTCAACAAATCTTCTTAGCATTTATGGATAAGAAGTGCAAACAGGGGTGGTTCTTGTAAGATTTATCAGTTATGGATGTATTTTTTTAGGGAATTAAGTAGGATAAAGTTTATTATACCATATTTTGGAAACTTTTAACAAAGGCGGGAAGATATACCAAATAAGATGATGAAAACACTTCAAATAACAAACAATGAACCTTCAACCAGAAGATGTGCACCCATGAAATCCCAAAGATACATCAGTTTCACACATTATTTGAGAATTTAAACATGAAATATCATGTCAAAGACTCAATTAAACATCAAGAATCCCTTATCTATCATGCCTAAGATACACTCATAGACTAACAACAACCTGTATCAACAAATGGAAGTAAAGTGAATTTAAAACTATTTATTGCAAAATGAAATGAAAGATCTTCTCACATCACAATTGTAATTACCAAAATACTACCATAAGGATGAGATCTTTTGTGATTTAGAGGAATTATTAACATAATAATGCAACAGGAACATAAATAGCTACATTAAATATATCAACTTAAAAGCAGAAACAATAATGCTCATGATCAACACAATTAATTCAGGGCTAACCAAAGTTATCAGCAAGGGAAAGTTTCATTTATAGTCTCAATGCTTATCAATGGTTGTACACTTACTACCATCGTGACATGATTATATTTGAAGGCTAAGGAAGTTAACTGGTTTCTCAGACAAGTTCTTAGAAAATTGGCTTCTCTCTATTTACGACTTTCTCTAAACAGTTCCAAAAAAATTTAACCCCACGTATGCGAGATAATCTTCATCACATTTATAAAATTTCAATCACTCACTCATTCTTTGTTTTCCCCCAAAAACATGAATCTCAAAGAGAATATTCTTCCCTATTTTTCTAGGTGGAAAATTTGTGAGCCATTCACATTTTTATTTCCACTAGATATGATTCGAACACCATGTCTATTCCTTTTGATAGTTGTCTTAATCATTTCTTTCCTTTTGGAATGCAAGAATTACTTTTTAAATAATTTCGAGGATATTTCATATGGCTTGATGTGACATGCAATCCTTTTCACCTTTTGAAAATATACCTCAAGCAACACATACATATGTTTGTGCCTTTTAGAACTAAGTGTCTTCACATGGATTATATCACATCAATCAAATTCCCTTTGTCGCACAATGCCAATCTTTCTCAAATTTATTCCCTTCATGTGTGAGCTGAGAAAAAATCTTCTTTCATCTGATGGTAGTGATTTTTACTTGACTCGACCTTTCGTGCCATCCTCATTATAAACTCAATTCTAATTTCTCACCAATATGCATCCCTTTTCCAACCTTGAAAGTGGAGAATTTTTACAGAGATTTTATCAGCACAATGGAAAATGTGGTTATAGTGAACAATTTGAAAGAGATTTCTTCAGAAGATTTAAACCAAATCTTCAACATGAATGGTCCAAATGAAGCCTTTTTCGAGGCTTTGTTTGATATCATGACCCAAAAATACTAAAGGGTCCCCGATCTATCAAAGCATGTTTGGCTCTCACTCATCCTAAGATTGATCAAGATCAATCATGTCTTCTCATCCTTCCAATCCATGTACTACCATATTTTTTGGTGGGAACATCAGAAATCTCTCAGAATATTTGAAGAAATTCTGGATCAAAAGGAGGCCTACCATGATAGGGGCAACTGAGTATAAGTTTCCCTTCTTGTGTGATGAAAAATTCATGTTGATGGAGATTCCCAAAGATTCCTATGTGCTATATGACAAGTCTTCCATTGATACTGTGCCTTCCATTTCTCATAAAATGGATGAATTGGAGTGGAGAATCATTTCTCTGGAAAAAGTTCAAGCAGGACCTGTGCCATCACAACCATCCACCACACCAGCACCATATTCAAGAAAGAAGAGGGGGATTAAGCTCCCAACCCCTAATTATCATCTTGGATGAGGGTGAAGTTGATCCTTCATCTCCCCATCGATACAAAGCATCATTATCTTCCACATAGGAGGGTAAGGTCAAGTCAAATTTTCAATCTTCCATTCATTTCGTGCGATGGGCATCTCTTATGGGGTAAACATTGTCGGGATGTTAGTATGTACTATACTAAGAGAGAATATTTCTTTCATGAGAGTCACTGGGGTGAATCTAGCTCAAAATACCTAGTTCCACCAGCTACCAAGGATGCAAAGTGTTTGCTATTCTAGATACTCCGGATGTCCCCCTTAGTATGTTATCGATAAGTATACTCCTCATAGGAGGAAAGGTAAGATGACATTTTTCATGAGTGGCTTAGATCTTTTGGACTGGGTATCTTCTCATCAGAAGAAGATCAAGATAGAGAATATCATGGACTGTCCTAGAATGACCCTTGATTCATTGATGGATATGGGGATATCCTAGAATATAGCAAGGTCATTCGTATTTTTAAAATAACATAGGGCTCAAATGAGTTTGTGTCGAGGAAGAACAAGCTATTGAACAAGATCCCTCCACTTGGAGGAGATTTTAAAATGGGATTAAAGGACAATTAAGAGTTGTTTTTATTATTATTTCCTTACTTCCAAATGTTTATATAACTTTCTTCATCATGGGTTGGGGCCTCTATAGAACCCCAATTTTGATTTATGTTTGAAACTACTTCTTTATCTTATATTATATGAGCTTGCATGGTGTTTGAAAATTCAAAGTTTTCATGTTCAAATCACCCTTGACTGCTCATATATTTTTGCATTCTTGAGGCTTTGATTGTAACTCTGTAATTCCTCTAGTCTCATCAATGGTGCCCATGATTTTGTTAACCCACCACCTTTTTATCTTCATTTAAGAGTCTCAACTCTAATTTTTAGCCACGCCTTCAACTGCATGCCTCGGGACCCAAAACCACATTCAATTTTTCCGAACACCGAGTCCTCTTCCTATTCATTTATTTCTCTCACCGATGGTGGTTTCTTCGTATGAAACATGGAGACCCCACGCATCTTTAGGTCTTCTCTCTCTTTCTCTCTCTCTTTCTAAATCTACACCTAAGTGACACATGGAATCCTGCAAGCCCCCTTCTTTACTTTTGATTTTTAGCATTCCTAGGATTCCTTTCCACACCATTAGCCACATAGAAGATTCTTTCTCCTTGAGAGTCTTTAATTATTTGCACCTTTCCAAATATGCACCGAAGGGACACATGGATACCTTCCACATCCAATTCTACACTTAGGAAAAATTAAGCCCCACAAAACACAAAAGATCACCAAAAGGATAGAGAGGTCAAGTTTCACAGGATTTTAGGGGTAACATAACTATTACATTCCTCAAATGAAAAAAGGATTCACACCCTAAACACAAGATTCACATTTGCATCCAACATGGTCCTATCTTTGATCATACGTTTTTTCACATGAACAAACTAGTCAAAGTGAGTTTTTTGAAGGTAGACATTAGATAAGAGGGTGAGACAAAAATGAGCACTAACACCGGCTCCAACTTGGGGATGGGAACCCATAGTGGGTGCCATAAGAACCACATAAAACAAACACTAGAAATACCAAGTGCCTAAATCCATTGGGTTACAGAGTCATTTAAAGCATGCACAAGGTCAAACACATCAACACATTTCACAAAAAGAAACTAAGAAACCGAGACAACTTGTCTCCATAGATGAGGAGAGAAAAAAGGTATACAAAAACAAAAACAAAAGGGATGAATAAAAAAGGAATATACATAGTACAAGAATGTGTACCTTATTTGGATCAATTCAAGAAGTGTTTCAGGTGCTTTCTATTAATAGGTAATTCAATAAAATATCTATCCAGTCCTTTAGGAAAAAAGTATTCTCACCAATTATTATGTCAATGGAATAAGGACCCATCCATAAAGCATCAAATTTACCATGTTTTCCTTTATCCTCATGCCTCTTTATCCCATAGTAAAACAAGAAATCTGAAATTGAAAGTCTTGGGAGTCACTTTTTTATCAAATAGATTCTTGATTTTTTCTCTAAACCTTAAGTTTCTTTGGTGAGACTCCCTTATTTCTTCATCCAAATCAACTATTTGATTAATCCTAGCTTCATAGGGATTCACTTCTTCATCCTCAAGTTATTGTATGAACTAATAAGAGGATAGTTTCATATGTAAGGGTAGAATATCTTGGACTCCATAAACTAATTCAAATGGGATATTTCCATTACATATTTTGGCAATAATTTTATCTTCCCATAAATCAAACTTCAACTGCTCACCCCATTTCCTTTTGTTAACCTCCAATGTTCTTCTAATGATTTTAAGATTTTGTTTATGCTTGATTCAAATTGATGCTCCACCGAGGATTGTATTTTGATGCATATGTTTGATTTATCCCATATTATTCGTACATGTTTGATAATGGATTATCTCTAAAGCTCATTACATTATCAACAACTATATTTGTAGGTACTCCGAACCTATAAATTATATGATTCAAGATAAAATCCATGACAATTTGATGAGTTTATTTTTTAGTAGGGATAGCCTCAACCCATTTGGTAAAATAATTAATAGCCAACACTATCATTTTTTTCCTCACACTTGAGGGATCTAAGATATCTTCAATAAAATCCATGCCCCATTATTGAAAAGTAGATTTTATCAACATTGGTTGCAAAGGAAGGGCACCAAGCTTTCATTCTTCATGATAACCTATTAAAACTTTCACATTTTCTAACCAACAAGGTTACATCTTTGAAAAGTGTAGGCCACTAATAACTTTTCCTTAAGATCTTATGGGCAGTCACTCTTCTAGAAAAATGGCCTCCACACAATCCCCCATGAAATTCTGTAATCAATTTGGGAGTTTCATCCTCTGTAATACACCTCAAAATAATCCCTTGTGTTCTTCCAAGCTAACCCATAATCATTGATGATATACTTCTGGGAGGCTAGTTTGAGCATCATTATCCGAATCTTATCTAGATGTCCTAAACACTCCAAATTCAAGAGGTTGAATATGATGTATTTATACCCCGTGGAATTAATTAACTTCTCAAGGACATCCATATTTCCATCCTCAATCTCATTAACTTCCACTACTTATAGGTTTCTCTCTGCCATCAATCTTGTAAGGCCTAGACCTATAACTAGCTTGGTGGTTTGTATGTCCATATCATATTCTAGTAACATTTTCACCCAAAGTGGAATATTTTACTAGAAACCTCCATTTATGATAAAATTTCCTTGACCATGGTGTCGGTAAAATAGGAAAAAATCTTAGAGCTCAAGATATAATGCCCGGAAACTTTAGTTTCTCTTACAAAATTAAAGGCTTGCCTCTCGATGATTTTATACTTTAGTTTATCCCTTTACAAGGATTTACTGAAAAAGGAAATAGGTCTTTCATTTCCTTCTTCATCCTTTTGCAATAGTACAGATGTAATAGTGTTCTCAGATGCAAAGGAAAATATATTAAAATCCTTCCTGTAGTTATGGGCTGCCAATATTAGAGGACTTTTCTATGCTTCTTTAATTCCAGTGAAATCTTGGAGAGGTCTTGTTATCCAAAATGAGCCCCTTGCTCATTTTGTGGCTAACTCCCTTCATTCTTCCCTCTCTTGTGCCTCAATCATAATTTTTTTCTTTTTAGGCACTCAAGACTTTTGGAAATGGCACCATTGGATAGATATTTTTCTCAGCTTTCCAGAAAGGTAAAGTTTTCCTCCTAACTCCATGTATTTTTGAAGTTATGGCTCAATAGAGTTTTTGTGGGAAATTTTCCCTGAAAGGCCCATAGCCTAGTAATATGTTGCCACGTGTCCTCGGGAGTGGCGGAGGGCGGAGGTAAACTTGGAATTTTTACTAAGTGATTCGGCAAGTTTTCAAAAGGAACATTTCACCCCGAAGGCCCGCCGACGAATGAGATGCTGCCACGTGTCCAAGGAAAGGAAATTGGAAAATTTTCTAAGGGTTGATCCAAGCAAAAATTTTGATGCTAGGCCCGCATCGAATCATATTGTGCCACGTGTCTTGAGAGGAAAGGAGTGGTAGAGGGCAGAGTTAAAATGGAAAATTTGACTAAGTGTTGGCGCAACCAAAAATTTTTGGCCCCAAGGCCTACACCTAACCACACTGCGCCATGTGTCCTTGGGTAGGAACAAAGTGGACCACGGAGATGAAGTTAGAATTTTGGTGAAATGTTTGGCGAGGGTGCAAGGTCAAATTTTGCCTACGGGGTCCGCATCCAATGGCATCATACCACGTGTCTCAAGACCCGCGGACCACGGAAGAAGATTTGAAAATTTGGCGAAGTGTTTTTGTAAAATTCAAGAGGAATTTTCTGCCCGAAGGCCCGCAACCAATGAGACCAGGCCACGTGTCCATGGGGGTCGATCGGAGGAGCACGGGGAAGATTGGGAATTTTTCCCAAAAGGATAACATAAGGAGGAAGGTCCACCCAAAGACCCGCATCCAATGGGAGCTTACCACATGTCTCCCAGAGCTTCGGAATGTGGGGAAAAAGTTGGAATTTTTCCCAAAGTAAAACGATGAAATTTTGAAAGGAAAAGTCTGCCTCTCAAACCCGAGCCAATGGCATCTTGCCACATGTCCAGTGGCGGCAAAAAATATAGGACAGGCCTACATGGAAAATGAAGTTCAGAGGGCCCACATCCAATCAGATCATGCCATGTGGCACCTAGAATTACGGAGTGTGGGTATTTTTGGGAAAATTTTCCCAAATGCAAAATGTGGAAAATTTTAAATTTTTCGCCCGCCAATCCGTTTTGGCCCTGTTTTGCCCTAAAATTTCAAATGGCCATAACTTTCGATCCAGAGCTCAGTTTTTCATGTTCTTTATATCAACGGAAATCTGGTGAAATTATCTACAAGATTCCAGGGTCAATTTTGTATTTTGATGGATTTTGGAGAGATAAAATTGAAAAATGCCTCGGGCACGTGGTAATGAACAGAAATGACATTTCAACCACCATTTTTAATGAAGAATGGCTCGCATTCTCTCCCAGCATGGTGGAAAATGTTGGGAATGGACTGTAAGGATGCCCATGTTGTTTTATTACATTTTTGGTCGGTGGTTGAAGCTCTCCCACGTTTTCCCACATTTCTCTCTCTCCTGGGGTCGCTTCTTGCATTGTAAAAGCCAGATTTGGCTCATTTTTGGAGGGTGGAACATTTTTTCATGTATTGCAGGCTCCCTCTTTCACCTTGAAAGTGATTTTGTGGAAAAATCAGACCTCTTCCAGGACTGTAACATGTTTTCTACCTCCCGACATCTTTGTAATGTATGTATTTTGATATTGGAAATGACAATGCAAGCTCTGTGAATGAGTTTCAATCCTCTGCTTATGTTGTTTGCTTCCTTTCTGATCTTTCATTACATTTCATCAGTTTGTACATGATGTTTTGTTGCATTTCCATGATCTTTGTCAATCTATAGAAGCAAAAATTCTCACACTCCTTTGGTGCATCACCTTATTAGCATTAGTTTCAGTTTTTTGCATTCTCTATCTTTTCCCCCTTGGAATTTAGAGTAGGATTTTGAGTTTGAAACCTCTGTATAACTTGCAAGTAATACACCTGATCAGAGGAGTTGAGGAACCAACCTCTAAACTGGAGATTCTTTTCCCATTTTTACAAGTCCCACACTTGGGGAAAAGATTCAATGTTGTGCAATCACACTAGATGTCCAAAATGTCAAACTAGAAATCTGATCAACATCCAGGGGTGCTGCTGATTTGCAACAATAGTTTTGGCACACCCGGTGGGACCTTAGAGGTATTCATCTTCATTAAACAAATTGATTAGCATTTTTGCAAGTTTATTACTTTAAAGAGTCCTAAATTGCACATCTAGTGACTCCTAGGAAGAAGAATCGGCTGGTTTTAGTAGTGCAGACCTAAAAACTCATGAGAAGGATCACCACAAGGTCAAGGGTTGGAGAAGAAGAGGTGTTGTTTGAGTATCTGTAGTTATCCCTAAGAACAAGGTAAAGAGGGAGGAGAATTCAAAGGTCTCCATCTCCCCAAACAGAACTCTATCAACTCCTCCACCTGGTAGGCCTTTCATTCAATCAACAAGGGTTCTAAGGCCAATCAAAATGACACAACACAACCCCTATGTCAACTTCACTGGTAGAAGCCCACTTGCTCTCAATGCAAAAATCCAATCCCAGTTGCAGCATTGAAGAACATTACATACTTTATTGGAGAGAATCGAGCCACTCCCCGGTGATCATGTTAAGGATATTGCTAATATTTGTGCAATCCATGAGATCAATGAGATGCAAGTTGTTGTCAAACTGTTGGCATCTTCATTCAAAGGGAAAGCTTTGCAATGGTTCAAGAGTCTTGCCTTAGGTTCTATCCAAAATTGGAACTAGCTATGTATAGCCCTCCATGAGCAGTTTGGAGAAAAGGGAGATAACTTGTCCCTTTTGGAATAGCTGACAACCATCAAGAGAGCTCCCAATGAGTAGCTGACTGACTTCAACTTCAGGTTCAAATGACTTGGGAGAGAATTCCAGTGGCAATAAGGCCAGCAAGTGAAGGTGATTTTCTATATTACCTTAAAGCTTTAAATTCTAATATTTCTATGTTAATTCAATCCATGGGAGGCACAACTATCCTTGTTGCTTATAGCATTTCCATTAGAGCTGAAAATTGTTTGATTCAAGCTGGCAAGCTAGCTCCTAGGCCTCCAATGCCATTGTATCCAAGTTTAGAGAGCCCAAATGCTAGTCAAATGCCTATTTTAGCCCCTATTCCCACTCTAAGAAATCAGAAATCAAGTGAAGCTTCTACTTCATCTTCTAGTGCCTCAAATGAACTTCAAGAAGTCATGAAGCAATTGCAAAATCTAGGCAATGAGCTTGTTACACTCAAGAGGTAGCAAGCCCAAGGTTTTAGACCTTCTTTGAGCCTCAAGCTCATCCTAACAAGTAGCCATACCAACCTCAAAGACCACCCAATTCAGCTGCAAATTTAAACCAAGCAAGACCTCCCCCAATGACCATTTCAGCCCTATAATCCCAATGCTACATCTACCTCTAAGGCATTAGTGCCGGTGCAAAACAACATAGCTCAAGAGTATGATTGGTGTTTCTTGTGCAATAAACCTCACAACTAGTCTATGTGTTTCAACCGTGCCTTAAATCAAGCATTAATGGTGACTATATCTAGCGTGGAGGGTGAAGGGAGTCAAGGAAATAACCAACAACCATAAACATTCCAGCAACAATCAACTCCAAATGATACCACACTTGTAAAATGGTAGGCAGAAGATTTTTGTGGCATGAATCAAACAATTCCCCAAAGTGTTGCAGCTAACACAAGGTCAAAAAGGAGAAATTTGGGTGAAGAAAATCCATTGGCTCCAAGTAATCCACAATCTTCTATCACTCCACAAATTATTGGCAAGTAAAATGCAGTTCCAAACATGCAAGGACTACCTAAGACAGCTCCTAGGCCAACTCAAATGCTAGTTGCTACTACCCATGTGTAAGGAATGAATGTGTAGGCCAAGGGACAACAGAGAGATGCTTCATCTCCATTCAACATCATTGATCAGATGAAGAAGACAAATGTAAACATATCAATGTGGGAATCACTATCTATCCCAGGCCAAAGAGATTTGCTACAAGCTACCATGAAGGACTGGTCAACTTCAAATCAGCAAGTCCAAATGCAAGAGAAGGTGCTCACAAATGCTACCCAGCCTGAGGGGAATCATGGAGGATAGCAAGGTAAAATTTTGAAGCCCCCTCCATTCTATGTTTCATTGATCATTGGAAACCAATTAGTACACAATTGCATGATTGATTCCGGGGCAAGTAGTTCAGTAATGCCCAAGCAAATAGCTGATCAGCTAGGGCTTCAATATGAAGTCATATCCAAAGGGGTAGTGCAATTGGATGGGACAGCAGTAACAATAGTTGGAGTGATAAAAACTTGAGTCTTACCTTGCATGCATGCCCCAACGTTGTTGTTTTACAAGATGTCTCAGTAATAGACCTTCCACCACTCTTTTCCCTATGTCTGTCAAAGGATTTCACAACCAAGATTGAAGGTTAATTATTTGTTGATTGGTCACACATATTTTTCAGAACAACATATGGAACTAAAGCCACAATCAGATTTGAGCCTATTGCAAACTTTCACATTGAGCCTTACACTCCAAGCCAAATCAATACCAATTGTTCAGCGTTTGATCAAGAGGATTATCCAAGCACTGATGAATCTGACACCAAGGTTGGAAGTATCCCAGATATGACTCTTGATGAATGGGAAAACAAGGTGCATGCTTTTGATCCTTATCAAGAAATAGAAGAATATGAGCTAGGAGTCTATTGCATGCATGAAGAAAATCAGCCTATCCCTAGCATCACCAAGCCAGACCATAAGGATGACAATGAGATATGGCAGTTGTTTTTTGATGGATCAAGGAACAGAAAAGGTGCAGGAGGGGGA
Source organism: Taxus wallichiana var. yunnanensis (assembly GCA_018340775.1). NCBI lineage: Eukaryota > Viridiplantae > Streptophyta > Pinopsida > Cupressales > Taxaceae > Taxus > Taxus wallichiana. The sequence goes on along the minus strand of CM031235.1, from coordinate 562,883,692 downwards.
GCTATGCTTGTTTCACCTCAAGGAGTTAAGTATTACTCAGCTTTTAGATTCCAGTTTGCATGCTTTAATAACACTACTGAATATGAAGCCTTGATACAAGGATTGCATTGGTCAATCAAGAGAGGAATAAAGAACTTGCAAGTCTTTGGTGACAGTGAGTTGATTATCAACCAAGTTAAGGGGCAACATGCTGTCAAGAATGATCTACTCAAGTGCTACAAAAATAGGGTGTGGGACCTCATTGAAGATTTTGAGGGCTTTGGCATAAAATCCATTCCTAGAAAAGAGAACCAAGCTAGTGACAGGCTTGCAGTAGTTGGGGCAGCCTTTGACATTGGTGAGAGGATCCAAAAATACAAGGTATAGCCAAACATCCATGTGATTGTAAGGCCTTCAATGCTAGACAACAATGTAAGTTGGCAAGTGTTTGAAAATGATCAAAAAATTATCAATTTCTTGTAAGAAGAGGCTGAGTTCTTAGCTAAAAATCAGGAAAAGTTGGAGCAGCAGTATGGTGACCATGTGGTAAAAATGAGAACCAACAAACTAAGAAAGGGACTTATTACTTTGGAGTCCATTTTCAATCCTAATGATTAGCTTAGGAAGGAGAAAGAAAACATCTAAGTCAAGGGCTAAGATTCAATGTCCATCTTGGTGGAAGAAGGCAAATCACTCCAAGTTGGTAAAGTGACAACTGAGCAAGAAAGGTATGAATTCATATAGCTTTGTCAAGAATTCCCTGATGTGCTTTCTTGGAGCTATGAATATTTGAAAGGTTTCAACCCCAAGTTAGCTCAACACACCATTGAGTTGGATCCAGGTACTAAACCCATTAGGTAAAAGCAAAGGCCAGTCAATCCACGCATGGAGCCCCTCATGAGAAAAGAATTGAATAAGTTGATAGAGTCAAGAATCATATTCCCTATCAATCATTCTAGTTGGGTGGCCAAATTGGTTCCAGTTAGAAAGAAGAGTGGGGAAATCAGATTGTTTGTTGACTTCAGAGATTTGAATAGAGCATCTCTCAAGGATCATTATCCACTTCCTTATATGGAGCAGATTTTACAAGTTGTTGCTGGCTCTAAGAGATTTTCATTACTTGATGGCTATTTAGGTACAATCAGATTATGGTGAAAGAAGAGGATCAGTTCAAGACAACCTTTACAACCAAATGGGGAACTTATGCATACAGGAAAATGCCATTTGGGCTATCCAACACTAGAGCTACTTTCTAAAGAGCAATGGACATGGCGTTCAAGGATTTAATTAACAACATGGTGCTGATATATCTTGATGATATCACTATTTTTTCAAAAAATGCAGCAGACCACCTCTTTCATTTGAGACAAGTGTTCCAAAGGTGTAGAAGATTTGGAGTATCCTTGAATCCTAAAAAGTGTATTTTCCTTGCCCATGAAGGAAAATCCTTTGTCACATTGTCTCCAAAGAAGGATTGAAAATTGATCCAGAAAGAGTTGAAGCCATAAGAGCACTACCATTGCCAAGCCATAAGAAGGCCCTTCAAAGTTTCTTAGGGAGAATAAATTTTGTTATGAGGTTTATCCCAAATTTTGCAGCCCTAGTCAAGCCCATCACCAAGATGTTAAAGAAAAGCATAGCCTTAAAATGGAAAACAGAAGGCAAGGAAAGTTTTGAAGCAATCAAATAAGCCATCTCTCACGCCCCAACTCTAATTAACTGGATTTCTCCAAGGATTTCATCCTCTATGCATTTGGGGGTGATGATACTATTTCTGCAATTTTGGTACAGCAGAACAAAGAAAATGATGAGCAGCCAATTGCTTTCTTCAGCCAAATCCTAGAGGACTATGAGGTGATATATTATTTCATTGAGAAGCATGTTCTTGCAGTAATCAGGAGCTTGAAGAAATTCAAGCATCTAGTTTCAAACAACAAGGTTCAATTGCTGGTTTCTCATGTGGGAGTTAAAGACTTCCTCCTCAACAAAGACCTAAATGAAAAGAGAGAAGGTTGGATTACTTGTGTCATGAAGTATGACATTGAGATCAAAGTCACCAAGTTGGTCGAGGAAAAGGGTTGTGTGAGCATCTGGTCCTGAAAAAACACAAGGAAGCATGCAATGAGAAGGAGGCTATTTTGGCGTTGCAGGACAACCATGGGAAAGGAAGCACTCAAAAGGAAAATGATGGTTTCCTCACTCCTTGTTGGACCCAAGAAATAATGCACTTCCTAAGCACAGGTCTATGCCCTCTATAGATGAACAAGACCAAAAGAAGACACTTAAGGTTGTAGGGTGTCCCATATGCCCTTGTTGATGGTGTTTTGTTCGAGAGGGATGTGAATGGAGTGTTGCTGAGATGCATTGGTACAAATCAGATTCACAAGGTGTTGGAAGAGTTCCATGGTGGATCATCTAGTGGTCATTTTGCACCAAGAGTGACAGCTCTAAATATCATGAGGGCTGGCTATTATTGGCCCAAGATTTTCAGTGATTGTTATGCATGGGTCAAGAGGTGTAAGAATTGTGCATTCTTCACATGTAAAGAGAGGTTAGCTGCCCTTCCATTGCATCCAATTTTAGTTGACCAACCATTCATGCAATGGGGTTTGGACTTCATTAGATTCATTAATCCCAATTCAAGCCAAGGGCACAAATGGATTTTAACAAAGATCAGATTACTTCACCAAGTGGATCAAGCATTAGCACTCAAGGAAGCAAAGGAATCAAAGCATCCGGACTTATATGAGGGAATAACAACCAGATTTGGCATACTTGCTACAATAATATTAGATAATGCATTGGAATTCATTGGGTCCAAGGTAACTGAATGGGCTATCAAAAATGGGATCTACCTAAGTACTTCATCAAACTATTACCCTCATGGTAATGGTCAAGGCCGAATCTACAAACAAGAACTTGTTAAGGATCATTAGGAGGACTCTTGATGAAAATTAGAGATCTTGGCATACTAAGTTGAAATCAGCCTTATGGGATGATAGGATAACTCCTAAAAGATCTACAGGTAACTCCCCATTCAAGCTTGTTTATGGAAGAGAGGAAATTTTTCCCATGTCACTTGAGTTTCCAACATTGGAACTCATGAAACAGTTGGAGTTGTTGGAGTTTGGGCCCATGGAGGTTAGATATGCAGAATTGATGGAGCTCCAAGAAATCAGAAATCAGGCATCCCAAGCAATGGAGAAGGATCAAGCTTTGATCAAGAAGACCTTTGATAGGAAGGCCAAGGATAGATCTTTCCAAGTTGGAGATCTAGTGTTAAAATGGGATGCAGACAGAGCAAAACCGGGAAGGCATTCAAAATTTTATGCCATTTGGAGTGGCCCATACATGGTCACAAAGTGTAAGGATAGCAATTCCTTCCAATTGTCTTCATTGGATGGTGAAGAATTACATATTCCCGTCAATGGAATCCATCGAAGTGTTACTATCTTGAAGGAAGTTCTCCACCTTGTACATATTAGCTTAGGTTTTCATCCATCTAATTGCTTATGCACATTATTTTGTTGTAGATTAGATTTTCTTTCCCTAAGTGATTTGGCATAAGCTTGTTGTTCTAGGAAATGTGTTTTGTAGGCCTTGCCCCAATCAGATGATGTTCCACCCCCCATCTTCCTCCCTTACAGTAGTGTTCTAGTCAATTGGGGTACCAAAAAGAGAATTTAATGACTCCATGCCCAATGGATTGCTTCAGAAACTAGTAACTTCATTCAAAGGCAGCAGATGACCCTCCGAGTCACAAAATTGTTATCCAAAATGAGCCCCTTGCTCATTTTGTGGTTAACTCCCTTCATTCTTCCATCTCTTGTGCCTTAGTCATAATTTTTTTGCTTTTTAGGCACTCAAGAATTTCTGGAAATGGCATTATTGGATAGATATTTTTCTCATCTTTCCAGAAAGGTAAAGTTTTCCTCCTAACTCCATGTATTTTTGAAGTTATGGCTCGACAGAGTTTTTGTGGGAAATTTTCCCCTGAAAGGCCCGCAGCCAGTAATATGGTGCCACGTGTCCTCGGGAGTGGTGGAGGGTGGAGGTAAACTTGGAATTTTTACTAAGTGATTCGGCAAGTTTTCAAAAGGAACATTTCACCCCGAAGGCCCGCCGACGAATGAGATGCTGCCATGTGTCCAAGGAAAGGAAATTGGAAAATTTTCTAAGGGTTGATCCAAGAAAATTTTTTGATGCTAGGCCCACATTGAATCATATTGTGCCATGTGTCTTGAGAGGAAAGGAGTGGCAGAGGGTGGAGTTAAAATGGAAAATTTGACTAAGTGTTGGCGCAACCAAAAAAATTTGGCCCCAAGACCTACACCCAACCACACTGCACCACGTGTCCTTGGGCAGGAACGGTGGACCACGAAGATGAAGTTAGAATTTTGGTGAAATGTTTGGCGAGGGTGCAAGGTCAAATTTTTCCCATGGGGTCCGCATCCAATGGCCTCATGCCACGTGTCTCAAGACCCATGGACCGCTGGAAGAAGATTTGAAAATTTGGCGAAGTGTTTTTGCAAAATTCAAGAGGAATTTTCTGCCCAAAGGCCCGCAGCCAGTGAGATCAGGCCACGTGTCCATGGGGGTCGGACCGGCGGAGTGTGGGGGAAGATTGGGAATTTTTCCCAAAAGGATAACACAAGGAGGAATGTCCACCCAAAGACCCGCATCCAATGGGATCTTACCACATGTCTCCGAGAGCTTGGAACATGGGGAAAAAGTTGGAATTTTTCCCAAAGAAAAACGAGGAAATTTCGAAAGGAAAAGTCGCCTCTCAAACTCGAGCCAATGGCATCTTGCCACATGTCCGGTGGTGGTAAAAAATATAGGACAGCCCGCATGGAAAATGAAGTGCAGAGGGACCACATCCAATCAGATCATGCCATGTGGCACCCAAAATGGCAGAGTGTGGGGATTTTTTGGGAAATTTTCCCAAATGCAAAAAGTGGAAAATTTCAAATTTTTCGCCCGCCAATCCGTTTTGGCCCTGTTTTGCCCTAAAATTTCAAATGGCCATAACTTTCGATCCAGAGCTCGGTTTTTCGTGTTCTTTATATCAACGGAAAGATGGTGAAATTATCTACAAGATTATAGGGTCAATTTTGTATTTTTATGGAGTTGGAGAGATAAAATTGAAAAACACCTTGGGCACATGGTAATGAACAGAAATGATGTTTCAACCACCATTTTTAATGAAGAATGGCTCGCATTCTCTCCCAACATGGTGGAAAATGTCAGGGAATGGACCTGTAAGGATTCCCATGCTATTTTATTGCATTTTTGGTTAGTGGTTGAAGCTCTCCCATGTTTTCCCACATTTCTCTCTCCTGGGGTCACTTCTTGCACTGTAAAAGCCAGATTTGGCTCATTTTTGGAGGGTTGAACATTTTTTCATGTATTGCAGGCTCCCTCTTTCACCTTGAAAGTGATTTTGTGGAAAAATCAGACCTCTTCTAGGACTGTAACATGTTTTCTACCTCCCAGATGTTGTAATGTATGTATTTTGATATTGGAAATGACAATGCAAGCTCTGTGAATGAGTTTCAATCCTCTGCTTATGTTGTTTGCTTCCTTTCGATCTTTCATTACATGTCATCAGTTTGTGCATGATGTTTTGTTGCATTTCCATGATTTGTGTCAATCTGCAGAAGTAAAAATGCTCACCACTCCTTTGGTGCATCACCTTATTAGCATTAGTTTCAATTTTTTGCATTCTCTATCTTTGCCCCCTTGGAATTTAGAGTAGGATTTTGAGTTTGAAATGTTTGTATAACTTGCAAGTAATACACCTGATCAGAGGAGTTGAGGAACCAACCTCTAAACCTGGAGATTCTTTTCCCATTTTTACAAGTCCCACACTTGGGGAAAAGATTCAATGTTGTGTAATCACACTGGATGTCCAAAATGTCAAACTAGAAATCTGATCAACATCCATGGGTGCTTTGCTGATTTGTAATAATAGTCCTTCCTCAAATTTGATAATTTTGTCCTTATTTAACATTATTGTAATAGGGATAGTCATTGTAACAAAATTAGAAATGAATCTCCTAATAAAATTTATCTAGCCAAAGAATTAATGGATCCCCTTAGTTTTTGGGACAAGAACTTTACTGATTTCTTCCACTCTTTCAGGGTCAATCATGAACCCTTCTTTTGACATAATATGCCCGATAAATTTTTAGATTCAACCCCAAAATGGCTCTTTTTTGGATTAGAGGAAATTCCATATTCTATGCATCATAAAAACATATTTTTTACACGACTCAAGTGATCACTTCCATTTTTGGAGAATGTTGTCACATCATCCTAATAAAATATGATAAAATCATTGATGTAACCTGAGAACACAACATCCATTTCTCTTTGAAACGTGGCACCAAAATTCATCAGACCAAATGACATCTTCATATGTACATAGGTATCCCATGGAGTACTAAAAGTGGTTTTGATCCTTTTTGATTTCTTTACTACCACCTAGTTAGACCCTGATAATCCATCTAATGTGGACAACAACTCAGATCGAGTGACTACTTGCAATATGTTATCCATATTAGGAAATGGATAGTTATCTTTAATTGAGGCCTTGTTCAAATTTTTGAAATTGATAGATAGCCTTTTGTCTCCATTTTTATTTCTAATTGGCACCAATTTTGCCACCCATGAAGAATATCTTATTGGTTGTATGATCCCTCCATCCCTTAACTTTTTCAATTCTTCCTGCATTTTGAGGGAAAGAAGTGGATTAATCAGCCTCTAATTTTTCCTAAATGGTTTTTCATTAGGTTCTAGAGGTATCTCATGTTGAAAAATATCCTCCCTATATGATTTCAATTCTGAGTAAGACCATGCCAAGAAATCTTGGTACTTTTTCAACAACTCAATGTAGGATTGCTTTTCCTCCTTACTCAAATTACTACCTAGCCATACTTTCCTAGGTTTTTCTTTAGTTCCCAGATTATGCTCTTCCACATCTCTTGAAGTAGAGATATGTCTATGAATTACCATGTCAACATTATCAAATTTTGGCTGTAAATCCATCAAACCTATTGGTATGGTATTGTTTTCAAAATGAATAATTCCCTTTCCAAAAAGAGTTTCCTTACAAACACAAACAGAAACCATTGACTCCCAGTCAATGTACTGATTAGTAAATTCTCCTTCATTCTACAAGAATCTCTAAACCTGGGCATCATCATCAAATAATTTCTAGTGTTTAACATTATCAGGGACATATGGTCTTGATAACACTTCTATATCATAATCACAGTAAGGAGAGACAATACAATTTTTAAACTTGGATCCAAGCATTGCCAACCTATCTGCTACATCATTCTGATTTCTGTCATGATACAGTATGTTAAAGGAGTCAATTTTTTTGATAAAATACCATACCACATGATTATATTGTTTCATCCTTTGATTCTTAATGGCATATGTATATTCTGACTTGTTTCACTACCAACTCCGAGTCTCCTTTAACAAATATGTCCTTGATACCATATCCCCCTACAATACTCGAACCCAAGAGTAGTGCCTCATACTATACAATATTATTTGTGCACTCAAAGTTAATCTTGAAAGAGAAGTTAAAGATTTATTTACTTGGAGACACAAGGAAAACTCCTGCACCATTTCCCAAGTTCGATCAAGCTCCATTAAACATTAAATCCCAAGGAAAACCAACTTGTTCAAGACACTTAATCTTATCAATACCATGATCCTCAAAATACACATAGCCGATAAATTTTTTAACATATACATCTGCATATAATACTTCATAAGAAGCATTGCTAGGGTCTTCAATCAGATGTAACATTTTTTCCCACCATATAATTTGAAAAGGTTCCTTCTACTAGTATGGTGGCATATGACATATCCATCTGCACACTTCCACCCATACTAGCATCCCACTTTCTTGACAATAACATACCCCATTTAGTAGGGAAATCCACAATGACTACATTCATGGTTAAAAAATTACCAGGATACATCACTAATTGCACAACTATTCCTTTACATATCCTATCACTGGTACTTCTCTTGAATCCATAGTAGTACATTTTCCAAAGGTTTTTGTTACCTTGATATTCAATTCATTCATTACTTCAAGAGGCATCACATTACATGAAGCCCTTGAATCAAACATACAATTGTGCACAAGTTTGTCCTTAATGATTAAAGTGGTATAAAAAGGATCAACATCAAGTTGAGATTCAACAAGGGATGTACCCAAATACACTTCAGAGATTCACCCAAGTCTTCTAATACTTTTGGCACCTTTAAATCTGAAATCACATGGGGAAGATCCACATTATTTACATCCTTTCCTAGGGTCACTCCTTCCTCCTTGAACCCTAAATACTCAAATTCCCTTTTCCTATGCTCAGGGATCCTAAGAAATTCAACAATAGGTACAACATCTTTAATTTGACTCAAATTATGGGAAATATCAAAGGGTATATATTTGGGTGATAATGTGTTGGGAGGGATGATAAATGCCCCTTCTTGTGGTATGAGGCTCTTTATTAATCTCAACACCATCAATGGAAAGAAGAGGAGATACCCAGTGATTGGAATCCCAAAAATCCTCAATAGTTTGATCACTTATAAATTTAGTGGAGGAAAACCCATGCCGTGAATCCTTAGGACACTCTATCATACAAAAATCACCAAAAGTGGGGTCATCTTTAGGCTCTTGACCACCACCTTCACTTGCATCACACTAAGGATGGGGTAAGTAGCCCCTGTCACACCATTCAATGACATGTGCCTCTTCAACCATAGACACTCTTGCAGTCAATGGATCAAGGACAAGTTTATTTTCTCTCTGAGGTTGTTGTTTACTTCCTGACCCCATATTTCCTTTCCTCTATTCTCATTCCTCTTCTCACCTATTGGATGAACATCAAATATATTCATCCCGTGAGGCTGATTATGACCCTGAGAGCTCTACCTTATTCCCTTTTCCTCCATGGCAATTTTGTATGAAATTTATTTTACTACCCCCGCCAAGGTTTTAAAAACTTCTTCTATATCCACTACCTTGCTTGTTTGAGGATTCTTAGGATTGATCAATTTAACACCCTCCCTCTTGGGAGGCTTTCCTACACCTTGATATTATTCTCAATTTGTACCACCATTGTGAAGGCTTGCCTCAAATTTTTAGGGTCCTTGTCCCTTAGATAATATGCCGCCTTCTTATCAAAGGCATCACAATATTTAATCAAGCAAGACTCATCACTTGGTCTTAATATTACAGGCATTCTATTTAAAGTTTTGTTGAATCTGGTGTTAAAGTCCTGAACCAACTCATTAGGTTTTTCTTAATATTCTTGAATTCAGATAGAAGAAACCTTAGATCAATTTTATCACCATATTGTGCCTTAAAATCATTTTTAATGCAAGCCAAGAATTAATAGATTTATACAAATCTCAGAATCTTCTTCTAAAGTATGGATAAAATTTTTCACATAGATATCCTCATGTTTGATCTCAAAATATTCCATGATGTTATTAGAAATCCTGAGATGTTGGTCACCGCTAGTAGCATTGTTTCTTTGAAACTTTGGTAACCTTTTTCTTAGATAATCGGTCATCGAATTTAGATATCCACCATCCCCTAAAAATTTATGGGTCGATATATATTTACAACAAAGGGGGTCTAGGTGGAGGTTGAGCCATGTTATTGATGGGGATACAGACAACAATGGGGTTGACAATGTTGGTAGTAGCTGCTGGATTTTGGGATAATGGAATAGGATCCCCAAGGATAAATCCCTTAATAACTCCATCCCTCTCACAATGAACCTTAATATATTGAAAGAACAGAAAGGGGGATTGAAAAATACCTTGATGATTTATAAAGGAAGTACCCTCACCAATAAGAGTGTGTAAGTTACCTCTAGGGCTATGCATTTTAGAATGATCAGATGCGTTAGAGTAATCTTTAACTAATGGTTGATCTAAATCAGGGGTAGGGATTTATTTTCTTTCTGTCTCCTGACTACATAATGGTTTCTAAATTCTCTTCTTACTTGACTTGTTTTTTCCAATTCTGGAAACAATTTTCTAGTTGGATCGACTTGAAGAAATACCTTCTTCCTTCTAGTTCTACAAATTTTCAACAAATTCTTGGAAATAAAGACTTAAGGTACTAGTATTTACCAAATTTCTCTGGGATGAATGGAGTTACCACTAATATCTTGTATCTTAGATGTATAAACCAATTAAATCTAAACACTTATTTCAACAAATATTAGCAAATTTCATCATCCTTTATCAACATTTACTCCTAGCCGAGTGAGATTTAATGGAAATCCTCCTCAAACTAGGAAAATATCAAGCAATTAAATTTTGATTTAGCTCATTTTTTGTAAATTTGGATAAAGGATTGAATATAGATCATAGATTCACATTTAGATATAATTTACAAGTTACCTGAGATCTATATTTATTTGTATTTACAAATACTTCCCGTGTAATGATTCCAGAGCAGTGTTGGTACCCAAATAGGTTCTCCTTGTGAAGTTGAGCAACATCAACTGGCTGAGCATGATGCTTAGAGAAAGATATATTATATTTTAAGTCATTTTGTAGCCAGGGAAGGATCTAACTTAATCTTCGTTACTCAATCTTTGAAACGTTGGATAATAGCATGCTAAGGGTTTGAAATACAATACTACTTTAAGCCCGCCTTGGACGAGGGTGAGAGAACCTATTTTGTAACCTGTATTTTTAGGGGAAAAGAATGGATCAACAATATTTGACTCTCCTTTTAGGGCATTTGAGAAATAACCTTGAGAAGACATGGTCAATGCAACATAATCTAACTCTCACGAGTTGTCACCCTAGAAAATGTAGATGCCTCCTAGACAAGGTTTAGGTTACTAAAGAAAACAATAAAACTGGCTTGCTCTTGCATATTTTGAGTAAAGGATGGATAAATTCAACAAATTCCCAACATTTATGGATAAGAAATGCAAACAGGGGTGGTTCTTGTAAGATTTATCAATTATGGATGTATTTTGTTTGGGAATTAAATAGGATAAAGTTGATTATATAGAATATCTATGAAATTTTAACAAAGGAGGGAATATCTACTAAACAAGATGATAAAAACACTTCAAATAACCAATGATGAACCTTCAATGAGAATATATGCACCCATAAAATCCCAAAGATACATGGTTTCACATATTCTTCAATAATTTATACATGAAATATCATGTCATAGACTTAATTAAATGTCAATAATCCCTAATTTATCACACCTAATATACATTCATAGACTAACACATAACATGTATCAAAAAAATGGAAGTAAAGTGAATTTAAAACTATTTATTGGACAATGAAATGAAAGATCTTCTCACAACACAATTGCAATTACCACAATACTACCATAAGGATAAGATCTTGTGTGATTTAGAGGAATTCTTAACATAAGATTGCAATAGGAACATGAATATCTACTTGAAACATCTCAACTTAAAAATAGACACAATAATGCTCATGATTAACACAATTAACTCAGGGCTCATCAAATTTATCAGCAAGGGAAAGTTTCATTTACAGTCTCAATTCTTTTCAATGGTTGTACAATTATAATGATATTGACATGATTTGATTTGAAGGCTAAGGAAATTAATAGGTTTCTCAGAAAAGTTCTTGGAAAAATGGCTTCTCTCAGTTTACACCTTTCTCTATAAAATTTGAAAAAATTTAATCCCCCTTATGCGAGAGTATCCTCATCACATTTATACAATTTCAATCACTCACTCATTCTCTATTTTTCCCCCAAAAACATGAATCTCAAAGAGAATATTCTTCTCTATTTTTTAGGTGGAAAATTTGTGAGCCATTCACATTTTTACTTCCATCAGATATGATTGGGGCACCATGTCGCTACCTTTTGACAATTTTCTTAATCATTTATTTAATTTTAGCATGCAAGAAATATATTTTTATAATTCCCAGGTGGTTACATATGGCTTCATGCGACATGCAATCCTTTTCACCTTTTGAAAATCTACCTCAAGAAACACATACCTATGTTCATGCCTTTCAGAACCTAGTGTCTTTATATGGATTATATCATATCAATGAAACACCCTGTATCACACAATTGCAATCTTTCTCAAATTTATTCTGTTTGTGTGAGCTAAGAAAAATCTTCTTTCATCTGATGGAAATGATTTTACGATTCAAACTATTTGCACAATCCTCATTATAAATTCAATTATACTTTCTCACAAATATCCATCCCTTTTCTAACCTTGAAAGTGCAGAATGTTTACATATATTTTATCAGAAAAATGGAAAATGTTATTCTAGCGAACAACTTGAAACAGAGTTCTATAGAAGATTTAAACCAAATATTTTACCTACATGGTCCAGATGAAGCTTTTGTCACAACTTTTTTGATATGGAGACCTAGGGGATACTAAAGGGTTCCAATTTATCGAAAGTACAACTCTCACTCCAAATTAGATTGATGAATATCAATCCTATCTTCTCAACCTTCCAATCCATGTAATACCATATTTTTCAATGGTAACATCATAAAGTTATAGAAGATTTGATTAAATTCTTGATTGAAAGGAGGCCTTCCATAAAAGGGGTGACTAAGTATAATTTTCCTTTCCTATGTGATGAAATTTTTTTACTTGATAGATATTTCTAAATATTCCTACATGTTATATGAAAAGTCTTCCATTGATACCATTCCTATCATTTGTCATAAAATGGAAGAACTGGAGCAGAGAATCATTTTTATATAAAAAGGTCAAGTAGGTTTTGTGCCATCACAACCATCCACCACACCAGCACCATATTCAAGAAAGAAGAGGGGGAATCAATCTCCCAACCCCCAATTATCATCTTGGATGAGGAGGAAGCAAAGCCTTCATCTCCCCATCATTCCAAAGCATCATTATCTTTCACCAGGAGGGTAAAGGCAATTCAACTTTTCAAAATTTCATTCGTTCATTACGATGGGATTCTCTCGATGGAGAAACAATTGTCTTGACCTTGGCCTATTCCTCTGACAAGAGAGCATCCTCCTTTCATGAGGAGTCACCGGGGTGAATCTAGTTCAAAATCCCTTTTTCCATTAGGTACCCGTGTTGCAGGTGCTTTCTCTTCTATCTACTATAGATGTTCCCCCTAACTCTACTCCTCATAAGGGGAAAGGGAAGACAACATTTTTCACAAGTGGTTCAAATATTTTAGACTGGGTATCTTCTCATCAAAAGAATATCGAGCTGGAGAATATCATGGATGGTCCTAGAATGACCCTTGAGTCATTGATGGATATGGGGATGTCCCAAAATTTGGCAGGGTCAGTCATATTTGTTTAGACAACACAGGGATCAAATGAGTTCATGTCGAGGAAGAACAGGCTATTGAACAAGATCCCTCCACTTGGAGGATATTTTAAAATGGGAGTAAAGGATAACTAAGTGTTGTTTCTCTTCTTGTGTCCTTACTTCCAAATGTGTATACAAATTTCTTCATCATGGGTTAGGGCCCCTATAGAACCCCAATTTTGATTTATGTCTGAAACTCGCTTCTTTATCTTCCATTATATGAGTCATCTTGGTGTTTAAAAATTCAAATTTTGCATGTTTAGATCACCTTGCACTGGCCCATATTTTTTTGTGTTCATGGGGCTTTGATTGTAACTTTGTAATTCCTCTAGTCTCATTAATTGTGCCTGGGAATTTTTAAGCAACTTCCTTTCTATGTTTATTTAAGAGTCTCAACTATAATTTTTAGCCACGCCTTCAACTATATGCCTCGGGACCCAAAAATGCATTCAAATTTTCCAAACACCGAGTCCTCTACCTACTCGTTTGGTTCTCTCACAAGTGGTGACAAATTTTCATGACACATGGAGACCCCGCACATCCTTTGTTCTTCTTTATCTCTCTCTATTTTTCTAAATCAGTGCCTAAGCAATACATTGAAGCCTATGATCCCCCCTTCTTTACTTTAACTTTTTAGCCTTGGGGCTGCATTGTAATTCCATTAGCCACATGGTGGATTCCCACTCCTTGAGAGTATTTAATTATTTATGCATTTTCCAAAGATGTGCCAAAGGGACATGTGGATGCCTTCCGCATCGATTCCACACTTAGGAAAAATTAAGCCCTACAAAACACAAAAGAACGTCGGAAGGATAGAAGGGTCAAGTTTCATAGGAATTTTCAGGGGAAACATAATTATTACCTTCCTTGACTGAAAAATATGATTCACACCCTAAACTAAAGATTCAAATTTTCATCCAACACGGTCCTATCTTTGATTTTAAGTTTTTTCACATGAACAAAATAGTTAGAGTTAGTTTTTCGAAGGAAGACATTAGATAAGAGGGCGATACCAAAATGAGCACTAGCAACAAGAATAGGTGGTGAAGGCTGATTTTGTAACATCGGAAGAATAAGGACAAGAAGATGATAACCAACCATTTATTTCCACAGAGTGTAGTGTGCATGATGGAAGTATCTTTTCACGGAGTTCGATGTATCACCATTTACAAAATCAATCAAAGAGGAAGAGAAATTAGATTCAAATCCACAAGAAGAGGAGAACATAGGGGAAGCTAATTCAGATTCGAGAGACCTTGAATGAAGATGAAATCATTGAGATATTCTTGCATTCATTTGTGGAACCTGATTTAGTTTATGAACCCATGATGGAGGAAAAAATATAAGAAGACCTTGATGTCCATAACAATCCTTAAAAGTAGAAAATATAATAGTTTGATATTTCAAACATCAACTTGGGTGAGGAAATCAAACAAGGAAATAAGTTTCGTCTTCGAGAGGATGAGGAGGAACTCCCAAGTAAAGAACAAGATTTAATCAATTACAAGAACCCAAAAATGATCCTATCGACACGCAATGAATCCCAAGGAGCTACCTGTTATGTAGGAGTTTCATGTGAAGGAAAAAAATGATGAAACCAGTTCCATATTAGCCATCAATGTGGAGAATCATTTGTTTGTGGGAGCACAAAAATTACAGACAGTGTCGCAAATAATCACCTTCCCTAGGAAGGCCTCTAGGAAGAATTCCTTATGGAAGTTGCAACTCATAGTAGTAGGAAAGTTTAGAACATTTGAACCTTCCCCGTAAGGTAATTGCATTAATTAGAGCCAAAGTAGGATCCACAACCTATCGTGCTTAATTCCTATCATGAGGATGAAATTAAAAGTACAAAAAGTCAACATTATATCATCCAAGAGTATAATGAAAACCATCCTCATGAGTTATTTTCTTTGTTTGTCGATACTTTGGCCAGCTTGGGTGGAAAATTGTTTCCATGTTAGTTTCTCACTCATGAACATGACCATGCCCTTTTCCAAATCAATTACATGGTCCCAAATCTTAAGGAAGAGAATTTACTTCTACTTGCAAGTGTCGTGGTTTGTTTGAAGTTTTCCTTATCTCCCTGTTAGGCTAGAGTAGGAGTAGGTTTTCTTTCGGTAGAAGAAGTACATATGCACACTCTATATGTCCTACTTAGGGAATGTGTGATTTTTCTTTTTAAATAGTATTGTTCCATTTTTTTCCGATGGTCTCTTTGTACAATTTAGTATGCCTAGGAAGGATGTTGTTCAAAGAAGCTCATCATAGTTGTAGGAAATGGTTATAGTCTTCAAGAAAATCCAAATGCGCAGAGAAACTAATTCAAATTAGGGACAATTTTAAATAGTTTATTCTCTTGTCTCCATATATCATTCATGGCTTGATATTTTAGTGCTTTTTCAAAATTTAGAAAATTAGTTGGGGGAAACCTTCCCAAATTTAAATCAACTCTAGCTTTAATAGTGTCCAAGAAGTCTGACAAGAGGGGAAAATAATTTTTAGCAGATTGTCCCAAGTGTTTCAAAAATTAGAAAATTTTCTCAAACTATGTAGTGTTTAGTATTATTTAATAGATAGTTAATTTTGCTTCAAACTCGCAAAAATCACATTTTGGGACATTTCTAGGTGTTTTCATCCATCGTCTTAAATAGATTGGTCTACAAAAGGAAAGTGAAAAAAGAAATCTAGAATAAAAAAATTTCACTCATCTTACTTTCAAGATTTTCTTATAAAGATTTGGAGAATTTTGGCACATGTCTAGGTTTAGTAGTGCTTCGAGTATATTTATAGGTCAAAATTTTATGGGTTCAGGTTAGTTTGGGATATCAATGATGACTCCATGCCCAATGGATACTTTAGGATACTGGTCAACCCATCTACTGTAGATTTCCTTGTGAGTTGCCAAATTGTTATCTATTTTTACCCTTGGGTAAAATAGAAAACAGAGGATAATTATACCTAGGCATTAGATAAGGTCTTCACCGAAGAATTTGGGGTATTGTAGATGAAATTCAGGTTTTAGGAGCTATTGGAGCTCAAATATGCACCGTTCTCGAATCATAGACAATTGGGGATTTGAGACATCATGGGAGTTTCTCCAATTTGTGGGACTCCAACTAAGATAGACCTCTGTGAAATGTTGACTTCCTCTACTTACTCCTAATGTTAAACTACTCCTAGGAATTGAAATAAAACTAACTCTACTCTAAATTTTTAAGGAACCAAGGTGAGACAGAGATGCATAAAACATAAAGATAAACTAGAGAAGATGATAGCACAAAAAATAAGGGGATGAATACTCAAGAAAGAGAGAAAATGGAAGAAAACAATGATTAGGAGTTCTGAAATGAAATTCACAATTCAAAATCACATTCAAACTTCAACCTTCATAATGTAAAATAGACACATACTTCTAAAATAACATATACAACACACCTGTGAATGAATGAGAGGAAAATGATTGCAATAAAACAATATCTAAGGTAGAAATAAGCCACAAAACCAGAGATTTATTGCTTAGAGATCATGCATAGATCATAAAATTACATGTGGAAGATGTAAACACATTTACAGAATTATATCCCAAGGCATGCGAGCCTTAGAACACTTACAATATATAGAAAATACAAGAAGAAGAAGAAGAAGGAAATAAATTTGAATTCTCCTTCCACCAACCAAACACCTTCATTTAGTTTTTGAAGATATTTGATTATCTCTACAAATTCCACCTTCCCATGCCATTTTCCTTGTTAAAGAAGGAATGATGCCCATACTACATTTAATTTTGGTAGTTGGGCCAACAAAAAAATACCCTTTGCATGTTGAATATGTCTCCTATTTTCTACGCCCACCTACCACCTTCCTAATTCATAAAATCTTATCTTTCTCCATGTAAGAGGACAAGATTTCCTCAATAATATCAGATTTACAAAGATCTGATCATCAAATTCTAAATTTATATCAATTTCAACTCCGTGTGGAAAAATGATGTTCTCTTTGTTATGCGGATTTTCTCTTTAATCTCTACACGAATTTTTACCTCGGTGGTTTCATCTTCTTCATTCCAATTTATTCGTGACACTCAATGTAGCATAGATTTTGTTACCATCCATGGATATGTTTTCCCTTAGTCTGTGGTATTCTTGATTTACTCTTACCCGTAACATTTTTCTTCAATGTATTACAAATTTCTAGAACATCTGTGGCATTTTTCTATCCTTTTTCGGTGACAACCAAGACCTTGGTAGTCCTTATCTTGCCCATGGCTTCACCGAGATATGCCCTTTACCTCATGGTAATCACTCCTTGGCCACAAAATGATTAAACTTCTCTAGGGTCCTTATTCAAAGTCCACAATGAACCAAGTTTCTCTATTTTTGCAAGGGGTGTAAAAATAGACAATATTTTTGGTGACTCAAAGGGGCCATCTACCCACTAGATGAGATCATATGTAACCTTAGCATCTATTGGGCATGGAGTCATCTTTAAATCTCTTGAGTTTTATTTAGTTTCTCTACATTTGATTTTTTGAGGTGACTACAACTAATCCTTGATATTTTGAACCTCCTTCCTTTTCATCTTGAGAACATGATGAATAGCACACAAGAATATCTCCAAGAAATAAGAATGTGCAAAGCACTTAGGGAAAGAAACCTACACTGAAAATGTAATGTGCTAAAAAATGTGAGGAATTGAAATCCTAATCTACTATATACAAGATGCATGAACTATCTTAATGAGAAGGCTTGATATGAATCTCGTTGACTAGGAGTTGAAGTCTGTTCCCATCAAGATCAGACAACTGAAATGAGTTATTTTACTTCAAAGAGGTGATGATATATGGTCCACTCTAGATAACATCAAATTTGGAGTGTCTTCTAGGTTTATCATGATCTGTTATCTACTTTAAAACTAGATCTCCAACCTTGAATGTCTTATTTCTATCTTTTATTTCAAACCATTTTTGGTTTATGCATGATGTTGTTTCATCCCAACCATGGTGGAATTTATGTTTCAAAGTGTATTGAAGCTTTACTAAAACCATATGTGGCATTGTTCTTTTCCCGCTGCTGACTTAATGCGGACTACAGAGGCATTTCACCCTTAGCCGTGGATTTCTTAAACCTATCCTTTACTTTGTGGTACTCTTATCCTTTTATCTATGGATATGTTACACTACCAATGGCTTTCTCATATCTTCCACGTATTTTCATTTTATACCCGCGACTTTCCTTATATTTTGATGTATGTATTTTTCTAGATATGACTATTTAAAATTATCCCTTAAATCTCCCTTAAACTTTTGAATCTCAATTTTATCAATTTTTCCAATTTTTTCAAGAGGTGTGAAAATGGAAAACATTTTTGCAACTCATAAGGGTCATCTTCTTGCTAT
This sequence comes from Taxus wallichiana var. yunnanensis, assembly GCA_018340775.1. Lineage (NCBI taxonomy): Eukaryota > Viridiplantae > Streptophyta > Pinopsida > Cupressales > Taxaceae > Taxus > Taxus wallichiana. Next base: position 562,864,936 of record CM031235.1, on the reverse strand, counting down.
ATGAATTGATTGTTGGCCTTGAACCATCCATTGAGAATGGATTCATCCTAATAACTAGTAATGTGATCTTGAAACTTTGAAACCTAACCCCGATCCATTTGAAGCCCTCACAAACTTGAATCTTGAGCTACCATACAAGAATTGATTTCCCCAAACACCGCCTCCTCTAGAAAGACTGTGCAAGAGCAATAAAACACCGTAAACACTATGTACAAAAGGAAGATCATACATGTTCCAAGTGGAAACATACAAAATCTATATAATTACTTCTTATGCTAAAAACAAACCTACTTCTACCATACTTTAACAAGAAGAATAAAGAACTCAAACAAATATTGCAACTAGTAGGGAGAAGTAGATTCCCTTTATTATAAAGTGTGGCCATGTGATTAATTTGGAAATGAACATGGCCAAAACTAAGAGTGAAAAAATGATCTAAGACCAATTCTCCACCCCACTCCTTAAAGTATCAACAACCAACAAGAATATTACCTCCTCTAGTTTCTTTTCATTTGTTTAGAGACATTTTTGCTAACCTTTGGTATTTTGAAGTTCTTCCTCATGCTCAAGTAAGCATGAATGGTGGAAATTCCATCTTTGGCTCTAAGTTGGCCAAATATCTTATTGGGCATGCAGCCTTGGTGAGCTTAATGGGTTCCTCCTCACCAATTCAATCTTCCAAGTCTCACGGATAATCAACATCTTCATGATCAAACACTGCAAGAATTTTCGATTGGGTCTCGATTCCATATGCTCCTCTTCTTCCCGATTTAGAACCGATCCTTCCTTCACTTTTGATTCTCGCTTCATGCTCTTGTTCTCATTGTAGAATCTATTTCCACCACTTTTTTCCTCAACCTCAACCAAAGGCTCAATCAATTGTGGCATCTGATCAGAATCAGAATTTAAAGCCCAATCCTTCAAACTTTGTATGAATTCTTATTTTTGGGCTTTTCATCCTGGTTTTTTTATTTTTCATGGTGGTGTGGAAGGTGCGAGATCTTCTCGTGGAGGATATGGAGTTTTGGGATGGAAAAGGGAAGAGAAATAAAGGTGTGATGGGAGGGAAGAAGATGGAGAAGGGGAATCCTCAATGGGGGTAGGTAGATAAAAACTAGGAACATGGGAAAATAGATGAGGTGACTATTGGCGAAAAAAATTTTGAGGGAAAAATTGGTGTTTATCTTGCCAATTATCTTGGATTCTAAGTCCCTCTAATTAACCAAAGTGTAGCTATTATATTTTCATGTCCGAGTAAGAAGTGTGTTTTATCCTGGTGGCCTTTTTATCGAGGATCTAATAGGGGCACTCCACCTGACCCTGCAGTAAAATCTTGTAGATATCTACAAGGGAAGAATTTTGTAGGAAATCGGGAAAGGGAGTGAGAAATTTAGAAATGAAAACTAATGCTGCAAGTAGAAAATTAAAGAGTTACATACACTAGCCAAAAATTTCATTACATGCACTTGAATTTACAAGAAAAAAATCCACATAACAACAATAAGACTAAATAATGTTTAATTCCTTCTTCCTTTATTGAAGCTCAAGTAGAAATTATACATAACATAGTGTTGGTAGTCAAAAAGGAATTAATTAAGAACAACAGTTAGGGGATAGAAATTCCCTCCTCTTTAATGGGAGAGGTTCCCTTATTTAAAGGCAAAAACTTATTTACACATGTACAATGTATAGTTTTAATGGGAACTTGGGTATCATGAAAGTGTTAAAATAGAACAGATCATCAATACAAAAGGATAGAGGAATGAAGTAGTGGGAAGGGGCATAAAGGCACTCTCAAGAAATATAGATAACAAAATAATCCCTTACACATGCCAAAATAAAATTATTTGGAACAAAATCATTTTCATTTGAGACAACGAGATGCTATTTCAAAGACACAAATTTCCAAAATTACATATTCAGGAATACAAAGCTTCTTGAAGTAACTAGATGATTCAATGACATTTAATCAGATAGTAATGAAAGAACAAGACTAGATAGACATGGAAAGAAAGATATTTTGTATTGATTGATTTTTACTCCTTTACACTTTTAAAAATAAACCAAGTTCCAGCCCTTCTAAATGGTGTAGAGAGCCCATTATATAACTTACAAATTAGTTACACTTGGTAACTGCTTCTTTTAACTAAAATGCTTAATTAAGGAGATGCTTGACATAAAATCCTCAACTAATTACAATAAGCCCAATTTGAAAAAGAAGGAAAGGAGAAGCTGGGAGGGAAAACAACTGCCTATTGCTGAGGAGGGCCCACCGACTTGAGGATCCGTTGTCTGAAATTTTTTAATGCTTCCGCTATGTCTCTGCCTCATGGGACTGATGTGTTGGTAGTAGCTTGAGTCCAAGTTCCTAGAATTTCTCCATCTCCTTATCAAACTCAGTGTGTGCATGATATTCTTTATTAGCTTCTTCAATAGCAGATTGAAGGGAGAAAATATCCTTTATCTTCTCTTTGGTAATTGATTCCTCCTTGAACAAGTTTTCCTTAACAAATGCCCTGAATTGAGTTTTAATTTCTTGGAGGGAGAAAGGAACACCTGAAGTTTCATCATGAAGGTGATAGTGAATATCCTTGAAAGCGGATACAACACAAGTTTTGAAGGCTTCTCCCTTCTGCCAACTATTCCTCAATTCTCCTAAAGCCTCCTCCAACACTTTTATTTTCCATTCCACGCTAAAAACCCATGACCTTGATAAATTATCTTTGGCATCATCAAAAACCTGCTGGCCATCAATATATTTTCATCATCCTATCCCATCAGGAAAAGATCCACTATGCAGCTACTCCAAAGTTTGAGTTCTTTATCCATGGTCCCAATTGTGGAGGAGAGCTTTTGTTACAGATTAGTCACCTTCTCATTGAGTTTGAAAGATTTTACAGTAAAATTCAAACCTAGAACGATCATGTCATCCACCATGGCTTTCGTATCTTTCTTGTAGATGGAATACTTATGTATGTCTTTAATTTCGTAGAATTCATCTTGACTAAGAATCATAGGTAAGTGAAAGGCGATCGGTGGAGAAGGATCCAAAACCTTATCCTTATATAGTAATAACTTCATGAAGCTAGAAAGAATTTGAGCTTGTTCCTCTAGCTATTCTATAGTCTGTTTACCTTTTTCTACTCTCCCAATAACTCTGGTTACTATTTCCTGGAGGTTATGTATCTCACTCTCAGGGGTAGATTCTCCCATGGGATCCTAGAAAGCTCTAGATCAGAGGCTAGTATATCTTGTTCTACCTTATCAACCTTAGGTTTTGTAATCTCTAGAAATTGCTGGCCTTGGACATCTGTCACTATCCTTGAAGTTGTTTTATCTCTCTTTGCTGGAGCAAAAGGAGTAGTGCCCAACAAGGCTACCACAACATCAAAAATTTTCCCTGTCAATCGAGAAGAGGGCTTCCTCTTCTTCTGTTATCAACAAAAGGTTGCACCCATGCAAAAGTGGAGGAAGAAGGAGGAGCAAGAGAACCAAGAGCAAGAGAACTCATGGCACTTAAAGTATTCACTACTATTGCTTCTAGTAGAGATGTGAGTGGAGTAGGTGGGGCTTCTTGGGCAGAGGAATCAGTGGTACCTAGAGGTTTAGTGTTATGCACTTCCTTCTCTTTATCTATTACAGCTTCTAAAGTTCCTGCAGGGACTGGCACTTCACTATCATCACTTTCACTGAGAACAATGATGTTCTCTAGCCCCGAAGGTAATTCTGAATGTTTTAACAGGGGATCTTCCTCAATAGGCTCCTACTTAACCTCTTTCACCTTCTTTTGATATACTTGAGTAGATGAAGAAGGGGTGGATGATTCAGGTTCCTTACTTGAGGAAGGAGGAGGAGTTTGTGCAGGTACCTCCGAGCTAGGTGTATGTGATTCCTTCCTTGGTGTTGAAGTGTCTTTAGAGGAAGATTCTCCTAGATTATTCCTAAGCTCTCGAACCCTTCTGTCAAACCAGACCTTGGTTCTTACAAGGATAAAATAATCTTAAAATTCATCTTTTTCCCTCTTTTACCAGTCTAGATCCTCAAAGGAAGTATGCTTGATCACCGTATCATATTCATATGATAACATGTCTATATAATCATCTTGAAGCCCTTTAGGAATTTGATATAGATTGACCTTCTTTATCAGCTGGAGAGAGAATCTGCCATAATGCCTTTGCCTTGCTTCAAATTCATCTGCATAATCGGCCCAATACTCCTCAGTATTTGATCTGTGATGATAATTAATTATAAGATTTAGCTCAAGGAACTTCTTCCAATCAAAACAGGTCCTAGGCATGAAGAAGTGAACAGTGATGGGAGTAAGGGCCCTTTATATGTTTTGAACATCAAAAGTTGTTTTACATGTATAATTTCCCAAAGATATGGGTAAATGCAGCCCAAATATTTTCTTTTCTCGGCAGGTCTATATAACTTATTCAATTGCTCTGCATACTTCAATCAGAGCCATCTTATCATTACAAAATGTAGGAAGTTTAAGAGGTGTGCTCTCATAACCGGCTAACTTGATATATGAAAACCTTCTGAACTGAATGAAGAAAGCTCCATATTTTTCTATCAAGTTGATTGCCTCATAAGAAAATCTTCTGGCAGTATCACTTTCAGAAGCCTCACAATATACATGGTAAAAGCATCATTCACCCTCCTAAAGTTATGGTTGTTGGTTTGCTGTGGTGAACTCGAGGGCAGATGCATAAATGGGTTCAACCTTCTGACCCTCGATGTATGTGAAACCAAACCATTTTCAAGATGCTGCTAGGGTATACATAAGATAAGAAGTCATATAGAACTTCTTGGTTTGTTGCACATTGGACAACTGTTCTGTCAAATTCATGCAAATGATCTCTACCCAATTGATGTTTTGGCTACCTTCATAGATGATGTTGATTAGCGGGCACATCCAGAAGTGAAATTCATTGGTGGAGGGTAAGCCCATGACACGAGCTAACAAGATGATGAAATCAGACAGTTCTTCGTTAAAATCAGCCCTAAACAGAGCCTTGGAAAGTCAAGACGCCCCCTTTTTAGGGTTCTTCAACCATGAATTTGCTATCCTCACTTTGTATTTATCGTTTTCTTGCTTGAAGAGAGTCTTGTGCTTGAGCTTGAGAGATAACAATGGAGTTTTCAATTTCTGGGATACGTAGAGCAGTAGTAATGGTAGAACATCAAGTTTGGTGATTAGTTCCCCATGCACATTAGATAATTCATTTGTGTCAGGGTTGAAGTGAGCTCCACAGGTGAGTATAGTGTTAGCACATTATACAAAGATTGGGAAACTCACAACAAATGCAAGGCCACTATCATTAATCATTTGCGCCATGGGAGAAGGATTAGGGTTAGTTATCCTACTCTAGAAATCACCAAAATCTAGGTGACAAACCTCACTATCCCCGATATCGGGAACAAAAGATTCGAGTGGCGAAACATGTTCCTGACCCTAAAATTTGATCTTCATGTTGACAATGTATAGAGAAACAAACCTTCACAACTTGAATCTGCAATAAAAATGCAAGGGAAAGGGAGCACGAGTAGACGGTCTTGATTGCAAGGTTTTGAGTGAATGGCAGAAAGTAAGCAATGTGTAAAAATGTGTAGAGGGTAGTCCCATTAAATAGCCATTTTAGGAGAGAGAAGGTTATAAATGTGCATTAAATTCATATGCATTGACTCAAAAAGGCAAGCATCGGGAAGAGTGGAAAAACTAGCTCGGATGGTCTTTGGTACATTTGGGACATGAGGGATGTGAAAATGTGATCCGGCCAATGTGGGTGATGTGGGTAATGCGGGCCAAAAGAGCACGGGCAGTCCAGGAACTTAGAAACACGAGGGATGCGAGGGGCATGAAGACGTGATTTCGGGGCCAATGCATGTGATGTGGGAAAAGTGGGGATGGACTACACAGATGCTTTTGGGACAAATAAGATAAAAGTACATGAAGGGCCCGATGCGGCGGATCCGGGAATGAGAGGGTCCGGTGGAACTTGGGACATATGGGACACAAATTTCTGATAGAACCGAAAGTTAACAAATTTCAGGGAAAACAACCAATCGGGGAACAGAGAGCCTCTAAAGAACTTGGGACATATGGGACAAAAATGTCTGATAGACCCACAAATCACTAAAATGACTCAAAAATGTGAATTTTCCCTAACTCCTCAACTTTTCTCTTCACTAGAACATCACAAAAGGTGTTAACTCAAAATTTTCAATTTTTGACTTTCGAAAGAGGGGAAATTTTGAGAGGACAACAACTAGCTCTTTCTAGGGATGACTTGGCTAGATTAAAAGAATGAGACAAGGAAAGAACTCTCTGAAAGCTAGGGGAAGAAGACTAGTGCCTTATCCATTGGGCCATGGAGTCAAAAAGCAAACCAATATAGAAGACAACACCCCAAACAAGGAAATAAAACACACCCTATACATAATATACAAAAGACTTCCCATCCACCTAGGACTTAAACAATTTCAGGTACTGCCCACTATAAGGAAGTGGGAGAGAAGAACCATCCATGTAATCAAGATAGAAAGAATTCTCACCAAAGCAAAGTTCCTGATTTCTAAAGGATTGAGCCAAAGAGAATCATACTTACCATGGATTCCTCGAGGCTCATGTCTTTTATCCCACAACAAAACAATGTCTCTAACTTTGAAATCCTGGACTTGGCCTTCTTATCAAACAAAGATTTTACCTTCTGTTGGTGAGCAGATATTCTATCAGCAACCTGCAATCTGTCTTCATTCAACTTATGAAGATACATGATCCTTTTATCTAAAGAATCATTGAAGTTGGTGTCTTCAATGGCCTTCATTAAATACAAGGCTGGTAGCTCCACTATTACTAGTAATTGAGCTTCCACGCCATACACCACTTAAAAAGGGGACATCCCAATAGCTCTTTTAGGTGTAATCCTATCTACCCAAAGAGCATCATAAAGTTTCTTGTGCCAGTTCCTCTGAGTTTTATTAACCAATTTCTTTACTATAGCCACCATATTTTTGTTTGTTGATTCTTCCTGTCCATTCCGTTGAGGATAATAATTTGAAGAGTGAGCCAGGGAGATACCATATCCATAACAAAAATCCATCATCTCAGTTGAAGAAAAATTTAAAGCATTATTAGTCACGATATTGTTTGGCACACCAAACCTCACCAAGATGTTTTCTTTTATAAAATTACATACTACTTGAAGTAATACTTTACTTGGGATGGCTTCTACCCACTTAGTAAAATAATATATGGTAGTCAACACATGAGTATGTCTAGCACTTGAATATGGATTAAGTGTTCCAATAAAATCTAAACCCCATTGTTGAAAAGGCTCTTCAATCACGATTGTTTTAAGCGGCAAGGTAGCTAACTTGGGCCTACCCACAAAGGTCTGACAAGCTTCATATTTATCAATCCACTTTGATAGATCTTTGAACAAGTTAGGCCAATAGTATCCTGTATGAAGAATCTTGTGAGCAGTGACAGTAGATGAGTAATGGCCTCCACATGCTTGATCATGGAAATCCGAAAGAAGCTTCTTCTGTTTCTCTTTATCAATGCATTTTAGAAATCTTCCATCCATCCCACATTTGAACAAAGCATTCTCCCACAACACATATTGGGCTGATCTTAACTTGATAGCTCTTTTCTCCTTGGCAGTCAAATGAGAGGGACATTCTCCATAGGTGAGAAAATGTGTGATATCAACATACCATTCATCAATTGAGCTGAGAAATAAAACATAGGAACATCAACTTCATCCTTAGGTAACTCATGGCCAGCTCCTTCAGCAATGAGTTCACACAAGCCTTTACCGTAGACTAGTTTGGTTGGTTTGATGTCAATATCATATTATTGAACCTTCGCCACCCAGTTCCCTCTCTTAGTTCCAAACTCTTGCTGCGTGAGAATAGACTTGATGGTTGTGTCAGGCACAAGTACTGTGGAGTGAGAGTTAAGAATATAAAAATGAAACTACTTGACAACTTTAACCACTGCAAAAGCATGTTTCTCCATAATTGTGTATTTCAACTCATGATTTTTAAGAATGTAGCTCATGAACGTAATTGCGATTTCATGATCATTAGAATCTTTCTAAGTCAAGACAATAGCCAGGGTGTTATCTATGGCACATCAATAGATAATAAAATATTTGCTAAAATATGGACATGCTAAGATATGAGTTCTAGCAATAGCCTTTTTAATACCTTCAAAGGCTTCTTTCCCTTCAGAATACCAGCCAAACGTTTGTTTTCCTTTCATAATTTGGGAAATATTCAAAGTTATCTCTGTAAAATCAGAGATGAATCTTCTCAGAAAGTTGATCTTACTGAAGAAAAAATGCACTCCCTTCTTCTTTGGTTGGAAGAGGAATCATGAATAGCTTTGAACTCATTCAGGATCAATTTTGATTCCATCTTTAGAGACAACATGCCCTAACAATTTTCCCTTTGTGACACAAAAGTCATATTTCTTGGGATTCAAACAGATCCCATGTCCTCTACATTTCAATAGAACTATTTCTAGATGCTGAAAATGATCTCGCTCTGGTTTTGGAAAATACGGCTAGGTCATCTAAGTACACAACAATACATTTCCCTTTCAAGCTCCCAAAATCCAATTCCATAGCCCTTTGCAAAGTGGCACCGGCATTAATGAGTCCAAAAGGCATCCTCTTGTAGGAAAAAGTACCCTATGGGGTGGTGAAGGCCATTTTGCGCTGATCTATGGTATTGAATTCTACTTGATTGTACCCTGAGAAGCCATCAAGCATGGACAACATTTCATACCCCATAACAGCTTGTAAAACTTGATCTATCATAGGCAGAGGATATTTGTCCTTCAAAGAAGCCTGATTGATTCTATAATTCAACACGAGATACAAATATCACCATTTTTCTTCCTGGCGAGAATAATATTGGAAATCCATGTCGAATGGTGAATGGGAAAAATAATTTTTGCTTTCAACAACTCATGTATTTCCTGAAAAATAGTGTCAGCTATCTTTAGATTGCATTGCCTTTTCTTTTGCTTGAAATTTTTAATCCCAGGTTTGAGAGGGATGAAATGCTGCATCTCCTTTGGTTGGAAAGCTTTTATATCTTCATATGAATATGCAAGAACATCCCTATACTTCTTTAGGAGGTTCACCACCCTCTTCTTTTCTTCTAGTGTACAACATTTTCCAACGTTCACCATCTTGGGGTCAGTAGAGCTCCCAATATTAATTTTTTCATACTCAGCAAATTGTTGTAATCTAGTAGAAGCTTTAGACTTAACATACATGTCATGTTTATCAAACAATTCTTCTAAACTCACCAGCCCTTTAGGAATCTTGTTACCCTTGAGTTTGATGCACCCATCTTGATCTATTTCCTCTTTGACACCCTCTTCGTTGGAAGATACACTCTCACGAGGAAAATTGTCACTCCCTTCGAAGTACAATTGTTCAAAGTTATCCTTGAGCTCTAAGAAAGAAATAAAATGTTGATCATCATTGAAAACTTGCTAGCTACTTGCATTATCAAGCACATTAGGCCTATGGATCATCTCAATGGTAAACTTATCTTGAGAGAAGTTGGGATGAGGTATTAGCAATGATCCTGAGATAGCTAGTGAATCAGCCCTGGTGTTCTTTTCCCTAGGCACTCGATTCAATAAAGAAAGCATCAAGAAATTCAAAAGAATCCTGCACTGATTCTGTAATGCTTCAACCTTCTATTCTTTACTTGAAAAAGGTCTTTGACTTGTTTAACAACTAGTTCTGCATCTCTCGTGAGCTAGAAGATTCTTCACACCTTTTTCTTTTGCCACGTTAAGTCCAAGAATGAGAGCTTCATACTCTATTGTATTATTGGTATTTTCAAATTGTAGTTTGAATGAGAAAGGATGAACCTTTCCTTCAGGGGATATCAACACTACACCAGCTCAGAACCAGCCGAGGAACAACTTCCATCAAATTCTAAATTCCAAACACCATTAGGATCATGAAGTACTTCTTTGGGAAGCTGAGTTTCCTCTAGAGACATAATCATATAGTTACCATGCCCAATATCCTCATAAAGTATTTGTGCTTTGGGATCATCTGTCTTTTGTACAATATACTCAGATTTCTTCTCAGAAACAACTTCTTCATTTTTCATTAACTGGTATGAGGGCATGTGACCAATCCATTTGAATTTCTCCTCCCACATCCTCGTAGAAGTTCCTACTTAAGAGCATACCGTATGAAGGAGGGATATCTACAACTAGGATAGTAGCCAAGACCTTTTTCTCAGGTAAAGTAGCAAATGCTACTTGTGCATCTTTAATTCTTCCAATTAGGGAACTTCCTTACTTTCTCGTGGAATAGCAAGATCCATAAGTGCGTGTGAGAGTTAGACCCAAAGCATGGGCTACTTTGGCAAGCATTACATTATCTCGATGCCCCGAATCTATGACACACGATTCTTGAGTTTATGGCTGTTATAAGAAGGGTCACATAAAACGGCTTGATGTTCTCATTAGGTGAGGTGACTACAACTACCAGATTTGGTTGGGGTGTGGATGATGGAGTAGGTAAAAGGCCTTTAGAGGTAGTTTTGGAGTGAGAATTGACAAAGTGAACCATTTTGGAAAAAGCTTTAGGATGGGTTTGATAATACTCAGCCTCTAAAATTTGAACCTTTCTTTTTTAAGGTGATCAATGATATCAAAAGATCCAGAGGTGGATAGGCTATCATCACTAGGAATCTTAGGTTTATCAGATTTAGGAGTTATAGAAGAAAAAAATTTAGTAGTAGAATTAGGAAAAGTAGAATTGGCAGAACTCACCTTCTGTGTGGATGTAGTGGGGATAGGAGATCCTCTTTTTGCAATAACAGGGATAGTCGTGGGATGCTCCTTGGATCTTTTAGCGGGATGTATCACTTTCTCCCTTTTATTTTTCTTCTCTCGAGTCATGACAGTGTATGATTCACTATTCATATCTGCTACTACTTCATCATAATCATCTTCTTCATCAACACCTTCAGTAGTGAAGAAATTAACTCGAGATCCCTCAAGTTCCTCCATCTCTTCATCAACTTCTTCCTCAAGTTCTTCACAATCTTCATTAACCTCTTCATCTTTAGGTTCTTCAACCTCACAAGTTGCATTAACAAGGACCTTGATGGGTGGACCCTCAAGTGCTCGCCTTGTCTGAGAAGCAGGAAAATGATTTCTAGGCTAAAAATTCCTCCTTGGAACATCCGCATAGGGGGCATGCTGGGCTAATTGTTTTTTGATGGCAATGAGGTCATTTGTAAGCTTTTCTACTAATGGATCAGTATTAGGTCTGAGATTGGAAGAGGATGAAGAAGAAGGCCTAGATTTAGAAGGGTCTCTTTTCAACTTGCAGACATAATGAAATCATCTTCAACGTTAACAGCTAGTCCCTGATGCTCAGCTAATGTCACGAGATTGGCTATTCTCAATGTGTAGCTAACTTTAGGTAATTGAACATTCAGGAAGAAACATTTTTGAATTTGATCTACAAGTTGAGTGTCTGGTGGGATTTTCTTAATCAACTTGTTGAATCTAGCCACAAATTCCCTCATGGATTCTTGTGATTCCTTCTTTATTTGAGAAATTTGGGCCAGCAAAGCATGTACGTCCTCTGTAAGTTTGAAACGGTTCTTAAATCTTGTTCTCATTGTTGTCCAACTAGTAATGGCCACAACAGGAAGGTGATAGAACCAATCCACTTTGCATTATCCTGTAAATTCTCTATAAAAAGTATCACCTGAGACATCTTCATGTTTAACTTTGAGGACTCCACATGCAACTATGAAGGTTGTGATATTTTCATCAGGATGGACCTTTCCATCACCTCTGAACTTGGGGAAGTTCTTCCTGTTACCCCTGGGTAACTCATGCAAAGGCTGAGGAAGGGTAAGAGGCCAAAAAATGGCCCCAAGGTAATGGTGCTACCATCCTTGGAAAGATGGCTTGGAGGGGAACTGAAACACCAACAAGAATCAAAGCACAAAGATTAGGGCTGAGTTTCTCTGGAGGGATACCACCTATAGGGGTTCTATCTTCAACAGGGGGAGTGCTTGTTGAACGAGCTCTTCTATTTCTTCTTGTTGAAGAAAAAGGGAAACCTTGCTGTTCCAAAAGCTAAAACTAAGAATATTCAATACCAAGGGCCCTCCTTCTATGATTAAAACATAGAGTTTCCATATCAAAGGATGATCAAGAAATGATTATAGAAGCTGGAAAATGTTAAAAAAATTCTGCAAAGAGAGTCGTCAAAAATTGTTGGTCATCAAAAAGGACTTAATTAAGAACAACAGTCAGGGGAAAAAAATTCCCTCCTCTTTAATGGGAGAGGTTCCCTTATTTAAAGGAAAAAATTATTTACACATGTACAGTGTATAGTTTTAATGGGAACTTGGGTATCATGAAAGTGTTAAAATAGAACAGATCATCAATACAAAAGGATAGAGGAATGAAGTAGTTGGAAGGGGTAGAAAGGCACTCTCAAGAAATATAGATAACAAAATAATCCCTTACGCATGCCAGAATAAAATTATTTGGAATAGAACCATTTACATTTGAAACAACAAGATGTTATTTGAAAGACACAAAGTTCTAGAAATTACATCTACAGGAATACAAAGCTTCTTGAACTAACTAGATGATTCAATAATATTTAAAAGATAGTAATGAAATAAAAAGACCAGATAGACATGGAAAGAAATATCTTTTGTATTGATTGCTTTTTACTCCTTTACACTTTCAAAAATAAACCAAGTTCTAGCCCTTAAAAATGGCGTAGGGAGCCCATTATATAACTTACAAATTAGTTACACTTGGTAACTACTTCTTTTAACTAAAATTCTTAATTAAGGAGATGCTTGACACAAAACCCTCAACTAATTACAATAAGTCTAATTTGAGAAAAAGAAGGAAAGGAGAAGCTGGGAGGGAAAACAACTGCCTATTGTTGAGGAGGGCCCACCGACTTGAGGATCCATTGTCTAAATATTTTTAATGCTCGCGCTATGTCTTAGCCTCATGGAACTGATGTGTTGGTAATATCCCCGAGTCCAAGTTCCTAGGCATTTCTCCATCTCCTTATCAAACTCGGTGTGTGCATGATATTCTTTATTAGCTTCCTCAATAGCAGATTGAAGGGAGAAAATCTCCTTTATCTTCTCTTTGGTAATTGATTCCTCCTTGAACAAGTTTTCCTTAACAAATGCCCTGAATTGAGTTTTAATTTCTTGGAGGGAGTTTCATCGTGAAGGTGACAGTGAATATCCTTGAAAGCTGATACAACACAAGTTTTGAAGGCTTCTCCCTTCTGCCAACTATTCCTCAATTCTCCTAAAGCCTCCTCCAACACTTTTATTTTCTACTCCACATTGAAAACCCATGACCTGATAAATTATCTTTGGCATCATCAAAAACCATGCTAGCCATCAATATATTTTCATCACCTATCCCATCGGGAAAATATCCACTATACAACTACTCCTTTGTTTGAGTTCTTTATCCATGGTCCCAATTGTGGAGGAGAGATTTTGTTGCAGATTAGTCACCTTCTCATTGAGTTTGAAAGCTTCTACAATGAAATTCAAACCTGCAACGATCATGTCATCCACCATGGCTTCCATAGCTCTCCCGTAGATGGAATACTGTGTATGTCTTTAATGCTTTGGACTTCATCTTGAATAAGAATCATAGGTGGCGGAAGGGCAGTCAAGTGGGGTAGGATCCAAAACCTTGTCCTTAGATAGTAACGACTTGATGAAGCTAGAAAGAATTTGAGCTTGTTCCTCTAGCTGTTCTATAGTCTGTTTACCTTTTTCTACTCTCCCAATAACTCTGGTTACTATTTCCTAGAGGTTATGTATCAAGGAGTAGTGCCCAACAAGGCTGCCACAACATCAAAATTTGACCTTGTTAATCGAGAAGAGGGCTTCCTCTTCCTACTGTCAATTAAATGTTGCACCCATGCAAAAGTGGAGGAAGAAGGAGGAGCAAGAGAACAAAGAGTAAGAGAACTCATGACACTTAAATTATTCACTACTATTGCTTCCAGTAGAGATCTGAGTGGAGTAGGTGGGGCTTCTTAGGTAGAGGAATCTATGGTACCTGGAGGTTCAGTGATATGCACTTCCTTCTCTTTATCTATTACAGCTTCTGAAGTTCCTGCAGGGACTCACAGTTCACTATCATCACTTTCATTGAGAAAAATGATGTTCTCTGGTCCCGAAGGTAATTCTGAATGTTTTAACAGAGGATCCTCCTCAATAGGATCCTGCTTAACCTCTTTCACTTTCTTTTGATATACTTGAGTAGATGAAGAAGGGGTGGATGATTCAAGTTCCTTATTTGACAAAAGAGGAGGAGTTTGTGTAGGTACCTCCAAGCTAGGTGTATGTGACTCCTTCCTAGGGGTTGAAGTATCTTTGGAGGAAGATTCTCCTGGATTCTTCTTAAGTTCTTAGACCTTTCTGTCAAACCAAACCTGGGTTGTTACAAGGATAGGGGCCCAAATATTAGTCAAGTCATCTTTCTCCCTCTTGTACCAGTCTAGATCCTCTAAGGGAGTATGCTTGATCACTGTATCATATTCATATGACAACATGTCTGTATAATCATCTTGAAGCCCTTTAGGAATTTGATATAGATTGAGCTCCTTTATCAGTTGGAGAGAGAATCTGCCATAATGCCTCTCGCCTTGCTTCAAAGTCATCTACATAATTGGCCCAGTAGTCCTTAGTATCTAATCTGTGATGATAATTAATTTTGAGATTTAGCTCAATGAACTTCTTCAAATCAAAATAGGTCCTGGGCCTGAAGAAGTGAACAATGATGGGAGCAAGGGCCCTTTCTATGTTTTGAGCATCCAAAGTTATTTTACATGTATAATTACCCAAAGATATGGGGAAATGCAGCCCAGATATTTTCTTGTCTCAATAGGTTCTATGTAACTTATCCAATTGCCTGCATACTTCAATCAAAGCCATCTTATCATTACAAAACATAGGGAGTTTGAGAGGTGTGTTCTCATAACCGGCTAACCTGATATATGAAAACCTTCTGAATTGAATGAAGAAAGCTCCATATTTTGCTATCAGGTTCATGGCCTCATCAGAAAATCTTCTGGCAGTATCACTTTCTAGAAGCCTCACAATGTACATGGTAAAAGCATCATTCACCCTCCTAAAGTTATGGTTGCTGGTTTCAAGGGTGAACTGAGGGTAGTATGCATAAATGGGTTCAACCTTTTGACCTCGATGTATGTGAAACCAAACCATTTTTGAGATGTTGCTAGGGTATACATAAGATAAGAAGTCATATAGAACTTCTTGGTTTGTTGCACATTGGACAACTGTTCTGTCAAATTCATGCAAATGATCTCTGCCCAATTGATGTTTTGGCTACCTTTACAGATGATGTTGATTAGCGGGCACATCCAGAAGTGAAATTCATTGGTGGAGGGTAAGCCCATGACATGAGCCAACAAGATGATGAAATCAAACAGTTCTTCATTAAAATCGGCCCTAAACAGAGCCTTAGAAAGTCAAGATGCCCCCTTTTAGGGTTCTTCAACCATGACTTTGCTATCCTCACTTTGTATTTAACGTTGTCTTACTTGAAGAGAGTCGTGCTTGAGCTTAGGAGATAATAATGGAGTTTTCAACCTCTCGGGATATGTAGAGTAGTATCAATGGCAGCAATATCAAGTTTGGCGATTAGTTCCCCGTGCACATTAAATAATTCATTTGTGTCAGAGCTGAAGTGAGATCCGCAGGTGAGTATAGTGTCGCACATTATACAGAGATTGGAAAACCCACAACAAATGCAAGGCCACTATCATTAATCATTTGCACCATGGGAGAAGGATTAGGGTTAGTTAACCTGCTCTAGAAATCACCAAAATCCAAGTGACGAACCTCACTATCCCCGATATTGGGAACAAAAGATTCGAGTGGCGAAACATGTTCCTGACCCTGAAATTTGATCTTCATGTTGATACAATATATGAGAAATAACCTTCACAGCTTGAATCCACAATAAAAATGCAAGGGGAATGGGAGCACGAGCAGACGGTCTTGATTGCAAGGATTTGAGTGAATGGCAGCAAGTAAGCAATGTGTAAAAATGTGTAGAGGGTAGTCCCATTAAATAGCTGTTTTAGGAGAGAGAAGGTTATAAATGCACATTAAATTCATATGCACCGACTCAAAAAGGAAAGCATCGGGAAGAGCAGAAAAAACTAGCCCGGATGGTCTTTGGTACATTTGGGACATGAGGGATGTGAAAATGTGATCCGGACGATGTGGGCGATGCGGATAATGCTGGCCAAAAGAGCACGGGTAGTCAAGAAACTTAGAAATGTGATGGACACAAGGGGTGCAAAGATGTGATTCATCTGATGCGTGTGATGTAGGAAAAGTGGGACAGACTGCACAGATGCTTTTGGGACAAATAAGACAAAAGTACATGAAGGGCCCGATGCGGCGATTAGGGAACAGAGGGTTCGGTGGAACTTGGGACATATGGGACAAAAATTTCTTAAAGAACTGAAAGTTAACAGATTTTAGGGAAAATGGTTGATCGGGGAATAGAGAGCTCGATAGAACTTGGGACATATGGGACAAAAATGTCTGACAGACCCGCAAATCACTAAAGTGACTCAAAAAGTGTGATTTTTTTCTAACTCCTCAACTTTTCTCTTCACTAGAACATCATAAAAGGTGTTAACTCAAAATTTTCAATGTTTCGACTTTTGAAAGAGGGGAAATTTTGAGAGGACAACACATAGAAATGGAAGAGATTTTAGAGTAGGGAAATTGGAAGAAATTTACTATCTCTTTACTCTCTTCACAAGGATATCTCTCTCATGAAATCACAAAAAATAGCTCCAAAATATAATAAGTCTAAGAAGTTTTCTTAGAAGAAGCTCAAATGAGGAGCTTGTTACAATTTATAGAAAAGAAAGAAACTCTTCATATTCCTGGTGACTTTTGAAATACTTTAATATGACTTTAGACTATTCATATTCCACTTGAATATTTAAGTCCCTTTTATAAAAGCTAGGCGACTTAAATTTTACCTTACATTTTCTGCTATGTGACAAATTCCCCATTGATAAAATATTAAGTTCTAGAAGTTAGTAAAATATTAAAGTTCTAAAGGTTAGTGATTAATCAAAATGATAAAAAGTAATTATTATATTATTTTACAAAGATAGAATATTATTTAATTCGAAAAGAAAATAGTTAATTCTAAGGTTATCTCAAATAAGTGTATTTATTTATTTTATAAATATTGTATGTTATTTGATTTATAATGAAAATAATTAAATGATTGAATTACTAGGGTAATATATAATGAATACCCCTTCAAAATAGGGGTAAAATAAAAGAGTTATAGGAGTTCCTCGGACCGCTTTTAAAGGAGGGACTAAAAGTTATATAATGAGCCCATTATGGGTGTATGTAAGTAGTGGTAATATGTAATAAATAAAATACACACCGCTAATTTATACGTATCGAGTGTTAAAGTAATAATGTGCGTAAATAAAGAGTTAATAAAAGAGTGATTAACCAATAAATGGTTTTGAATTATCTATTAATTATAAGGAAGTAATATTATATGAATAGATGTGATGATTTATAACCACCTCTCAAAAACTATAAATAAGATGACAAACTTGGAAATGGGAGAACATGAAATATTTTATATATTTAAAGACCCCTTTAATATAGGGTGGGTTAAATAAAAAAAACTTCTCGTGTATTGAGAAGGGTAATTAATGGGTACCATTTGGAAAATAATCACCCTTCTCAATACACGAGAAGTTCTTTTTATTTAATCCACCCTATTTTAAAGGGATATTTAAAATATTAAATATTTCATGTTCTCCCATTTCAAAGTTTGCCATCTTATTTATAATTTTCGAGAGGTGGTTACAAATCATCACACCTATTCATATAATATTACTTCCTTATAATTAATAGATAATTCAAAACCATTTGTTGGTTAATCACTCTTTTATTAACTCTTTTTTTATGCACGTTATTACTTTAACACTCATACACACATAAATTAGAGTGTGTATTTTATTTATTACATATTACCATTACTTACATACACCCATAATGGGTTCATTATATAACTTTTAATCCCTCCTTTAAAAGGAGTTCGAGAACTCTTATAACTCTTTTATTTTACCCCTATTTTAAAGGGGGTCTTCATTATATATTACCCTAGTGATTTAATCCTTTAATTATTTTCATTCTAAATCAAATAACATTCAATCTTTATAAAATAACTTTAGAATACACTTCTTGTGAGATAACCTTAGAATTAACTATTTTATCATTGTAAAATAACATAATAATTACTTTATATCATTTTGATTAATCACTAATCTTTAGAACTTTAATATTTTACTAAATTATAGAACTTAATATTTTATCAATGGGGAATTTGTCACATAAGAGTTTCTAAATTCACTTAAAGTTATATTAAAAAGTACAAACCTCAACATAAAAATATAACATTGATGAGAGAGAGTGTTGGGTTAGAAGAGAGAGAGAGAGAGAGAAAGAATAGGAAGAATAAGAGAGAGAAAGGGAGAATTGTGTAGAAGAATGAGTTGATGCAGTGAATTTGATCTCACTTCCGCCTAGTTTCCACCTCATGCTCCTGAGAAGGCCTCTTTCCCACCAAGATCCTTTTTGAAATGAGTTACTATAGGTTCCACTTTGGCATGAGGAATGTGATCATAGCTCAAGGTATCTATCCATCCATCAGCCACATTGTTGATGTATTTACACTTCCCAAACCATGATGAATGTTTCTCTACAATAAGTGCAATAGAGGCCCTAATATATGAGAGGAAGTCAAGGGTACCCTTAGTGAAGGAAAATGTATTACCTATCTCTTTCTTGACATGTTATTTAAATGGACCAATCAACTCATCAACATTTGTGTCCTTGGCCATTGCAGGTATTACAAGTTTCTGAGTTTTCCGATTTATACTATCCGTGAGTTGTATGCTTACTCCTATTTTTCCTCCACCTCCGTGATGGCTCAATTAATTTCCTCAAACCTTATTTCCAAGGCCCTTGCCCATACATGAGACAAGTCTTTTGAAGGAGTTTCAAAAATCTTCTTGTTGATCAACTCTTGGTGATGAGTGTTGCTCATTTCATCTACTACTGAACCAAAAGTTTCTCGATAGTCCCTTTCTTTTTCCAAGTCCTCCATGAGTGCCCATGTCATATTTTCACACACATGTAAGTGAAGAGTTTGACCAATTATTAGGGTACTGTGTTTCCTTTTTCAGAAATTGAGTCGATCCATTCATCATTCATTGCTCCTACATTGTGAACTTATGCATCCTCTTAATATACTCTGGAATGAAGATATTGATGGGCACAACTTCTTGTATGGGGATTTTTTTAGCATTGGGATCAACTAGATGTTACACATACAATAATAGAGTTTATACCTACTCCTTTAGTTCATCAATCTTCTTCTTATACTCCTTATTCCTCTCTAGTATGCGAGCGGAATATTGTTGATACATGTGAAAATCCCCTTCATGAATTTCCTATCCCACTTGGATCGTGCTCATCTCATAGTTAGCTAGTTTCATCTCATCCACTAGCTTGATTACCTTCGGTCGAGCTACTTCAATGTATTGATTACCAATTTCCCCGCTATAGAACCGTGAGGCCATATGTGTGAGATTTCTTGATATTTTTTATTTAGCCAATGAGATAATTGTTGATATATCGGGGATAACACTTGTTACAAAGTGTGAGTGTTAGGGAAAATCATTTACCTGTATTGAGAGAAACATCTCATCAGGTTTGAGCTTGATGATAAGTGCATCAACCATTCCATGTTCTTGAGGGGGAGATAAATCCTGAATGAGAGATGTATGGATGTAAAAATAGGTGAGATCTCTTGTTTTCACTCCAAGACTGGGTCTTAAACCCCTGTGTTCTTCATCCACTTGTGTCTCTACCATTGGATTTTCTTCCTAAATTTCTACGATCGAGTCATCCTCTCCCAGTAACATAAATGAGTATTCTTCTACCCTAGATTTATTTTTCGTCTTCTCATGAGGAGAATCTTCCAACTTCATGGCCTTCCTTTTTGAACTTGATCCAGAGTATTTAGAACTTGAAGTAACCTCTACAAATTTTGAAGATGATTGATGGGATGCTTTCTTATGAATTAGAGGAATTCCTCATGACTGGATGATCATGGTTCTCTTCTTTTGAAACCAATTTCTCATTCTCCTTACCAATTTCTCATTCTTCTCCTTTATATCCCCTGATTCACAAACATACCAATTGATTGGAGGAAAGGAGTACATCTTGACTGCAACGTACTGGGATCATTCATCTTTGTCACATCATCGTGGAAAATATATTCATACCAAGAGAAGTTGGATTTCTTCATCTCACTAATTTTCATCCTCATATGGTCCTTTTAACACACTTTAAATTCATTAGAACAATTGGCCTAGTAGTCCTCAACTTGTGGCACATGTTGTAATTATGGGACATAGAAAAATTCGAGGCTTGGTAATGTAGGAATACAACGTTAAATGAGTGAAAGTGGCCTCTAGATGAGATGTGTCATTTGAGTTCTTTCATGTGAATACCCCAAGACAGATAGGAAATGAAATCAAATTCTTCCTCCTGCTTATAATCCTTTTATTCACTTGAATGATATGTTTGAAGTGCTTGAACAAAAAAATTTGGTCACTAAGGTACTTGGGAAGCCTTAGCGGGGCTTATTCAAAGCCAACAACTCAAAGGTAGGAGAAGGTCGAGAATTGTATGAATTAAGAGCCATATTTCTTAATCCAAGACACCACTTGTGGTGACATCCTAGCTTTCATATACCCTTATAAGCGGTGAAATTACATTGTGAACACATCGTTCACGTGAGAGAAATGTATATGGATTTGCTCCATTTCTGATTATGGAAGATTCTCAAACTTAGGTACCTTGGGAGTGATATTCTTCATGAGGACCAATCCTTTGAAAGATCTTAAGCTAGCTAGGAGATATACCGAGTGAGAAGTCATGGAACTTCTTCATCATGGGTACCTAGAGAAGTTACAGATGGAGATTATCATTGATGATCTATCACCAATCAATTTTATGCTTTCCTTTTGTCAACATCGGGATGAAAAGGCCCATCCTGTATTGAAAGTATCTTGTACTTTCTTCACCCATAACTCTCCGAGGAAAGCGATGGAATCTAAATATGATTCTAAAAATCACACCTTGTAAGGTTATTAGGCATATTTGAGGTATTTCTCCCTATTTTCAACCACAAAATAAGTGTAACCCCTTGCACATAGGCATCCATCATTTCCCAATCATGCAAGGCTTTGTCCTTTGAGATGATAACCATGTTGGGTGATGTAGGTATCTGTAGAGAAAGTGAGATGGTTATAAGGTTAATGAGTTCCATCATTGTTCCATTTTCATCTCAAATGGTTTGCACTTTGGGCTTATAGTGGTGAGGGTAGGCTAGGACCAACTCAAGACTTTACACGTACACCTTTCGGGTGTCCTATGACGGTGAACAAGCCACTTGTGAATATTTGTTATTTAATCTTCTTTTGGTCTTTAGCTACCATACAAGTTATAAGATCATTCAGATCCATGTACAAGACATCATTATCTTCTATCTCATACTCACAGGTGAAGCGTTGCACTATTTTCCATCCCATCCACTTATTCTTCATGTTTTCCTTAGAAAGAATAACTTAATATTTTTAGGAAAAAGAAACTCCCTCGAACCTCAACTAGATGTTGCGACTTTGATTTCCTTTTCTCACCTTTGTGTTCCTCTCACCTTCTGGATAAAATTTCCATTTTTAGTAGGTGCTCATGGGAGCACTTACTATTTTTTGTAAGTTCCAAAATTGGACCAAAATTCCTATTCGGTGGATTTGCATCTGCAATGCATCATCAATGTATCCTTCTCCTTCACAAGTTCTTCTATTCATGAATTTCCCAAAATAGAAGTCCCATATGTAGAGGAGCTGCTATTTTTATAAAGTGGCCTTCTACGGAGGTGGGAATGATGTTGAACAAAGTTTTTCGACATGGGCTTTTTACCAATATCATCCTTCTCGAAATTTTAGACCTACCCGCTCAAAAGTTTATAAGATTTTAAACTTTTAAGTTTTCAACCTGGCAGTGCTTATGTACACGAAAACCATTAATGTACCTCAAAAATTGTAGGTCTGGTTTTCTCCTCTATTCACAATGAAATTTATATTTTTATATGGGTTTTTTCCTCTTGTGCTTCTAGTGAAATCTCATTTTGATCCGACTGCCGGTTTGACGGGAAATCCAACTTCTTTCTCTATTGGGCTGAAAAGAAGATTTATTCATTGTGAATGTTTTATGGAATGAGAGGAGGGTATGAAGGTATGTTTTCTGATGGTTTTGGATAGAGGAATGAATAGAAAAAAACAATTCATCAATCCATGCATTTGTTTTCAAGATTTCTTCAAATTTCAATTTCACGACAATGGGGATTTCTACTGTTCTTCTTCTCTATTCTTCATTTCTTCTCCTTAGCTCAATGAAATATTCTTCTCTCGGGACCTAATTTTTTCCATGAGAAATAGTATTTCTTCTCTTTGGTGGATCTTTTTGAGCTTCGGCAATGGTAGAGTGGTGGTAGGAAGTTGCAGAGGAGTTTTAAGATATGGTTATGCATAAGTATGTTAGAAGTTAGAAGTGATAAGTGAGTGGGGTTTTTTAAATTTTTAAATAAATATGAGAAGGGATGAGGCAAATTTTCATGTCCCTAACGTCCCTCACCTTAAAGGGACTTGATGGACATTAAATTCCATGGCGAGAAAGGTGATGACACATGGCAGAGATCCAACGATAGGGAATGAAGGCTAAAAAATCAGATTTAAAGCATGGAGGGGCTTGAATATGGTCATATGGGTGACTAGAAGTGTCCTTAGAGGAATGCAAGACAACAAATTCCATAATACTCTATGTTATGACATAGGGTTAGGATCTTACACCTGCTTTGGCTGTCTTGGCGATCTGGAGGTTGTATGAGGATCTCGAAGGTCTTATTGGGGCTAGGTACATTTTTCCATGTGTGATGTCCCTAACCTTGATGGACACAAGGGAAAAAAGATCCCACCAAGCTCCTGGAGCTGACACGTTTCCTCCCAAAATTTGACTAACTCCCAAACTTTCTCCAAGAGGGAAACTTGAAATGATGATAACTTGAGCTCCCGATGGAATTTTCTTATGAAATTATATATGATCTTGACTGGAAATAGATTTCATAATCCAATGGTTGGGGTATTATTGTCTTGATGCTTCCATATTATTCTGAAAAAGAGGATTTTCGATCTAGTGCTCCACTTGTGCATGAGAAATAATAATTTCAAACCGATTGTGCCAAAGTGTTGAGGAAAAATAATTTAACCATATTGTAGGACTTGGAATTACCTTTCAGAGTATGTTTTATTTTTCTCCTAAATCCATTTGGAGCTACCAGAATCACCTTTGGAAGTGCAATGACTATTTTGGCATGTGCACTGCCTCAACTTGTGAACCCTAATTTTGGTGAAACTACCCCAAACTCTAACAATATTTTTCTAAATCTTCCCGAATCACTTCCATGATGTCCCAAGGCCTTTAAATCACCTTTGTGTCTAGTTTTTATTTTGTGTTCTGCTCCATGCGGTTTCTCTAGTCCTAGGAAGGTCAGTGATAGCCCTTCCCACAACTGCCTAAAGCTTACAATTTTTAATGAACTCCTAAAATCACCTAGTGGGTTGATTTGACTTTCGTAAATCACCTAGGGAATGAATTAACACTGATTGGGAGGCTACTAGACTAGCTAGAAAGACACAAGGTGCCTTAGAATGATAGAATGTTAAAATTTTGGTATAGGGGTGTAGTTGTCATGCTTGGAAATTGTAAATTTCCTTGTTACAAATTTATGAGACAAAATTTTTCTCTATCTTGGGGACATGAGATGGTGAGTGAAGTGAAGAAATGACATGGGAAATCCAGAATCTCAATTTTAGACCATATGATTCATTGACCAATACCTTATCTATTGGTCTCTACAGAGTCATGTATAATCTACAAGAGAGGAAGATAATGAAGAAGAAACACACACACACACACACACACACACACACACAACGACTCGAAAGGAAACACACGACACACAAAAGGAAAGGAAAAAAAGTAAAAGAAAGGAAAACATACCTAGTAATCACCTATGGTATAAGGTGGGAGAAACCTACTTTCATTGATGATACAATTTTAGGTATTGCCAACTACGAGGAAAATATAGTGGCGTTCCATCCAAATATGAGAGTAAAAAACATTCTCATTGCAAGCTTCATTATTCTATTATGGGCCAAGACATAATGAATCAAAATTTCCATGGCTTCCTTTTGGTTCTCTTATCTTGTTTCATAGCAAGACGAGGTCTCTAACTTTTAATTCTCTTTCTTTGGATTTCTTGTTAAAGATATTCTTTACTTTCAATTAGTGCTCCTTGATACGGTCCACAACTTGGATTTTGTTTTCTTCTAGTTTCTCAAGAAATAGGATCCTCTTGTTATTGGAATCCTTGTATTGTCTATCTTCTATTCCCTAGAGAAACTTGAGATCTGACATCCCAATTGTGATGGGTATTTTTCTTCGACTCCATACAACAATTAGAATGGTGACATACCTATTTCCTTCTTGGGAGTGATCCTATCCACCCACAATGCATCATACAAATTTTTGTGCCAATTCCTTTGGTTTTCATCTATGATCTTGCGAACAATGGTTATGATGTTCTTATTTCTTGCTTCAACCTACCCATTTCCCTATGGATAGTAGTCTAATGAATGAGACAAAGAGATTTTTTAGCCATATCAAAACTCACTTAACTCCCTTAGCATTTTTTTTGCTACAATCTTATGTGACACTCTAAAATGTCTGCGATATTCTCTTTGATGAACTTGCATACTTGTTTCGGTGTTGGCTTATTTGGA
The DNA here is from genome assembly GCA_018340775.1 of Taxus wallichiana var. yunnanensis. Lineage (NCBI taxonomy): Eukaryota > Viridiplantae > Streptophyta > Pinopsida > Cupressales > Taxaceae > Taxus > Taxus wallichiana. The sequence continues at coordinate 562,839,866 of CM031235.1, read as the reverse complement.
CAAAATGGATTCTACCCATTTTTTGAAGTAGTATGTCTCTGTGAGCACATAAGTGTTACTGTGCTTGAGAGAGGATTTAGAACATTCATGAAATATATTCCCTACTACTGAAATGGTTCTCTAGTAACAACCTGGCCGAGTGGTAGTGCTACAAGTTGTGGTCTTCCAACGGAATGTTAACATGCTTCACATTTTGAAACCCATTCTTGAGTGTATGCAAAGAGGTTGGGAAAATAATACCTTCCTTAGAGGATCTTGTGTGTAGTTATCATCACTAATAAATTTCCACCACATACTTGGTCATGGTATGCTATAAGAAATTGTTCATGTCACTCTTTGTCTACACATTTGAGGAAGCATCCATCAAGGCCTCTCTTCTAAAGTGCATGGTTCTAGATTACAAAATTTGTTTCCTTCATCTTGAGTATTCTCCTTTGCTTGTAATCAAGATGAGAAGGGAATTCTCCATAAGTTAGGTAATAGGAAATATCAACATACCACTCATTAGTAGTGGTTACAAAGAGAACCTATGGATTATTTTCAAAACAAGTTGGGCAAGCAGTTGTCTTCACCATGTTGAGCCTTGAGTGCTTCATCTTCAGCGATCAACCTACACAAGCCATTTCCTCATACCAAATTGGAGGGCTGGATATCCAAATCATACTCTTGAATTTTTGTAACCCAGTTTCCTCTTTTAGCTCCAGGATCTTGTTGTGTCAAGATGGACTTGATTGCACTATTGGGTACCATCACCATAGTATGAGAGTTGAGTATGTAAAATCTGAAAATTTTATAGCCTTGACTACAAAGTATAGGCATGTTTCTCCAAATGGTTGTATTTTAGTTCATGATTCTTCAATGGGCAGCTCATGAAAGCAATGGGTGCCTCCACACCTTCATCATTCTTTTGGACTAGAATGATAGAGAGTGTGTGTTCCGATGCATAACAATACATGATGATTTTTTTCTTGAAATCCGGAGACATGAGAGTCAGGGATTTGGAAATGGATTTCTTCATTTCTTCAAAATTTGTTTTTCCTTTTTATTCCATTTAAATTTTAATTGAGGTTTCATCATGGTAGTGATGTGATTTTTCAATTCTATAAACTCTGGAATGAAGTGACAAAGGAAGTTTACCTTGCCAAAGAAAGAGTGGAATCCTTTCTTGTTTGTGGGTAGAGATAGTGATTGAATGGCTCATACTCTCTCAGGATCAATGTGTGCTCCGTGTTTTTTCACAATGTGCCCCAACAACTTTCCTTCCATGACTCCAAAAATGCACTTTTTCAGGTTTAACGATATGCCATGTTTTCTACACCTTGCAAGTACCTGTTCCAAGTGATGGATATGGTCTTCCATTTTTTGAAAATACCATGAGATCATCAATATATATGAAGATGCAATGTTTTGAATATTTTAATTCCAATTACATTTCCCTTTGAAATGTAGCTCCTACATTGACTAGGCCGAAAGGCATTCTACTATACGTAAAAGTGCTCGAGGCATTATGAAGGCTATCTTGGAGTGATCCTCCTTTGCAAATTTGATTTTATTATACCCTGAGAATCCATTGAGAAATGAAATCATTTCAGATCTAGTGATTGCTTGAAAAATATGGTCCATGATAGGGAGATGATAATTTTCTTTTAGCAATTCTTGGTTCAAGTTGCTAAAATCTAAACATATTCTTATTTCACCATTCTTCTTCCTCATGGGCACAATGTTGGCCACCCATGTTGAATGATGGATGGGAAAGATAATTCTTTTATTAATCATATTCTTTTCCTCCTCTATGATTGTATCATCAATCTTTGGGTTATATGGCCTTCAATTTTTTTTCGAATGGCTTGGCCTCTGCTCAAGGAATCAAGTGATGTATTTCCTTCAATTGGAAGGATTTGAGCTCATCATAAGAGTAGGAAAAATAATAGAATATTTCTTGAGTAATGTATAAAACCTTCTCTTCACCTCAAGTGAACAAAACATTCCGATATTCACCATCCTTAGCTCCTCCGAGGTGCCCATGTTTTCCAACTCAAAATCGGTTGGCGAGAATATTGTTTTTCTTTGTCTTGAATGAATTGTGTGTTTGTAAAAGATGTTCTCTAGAGAAACTAGGCCTTTAGGAATCTTGTTTCCTTTCAATTTTATCACTCCTTCTTCATTTATCCCTTCAATTTATTCTTTCTCTTCTTCATATATCGCTTCTCTGTGTGGTTTCTCGCTTCCTTCAAAGAATATATTATTGGAATTTTCCCTTTTTTCTAAGAATTCCAAGATATGATTTGCATTATCTGGTACACCTGAACACCATCTGAATGGTTACTTTATGTTTTCCAAAATAAGGATGAGGTGTTACTAGGAAAGATGACACTACAAGGGAATCATATTTTTCATTATTCTTTCTTCGAATAGACTCGATGGAAAATGCATCAAAATACTCAATGTAGTCCCATAATTTGTTTCTATAATGTCAGAGTCTTGGATGTTTGACTTGATATTGCTATCAAAATTTCTTTACTATAACTTATGCATCACCCTAACATCTCATCTTAATTATTCCCATATCTACTTCCATGCCCATTCCTAAGAGGAGAGCTTCATACTGTCATGTTATTCTTATTATAAAACCGTAGCTTGTATACAAATGGGTACAATTATCAAAAATGAGATTACAACACCACGGCTGCTCTCAAACTTGCTCTAGAGTGACTGTCATCAAACTATATTGTCCAAACTTGGTCTTCTTCCTCCTCCATAAGAAGTGGAAATTTCTAATTTTTTTCAGATGTGACAAAGTAATTTCATATCTCATTGTCTGGAAATAGAATGTTTTCCTTTGGATCATCAAAATTTCGTATCATGTACTTTATCTTCCTTACTAGAAATAATTTCTTCATTTCATACTTTAATGGGATATTTATAGATGACCAATTCATTTTTATCTCTCCACTCAAATCTATGCAATATCTACGGCTCAAGAAGAACCTAAAGGATGCTAGAATGTCTACCACCAAGATCATGAGGAGTGCTTTCTTATCTAGAAAATTAGCTAGTGTTACTTGCGTATCTTTTATTCTTCCTACCAACGAATTTTTTTGGATTCCATTGAATATTAGGTTCCATTTTCCCTTGTCAAGGTGAGGCATATGATATTTATAAGTTTGATGGGAATCACATTATCCGAGGCTCCAAATTTTATGATGTAATTATTTAGTTAGAATCCTTTAGTGAGGAGTGACAGTAGAAAGGTTCAACCTTGTTAGTTTTGGAGACACTGAGGGGTAACATGTTTTGAGAAGGTGGTGTGGATGGTTTGGGGAGTAAGCCTTTGGAATTTGGACCTGATGTTATAGGATTACCACCATGGACTACATCAATGAACCTATCAAATTGGGCAAAATGCATTTATTGGTAATCTATTTCGTGATCTAGATATTATTTTTCTTACATGTTATACAAAGGTAAATGGGGTTATGGTCGAAGGCAGATGTTCCAAGAATGACATAAGATTTACATGGTGAAGGTATTTCTACTTTGGGGATTGGTTTTTCTTTCACGGGAATAGTAGTTATTTTAGAAGGAGATGGGAATGTAGGTTTTGGTGGGACCTTGAATATTTTTGTAGAAACAACATTTGAAGGAGAATTATTTTTAGAAATTTTAGAGATAGAAGGACACATTAATTAATTTCTATGGAAGCATGATCCTTGCTAAAAATGGGTCTTGTTTTTCTTTGGCCGACTCCATCGAAGGTGGTAGTGGCAATCTTGTGCTTATGATTTTATTTTTGTGGAAACTCTACAAAATAATATTCTTTCTTATTATTTTCCTTCACTATAGTCACCGAGGATGAGGCATATTTCTTAGACTACATGCAATTGAAAACTACACATGAGAATCTTAGATCTTCATCATCATCATCATCTTCATTTTCAATGTGCTTGATTAGTTCATTGTGCGTATCACCATCAACTTCCTCAACCTTAAGATATTTGTCATCATCACCCATATTTTATTCTTCAAGGTTTTCAATTTACACTTCCTCCTCTAGTTCTTTGGTGTCATACGCAGTATTGACTTGTGGTGCTTCAAGAATTAGCCGGTGAGGAGGTGGAGTAATCCTTGGTCTATTGGGAGGATTGGATTCCATAGATTGTTCCACATTGTGATCTCGGGATAGTTATTTTGTCAAGGAAAAAAATTCATTTAACATTTTTTGGAACATTGGGTCCACGGTGACTGAGCCTAAATTCTAGCATTTTTGCTTTCCATTCAAGTCTTTCACTTTACTAGATAGGATTAGGTCATCATTAGTTTCTATCACGGATTCCTAAACTTCCATAAATTTTTTTTTGGTTGGGTTATTCTAAGGAAGAAACCTACTTCTAAAGGTAAGGCATTGATGAAGAATCTCTTCAAATTATTTTCAAAAGGCACCACATCTTCAGGAATTCTTCTTATCACCTGTCATATCTTGCTACGAAGTCTCTCATTGATTCAGAGATTTCCTTCTTCATTTGCACCAATTGGACCAAGAGATCCTGGCAGTCCTCCATGGTCTTGAACATGTGTTCGAATGAACCTTTATATCATCCTAATAGGTGAAATAGCACACGGTAGCATGTAGAACCATTCGACAACTTTTTCTTGAAGTGACTCCATAAAGATCCAGACTGACACATCTTCGTGCTCAATGCCCAATACACCACAAGAGGTGATAAATGCTACTACATGTTATTCAAGGAGTTGAGAACTATCCCCTCTAAATTTTGGAAAAAAAAATCTTGGGTGTTTTTGTAGCTTGTGAGGTGATTGAGCAAGGGTGAGTGGGCAATTGTTTTTACCCATGGTACATTAGGCCTACGTTCCTCACAATCACGATCTGCCATACTGTTTTGGATTCTAGATTCCAAATTCTCTAAGGATGCGGCTTCTATTTCTGCTACTCTTGTCTTCTTTGGCTTGAGATCTTTCAATTTCTTCAGTTTGAGCTCTTATTTCAGCTTCAACTCTTGCTTCTCTTTCTCTAGGTTCTCGTTGTCAAAATTTCACCCCCGTGGTAAATTTCGATAACATGCATCAGAGTTTTGCAGTTCCAAGCATGTAGATTGATCCAGGAAAAATCATAAAAAATGACTAAGTCCTAGTCCTAGGGGCAGTCGGGACATTTGGGACATCTAGGCGCGGATCGGCCGAAAAGCCTCCAGGCGGCCCGTGAAGCAAAGGGACATCTGGGACAGAAGTACGCGGCGGGTGCGAGAAGCCGATCCGGCCGAAAGAGGAAGAAAAATGACTAACTGCTGAGTGGGACAGTTCGGGACAAGAGTACATGAAGTATGCGAACCAGCTGGATCAGCCAAAATGGGAACAAACAGTCTGGAAGCAATTGGGACATTTGGGCCGTGATGACGCGAACCGGCCGGTTCGCCCAAAACAGAGAAAGTTCGTACTGGGACATCCGGGACGAAGGGATGCGCGGGACACGGATTGCCGAAGGAGCCGAAAGCCACTCAAACAACGCCACGTGTCATCGGCAAAATGAGGGACGAGGAAGCCCATTATGGGCGGATCGGAAGTTTTTGGCCCAAGCAATTTGGGACATCCAGGACATAAAGATGCGAAGGACGCGAAGGGCCGAAGGAGCCGAAAGGGCCGAGAACCAACTAGATCACGACACGTGTCGCAGGGGAAAGAGTCCAAAGGTCAAAGGGAAAATTTTGAGGGGTCAGCCCGAGCGAATCAAAAGAGGACATGTGTCCTATGGAAAAGGGAATGCGGAGCTAGGGAAGGTGTTAGAGAATTTGGCATGAGTTTTGGCTGAAAAGCTAAAAGCCAAGGTCTGCCCTGCGCCCCTGTCGGCCAATCAATGCATGCCACATGTCCAAGTTTAAGGGGCCCACAAGGAAATTTCAAAAGAAAGCCCACCGAAAGGCAGAGGAGAGAGAATCACGCGACCAATCAATGTGTGCCACGTGTCATCCAGGTGGCAGAGCGCGGGAAAGATTTCAAAACACGTTTTCGCCTGTTTTGTGCCCTAAAACTTCAGACCTCCATAACTTTCGATCCAGAGCTCGGATTTGCACGTTCTTTATATCAACGGAAAGCTTATGAAATTCTCTACATGATTCTAGGATCAATCTCGAATTTTGGTGCAGTCTGGAGAGAGAAAATTGAGAAATGGCTCTGACGCATGATCATGGCCAGAAGCGACGCTTTCAACGATCGGTTTAATGCACATGGGTCGCATTCTTCTTCAAAGATGGCGAAGTGATGTCTCAACCACCGATTTTAATGAAGAATGTGTTTTGGTCAATGGTTGGGCCGCTTACATTTTCCTATGTTTTCTGTCTCTGGGCTCGACCCATGCATTGTATAAAGCCGATTTGGCTCATTTAGAAAAAAAAGAAGAGTTGTTCATATTTTCTCGCTCTCTCGCCTCCCTTCTTTTCTTCTCTAGGGTTGAAAATGGAGTTCGAACCTCCTCCCTTGCTCTCGTAATGGTGTTTTTGCCTTTTACTATTGAAATGATGTTCGTGTAAAACTGGAGCAACAAAATGTGTTTTGTGATGCATCTGTCCATCCTTGCTCGTTTTTGCTTGTTCTCTTCTTGCCTCTCTTCATTACAGGTATTTGTGCATGTTTGAATGTTCATTGCAGGTTTGGAGCTGTGTTCATGGAGTTTTGGGACATTTTCTATGTGAAATCTATCCTTGGGCCTGTGATGCATCTGTCCATCCTTCCCATTGCTCACCTCTCTTTGTCCCATGGTAGTTTTGATAGATGTCCAACATTCTCCTTCTCTGGTGTATCACCGTTTTAGTGTAGGCTTTTGTTCTTTTCCTTTCTCTCTCTCTCTCTCTCTCCTTGGCATGGTTAGATTAGGATTAGATTAGCTTGCCTGCACTGGAATAGCTTGTGGTAGGTAGTTTAGGAGCAGGAACCAGCCTTCTCTGGAGATTCCTCTCTCAGTTTCACAAGTCCCACGCTTGGAGAGAGGTTTCCATGTTGTGCAATCACACTGGATGCCTGAGTGATCAACCTAGAAGCCTGATCTGCATCCAGGGGTGCTGTGATTTTGCACTAACAGTTTTGGCATGCCCGGTGGGACCTTAGAGGTCTTCCACTTCATCTTTTGCAGGTTGATGTGTTCCTGTGAAGATTTCAGCCTTTGGAGGCACTTGCAAACACATCTGGCGACTCCATCTGGTCAACAACCCATCTCTGAAGTTGCAGACCTTCCTTTCCATTCATTTTCATTCTTTTTCTATCCATTCTTCCTTCCATCTCTTCCATCATTCTTTCATTCTATGAAGTTGTGCAATCATGACTTCATTTCCATCATGGAATTCACATCAACAACAACAGTATATTCCACCTCCAACATGTTTTACAAATCCTCCAAATCAGCATTTTGAGCAGATTCAAGATCAGTATGCATACCCATATGAGCAGCAGTGCCAAAGTCAGTTTGGCTATGGAGCTTTCCAAGAGCAAGAGTATGCATATAATGAAGACAATCAGATGCAAGATGCTGGTCTGTTGGAAAAAATCCAAAAGATGGAGGTAAAGATGGTGCAGTCCAGAGAAATAGCTCAGATGAGAGCTTTCAGAATCGGTTACAGGACCCCTTGTCCATGGGGAGGCCCTTTTCCAAGACACTTCAGCCCTCAAGAAAAGCTGGACTTCATGATAAAGATGCTGCCCCAACTTGCACAATGGACAGCAGGAATAGAGGCCTATACATTCGGTGTTGAACAACCTTGTCAATGGGTAAGTTCTACACCATCATCCGGTTTTTCTCTTCCCATTACTCAAGCAGCATCATCTCATTTGGACTTGCAAATTTTAAACTCTCCATCTGCTGTCCCAAATGTTGATTCCATGTCTCCACCTCTCAGTCTTCCACCTCATCTCAATTCTTCTTTCCTTTTTCCTTCCAAATCCAAACCCCCTCCACAAGAGCTAAATGAAATACCTCCCACTCCAAAGAAACAAGAGGTTTCACCTCCTCCACCACCACAAAAAAATGTCAAATCAGTTGAGTTACAACCCATCCCTCCTCTTGCATTCCCAAATCCATGTTGGGAGGATGAAAATCAGAATGCCAGTCAAGGAAAACAACAGCAAAAAGAGAAGCCAAACAAAGATGAAGAAATTCAAAGTCTGAAGAGTTGGGCTCTTAGATTTGGGATGACAAAGATCCCCTTGATGGTTAAGCCTACAGAAGAGGCTAAGGTTGGAGAACAAATGGTGGTCAGGACTGATTCTGTTGCAGCAGAAGAAGAAGATCTTGCAGTCCCAACTTGTCCTCTAGAGAAGCAGGTTGAAGAGTTTGACTTGACAAACTTCATGCTGGAGGAGGAACTCATTCAAGAGCAAGATTGTATTCAACTAGTAGAGGAAGGAGAAGTTGCTCCAAATCCAAAAGAAGAGGAGCACAATCTAGCTGTGGAGGAGAAAAGTGCAGATCCAAGAGCTCTGAGCACAAAGCAGGCTACAGGAGAACCTTCAGTTCTTCTTTCTACTTCACCTCTCTCAAGTTCTAGTGCTGAAGAGGAGTTTGACCTCTCAAACTCAATGTTGAAGGGAGAAAGAAACCATGGTGGTCAAGTTACAGATCAAGAAGACACCATGGAGGAAGTTGAATATTTGCAGCAGGACAACAATAAGGCAGTTTATCTGTCAGATTTGGAGGACTGTTTTGATGGAGAAGAGCCGGTTGAGTTTCCACCTTTCTCTCTTTCATCATCCACACTCCAAACACTTGAGTCTGCTGTCATGAAGGAGGGCATTCATTTACAACAGCCAACATCTTATAATAGCTCTTCGGAATCAAGATTGGAAGATTTTAATCTTTCACGTTCTTCATTGGAGGAAGAGAAAGGACAGAGGAATTTCACCATTTCTTCCACACCATCCATTCAAGAAGGTCTACAAGAAGACTCCATTCTTGGGGTTGAAAATCACAGCAATGGGCATACTCAAAGGACCATACCTTGCCCAATCAGGTATTTGGCTTCATTGGAGCCAAAGGAGAAGTCACAACCAGTCATGCTTGCTTCTGAGCATGAGGGTGAGCTACAAAGTACCAAGGATCAGCTGCCATACCTCTTCAATCCAAATGCAGAGCAACTAAAAGAGGTATTGGATTTGTTTTCAGCTGATACTTTGATGATTTGGATAGAAGACCAGCTTCTTGTTGATTTTCCATCCATCCAAACAGCCATGATCAGTGCCAAATCAATTGCATGGCTGCCACTTTTGAGAAAGGGAAGCTATTTCTCACAACCAATTGCAGGGTTTGTTTAGCTTGCTTTTGCTTCCAGTTAGAGTAGAGTAGGTAGGTTTGCTTTCAGTAGAAGAAGTGCTTGTGCACACTCTGCATGTTCCATTTGGGACATGTATGATTTTCAGTTTTGTACATAGTTTTGGTGTTGTTGGTTCTGCTCTTGCACAGTTCGTTTCAGTGGCATTTTGGTAAGAACAACTCCATGTCCGGTGGGTTTCAAGTGGCTCAGAGGGAAGTTTTCAAAGTTCAGATCAGTTTTCAGGCTTGCTTATGACTCCATGCCCAATGGATTGCTTCAGGCTACTGATCATTCATCTAGCAGGTAGATGACCCCACTGAGTCGCCAAACTGTTGTCAAAATTTCACCCCCAGGGTAAATTTTGATAACATGCATCAGAGTTTTGCAGTTCCAAGCATGTAGATTGATCCAGGAAAAATCATAAAAAATGACTAAGTCCTAGTCCTAGGGGCAGTCGGGACATTTGGGACATCTAGGCGCGGATCGGCCGAAAAGCCTCCAGGCGGCCCATGAAGCAAAGGGACATCTGGGACAGAAGTACGCGGCGGGCGCGAGAAGCCGATCCGGCCGAAAGAGGAAGAAAAACGACTAACTACTGAGTGGGACAGTTCGGGACAAGAGTACGCGAAGTACGTGAACCGGCCGGATCGGCCGAAATGGGAACAAACAGTCCGAAGCAATTGGGACATTTGGGCCGTGATGATGCGAACCGGCCGGTTCGCCCGAAACAGAGAAAGTTCGTACTGGGACATCCGGGACGAAGGGACGCGCGGGACGCGGATCGCCGAAGGAGCCGAAAGCCAATCAAACAACACCACGTGTCATCGGCCAAATGAGGGACGAGGAAGCCCATTTCGGGTGGATCGGAAGTTTTTGGCCCAAGTAGTTTGGGACATCCGGGACATAAAGACGCGAAGGACGCGAAGGGCCGAAGGAGCCAAAAGGGCCGAGAACCAACCAGATCATGACACATGTCGCAGGGGAAAGAGTCCAAAGGTCAAAGGGAAAATTTTGAGGGGTCAGCTGAGCCAATCAAAAGAGGACACGTGTCCTATGGAAAAGGGAATGCGGAGCTAGGGAAGGTGTTAGAGAATTTGGCATGAGTTTTGGTTGAAAAGCTAAAAGCTAAGGTCTGCCCCGCGCCCCTGTCGGCCAATCAATGCATGCCACATGTCCAAGTTTAAGGGGCCCACAAGGAAATTTCAAAAGAAAGCCCACCAAAAGGCAGAGGAGAGAGAATCACGCGACCAATCAATGTGTGCCACGTGTCATCTAGGTGGCAGAGCGCGGGAAAGATTTCAAAACACGTTTTCGCCTGTTTTGTGCCCTAAAACTTCAGACCTCCATAACTTTCGATCCAGAGCTTGAATTTGCACGTTCTTTATATCAACGGAAATCTTATAAAATTCTCTACATGATTCTAGGATCAATCTCAAATTTTGGTGCAGTATGGAGAGAGAAAATTGAGAAATGGCTCTGACGCATGATCATGGCCAGAAGCGATGTTTCAACGACCAGTATTAATGCACATGGGTCGCATTCTTCTTCAAAGACATGGCGGAAGGAATGTCTCACCAACCACCGATTTTAATGAAGAATGCGTTTTGGTCAATGGTTGGGCCGCTTACACATTTTCCTATGTTTTCTATCTCCTGGGCTCGACCCATGCATTGTATAAAGCCAGATTTGGCTCATTTAAAAAAAAAAAGAAGAGTTGTTCATATTTTCTGCTCTGCCCTCCCTTCTTTTCTTCTCTAGGGTTGAAAATGGAGTTCGAACCTCCTCCCTTGCTCTGTAATGGTGTTTTTTTCCTTTTACTATTGAAATGATGTTCTGTGTAAACTTCTGGAGCAACAAAACGTGTTTTGTGATGCATCTGTCCATCCTTGCTCGTTTTTTCTTGTTCTCTTCTTGCCTCTCTTCATTACAGGTATTTGTGCATGTTTGAATGTTCATTGCAGGTTTGGAGCTGTGTTCATGGAGTTTTGGGACATTTTCTATGTGAAATCTATCCTGGGCCTTGTGATGCATCTGTCCATCCTTCCCATTGCTCACCTCTCTTTGTCCCATGGAAGTTTTGATAGATGTCCAACATTCTCCTTCTCTGGTGTATCACCATTTTAGTGTAGGCTTTTGTTCTTTTCCTTTTCTCTCTCTCTCTGTCTCCTTGGCATGGTTAGATTGGGATTAGATTAGATTTCCCGCACCTGGAATAGCTTGTGGCGAGTAGTTTAGGAGCAGAACCAGCCTTCTCTAGAGATTCCTCTCTCGTTTCACAAGTCCCACGCTTGGAGAGAGGTTTCCATGTTGTGCAATCACACCTTTGGATGCCCGAGTGATCAACCTAGAATCCGATCTTCATCCAGGGGTGCTTTGTGATTTTGCACTTGAGTTCTTTTGTGTTCTCTACGTAAGTGAAATCTTCAAGATTATTATTGATGTATGGGGGCTCAATATTGAATGGATTGACAATGCTCAGACTCCCAAGTTGACCAGTTGTGTGATGAAAAGATGACCTCTAAATTCGGAGCATCTCTTGTCTTCTTTGAAATTCTTGAAAAGTAGGATCAATTTTTCCTCCATGTCTTTATTGCTGGGTGTATCTTCTATCTTCCAGCTTAGAGATTTATGCTATTCTTTACGGTTCTTGAATTTGTCTTTTTCTTTCAAACTCATCAGCTTGTTCTTCTTCAAGGTTGAGTATTCTCGTAGTGATTAAGTAATGGTTGACACTTTTCCTGTTATGCTAAATAGATTCTTGCAAATCTCAAGGAAAATGCTATTGAATGTGGAAGAGTAGCTCAGGTATCTCAATAAGATGATTTCTTGGAATAGCCATGGTTTGTAGACATGAGGATCATATAGCTATTAAAATTCCTAAATTTTTTTTTTTTGAATTTTTTGATTTTTGATTTTAGTTTTCTTTTTTTTGACCTACTGGTCATATTTAGGTGTAGATGCTGCTAAATCTGCCCCACGGTGGGTGCCAAAATTGGTGGTTATCTTTCCAATGCTTTGAGATTCTAAGTCCCTCTACTTAATGAGTGCATCTTTCGTATGTGCATACACGAGTTAAAAAGTGTTTTATCTGGTGGCCTTTTAGACGAGGATCAAACAAGGGAACTCCATCGACCCTACGGAAAAATCTTTGAGATATTTGCAAGGGAGAATTTTCTAGGAAAGTGGGAAAGGGAGTGAGAAATTTAGAAAAGAGAAACTAATGTTCCAAGTGGAAAATTAGAGAGTTTCATACACAAGCCAAAAATTTCATTACATGCTTTGGAATTTAGAAGAAATCAAATCTGCATAACAAAAACATGACCAAATAATGTTTAATGAGCACAAAGTACCACTAAATTCCTTAGTCAAAAAAGGATAAAATTCCTTCTTCCTTTATTGAAGATCAAGAAGAAATTGTACATAGAATAAAAATGGAAGACATTTTAGAGTAGGGAAAATGGAAGAAATTTGTTATCTCTTTACTCTCTTCACAAGGATATCTCTCTCATGAATTCACAAAAAAAAACTCCAAAATCTAAGAAGTCTAAGAAGTCATCTAAGAAGAATCTCAAATGACGAGCTTCTTACAATTTATAGAAGAGAAAGAAAATATTCATCTTCTCGTGACTTTACAAATACCGTAATCGACTTTAGATTGGTCATATTCAACTTAAATATTAAATTCCCTTTTATAAAAGTAAGGCAACTTAAATTTTACATTATGTTTCTAAAGTCACTTAAACTTATATTAAGAAGTGAAAACCTCAATGCAAAAATATAACATTGATGAGAGAAAGTGTTGGGTGAGAGAGAAGAGAGAGAGAGAGAGAAAGAAGAGGAAGAAGACGAATAGAGATAAAGGAAGAATTATAGAGAAGAATGAGTAAGCGCAATGGATTTGATATTGCTTCATGATTGGTTTCCACCTCACTCCCCTAAGAAGGACTCTTTCCCTCCAAGATCCTTGCCAAAATGAGCTACTACAGGTTCCACTTTGTCAGCACGAGGAATATGAATCTAACTCAAGGTATTTATCAATCCATTAGCCACACTGTTGATGTCTTTGCACTTCTCGAACCATGATGAATATTTCTCTTTGATAAGTGCAATAGAGCCCAAAATATCTAAGAGTAAGTCGAGGGTAACCTTAGTGAAGGAAAATGTATTTCCTATCTTTTTCTTGACATGTTATTCAAATGGACCAATCAACTCATCAATAGTTGTTTCCTTGATTATTGCAAGTACTCCAAGTTTATGAGTTTACTGATTTATACTATCCTACAACTTATATGCTTGTTCCTTTTTTCATCTAGCTCTATGATAGCCTAAATGATTACATCAAAACTTATTATCAACTCCCTTGTATATACATGGGATAAGTCTTCCGAAGGAGTTTAAAAAATCTTCAAGTCGATCAACTCATAGCAATGAGTGTTGATCATTTCATCTACTATTAGACCGAAAGGTTCCCAATAGTCCCTTTGTTTCTCAAAGTTGTCCCCGAGTGCCCATGTCCTATTTTTTGTCGCACACATGTAAGTAAAGATTTTGACTAAATATTAGTGCATCGACTTCCCTTTTTAGAAATTGAGTCGATCCATTCATTATTTTCTCACCCCTACATTGTGAAATTGTGCATCCTCCTGATGGAATTTGAATAAAACTACTGATGGGAATAAATTCCTCCATGGGGATTTTTATGGCATTGGGATCAACTAGATGTTGCACATAGAATGAAATAGTTTATACCTATTCCTTTAGTTCATCAATATTCTTCTTATACTCCTTATTCCTTGCCACCATATGAGTGGAAGATTGTTGATACATGTGAAAATCCCCTTCATGAGTTTTTGGTCCCAGTTGGATTGTGCTCATCTCATAGTTAGCTAGTGTCATCTTATCCACTAGATTGATTACCTTTGACCAAGATACTTCAATGTATTAATTACCTATTTCCCCAATTTAGAACTGTAAGGCCGTATGTGTGAGCTTTCTTGATTTTTTTCTTTAGAAAATGAGACAATCGATGATAGATCATGGGTCTCCACTTGTTGCATAGTGTGGGTGTCAGGGATAATCATTTCCTACATCTAGGGAAACATCTCATTATATTTGGGATCGATGATAGGTGCAACAATTGCTCCCTATTCGGAGGAGGAGGAAAATATTTAATGAGAGAGGTATTAGTTTCAACAAGAGGTGGGACCTCTGTGATGACTCAAAGCGGGTCTTGAACCATGTATTCTTCATCCACTTGTGTTTCTACCACTTTATTTTCTTCCTACATTTCTATAATCAAGTCATCCTCTCATGGTGACGTAAATGAGTCTTCTTCTAATGTGGCTTTCTTTGGCATCTTCTTGTGTGGAGAATATTCCAAATCTATGTGATTCCTTTTTAAAATTTCTCCAGATTGTTTAGAACTGGAAGTCACCTCTACAAATTTTGAGGATGACTGATGGGAGGCTTGCTTCTGACTTGGAGGAATTCCTCATGACTGGATGATCATGGTTCTCTTCTTCTGAAACTAATTTCTCATTCTCCTTACCACTTTCTCAGTCTGCTCCTTTATATCCCCTAATTCATGAACATACCAATTGGTTGGAGGAAAGGGAAACATCTTGATATCTAGATACTCAGGATCATACATCTTTGTCCCATCATCATGTAAAATATCTTCATACTAAGATAACTTGAATTTCTTCATCTCACTGATTGTCATCCTCATATGGTCCTTTTCATGCACTTAAAATTCATTAGCACAATTAGCCCAGTAGTCCTCAACTTATGGATCATGTTGTAATTATGGGATGTAGAAAGAGTTGGGATCTTCTTGTATGTCAAAATTGGGCCTGATAATGTAGAAATGCGAAGTCAAATGAGCGAAAGTGGCCTCTAGATGAGATGCATCATTTGATTTCTTGCATGTGAATACCGCAAGACAGATAAGAAATGAAATCAAATTCTTTCCCCTGCTCCTAATGATTTCATTCACTTGAATGATTTGTCTTCGAGCTTAAACAATAAAATTTGGTCACTAAGGTACTTGGACAGCCTCAGCGGGGCTTGGTCAAAGCCAGCAACTCATAGGTAGGAGAAGGTTGAAAATTGTACGAAATAAGAGCCATATTTCTTAATCCAAGATTTCCCTTGTGATGAAATCCTACCTTATATATCCCCTTCTAAGCTTCAGATCACATACATCGTGAATGCATCATTTATGCAAGAAAATTTTCTATGGCTTTCCACCATTACCAATTGTTAAAGCATCTCGAATGCATGAAGTACCTTAGCAATGATATTCTAGGTGAGGGAATATCATTTGAAAGATATTGAGCTAGTGCGGAAACAGAATAAGTAAGAATTAATGTGGAAATTATACATCATGGGTAATTGGAGAAATTGCACATGGAGATTATCACTAATGATCTACCCCTAGTCAATTCATTAATTTCCTTCGTTAATGTTAAGATGAAAAGGCCCATATAGTCTTGGAAGACTCTTGTACATGCTTCGCTCATAGGTTTTACGAGGAGAGTGATGGAATCTAAATATCCTTATTGAAACTCACACCATTAAAGGTTCTTGGGTATCCTTGAGGGATTCCTCCATATTTTCAACAACAAACCAAGTGCAACTGTTACACATAGGCATCCATTGTTTCCTAATCATGTAAGGCTATGTCCTTGGAGATGATGATCATAATGGGTGATGTAGGTATCTCAGAGAGAAAGTGATATGGTTCTAGGGATAATGACTACCATGTATATTCCATTATTATCTCAAAATATTTGTGCTTTGGGCTGATAGTGGTGAGATCATGCTAGCACCAACTTAATACATTCGCATAGACATTGGGTGTCCTGCATGACAACGAATAAATGACTTGTGAATATCAGATCTTCAATCATCTTTCGGTCTTTGGCTGCCATGCAAATTATAATGTCATTATGGTCCATGTACAAGAAATCACAATATTATATCTCATACTTGTAGGTAAAGGGTTGTGCTAGGTTCTTTCCTATCCACTTCTGCTTCATGTTTTCCTTAGAAAGATCAACTTACTATTTTTAGTAAGTATGAAAAATCATCTCCCTTGAACCTCTATTGGATGTTGTGACTCTGATTTCCTCTTCTCCTTGCATTCCTCTCACCTTATAAATCAAATTTCTATTTTTAGCAGGTGCTCGTGGGACCACTTACTATTTTTAGTAAGTTCCAAAATTGGACCAAAATTCCCATTCTGGAGAATTCTTAGCTACAGTGCATCTTCAATGTCTTCGTCTCCTTCGCAAGTTCTTCTATTGATGAATTTCCCAAAATAGTAGTCCCCTATGTAGAGGACCTACTATTTTTAGAAAGTGGTCTTCTAGAGCTTGGATTGATGTGGAACAATTTTTTCTGATATGGGGTTTTTCCCAATATCATCCCTCTAAAATTTTAGACCTACCTCTCAATAGTTTAGGAGATTTTAAACTTTTATTTTTTGACCTAGTAGTGCTTTGGGACATGAAAACCATTAATGGAACTCAAAAACTACAGGTATGATTTTATCCTCTGTTCATGATGAAATTTTTAATTTTTATATGTTTTTTTCCTTTTGTACTTTCGGTGAAATCTCATTTCGATCTAACTCAGTTTCACAGAAATCCAACTTCTTTCTATGTTGGGACGGAAAGAAGATTCCTTCACCATGAATTTTTTATGGCATGAGAGGAGTGTCTGAAGGTATGTTTATGATGTTTTTTTATCGAGGAACAAATAGTAGAAAAATAGTTCATCAATCCATGCATCTGTTTCAAATATTTCTTCAAATTTCAATTTCATGGCAATGGGGGTTTCTAGTGTTCTTCTTTTTTGTTCTTCGTTTCTTCTCCTTAGCTCGATGAAATATTCTTATTGGACCTATGTATCACCATAGGAAATAGTATTTATTTTCTTTTTGGATATTTTTTGAGCTTTGGAAATGGTGCGAAGTGATGGTAGGAAGCTGCAGAGGAGTTTGGAGATATGGCTGTGCATGAGAATGTTAAAAGTTAAAAGTGGGAAAAATTTGGGGATTTTTAAATTTTGAAATAAATATAAGAAGGGATGAGGTGAATTTTCATTTCCTTGATGTCCCTCACCTCAAAGGTAGGTTAAGGACATCAAATTCCATGGTGAGCAAGGTGATGACATGTGGCAGAGATCCGAAGATAGGGAATGAAGGCTAAAAAATCAGTTGTAAAGTACCGAGGGGTTGGAAGTTGGTCATATGGGTGACAAGAAGTATCCATAGGGGATGGGCATATTTTTACTTTTATTATATCCTTGACCTCAAAGGGACATGAGGGACATCAAATTCCACAATGCTCCAAGTGATGACATGTGGCATTGATATGATAGTTGAGGCTTTGAGCTCCCATGCAAGCACTGGGGATGAACCGGTGATCCTGGAGGTCATATGAGGGTCCAGAGGTATTATGGGGGCTAGGAAAATTTTTCCATGTGTGATTTCCCTAACCTTGAGGGATGTGAGGGACACAAAATCCCACCAGGCTCTTGGAGCTAACACGTGTCTTCTCAAAATTTGACTAACTCTCGAACTCGCTCCAAGAGGGAAACTTGGAACAACGATAACATACCTTTGGTGATGGAATTTTTGATGAATTTTATATGATATTAAATATAAATACCCTTATGAATCAAATGGATGGGGTATCATGTATTTATTCTTCCATCGGTCCCTAAAAATCAGATTTTTGATTTGGTGCTCCACCTGCATGAGTAAAATTACTTTCAAACCCATTGCACCAAAGTGTTCAGTTAAAATGATTTCACCATATTATAGGTATTGGAATTACCTTTTATTTGATGTTTTTTTCCCTAACTCCATCCAGAGCTCCCAAAATCACCTTCGGAAGCTCATCAGATATTTTTGGTTGTGTATTGCCTAGGCCTATGAACCCTAATTTTGGTGAAACTACCCCAAACTCTCCAAATATTTCTTGAATATTCTGAACCACTTCCATGATGTCCTAAGGATTTTGACTCACCTTTGTGTCTAGTTTGGATTTTTATTCCACTCCATGTGGTTTCTCGAGTCCTAGGAAAGCGAGCGATAGCCCTTCCCATAACTTCCTGAAGCTAGCAATTTTTAATGAGCTACTAAAATCACCTACAGGGTTTGATTTGAATTTCATAAATCACCTTAGGGAATGAATTAACACAAATTGGGAGCTTAATGGGTGATTGGGTAGATCCAAAGCACCTCGAGAATGATAAAATGTTAAAATTTTAAATTTCCTTGTTGCACATTTTCAAGAAAACAATGGCATAGATTGGGAAGGAGGAATGAGAGAGCTATAAGATTGTGTGTATTTCCCCCATTGATAGGGTTTCCCAAAATTTTATCAACAAGCCTCCATTTCTTCAACCTAGTCTCGCAATCCGCAACATAATTTCAATTAAAAATTACATATTTTGTTGAGGGATGAACCAATTTGGCACAAATCTTGTCCATGGGTAGGGATTTCTAAAACCAATTATAGATGCCTTCATTGTGCATGTAACTCTATAATATTGCATCATCATCACCATCTCTTCAATCTACATCTATAAATCAACATCTTCCATCGAAATTTTGTCATCATCTATATAACCTTATTCTTGATAAACATTTTGGTTATTTGAATAATCATATGAATCATCACAGTTAGGTTATATGCATGTTCTTCGTAATGGGGCTCATAAAATAGATTTTGAGGTGAACTTTGAAACTTTGGGGATGGAGGGGAAAAGTTTTTCTAGTACAAGTGAGAATCACAATAAGTGAATGAAGCCATGATTGCACAACTTCATGAATGAATGAAAATGGAAAGATATGGAAAGACAATAGATATAAATGGATAGAATGGAAAAAATAGTAAATGGAAAGAAAGGAAAGGTTGTAACTCAAAAATAACGAGTTACCTAATTTAATGGAGTCACCGGATATGATTGAAACTATCTCTAAAGGCTGATATATCACAAAGAGCATATCAAACTTGATGAAATGAAGATGTAGACTAAGATACACACCTTGTCAAATATATAGCTTTGATTGCTAGTCCCAATAGGCATGCAAAAATTGTTGGAGCTCAAATATTCACCCGTTTGTGAATCATAGACAATTCTTGATTTGATAAAACATGGGACTATCTCCGAGTTTTGTGACTCAAACTAAAGAAATACCTTCATAGAAGGCCGTTTCTCTACTTACTCCTAATGCTAAACTACTCCTAGGAATTAAAATGCAACTATCTAACTCTACTCTAACTTTCTAAGGGACCAAGGTGAGAAGGAGATGCATAAAACATAAACCTAAACTAGAGAAGGTGATAACACAAAAATAAGGGGATGAATACTCAAGAAAGAGAGAAAATGGAAGAAAATGATGATGAGGAGGGTGAAAATGAAATCTACAAATAAAAATCACATTCAAAGTTCCTCCTTCATGATGCATTAATAAAAAAACTATTTAAATAACACATACAACACACCTGTGAATGAATGAGAGGTAAGATAATGTAATAAAACAATAGCTAAGGCTGAAATGAGCCACAAAACCATAGATTTTATTGCTTAGAGATCATGCATAGATCATCACAATACAAGAGGAAGATGCAAAAACATTTACAAAAGCATAGCCCAAGGCATGTGACCCTTAGAACACTTATACAACATGAAATGATGCCCTCATATTCCCAAAGTATCCAACATTAAAACTAAGCATCACTTTACAATATATAGAAAAATGGAAGAAGGAGAGCAAGGAAATAGATTCAAATTCTCCTTCCACTAGCCAACCACCTTCATTTAATTTTTTAATAAATTTGATTATCTCTACAAATTCTACCTCCCCACACCATTTTCCTTGTTAAAGAAGGAACAACACCCATACTACATTTAATTTTAGTAGTTGGGCCAATTGGAAAATACTCTTTTATTATTGAAGATAAATCACCTTTACTAGGTCCACCTATAACCTTTCTAATACATAAAATCAAATATTTCTCCATGTAGGAGGAGATGATTTCCTCAATAATATTAGATTTACAAAGATCCAATCATTAGATTCTAAATTAATATCAATTTCAACTCCATGCAGAAATATTTGTTCTCTTTGTTATGAGGACTTTCTCTCGTGAGCTATGTGCATATTTTTACCTCTGCGGTTTCATCTTATTCATTCCACTTTATTCCATGACACTCGATGTAGTGCAGATTTTGTAAAGTAGCTCAAGTTCGAGCTCATTGCAGCAAGGGGATTCAAACGATGTTAGGCCAAGGAGGCATGTCATGGTGAGTGCATCATAGGTTTTAAGCCGAGAAAAGTAGGGTCGATGAGCACCTCGAGTTGATGATGCGGGGTGCTAGGTAGGTTCTACACCTAAAAGCACGCGGACAAGCCAATCGAAGGTGGATTTATGGAAACATTGACATGGTGCATTTTGGTGATTTGGTTAACTCAACTTGGGTGTTGCATCAACAACTCAGGTTTTCAAGCTAGGAAAGCAGGGTTGCTGAGCACCTCAAAGGATGGTGCTATGTGTTTTGCAGGTTTTGAACCTGATGGACAACACCGATTTTTTCAAGAGTAGGCACCAAGTTGGTATCTCGGGAGATCGGTGTAAGGCAAGCCAACTCAATGGTGGAAATAGGAAGACATGAACATGATGCAAGTCGGTGAGTTGATCATGCATGGTGTGAGTTGAGATCTAAACTTGAATTTTGTTGTCATTATTTTACCCTCAACGCTTCTTTCTAACCCTAAACGCATTGGCATATCATCCAGCATATACTAAGTGATCACCCAAGGCATGTGTGGTCATCAAGCCACTCCTTTATGTGAGATTTACAAGAGTTTTATGCCATTAAAGGATGATTATTTACAGAAACATAAGTACATTCATCTACTTTGAAAGGAAGAAGGTCTAGATAAAAGATCTACACATTAATGCATCAAAAAAGCTAAATAACATTGTAATAAGTACAAGAAACCAGATCTGAGTCATGATAAGCCATATAACATGAGGGTTTACACTTGTAAGCAATTTGTATAGAATAGATCTAGGTATATTGATTTAATAGAGTTCTAGTAGCCATATTACATTCAAAAGGGTCATCTACGACCATATACATCAAATGACAGAGACTCAACTCCTACAAACCTATATGATTAGAGATCCTAACTATGATTTTTCCCATTCTATCCCTTGTTATAGATCCCAGTACCCATACATATGCTTAATGGTATCCCTTACAACCCTCTAGCACTAAGTAATCTAAACCCTAGCACCATGAACTCCAAACCCTTAGCATTTCCTAACATTTTTGCAGCACTTTGTTACTCTCCTTATCTTTCTTTGCTTTCTCCATGCATTCTCTTTGCATTCCCTCTGTGTGTTTCTATGTGTTTGCATTCTATTTGTGCCTCTCTCTGTGTGTCTTCTTCTAACCCAAGAACCTCTTTAAATATGATCATCAACCACTGCCATGAATTCTCTTTTGAGTAGATTGCATGCCAAGTGTTGATGTGGTCCTCCATTGGTGAATGCTTAAACTCTTTGCAAACCTTGCACTAACTGTAATTATGTCTCTGGGAATATTCCATGCATGGAAAATCCTTTTCTTGACCTCGAATGTTCCATGCTATCACCTTATCAACTCATCATACCTATTCGGGTCCTCACATTTTTCCTCAAGTGACTTTATGATGTCGATATAGATAAGTCATTTAAATAATTGTTTTGTCTCCCGCGCATGTCTTGGTTTCACTTTATCCCTTCTCAAACCCCTTTTTCATGCATGATTTTCCCTAAGCACCCTTTTATCTAATAATCCTACGTGTGTGTGACTCTTTGTACTTAGAAAATATTTTAGGGTCTAACATCACTCCACACTATGCGTGTTTGTTTTCCTCGAAACATTCTACTTCCTCAAATAATAAATAATAGAGGTATCAAAACAATCAAAGAATGGAAGGATGAAAGAAATGGAAGAATAGAACAATGTGCTACTACTACATGAAGAGTGGGAACTCCTTCACGGATGCCTCAATATTCTCCCATGCATCTACTTCTCCTTGTGCATGCTGAATTAGGTCACCCATTAATGCACTTACTTTATCAAAACTAATTTACTTGCTCTTAGCTTTCAACTTATCAACAATCCTTTCAAAATTATTTCTAAGATCACCTAGTGCATCCATTCTACCAGTGACTTGGGGGTGCAGTTCCTTTAGCTTATTCTTAACTGAAACCCGCGTGATATTGATTGTTTCAAATTTCTTGTCAAATTCACCTAGGATCTTGTCACGCTCCACCCTATTTCCTTTGTGCTTTTCCTAAAATTATTTTAGATCCACCTCATGTGTAGAAACCAATATACTTGCTATGCTATCCGTGTTGGCATAGTTGTCATACATGACCTAAGCCATCTTTGTGACATTCTATTCTACGAAAAGGAGCTCAAAGTACTAAGTCAATATCTCCCCAATATTTTTCTTGTCCTACTCCTTCTCGGAATTTTGTCACCTCCTCTTCTGAGTCTAATGTGAGTAGACACATTTCCATGGGGAGGATGCGGGTCAAGTATTCCAAACATTGCATGGTTGACTTGTATTTTTTATCAAGCGGGGCCAAGTATGGGTGCTTCAAGAGTATGGCATCTGAAACGACCTCTATCTTCTAATGGATTTCATGCACCCTTGCCTATTCATCCCTCATCTCACACCTTAACTACCCACTGATCAATTCCTTTTGTTTTATCCCTTTTTCCTACTCAATGATCTCCTCATTTTCCAAATGACTATCTTACGCCCGCTTACACTAATAATTTGTTGATCAAGTTCCAAAGTTGCTCATTGGACAATTGTTAGGTATTTATAAAGGTTTTAATCCCTTGGCATCTGGTATCTTAATCAATGCATCTCGATTTACCTCAAATTTTGGTTCATCAACATGGGACTCAAAATAAAAAGACATAATTTTCCTCTTGCATGGGTACGTAACCTATTGTTATTTTTCCACTACTATTCCCTTTCCACCTATGTGTGTTGCCTTTGGGAATCTCATTTCTAAGCTCAGTCTTTGCCCATGCTTCTATACTCCTTTCCCACACTCACACTTTCTTTTGTTTCATTTAGTACTTCCTCGGTTATTTACTCAACTTCATGCTCCACCAACTATTTGACAATTCCTTCCACTTCCCTCTCTATGATATTATCCATCTGCTCCTTGGTCATGGTTGGGGTCTTCCGATCCTTCATGTTTAATTCCTCACTCTCTCTTTTTTGTGAGCACCTCCTTCATTCTCATCCTTCTCTTCATTTCCTTCTAGCTCTGAGTCATGTACATAATACATGAGAATGATTCGAGCCTCTTCGTGCTCTTCATCATCTTCATCACCCATATCGGTGTCAATACTTTCTGTTTCACTTGAGTCTAATTGTTTTGTCACCCTCTCATTCTTCCTTACTAATGATTCAATTTTAGGAGACTTTTCTTTTTCTTCTTTCTCAAGTGACTCTTCCCTTATCAGAAAATATTCCTCCTATGGTGACTCCTCCTTGATTGATGAATCTTTTCTCACAAGAGACTTCTTTGATGGATGTAAATACGGGTGCCCGTGCTTGATTCCTATGCCCCCACCGCTCGCACTGTCTCTATGCTCGGTGCCTTTTTCTTAGGATTTTATCCTTTCTCTCTTTTCCTTAGCACATTCTTCCTCCACAGTGGGGTATTCAGAATGGATACATTTTCATCAACATAATATTCCTTTTCATACTTATGCCTTATGCAAAAATACACCCTCAATGCAGTCCTTCCTACAATAGGTGATGTTACTAGTTTTAACATGTGCATGTGCGTCGGGGAGACATACTTCTCCACATAGGTGTGCTTCATGGGGTATATTAATTTCTTGCATAGCTCATGGTAGTCTTGATCTACTACACTCAGATCAAATTTGAGTTTCTTCACCTCTTTGAAAAGATTGACCCCACCCTAGAGGTATTTTGTTGTGAAGGAGAAAGGAAATTGACACCAAGCACTCTTGATGTCATCTACCAAAACAAATATTCCAATAAAAATGTTGGTATAGTAAAAACTCAACTTCTCCTTATAATAGTGAATCCAACTATTTGGGTATTCTCCATTCATCCCCAAATGTGTCACACATCCACTTATACCACTTTTCCAGGTGTGCCTTATGAGTGGCCTTCAAGGTGTGACAAGTATACTATTCAAAACTCTTGGTGGGGGAGGGGTTCTCATCTGGGTATTCCCAAACAAACTTATCTAGCCCATCGAGCACTCCAATATCTAAAAATAAAACGATGCAGAGGACATTACAAAACATGATATTCTCTCTGTCCCGCATGGCATCTATGATCTCCTTTGTAATGAAATATGAGAGGTTATAGATGGTTCCCTCTGAGATCTTGTTGCACATATTCAACCAAGCCTTGTTGATCTTTTTCCATCTTTGTTTCAGTTCAGCTTTATAACCAATTGTGTGGCCATCCTCGTTGATGCGTTAGTAATTGAACAAATGTTGAAGTAGCGCAAAACCTTATTGTAGTCATAATCCTCAACGGTTTTCTTAATGAATTCCTTGTCTTCCAAGTCATATTGTAATGAATCTCCTTCACATATAAGGTTAGTGAACTTAGAAATTAGTTGGGGCTTATGCACATCCTCCTTCCTATGAAATAGAAGTGGTATTCATGCATGAGTGACATAAACCATTGGTATAGTCATTAGGGGTTGCTGAAATTGGCAAACTCGTAGAGTTACAACACCCTAGCCTTATCCATTTTTACCTTTACCTTGTCATTATAGATGGGAATTCCATCTAGTTTCCTCTTCTTTGTAGGGAAAACTAGTTCTAGTTTCATTTCATTCTCTACGGTGCTTTTTCGATGGTTATAATCACTAGCAACCATCTTCCCGATCCGAGACACCCATTATTTACTAAGCATTTTGTTGTCAAGGTACTAAATTTTTGTGTACCATTATTCATTAAAAATAGTAGAGACATCTTTTTTTCCCTTGCCCTTGCCCTTCTTCAGTGAAACATTTTTACTTTCCTTAGTGTCATTCCTTTTTCAGTGTCCTTACAACTTATTCCTTTCCCCTGATCCTAGTTTTTCTCAACTTCGTAGCTCTATTCCTTTGCAAAAATTCCTTCAAACCCCGTGCCCTAGCTATGTAACCCTAACCTGGAAAACCTTTTTCCACTAGATGGCATAACACCCATGGGATTCTTCTACACAACCTTCACCACTTATGCTCGTGTATTTCTTTCCACTTTGTTTTGCTTATCAAACTAGCTATACACACAAATATTAACAACTCGATCAAACTTTTTTAAGAATGCCCTAGTTTGTGATAGCTCTTTGATAAATTAAAATGCAAGGATAAAAATAATGCATCCCTGATCTTCTATTTATAACTTTTTCTTTTTTGTAATAAATGCCATGCAACCTACCAACATACTTTCACAATAAAGGAATATTTTTTTCCAATGCCAACCTTCAATGCTTTTCCTCCACGCTCAATCCTACTTAAACAATTTCACAACTTCTAGTGTGCAACTACCTTGACCATAGAGTTCTTCACGCTTTCTCCTGCATTGAAGTTAATTCTTATTCTATTTCTTGCACCAAGTTCTTTCCTCTTCCTATCTCATGTTTCTCCTGTGCTTTTACCCTTGTACATGGTTTCTCAAATTATTTTAACACAAATCTTCCCTTATTTTCACCTTTTCCCGCATGATCTTCAAATCCACATGTTTTTGATTTTTGAATCCAGGTCATGCACAACCATAACTTTAAATAATTTTCACATCACTCCACTCCAGAAAAAAATGGATGCGCGGTCCTTTGGACATAGATTCTTTTAAAAAAATAATAAGTGGCTACCAACACAAAACACAATTCAACGAGAAAGGGAAACACAAAGAAAGGAAACTACAAAAAAGAAAAACTTATGCTAACTGGAAATACTGCCTTATTTACAAACACAAAAAAGACTTATTTATAGTAGGGATTTAGCCTACTCCCATTGAAATGGTTTGGTAACATTGTTCCATCCAATGCTTGTAATTGGTAAGCACTTGAATCAAGTATATAGGATATAATGTTCAGGCCCATCCAATGGAATTTGAATTTATGAGGATGGAAAAGAAACTTGGAATCATACAATATAACCACTTGCCCAACCTCCAAGTGTTTGTTCTTGAAGTGTCTTACATGCCATGCCTTCTACCCGGATTTTTATTTTTCTAACTCTAGCGAGTAGTAGCCCGCCTCTCAATTTAAATTGAATTAACTTATCAATCCTCTCCTCAAACACTTGTGCATCATATAATCATCATGTGCATAATATACATAGTGATGGTAACATTAATTCAATAGCTAACATTGATTCTACATAAAACACCAATTGAAATGGTGTGGCCTTGTTCATTCTCTTATAAGTAGTCTGATATGACCATAACACAACAGAAAATTTATTATCCCAATATTTTCTTCCAACATCACAAATCTTGGTTATCGTGTGATTTAAAATTTTTCTTAAATGCCTCAACAGTCCCATTAGCTAGTGGGTGATAAGGGGTGGTCTTGTGTTTGTCTACCATGAATTCTACCAACAATATCCTAACTACCTCATTCAAGAAATGAGTATCCCTATCACTTGTTAAGCTCGTCGGGCTTCCAAATCTCTTGATTATGTTTTCCCATAAGAACCTAGCTGATGTTACCATTGTGAAATCTCTTGTATATGCTGAATTTTCCCACCTTGTAAGGTAGTTTGTGCATGTAATGATATAGTACACACCTATCTTTGTAGTCATTTACTTACCATTAATAGTTCTTTCTAACCCCAAGCGTGTCGCCTATCGCCGATCGGGTATTGGGCACTCACCTAAGGCATGTGTAGGCACCAAGCCCCTCTTTTATGAGATATTTGTGAGAAATGATAAAAGATATTCGTGAGAAGGTTCCACATTTAATGGAGAATTATTTGAAGAATCGAAGTACAATCACTTACCTAAAAAGGTAGAAAATGCATCACTGAAGCTAAATAACATTATAATAAGTATAATAAACTAGATATGATCCATGATATGTCATGTAACATGAGGGTTTACACCCACAAATAACTTATACAAAATGAATGCACACACAAACACACACACACACACACACATATTGATTTAAAAGAAATATGGTAGCCACATTACATTCAAAAGGGTCATCTTAGACCATATATATTAAATTAAAAAGACTTTTCTCATACAAACCTTCCTGATATGAGATCCTAACTATACTTTTTCCCATTTTATCCATTGTTAAAGATCCTAGTACCCATACATATTCTTATGGCATCCCTTACAACCATCTAACACTAAGTTCTATAAACCCTAGCATTACTGCAACACTTTTTTACTCTATATATTTCAGCCTCAATGTCTTTTCTATCTCTCGTCTATCTATATCTCTTGCCCAAGAATTTAATTATATAAGATCAACACCCACCGCCATGCATTCTCTAAGCATAGATTGTATGCCAAGTGTTGATGTGTTCCTCCATAGGTGAATGCTTATCCCTTTACAAACCCTCCACTCTTTGTAGTGATGTCTTTTGGGAATATTCCCTGTAAGGAATATCCTTTTCTTGATCTCCAAGGTTCTAGGTAGGCACCTTATCCATTCATCATGCCTTGTCAGGTCCTCACACTTTTCCTTAGTGCCAATAGAATTCCAAGTATGGCTAAGTCCTTTAAACCCATTTTCTTCCTCCCATGCATGCCCTCATTTAACTTAAACCCTTTTAAATCCCTTTGTCATGTGTGCTATCCACTAATCTTCCTTCTTCTCACCATTCCTGTGCACGCGTGCCTCTTGGTACTTTGCTAATATTTTACGGTCCAACATCACCCAACACTACGCATGTTCTTCATCCTTGAAATTTATTGCTTCTTTAAAGAATAAAGAATAGTCAAACTGGGAAAATATAAATAAAGAATGAAAAAATAGAAGAATCTGCTAGTGTTGTAGAAGGAGTGGAAATTCCTTCTTCAAGGTTTCCTCAATATTTTCCCAGGAATGTATCTCAACTTACACCTATTGAAGTAGGTCACCTACTAGAGTACTCACTTAATAAAAACTTAATTCATTACTCTTAGGATTCATTGTATATACAATTCCTTCTAGTTGTTTGCTAAGATCGTCTAGTGCATCCATTCTACGAGTGACCTAGGGATAGAGCTCCTTGAGCTGATTCTTAATTGAACCCCCAAGGTTTCAATTGTTTCTAAAAAATTATCAAACTTGGCTAGGATCTTATCATGCTCTTCCTTGTTTCATTTATTCTTTTCTTAAAATTCCTTTAGATCCACCTCATGTGCAATAACCAATATGCTCACTACACTATCTCTATTAGCACAATTTTCAAATACAATGTCAACCATTTGCGCGGTTGTCTTTATAGAGTCAAGGATCTCAGAATTCCAGGTAATAGTCTCACCAATATTTATTTTTTCTTCCTCCTTCTGGTGTGCCATCACCTCTTCCACCGACTCCAAAGTGAGTGGATTCCTTTCCATGGTGAGGATGCGGGTTAATTCTTCCAAGAATTTCATGGTTGACTTGTATTTCTACTAAGGTGGGGAAAAGTCTCTGGTGCTTCAATATTATGGTGTGTAAAATAATCTCTATCTTCTAATGGATCACACACACCTTTACCTTTTCATCCCTCAATTCATGCCTTAACTATGCATTGATCAATTCCTTCTATTTTATCTCCTTATCTCTTTCATTGATCTCTTCATTTTTCTTCTTAATTTCTCCCCAATACCCTTATTTTTTCATTTCTCCCAAAGAGCCTCGCCTAAACTTCTATTGATATTTTTTTGAGGACGTTGAAAAATTATTCATCATAAAGTTTTTATGAATTCACCAGAGGGTTTACTCCCTTGACATTTGGTATCTTCATCAATGCATATCGATTGACCTCAAATTTGGGTTCATCAATATGGGACTCAAAATCCTAAGATAACATTTTCCTTGTGCGTGGGTACACACCCTCTTCATCAAAAGAAGACCATGCAAGGAGTTGGTTTGAAGGCATAGTAATTTGGAAATTCACACATAATACCTTATTTTTATCATTGATGTAAGTCATTTATTGTCCCTATGCCACTATTACACCCTTTTCACCTGTGTTTGATGCCTTTGGGAATCTTACTGCTAAGCTGGGGTCTCTACCCATACTTCCATACTCCTTTCCCACAATTTCACTTTACTCTGTCTCTTTTAGTACTTCTTTGGAACTTTTCTTCACCTCTTGATTCACCAAGTAATTTATAATGCATTCTACCTCCCTCTTTGCAGAATTCTCTATCTACTTCGTGAGTCAAGCTTAGAGTATTTTGATCCTTCATGTTTACTTCTTCACTTCTCCCCTTCATCGTGAGCACCTCCATCATCCCGATTATACTCTTCATTTCCCTCTTCCTTTAACTCATGTAAATCATACACAAGATGATTCTGAGCCTTACCATTCTCTTAATCATCCCTGTTTCCCTTGTCGTCCTCCATACTCTCTGTCTCTTCTGAGCCTACCTTTTATGTTACTATCTTCTTATTCCTAAATGGTGATTCCAATATAGGAGAATTTTCTTTTCTTATTCCCTAGGTGAATTCTTTCTTTTGGTGATTCTTATTTTGCATGGGACTTCTCTTGCTCTAGAACATCTTCCTCATGTATCTTCTCTTTTCCTCCATGCATAGGTGCTTGGATTTGTGCCTGAATCTTGTGCGCCTTTAAACTACACTGTATGTGTACTTGGTACTTTTTCTCGATTCCTCCTCTCTCTCCCCTTGGTGCAACCTTTTTCCTTATGGTGGGTTCTTCTACGATAGAGACATAATTTTCAACGTAA
Source organism: Taxus wallichiana var. yunnanensis (assembly GCA_018340775.1). NCBI lineage: Eukaryota > Viridiplantae > Streptophyta > Pinopsida > Cupressales > Taxaceae > Taxus > Taxus wallichiana. Next base: position 562,809,582 of record CM031235.1, on the reverse strand, counting down.
GCTCCTTTCTCATAGTTAGGCCTTATACATAGGTATGTACCATTGTTGTGGTCCTCCTATCACCAAGAAATATCACAGATTTAACATATGTATGTCATGGGAGACATAATTCTCTACATATTTGTGATTTTTTAGATATATCAATGTTTTATACAGCTCGCGTTAATCTTGGTCTACCATGAATAGGTCAAACCTTATCTTCTTTACCTCTTTGAATCGATTGAACCTAGCCCTGAAGTATTGTACTGTGAAGGAGAAAGGTAATTTACACCTAGGACCATTGGGGCCATCTTTTAGAGTAAACCTAACAATAAAGAAATGTTGGTATAGAGAGAATTCAGCCTTTCCTTAAAGTAAAATAGGTAATTGCTTGGGTATTCTCCATTCACCACCAAATGTGTCATGCATCCGTTTATACCATTTTCTTAGGCACACTTTGTGGGTGTCCGTCATGGTCACAAAAGTGTATTGCTCAAATATTTTTGTTAGGAGTGACTAAACTTCCATTTCTCTATAAGTCTTATGATCTCGTGTCAATGGCTTCTTGATCAATCTGGAAAACACCCTCTAGCACCTCTTCATAGCTCCTTAGTAGGAACTTTTTAACTTCTTCCTTTGTCTCCCTATTGAGGGAGTGGAGGAAAAAATCACAAAGCTTTGTGTGGTCCTTTTTTGGAACGCTTGTAGAGGAGTAGATAACCTCCCACCATCTTTGAATGAAGTGGGTTACAGACTCATTGTGTTCTTGTTTGATATGAAGGAATTATCTAATTCCGTCCTTAAAAGTTTGTTCATATCAAAATCCTTAATAAATTATGACACAAGTTTCTTGAAGGAGTGTATTGAAGCCTCTGGTATCCTATAGTACCAATCGAGACAAATACCTTCTAGCATCTTAGGAAAATCATCGTAACAACAATTGCGTCCCATCGAAAAACTCTCGAATGGCCATTGCATAAGCTTTGATGTGAGCATTAGGATCTCCCTCCCCTTTGAAATTTAGGAGATCGGGAAAGGGTCTTGGGTACATGACTGTCCAGATGGAGAAGTCTAGAGGCTACTTAAGATATTCAAAATAGGTCCCCATTACCTACGTTTCAACCATTGAATATCCCTATTGGGGAGGTGGAGGTTGTATCGGTTATTGAAATGGTACAACGTAAACATTTTTTTGGGGCATATGGCATCTTTTATGGCTTTCCATACAGACCTGGGTAAGATTACATATCCCCCTCTGGTGATTTATAGTACATGTGTATGTAGGGGATTTGACTACTTTCATATGGAGTCAAAGGCACGAAGTCGGAAACATTGCATTTCAATATGGTACAATGTTTGACAATGCACTTCCAGCTAGTGCCTGTTGTAGATATCCATATGTGGTGTGAGGGGCATACCCAAGGTTCCCTTCCTAGTTAGTAGATCTCTAGGGTTTGGATCACCCCTATAAAAAGGAGGATTCTACGCAGAGGTATTTTTCCATAGTTATGGGGATATGAAGCGCTTATTGCTTTCCTTTATATGAACTTTGATCATTTTGGGAAAGATCTATCTCTTTGAATTTGTTTTCTAATGATGAGATGATGTCACCCATTGATGGGATGGTGTTTTATTTAGGTTCTTGTTTTTGAACTCTTGGAGGTTATTGAGGAGTGTGGTATCCTACTATGAATTGTTCACTATGTTGTCACCCCTCATTGGCAATGTTTTACATTATTGGAGGGGTAGTGTTATTGTTTTGAAGCGAGACATCACCATGTCCTTGTAACCTATCAAAATCCTAGTTCATATTCTAGAATAATTATTCACTCCTCGTGTATCGTGATAAGTACTCTTCGTTAATATGCAAGATCTTGTCTGATTGCATGTTAATGGGTTGTCGAAATAATACCCGAGGAGATGAACTTGCATCCCCAGTGAAAGTCATGTTGTTTGAACTTGATTATTTGTAAGGATATGTCTATGTGATTTGGTCAAGTTCCTCAATACACATAGAGGAACCAACATTGGTTCCCTGAAGAAAAATATTTTGAGTATCTGAGTGGTTATCCACCCAAGTTGAGAGTGAAGGTGATTTTTGTGGTATACTTGTTTGATAGTTGTACATGTCAAAACAAAGGATGGTTCAACCATAATCATTGTGTCCCAAAATATTTGGGGGGTATAAGAATGCCGATAGAATAAAGGATGGATGAATAAAAATTGAAATGCTTAGAGACTATCTCTTCATGTCAGGTTCACCAATTTATATGACTTAAAATCACCACGTGACCTTCTTCGTACCCAACATCCCAAGGTCATGCCAAGATAACCAATGTAGAATAGAAATGGATTTGTATGTGTGGTGATGGTGGATAAGCTAATGAGGAAACCTTATATCTTTGACACATAATATAAGGATATATGAGTCTAAGGAAAATAATGCTCTCCTAACAAGAAGTGATGTGATGGATTGATCTAATATCATAGCTACTCGTAGACTCAAGTTAATATCAAGGTCTATCGATATTCTATTCACCGGTTATTAAACACATATAAAGTGACATGCATGTGCCTTGTATAGATTTCTAGACAAGTTCATGGAAGCGAGAGCAAGAGGTGAAATAAAACCACGGGACTATGGATGATTCTATAGTCTAGTCTAGAAAGTCTTACCCCGATAGGTAGTTATGTTCAATAATGAGAGTTGTGTGATAATATGAGGTGGAAGTGGTGATAATATAAATATTTATGCATACAAACCAATGTCAATATCTAATTGGTTAATAGGCCCGTTAGGCTATGGGACCTGAGGATCACAACCGAAAACTCATGGAGGTTGTGGTCCTATTATGGTCATGCACATAATCAAATCCTCGTGGCTAGGAGCAGTCCAATAAGTGTAAGATTTATTAGCGATGATGTTTAACATGTTTAGTTGTTCTATTTTCTCAAAGAATGTAGCAGGTGTGCATAAGACTATCAAACATAAACTTGTATCAATATCTGTTATCAATTCCGGCTCATTGGGTTGTGGGACCAAAGGATCACAACCATACATCTTTTCTTGTTGTGGGCCATTGATGGTCATGTAGAATGAATTGAAATGATCTTGGTAAAAAAAACTAACTATCAAAGGAAATATAATCTATGTTTTTGGTGTTTTCACAATATATCAGAGAAAAATAATGAAAGAAAACTAATCTAACAAAAGTAAATGTTTTTTTTTTTTCTCGGTTTTTAAGCAATACTTCTAATCTAATAAGAAAACTAAATACAAGTAATCATCCAAATATATATATTTACTTGTGATAATATGTGAATCTAAATCTAAAACTAATCATCTAATTTAATCAAAACCCTATCTCATAGGTTAAGAAAAAATCATACAAATAAACGAGCTATTGTTCCCACAACATCCCGGTAATGTTGAAGAACAAAATTTCTAATTATTTTATCTACTTCTAATTTCCTAACCAATTAAAATGAAATTTTTACTACTTTATTTGATATGCAATTGAAAATAATGATTCAGAATTGATAATTTGACAAATGAAGCAAATAAACAAATAGTTCCAACCTTGATAAGCAAGAGCTTTGAAAATCTTGTTATATATGTGTCCGTCCCCTTAGTTTGTTCCTTTCTTTCTTTGTGAGTTCATGTGAATGCAAGGGATTAGGAAGACACTTGAGCAATGGTAGATTGAAGGAATTTTGGATGCAATGCATGTAGAAGAGAGATAACATCATAGATCTAAGATTGGTTATGCAATTCCTAGTACGATTGTGGTAGCAATACTATGCAAGATACACAAAAATTCTTAGGCATTTTACTTGAACAAAATCATGGAATATATAAGAATTGGGGTTAGGATGTGTATTCATGAATAAGACAAGAAGAGGTACTTCCAACTAAATAAAGCACATACAAAAATAGAAGAGGGAATGAGAATAGGGCAAGAAAAACTATTTTTAGACCAATCACCACAAACACATGCTAAAATTGAAGTTAAGTGTCACATGTTAAAAATACACATGATGAATTCTTGAAAAATCACTCAACACCACCGCACTACATAGGGTGGTGATCACATGACCGCCACTCTATCTTGGCAAGAAAAGAGATCGCCATCCGAGCACGACACCAATCTTGGAACTAAAGGCAAAAACATGCATAAAATGAAGTGGGAGTTGGAAAAAGTGTGGAAAAGATAAGTAAGGAAGTATAGGCTATAAATATACATTGCAGATGGGCTTAGGATCTTGAACATATTCTAAAAGGACATGAATCATCCTTAGGTACTTTTGTAACCATTTTCTAATAATTTGGCACATGCAAATTTTGGTGCATACATATTTCCCCCTCAGAGAAGTGTCTTAGCCATGAAGAGGTGTAAAAGATAGAGTCCGAGTATGGCATTGCCAAATTAGGGGGTTAGAAGCTATACCTTACACACTTGTGTGTCGAAACGTTGTCGTTGAAGCTCATGCTACCTGCAAAAGGGGGAGAAGACTCGAGTGTAGATAGATAAAATATAAAAAAATACTAAATCAAAACAAAAAGTAGGACTTACCATTTTTTTGGGATATAGAGATATACATGTGCCAACGCTCCATTCCTGTGAAAACATACACTCAAAACGAGGGAAAAACAACATATATATATATATATATATATATAAACAATCTCATCTTCCAATTCATTTGCATTTATTGGATTTGGTGATTTTGGAGCTCAGACCCACAGTAACGATTTTGAGGAGAGGACAACCAAAATTACCGTTACGAGATTGTTATCATGCCTCCATAATGGAAGATCAACTTGTGTTCCCTAAGGTTGGTTTTTTTAACTTTTGCATTTGTAAACAAAAAATGTAAAAATGTTGAAAAGTTTACTTAGGGGGGATCATTTTCAAAATTTCTTGTCTTAAATGAGTCTCTAGGAAGGGTACCCATAGGGAAGTCTTTTATTTTTTCTGAAATGGTCTTTTTTTTGTGCTTTTGACTGTTTTCTAGGGCTTAAAACACGTTTGAAAAATTGGTCCAAAATTCACTCCGTGGAGGTTCTAAATTGAATGACCAAAATGTGTGCTAACTTGATTTTTTTGGGATGTTTTCTCATGTTTTTTATGAGCTTATCCTTTGATACATGTTACTAAATTACTCTTTTTCTATGTTTTGGTGAATACATCCATTAGAGTTGTGAGAAGGAATATGATTGGCTTCCAATAATTTTAGACCGGATGACTCAGGATGAGATAGACATTCTCCAAAGGAAAAGGATTTGGAGGATTTTGAGGGTGCCCCATGTCACTCCTACTAGTCACATAATTTGTAAAATATTTTCTCACTGGGATGCACACTTGGAACACTTTCTAGTTGCCAGTGCCTGGGTGAGTGGACTATCACCCTGGAGGATGTATACCACATTCTAGGGCTTCTAATACTGGGAAGACAATTGAATTTTGAGACATCATGATCCAAATTCCAGATGAATCTATGGGCCAGTTATATGGGGGATGTCATGCGGTCTCTTTTGGTTCAAAGAAGGGGATCAACGTCTTATCCATTCCTACTACTCCCATCCCTATTATCTGTAAGGCCATCATGGGTATCTTTTCCTCTTGTTTGATTGGGGACAAGGAGGAGGTGACACATTACTCTAATTTTGGGCTGCCACCGTTACAAAAATTGAGGCACATGGTTGTAACTACGCCTTGGGAGAAGACAAAATTTGTAGCACTTATCATCACATGTATCATATTGTCTGGTTATAGGGGTAGTATTTGATCTAACCAAATTTTTTATAAGTTAGGTGTATGAGTGGATTGTCCCCTATAGTACAGGCCTCCATGTGGACTAGGATGATAGTCCTCGGGTGCCACATCAGCCAAAGTGGCTTCTTTGACTTCAACAGACATGGTGGATACCCCATAATAGGACATGGTAGGGTTGTGTGGATAGGAGGGGACCACAAAGTGGTAGATTTCTCTGCTCTCTGGTTAGTTAGTTGATAGGAGGATGGGAAAGCTTGAGTTTCACCCATTTGGCCAAGTTCCTCAAAAAAATTTCATCCCTTATGTAGACACTGTTCCTCCAAAGGCACCACTATACATGACAATTCAGGAGGCCCGAAAAGGCCCTATAGCGGATCCTAGCTAGACTGTGGTTATTCAGTGTGTGCCTATTATAGTTAGGTGTGTGGTCCATACCCAAAGGAAAACTCGTGCACCTCGAGCACCTTTATTTTTGATTGTGGCTAATCCTTCTCACAGTGGAGAGGAGGATGAGCCCATTGATATAGACTCGAATCTAATGATTACACAAGAGATGGGACCAACGAGGAGTTAGTTTGAGATGAGATGCGGGATGAGGTATTAGGTGGTGAGATTGGTGAGGTTGTCCATATGGAGGAGGATGAGAGCAACCCTGAGTGGCATAACACTCAAGATATGCCGAGAGCAACACGAGAGGAAGCGATGCAAGAGAGATACCTTGGTCTCAAAGGGACCACTTCCTTGAGATGGAGAAGGAGATGATGATTTTATGACAGATAACATCTCACCTCTAGTTTATTGGATGCCCTACAGCCAACATCAGTACCCGTAACATCTACTCGACCCTACTTAGATGCCTGGATATCAAACTACGTTGATAATCTTCCCTTGACTTTGGTAGTTGGTATTTGTTTTTTTGTTTTTTTATAATTTTATAAATCTTTGTTTCTTCTTTTTTCTTTCTTGCAATGACGCACATTAAGACGATGGGATATTATCCAATGGGTGTGCATGGACACCTTGTTGATCCCCTTATGGAATACCCAAGATGAGATGATAGAGGATTCGGGCCAGCCGCTGGCCAGATAGTACCGACATATATACCGATGTGTTTCCACCTATCTGGAGAGTAACAAAGGTGATAACCTCTCTTTGTACTCAGGTGGTTGGGTATGAGGCAAATGAGAGATTGATGAGGTATATTCAATCTCTCCATGATACCATAGCTAGTGGCCACCACCATGAGCACTCACATAATTCATCTCATACTCATCGACATAGCCGCAGAGGAGTCTCTGGATGTGACCATGCACCATTTGAGGGATCCTAGAGGGATTGATAGGCAACTAGACCCTTTATTTTTTTGTTACGATTTTGTCAAGAATTATATCAATTTTTGTATATTTTTGGCTCATTGTGAGTGTTTTGACCATGCCTAGTGTGTGATGGCATTGTACAAAAAACTCAATTTATTATGATATATACAGACTCTTCTTTTTGGTTTACTACTTTTTGTATCCGAATTGACTTCCTCTTGTCTTACTTTGCATGTGTATTCTAGATGTTCAAAAATTCCATTTTTATATGCTTTTCAGGATGTATGTAGTGGATATGAATGCTAAAAAAATGATCTCTTTTTTGTATTTTATAATGCTTTGAGATATGATATTGCAAACACATTGTAATGTTGAACTTTAGTTTCTTTTAGCATTTTTTTGCACTTCATTTTGTTTTGGAAAAACATGGTGATAAAGGTATATGATAAGTAAATAAAATTTCCCCGTTCCTAACTCCACACAACTAGTAAGATGTGTGGGATCAACACTAAGAGCTGGAAAAGGTACAAGCTATGGAAATTTGGTCAATGGTAATGTTGAGAGAAAACCAAGGATTTGATAAAAACAAATTAAGACACTACAACCTAACTATACTCAATTTTTCTTCATAGTTTAGAATGTGAATTGATTTATATCTTATCTAGACTTAGATCTCGTAGATGGCCACTTGTAAAAAAAAAAAAATTGGCTTTGATGTTTTAAGCTTTGTTGGAATTTTGGACATCTAATTCACTTTGTTTTGCCTTATGATTTCACAATATTTGGATGAACTATTTCTAACTTTCAAGTTTGTGAAAGAAAACCCCTACACCTTGCCCCATGCTACAAGTAGGAAGTATGGGTTTATCACCATGGAAAAAGAATAGGCAAGTAGGGTATTTCTCTCCTTCCCCAACCCTACATCATTATTAAGAGACATATGCTCAACACCGAAGGTTGGTAAGGCAGAGAAATTTTTTAAAATAAAAATATTCGTTGACTTGCATTAGACTTATTTATCTACGAATTTTTTTAGAATATTCTTATTTCCAAAGAGATTTGTATGAGATAGATGTGACACCATGAAGCTTCTAGAACATACTATAGGAAAAGACACCTAATCTAGAAAGAGACTAGAATTAGAACCAAGTATGTAGGCCTTGGTATGGATACTATCAAAACTTTGTCTTATCTGTGTGGATCAATGAAACTATTCAGAAATAATTGATGATTACGTGAATATTTCTAAAGGTGTCATTTGAATTTTTTTAACAACATTTCTAGAATTTTTCAGAATTTATATAAGAATAAGTCCCTTCATTAAATTTTTTTAGAATGAACTGGCAGATGAAAATGCAATGCAGATGTAGTTTTGTATATATGAAAATGCTAATGGAGCATGCCTAATAGCTCTTCGGGTGATAAGAGTTCATAGATTCACTAAAATCCTCATCCTCTAGTGTACATAGAAAAAATACCCCATTTTTTTAGTCTTCTATTAATCGATATGGACCCAATCACATGGGTATGAATTTTTTTCCTTCTCCGGTCATTTTTATATTCAACTATCAAGCCTTAAGAAAAAAACTCCCTCATATATTTCATGCTCCTAAACCTTCTTGTTGTATTGCCAAGCCATCCAGTCAATTTAAACATTGTGTCATTTTTTAGAATTGTGTCTAGCCTCATCAAGACTTTCTAGTTGAGAGATTCATGCCTCTCAATAGCCTTCTTCTCCCAAAATTCCTTACAATGAGATACAATGATTAGATATTTCAACTTCGAGTGATAAATCCACTTCTGCACTAAATACCAAAGAAAAGGGGGTTTCCCCATCGACATTCTTACTGATGTCCGATAGGCTCACAAGTCCGGAAAAATATTTAAATGTCAATCGTGTTTGTTCTCATTGATGGTCTTAACTAGGATGGATTTCAATGTCTTCTTCATAGCCTCAACTTGTTCATTGGCTTGATTGTAATAAAGAGAACCCATGTGGTGGCTTATTTTGAGTTTTTCACATAGTTCATGTACTTATTCATTTTTGAAATATGTGCCATTATCCAATTCCTACAATTTATGTGGTTAAGAATGAAGTTTTCAATTACCGATCTAGGTACAGTGGTAAGAGACATGAATTCTACCAACTTAGTAAAGTTTTATGTGGCCGTTATTATGAAGTTATGACCATCTGTTGATGAGGGAGATAGTTTCCCTATCAAATCCAGGACTCGTGTGGAAAAGGTCCATGGTGTTGTAATCAGTTACAAATCTTGTACCGGTATGTGGATCTCATGGGAGAACTCTTAACATTTATGATATTTTCTCAAATATTATACCACATCATGTTCTAGCATGGGCCATAAATATCCCATCGATCTATCTTCCGAGTAGTGGTGTGGCTGCCGAAGTGACTCCGTGCACATACTCCTCTATGTGATTCATAAAGAATCTTTCTGGATTCTTCTTCATGAACACATTTTTACAAAATTCCATCAAAGGCTCTATGATAGAGAAATTTTTCCAAGATGACATAATTGGTGGTTATAAAACACAAATATATTATTTACTACATTGTTTCCCCTTCTAGATATGTATGGTCCACTATGAAGTTAATGATGTTAGTGTACCATGGACACACAAAAATGGGAGGCTTAGTTTCAAAAAAATACACACACTTGTCGGGAAAGTCTACATTTACTATGTTACCTCCATCTAATGGTTTGTCACCTAACCATTCCATAAAGATTTTCCCTTGATAGATATCTGATTAAAACATTATAACTCAAACTCACCCATTAGAGTTATGAAGCATCCGACCTTCTTAGATAATGATCATTGTGTAATAAATGTCTGGAGGTGATCTGATTTAACAATAACTCTTGTTTCTTGGTTTAGCATGTAATGTCTTATGCATTTAATCAAGAATACTTTAGAAAGGAATTCCTTCTCTGCTTTCATATAATGTGTCTTGTAATCGACAATGTCCGACTAATGTAATAGACCGTGCACTCTTGTTTATCATCATCTTCTTGAGCTAACATGCAGCCAATGAGACATCTATAGCTCGCAAATATTGTTGGTTGTGGATCCTAATAGCGATGGGGTTGTAAGGGGGCTTCACCCCCTTGCAAGGTCTAGGGAGATGGCCCCCAATAGAGGGTCTGTGGACCACACGCCCGGTAGGGGTTTGGGGCAAAGTGCCCCCGTAAGCCACATTTTATATGTATTTATACATTGTGAAATCTGGACCATTCCTTATTAGGTCACTGATTTAACAGGTGGTTTTCTATGTTTCCCCCAAATGATAAAAACCCTAATATCTTTAAAGGTTCATTATGTATGAGGCTCATTAGATGAGTTGCCATACTACGAGAGAGATTTTTGCTGGACTAAATAAAAGGATTGGTTGTTTCTGGTGGATGTACCCATTTTGGGTGAACGACGTTAAATATGTGTCTCTACTTTATTGCATTATTTTTTGTTGTATGTTTTCTGCGTTATTCATTACATGCTTGTTTATCTATACAATTGGTATAATCCTAACAAATACATGATCAAGGGGTGATCTGATCTAGGTGGTATGAGTGTGGGTAGAGATATTAACAACCGTTTAATTGAATGAAATGCCTCATTGCATTCTTTTGTCTAATCAATGTAGCAATCCTTTTTCATTAATTTTTTGATCGGTTGAATAGCAAAGGTCAAATAACGGATAAAACTTCAGATCGCACTGAGTTTCCTAGGGAAATATCTCGATGCAAGACTTTTCCAATGGTTGCGTCATTTCTAGTAAACATTTCAGATTTTAGTTGGGTCTACATCAATCCCTCATGAAGATATGATGTATCGCAAAATATTGGCTCCCATTACACTGAACATGAATTCTTTTGGATTCAACATTACAACATATTCAATTAAGCGAGAAAGGATGATACAAAGCACCTTTGGGTGATCGCAACATTTTCAGGCCTTACCCAAAAGGGTATCCACATAGGATTCAAAAATATTATGTATAATATCATGAAATATATAAGTCATCTCCTGTTGGTACGTTGAACCACTGTTCTTAAGCGCAAACAACATAACAACATAATAGTAAGTTCCCCAAGGAGTTATGAATGTAGTTTTATCCTTATCCTCCTCATAAATTCTAATTTTCTTGTACCCCAAAAACCCATCCATGGGAGACAAGAACTCATTACAATTTGTTGCATCTCTAATAACATCGATGGATGGTAATGGGAAAACATCTTAGGGACAAGCCTTATTGATATCCCAATAGTATATGAAAATGTGTATCTTTCCATTCTTCTTGAGAATAAGGAAAATATTAGACACCCATTGTGAGTAGTTAACTCTCTTGATGAACTCTACCTATAGGAGTTTCATCACCTCTTCCTTCACCATGAGGGCCACCTTTAGCTTCATGGGTCTTGATTTTTGCTAAATTGGCTTAGTATTTAGCTTGATGATAAGGTTGTGAATGTAATGTGTGGTTCAATTCCCATCATTTCCTTATAGCTAAACATGAAATATTTTTGATGCTCCTTGAAGATACAAGTATGTGTTTCAACCTCCTCAAAAGTTAGAGAGGATCTCAACTTCAATATTTTGGTTCCTCCTCCATCTCGATGTTTATATAGATTGTCCCCTCGATTAAGGAGGCATTTAATTCCTCAAACTTAGTTGGGGCTGGAGGTAACTCTAAATCCTCCTCTTCTCCTACCTCATAAATTCCAAGCTCCTTCCCAGGGGAAGATTATATCATGGCATTTCAAAAATAGGAAGAAGAATGTGGGATTAGGGAAAGATAAACCTCATGATGAGTAAGATGCAATTCTTCAAAAGCATTTAGATATCACAATTTTTCTTTATCACTACCAACATGATCTGAGATGATAGAATCACTCTCGGTTTCCATGTATGTCAACATTGGGGTTATCAGTGTTTTACAAATGAAAGGCTCAAGATGAACCAAGACCATGAAGTTTGTATCCTTCAACTCATTGCTTGGAGTGAAGCATGAAGATGAATTTTCTATAGAGTCTACAAGGAGGTTTTTTTCTCATTGGATTGCTTCAATCGGGATGAATTAAAACCCCTCTTTTAGGTTTAGTACTGTTGTATTGTAGAGTTGTAGATGATCAGATCTAGTCTCATATACCTTAGATACTTGATTTGTGACCAACTTTGAATCTCCCAACACCCTAATATTGAGATCACCCATTATTTTGGCCATAATGAGACCAAGTAGGAGGGCTTCGTATTCATCCCCATTGTTTGTACACTAAAAATTTAACTTGAAGGAAAAGCTAGAATCCTTCCCTTAGGAGAGGTAAGGATAACACCTGCTCCGAAGCCAAAATTACACTTGGCTTCATCAAAATGGAGATTCCAACAGTTACTTGGAAAAATGGATGTTGGATCATCCTTTGTATATTCTTCCTTTTCCTCAGTTACTTCAACTATACAAACTTCATCTATTGGAAGAGAACTAAGTACAAGGGTACATCCCATACCCATAGAATCTACTAAAAGGAGAATAGGTAGATCCTTCTCTAATAGATCGAAAATATTTTTGTGGTTCCTAATGACACCTTTGTATTTATGAGGACGGTTTCATCTTTGACTACCATAATTCCTTTGATCAAGTCAATGACTTATAATTCCATTGTAGGAACAAAATTTCCCTATCGATCGAGATTGTAGCTTTATTTAACTGATTTGTAGGAAGCTCAAATTGAGAGTGGACACCTAGCCCCTTTTTCAAGTTAGCTGCATGTATGTCAAAATGTTTTGGATCACCCCGTGCCAAAAATACCTTGCCTAAATGTAGGAACATGACTTCTTGAAACAAAGTGGAGGGAATCACCTTCATGTGATGAATCCAAGGATGACCAAGGATCATATTATAGTTGGTTTCCCGATCTATAATATAAAACTTAGTTAGAACCGTCTTAGGTCTAGGAACACTATAGTCCAGTTGATGTTTCATTTAGGGTGTCATATCCTCTCAGCGTATTTCATGTTGAAGATTAATTAGTTTCTCCATAACCTAACTATTGAAGGAAAGAGAAGGGGACTATATTAACTACTTCCCCATCACAAATCATTGTGTGTTTTACATAGTTATTGTAAATCCAAACTTGTAAAAACAATGTCAGATCACCTCTACGAGCTATTTAAATGTCGGTGGGCATCTTGTTGATGTCAAATAGGAATCCAACATATCTTTCAGGATGCTTGGGAGGATGCCCTAGAGGGGTGACATTAATCAAATGGCCAAGACCTAGTTCTTCTAATAGAGTGGATCTATGAGCAGGGGAATTCTTTAATAGATCTAAGAAGGAAGTGTTAGAGAAGGTCTTGGTGAGGTCACTGATCAAGTCATAAGATCCCACTAGATTTCCTAGTGTATCACTAATGTCATCTAATATAGTTGGGTATATTGAAATTGGCTACGAATAAGAATCTGTTGTTCTAGTGATAACGTTAATATGAGGTTAAATTTCTAACTCTCCTAATCCCACAATTTTTGTTTGTTGGTGGCCACCCAAACGAGGTGCTACCTATGAGTTCAATGAATTCAAGGCTTTACGATCATTGGTTCCTATTTCAATATACTTGTTTGAGCCATTGGGATCTATTCTAACATATTTTGGGCATGTGGAGAGAGGATTATTAAATATTCTAAGTGGTGTGTTCTATGGGGATACCAGTCCATGTAGGTGTTACGAGTTGTCAATGTTGGGTTTTCCAAAAACATGTCAACAAATAAGTGTCTTTGATCTTCTCAGTAAATGTTGTAGAAACTTTTTTAATTACAGCATGTTCATGCATCATGCCCACAAACCCTATGGAAACTGCAATACAAATCAGGATCATAATCTCGAGGCCTTTGGCTTGTAAATTTTTGTGATCTAAAATTATGATTATTGTTCGATTGTTTATTGTTATAATTAAAATTTAGGAACTCTTGCCCTTGATTTTGGAATTGGATCAGATACCCGCCTAGGTATTGGTTAGGACCTTGGGTCTACATTTGTCATGATTGCTAAGGTTGTTACTATTATTATTGTTGAGGATGATTATAATCTGCAACATTGACTGAGGGTGAGAAGTTATTATTTCTCTTATTATTTCCATATTTTTTTATTGGTAGTGTTTGTATTGGGAGGACTAAAAACATTAGGTTTTTGGGTTGGTCAGTGACACCATCCATCATGACCCCACGGTTCTTATTAAGGACCTTCGATCCTTGATTATTGCTTGTGTTGTTGGAGTAATCGGGGTTATTTTTGTTAGGAGCGACGAACCTTCCATTTTCTCCATGATTCTTATGACCACTATCAATGGTTGTTTGATCAATCTCGGAGAGCACCCTCTAACACCTCTTCATAGCTCCTTAGTAGGAAATTTTGAACTTCTTCCCTTATCTCCCTATTGAGAGAGTGGAGGAACAAATCAAAAAGCTCCGTCGATCCATGTTTAGAGCACTTGCAGATGAGTAGAGAAACTGTCAACATATTTGAATGAGGTGGGCTAAATACTTGTTGCATTCTTGTTCAATATGAAGGAATTATGTGATTCTTGTCCTTAAAATTTTTTTCATGTAAAAATGCTTAATAAATTATGACACGATTTTCTTGAAGGAGTGTATTGAAGCATCTGGTATCCTATAGTACCAATTGAGAGAAATACCTTCGAGTGTGTTAGGGAAAATCCTCACAATAACTACGTTCCATGAGAGAAATTCTTGAATGGCCATTGAGTAAGCTTTGATGTGAGTGTTAGGATCGCCCTCCCCTCGAAATTTGGAATATCGATAAGGGTCTTGGGAGTATGACTGTCCGGATGGATAATTCTAGAGGCTCCTTAAGATATTCATAATAGGTCCCCATTGCATACATTTAAACCATTGAAGATCCCAATTAGGGAGGTGGAGGTTACATTGGTTGCTAAACCGGTACAATGTAAACATTTCTTTGGGTGTATGCCATCGTTTGTGGCTATCCATACGGACTGGGTAAGTGTACATATCATCCTTTAGTGATTTAGAGTACATATGTACATAGTGGGGTTGACTACATGGATATGGAGTAGAAGGCACAAAGCCGTTGAACGTTGCATTTCTAGATGGTATGGCATTTGAAAATGCACTTCTAGCTGGTGCCTATTTTAAATATCCATATGTGGTGTGAGGGGGCATACCAAAGGTTCCCATCCTAGTTAATACATCTCTAGGGTTCGAGCACCGGTATAAACTCAAGGATTCTACACAATAGGTATTTTTCCATGCTTCTATGGATAGGAGAACATCTTGCTTGCCTTAAGTATGAAATTTGAGTATTTTGGGCAAGCTATAACTCTTTAATTTTTCTACTAATGCTGAGATGATTTCACCCATTGATGGGATGGTGTTTTGTTTAGGTTCTTGTTGTTGAACTCTTGGCGGTTGTTGAGGAGTTTGGTATCCTAATATGAATTTTTCACTATTCTCCCATCCCTCGTTGGTAATGTTTTCTTTCATTGGAGGGGTAGTGTTATTGTTTTGAAGTGGCACATCACCATGTCCTTGAAACCTATCAAAATCCTAGTTCATATTCTATAAGAATTGTTCAATCTTAGCATATTATGATAAGTACTCCTTATCAAGATGTGGGAGCTGGTATGATTACATGATAATATTTTTTCAAAATAATACACAAGGAGATGTCTATGTGATTTGGTTAGGTTCCTCAATATGTAAAGATGAAAAAACATTGGTTCCCTGAAGAAGAGGATTTTGAGTAGTTGAGTGGTTATTTTCCCATGTTGAGAGTGAAGGTGATTGTCATGGTATACCTATTTGATAGTTGTACATGTCAAATCCTGGGATGAGTCAACTGTACTCATCATATCCTGACATATTCAGGGGGTATAATAATACCCACAGAGTAAAGGATGGACGAAGAAAGTGGAAACACTTAGAGACTAGTTCTTCATGTCGGGTTCACCAATTTATATGAAATAAAATCAACACATGACCTTCTTCACACCCGACTTTCCCTGGTCATGCTATGACACACAATGTAAGGATATTCAAGTCTAAGGAAAATAATTCTCTCTTAACCTGAAGTGGCTAATGAGGAACCATTATATCTTCGACGCACAATATTAGGATATGTATGTCTAAGGAAAATAATGCTCTCTTAACCTCGAAGTGGTGTGATGGATTGATCGATATGATAGTTGCTTCAATTGACTAATTTTTGAACACTTGAAAAGTGACCTATGGGTGCCTCATATAGATTTCTAAAAAGATCATGGAATCAAGAGCAAGAGGTGTAATGAAACCAAAGGGACTATGAATGATTCTCCATTCTAGTCCAAAAGTCTTAGCTTCATCAACTGTTATTTTTCATAATAATATTTGTGTGATGATATCGAGTTGAAGTGGTGATGTATAAATAATGATGCATGAAAACCAATGTCGATATCTAATTGGTTAGCAAGCCCATTGGGTTATGGGACATGAGGATCACAAACAAAAACTCATGGAGGTTATGGTCCTATTATGGTCATGCATATAATAAAACCTTATTGCTAGGAGTAGTCCAATAATTATAGGCATGATTATCGGTGATATTTAACATGATTAGTTGTTATATTTTCTCGAGAGAATGTAGCATTTGTGTGTAATAACTATAAAACATAAACTTGTATCAATGTCTATTATTATTTCTGACCCATTGGGTTATGGGACCTAAGGATCACAACCGTATGCCTCGCTATTGTTATGGTTCGTTGATGGTCATACTTAATGAATTGAAATGATCTTGATAAAACAAAAAAACTATCAAAGAAAATCTAATCTATGTTTTTGGTGTTTTTACAATATATCCTAACAAAACAATGAAAGCAAACTAATATAAGAAAAGTAAATGTTTTTTTAATCTTTTCTCGGTTTTTAAACAATACTTCTAATCTAATAAGAAAACTAAATACAAGTAATCAGTCAGATTTAGCTAGTTACTTGTGTGAATATGTGAATGTAAATCTTAAAAAAACCTAATTTAATCAAAACCCTTCAAACCCTACCTCAATGGTGAAGAAAATCATAACCCTAAAAGAGCTATTGTTTCCCACAACTTCCCTAGTAATGTTGAAGAACAAGATTTCTAATGAGTTGATCTACTTGTAATTTTCTAATCAAATGAACTGAAAAATTTTACTACTTCATTTGATATGCAATTGAAAATAATGATTGAGAATTGACAACTTGACAAATGAAGCAAACAAAAAAATAATTCCAACCTGGATAAGAAAGAGCTTTAGAAAATATTTTTGTATCTGTGTATGTCCCCTCATTTTGTTCCTTTATTTCTTTGTTGTGAATCCAAGGAATTGAGAATGCAAGAATAACAAAAAAAGAAGACATTTGAGCAATTGTATCTTGAAGGCAGTCTGGTTGCAATGCAAGTAGAAGAGAGATACAAAAATATATCTAAGCTTTGATATGTAATTCCTAGCAAGATTGTGGCATAAATACTATGCAAGATACATAAAAAATATCAGGCATTTTTCTTGAACACAAGCATGAAATATATAAGAATTGGGGTTGGGATGTTCCTTCATGCACAAGGTAAGAAGAGGAAATTCCAACTAACTAAAGCACATGAAAAAATAGAAGAGGGAAGGAGAACCAAGCAATAAAAACTATTTTCAGACCAATCGGTTCAGAAACACATCCTAAAAGTGAAGTTAAGTGAAGCATCACATGTTAAAAACATGCACGACAAATTCTGGATATTTTTTTAGGACCGATGCCCTACTTGGGTGGCTATTTCAAAAGCGCCACCTAGGCAGGTGGAGGTCCGAAACTAAAGGAAAAAACTTACATAGAATGAAGCAGGAAGCTAGAAAAAAGCATGGAAAAGCTAAGTAAGGACGTCTAGGCTACAAATATACATTGCAGATAGGATTAGGAGATCAAACATCTTCTCAAAGGACATGAATCATCATTGGGGAGTTTTGTAACAATTTTATGACATGTAGTAGATTTAATTTCGGGTGCGTACATATTATCCCCTCGAGAGAAGCATCTTAGCCATGAAGAGGCATAAAATGTAGAGTATGAGTATGGAATTCCCAAATTGGGGGGTTAAAAGCTATACATGACACACATGTGTGTTGAAACATCACCTTGTCCCAGCTCCTCTGTTGCCTAGAAAAGGGGGAGAAGAATCAAGTGCAGATAGATAAAATATCGAAAAACAAAGACTAAATCAAAATGAAAAGAGGACTTATAATTTGACACGGGGATATAGAGATATACTTGCACCAAAACCCTAGCCCTATGAAAATATACACTCAAAATGAGGTCAAAACAACACACACACACACACACACACACACACACACACACACACACATATCAAAACAAAATCATCTTCTAATTCATTTGCACTTATTTGATTTGGTGATTTTTGAGCTCTGGACCCACAGGTAACCATTTTAAATGAGAGGACAGACAAAATGATCATTATGAGATCTTGATCATGCCTTCATGAGTGGGAGATTGACTGTGTGAACTAAGTGTGGTTTTTTTCACTTTTACATTTTTACACCTAAAATGTAAAAATGTTGAAAATTTTACTTTGGGGGGATCAGTTTCAAAATTTCTTTTCTTAAATGAGTCTCTAGGGGGGGACCCATAGGTAAATATTTTATTTTGTCAGAAATGGTATTTTTTAAGCTTGTGAGTGTTTTCTATAGTTAAAAAGGCATTTGGAAAATTTGCCCAGGACTACTGCCTTGCTAGGGTGGCGGTCCTGGAACTGCCTCCCTTCACTGGGTGGCGGTTCTGAACACAATGACCAAAATACATGGAAATTTGATTTTTTTTCGATTTTTGATGTTTTTTCATGTTTTTTATGAGCTTATCCTTTGATACACATTACTAACTTGTTATTTTTGTGTGTTTTGGTGGATACAGAAGTAGGAGGAATACATGCATTGGAGTCGTGAGAGGGAGTGTGATTGGCTCTCATGGATTTTTGACTAGTTGACTCATGATGAGATAGAAATTCTCATGAGGGAAGGGATTTGGAGGATTTCACAGGTGCCCCATGTCACTCATGCTAGTCACATACTTTTCAACTTATTTTCTTACTAGGATGTGGAATGGAACACTTTTCAGTTTCTAGGTGTCAGGGGTGTGTGGACTATCACCATGGAACATGTATAACACATTTTGTGGCTCTCGATCTGGGTATATGATTAACTATAGAGATAGCAGATCAAGATCCATGATGAATCTATAGGCCACCTATATAGGATATGCTATAGTCACTTTTGGTTTGAAGATGGGAATCAAGGTCGATCCATTCGATTGCTCCCATCCCTATTATCCGCAAGGCCATCATGGCTATCTTGGCCTCACATTTTTTTAGGGAGAAGGGTGGTGACACACTACTCTACTGTTGGGCCCCCATCATTACACATATTGAGGCTCATGGCCTTATCTACACCTAGGGAGCATACATAGTTGAAATTACTCATCATCATCTGATCAGATTATCTGATTATAGGGGTAGTCTTTGAGCCATCCCACATTGGTTATGAGTTGGGTTTACAAGCAGATCATCCCCTATGGGAGTGGAGTGTAAGTATAGGATCCTTAGTATTTTAGGGCTACTAGGTGGACTGGGATGATAGTCCTCGGGGTGCCACATTAGCTTTTGGATTCTTTGACTTACATAGACATGGTGGCTAGCCCATACTAAGACATAACATGGCTCCGGGGACAAGAGGGGACCAAAGTGGTGGCTTTCTCCACTACTTTTTAGTTAGTTGACAGGATGGGGAAGCTTGAAATTCATCTATTTAGCTAAGTTCCTTAGTATTTTGGCCTCCCTTATGTAGATATTCTTCCTCCAGTGGCACCAGATATACATGACAATTCGGGAACCTCAAAAATGCACTAGAGGGGATCTTGGCTAGAATTTTGTTACTCTAGGTGTGCCTATTGTAGTTAGGCGTGTGTTCCATGCCTGAAATGTAAGAATGTGGTTGATTTCCTTTACTTCATATTGTGGTTGCTCCCGCTCACAGTGGAGAGGAGGATGAGACCATTAATGTAGACTCTAAATCTTAGGAGTAAATAGGAGATGAGACTGAGGATGAGTCGGTTGGAGAGGAGATGGGGGATGAGGGGTTAGGTGGTGAGACTGGTGAGGTAACCCATATGGAGGAGGATGAGTGTGACCCTGAGTGGCATTAAACTCAAGATATAATGAGAGCGGCACAAGAGAAAGTGAGTGCAAAGAGAGAGACCTTGGTTTCGAAGTGACCACTTCCTCAAGATGGAGAGGGAGATGATGAGTTCATGATAGGATATTGTCTCACATCTAGGTTTGGGGAGGAACCACTACCACCACCTATAGCTCCAAAGTGTTGGAACATAATGATTAATTGGTCTGTCCAACCCTTAATGTATATGGGTCCATCACTAATATATAGGTTAATATTTAATAATATGAAATATTAATATTTCTATTATTAAATATGCTAACCTAGGTATATAATTTAGGTTAAATATTTGATATCATGAAATTATTATATTTCTAATATTAAATATTATAAACCTAATTGTATGTGTCAACCATTTTAGGTTGAAAAGGTGGGTCGTGAGACATACCCAATCACCTTATATAAAAGGGACTTTAGGTCCTCGGTTGATATATTCGGGAAATATATCAAAAGTATGAAAATCAAGTGATTTGGTTTTACCCTTGGTAAATAGGGTTTCAAAGGAGGTGATCTTACTTTGGATGTAAAATAAGTTCTTTGAAGTAAACATTATTTTTAAAGTGGTTTTTACCCTATTGGGGTTTTCCACTATAAATATTGTGTCACTTGTGTTATTTATTTCATGTAAGTATTTCTTTATTTACTTATGTTATGATGTAATCTTTATTTAAATATTTATTGTAACATTATGTAATATGTAAGTTGATTAAATCCGTATTTATTAGAATCCTCAAATTCTAACATGGTAACAGAGTGAGGTAAATTAAATAAATTAAGATCAAATGTTTTGTATTTTATTTATTTAATTTGTATGGTTTTTTTCAACCAACTCGAAAGGGTATTTAAAAGTATCTGGTCCCCTTCTTTTTTTCCTAATTTATTTTGGCATTACATTTGTGCAATTAAAATCTCAATAAAATTTTTAGGGGTTCTCAATTTTAAATCCATAATTGTTTTTGGGGGAGATGTAATATGAGATGATTTTTAATTTCATTTATATTTTGTAAATTATATGGAATTAATGTTTGTTTGGAGATTGATGTGTGCACAGAGGTGAAAGGGGCTTCAAATATTTACATGTGTGAAAGTCACATACAGAAAAAGAAAGGATTTATTACTATATGAAATAATTTTCATGTTTTCTATAATTTCAAATGTTTGCATGAGTTAAATATTTTGGAAGGTAAATTCATACCCGTGTTCTTTGGTCCCCTCTAAAAGGATTTGATTTGAAAAACTATAGTTTATAGTTAATCTATAACTATATCATATATAATTTGAAAAATATATTATTATTTTTAAATAAAAATATATATAATATAGAATAAGGTTTATATAATAATTTATATAAACATCATATTAAAATTTATATAGTTTTGAAAAAAACTATATATTAAAAGCCTTAAACCATATTAAAATTACATGGGATTGAGGGAAGAGTCAACATACCATATTCTAAGCCTAAGTTTAAATCATATTTAAACTTAACTTATAAATCTAGGCATATATAGTTTTTTTAAAAAAGAAACAAACCTAAGTTTAAATCATATTTTATATATATGGTTATTTTAAACCGCTTAAAATATAAATTTTATTAGATTTGGTTTATATATGTTTTAAAAAAAAACAAAGTGCTTACTTTTTTTTTTTTTTAATAAGGGGGCACGTGTTTATTTCTTAGCCATGAAGGGATTAATTTTTAAATCTTAATACTTATTAAATAAAACCTAACATGTGTCCCTAACCATTTATATTATCCATGTAAGGGGGCGACCCCATTCATTTAGATCTTATAGTTTATAAAAACTATATAAATAAACCTATTTAAAAGTTTTCTTTTATATAAGAGTGGGAGTGGAGAATAAAATGAGATGATATCTCAGGGTATAAATGCGAGAACTCTCAAGTATAAATGAAAAATTTAAAAAATGGGGCTAGTTTATTGGTGGCCCATGTGAAGTGTGGTAAATATTTATTAAAATATTGGTAGTTATAGCCACATAAAAGTTTTAAAGTTTTTAGCTTGCAGGAATTATATAAAATATTTTGCAATATTTCCATACTTTTAAATGTGTGTGGGGTAAAATTAAGAGTAAATGAAGGGAGGAGACAAGGTTCATGAAAATAGGGATTTCAATTTATTTCATTGGTCGGGTGAAATTATTTGTCCTCTCGTAAAATATGTAGGTTAATCTATACTCTCATAAATCTACTTGCACCTGGTAAAATTATTTTAACTGGTCTATGTCCTTTAAACCCCTTTAATAAGGGTTATGTGTTTTTAATATAAAAATAATATACTATAGTTTATAATTTTTATGAACTATATGTTGTTTTTTATTTTCATTCTATAAATTATATACATTTTTTTAATAAAAAAGTGTATATATTTTTACATTATAAATTATAATAGGTTATTATAATGTGTTAAAATATAACCTCCCTAATATTATACAGAAGAAGAAATTCTAGAATTTCACATTCTGGAAATACACAAAAAAATTGGCTTCATTAAATTTGATGGTCAAATGACTGTCATGGTAGACCAAACATAAGACAATATGATAGTCATTTAGACGTCAAATTTAAGCTCGTAGGTTCCAAGAAACTTTAATTGTGTTAATTTTGATAGTTAAATCACCGTCATGATAGACCAAAACTAAATCCATTATGACAGTCATTTAGACATCAAATTTAAGCTAGCCAGATTTTTGTCTACATTTTTTTTTTTAGAAATTTGAAGTTGTTATGCATTCTTAGGGGTCTCTTCTTCACTTCTATATGGTCGGAAATATTTTTTATATAAATTTGAGGTATAATGCAGAGCCCTTTATAATGCGGGTTATTATTTTGATCATGAGAGGTTAATTAGTATGCATTGTAATGACATAATTAGTTATGATCAAATAGTTTCTTTAGATATGATTATATTAAAAGTGTTGTTTTATTGATAAATATGTATCTAACTCTATGGTATATTGTATATTATAATGGGGTGTGTTTTACAGGTTTAGGAAAACAATGACGTCTAACTATTTCTATCTTGACAAAACTCAGATCTTGAATGAAACCAACTACAACATTTGGGTCAAAATAAAATTTATGGTGAGGAAACTCTAGATGATTGTTTCTAGATCTGAGGTTGCTCCCACTGGTCATCAAAAATTGTAGATAACATGAATACATTCTTGCAATGAATGTAAGATGTTATTTCTATGCAATGTGAATGATGAGTACCTTCTACACATTAGTAATATCGAATATCCGAAAGAGGTATGGATATAACTAGAATCCATGCATGAAGGATACTTGGTATATCAAGGATATTAATGAGAGTATAATAGCTAAAAAAATTTAAAGAAATGATCTATATATTTTTGATGATTTCTCTTCTGCATATTGTTTTATATCTTAGAGTTTGAATAATTCAAAACTATGGCATGAAAGGTTAGGACATGTTAATTATCAAAGCTTATATGAAATGTATAGATATAGTCTAGTGAAAGGTTTACATGTGTTGTCTTCTTCTCTTGAAGTTACTTCATTAAATGCTTCTAAATGATGGTTTTGATTTTGATTTAGTAAATGGTCATGATGATGTTTTGATGCTATAGATGTTTCTAAAACTCTTATCTTCCTAGATAAGAAATTAAATTGGGATCAATCTATATTAGAAAACTCAAATCCTATTAACGTTAGGAAAATGACCAGAAGTCATCATATGTACCATGCATTAATTACCTTGTATGAACTTGATGTGAAGTATTATAGGGTCTAGGTAGATATACAAAGTAAAATATAATGGTGATGGTAGTATTAACAAACATAAAGCTAGACTTATTGCTAGAGGTTTCACTCAGAAACTTGGTATTGATTATGTTGAGACATTTCTTGTAGCTAAAATGTGTAATGTTAGGGCCTTATTTGCAATTACCACTCAATTTGGGTGGGAAATCTACCAAATGGATAAGAAAAATACTTTTTTAATTGTGATTTAAAAGAAAAACTTTACATGTTTCAACCTAAAGGATTTGAAGAAACTGGTACATAAAACTATGTTTGTAAGTTGAGAAATCCTTGTATGGTTTAAAACAAGCTCTTAGAGCTTGGTATGTGAAAATTGTTTCCTTCTTTGAAATTTTAGGTTTTGTTAATTATTTTTCTAACAATGATATATTCACTAAGCAATAAAGCTCACATATTATCATTATATGTATATATGTTGATGATTTTCTTATGTCTGGTGACAATTTTGATTTAATTCATAGGATTAAAGATAAATTAAAGAAGTACTTTGAAATGAATATGTTAGGTATCTCATATCATGTTATTTGTATGATTGTATTTCATTCTATTGTTATATTTCAAAACACAATATGAAACCATTGTATTGAACAAGTTTCTTATAATTGATTGTAAACCATTTTCTACTTCAATGGAAGTTGGAATAAATATTGATCATAAATCTGCATATGAAAAAGGTTGATCCTATTTTATATACATTGTTAGTTGATAGTTTGATTTATCTAACTATAACTAGATCAGATATTTTATATACAAAAGGAATTACTTCAAGGTTTATGCAGGAACCTTTTTTAGAGATCATTGGAATCTTACAAAAAGAATTTTTAGATATTTGAAAAGAACAATCAATTATGGGTTGCATTATAATAAGAATGAAAATGCTATCTTATATAGATTTTGTGATTCTAACCATACTGATGTTGTGTTATAAAATATACTGGATATGTGTTCAAGTTTTTGGTCTAGAAACCATTAATTAGAGCAACAAATACAATCAACGATCTCCATTTTTTCTACTGAAGCAAAGAAGTACAATGGAATAAGTAAAGAAGCCATGTGGCTGCAACAACTATTAGTAGAGATACACATGGAAGCTAAAGGAATTATTTATCTTCTATGTGGTGGTAAAAGTTATATTACTCTTGATTAAGAATTCAGTTCAACATCAGAGGATAAATAAAATTGAGATACATATACGCTTCACCCGTGAGAAGGTACAAAGTGATGAGATAAATCTCAAGTTCATGTTGACTGAAGAGAATGTTGCTAACATATTCACAAAGTCCTTGAGTACTACAAAATAATTTCACTCTCGTGAAAAACTTGAATTTTCAGAGTTTCCATTGAGGGGAGTGTGCATGACAATGTCACTTTCTAATGGAACTTGGTTTTTGTAAAAATACCTTCATACATTTGTAAAAAACCTTCGGGCATGTATACCTCCTCAAATTACTTCTTAAAAGAAGTGTAGAAAGATATTAAAGGTGGTCTTTAGTAAAATATTTAGTGCTATTGAGTTTACTAGTAAACATTCAGTACAAGCATATTTTTAAGGAGGTCCTTGGTTGTAAAAGGCTCCTATATGCTTGGGTTCAATAACCTTTTATGAGAACCTGTGAGAACATGTAAAACTCACAAATCATACTTAGCCACTGATCATGGGATGATCTTTGGGATTCCAAATCCTTTTGTACCAAAAGGTAAATTGAGTATGATGAAGGTGTTATAATTCCTTCAACTAATATGCTAGCCTAAAACCTTTATGGTTTAAGGATTGTAAATCATGTAGTGTACCACAGGAAGGTAATCTATTAGCATATGTTATGTTATCCCACTTAACATTAAGGGGGAGTGTTGGAACATAATGATTAACTACTCGCCCAACCCTTAATGTATATGGGTCCATCACTAATATATAAGTTAATATTTAATAATATGAAATATTAATATTTCTATTATTAAATATCCTAACCTAGGTATATACTTTAGGTTAAATATTTAATATCATGAAATGATTATATTTCTAATATTAAATATTGTAAGCTAGGTGTATGTGTCAACCATTTTAGGTTGAAAAGGTGGGTCGGGGAGACATACTTGGTCACCTTATATAAAAGGGACTTTAGGTCATCATTTGATATATTCAGAAATATATCAAAGGTGTGCAAATCAAGTGATTTGGTTTTACCATTGGTAAATAGGATTTCAAAGGAGGAGTTGCTCTTATTGGATGTAAAATAATTTCTCTGAAGTAAATGTTATTTTCAAAGTGGTGTTTACCCTATTGGGGTTTTCCACTATAAATAACGTGTAACCTATGTTATTTATTTCCTATAAGTATTTCTTTATTTACTTATGTTATGATGTAATCTTTATTTAAGTATTTTTGTAACATTATATAATATGTAAGTTGATTAAATTCATATTTATTATAATCCTAAAATTCTAACATGCAACAATGATCTGACCCTATTTGGATGCCTTGAGATCCAAGTATGTTGATACTCTTCCCTTGACATTGCTAGTTGGAAATGTTAGCTGGTATTTATTTTTGTAATTTTCTAACTCGTTGTTTCTTCTTCTATTCTTTCTTGTAGAAACTACACAGAATGGTGGGAGTTTATCGATGACAGTGTGCATGGACACCATGTTAATACCCTTAGGGAATACTTGAGCCGAGCTGATTGAGGATTCAAGCCAACCACTAGTAGCCGGCATACATAGTGATTTTTTTGCACCTTTATGGAGAGTAGCGAGAGGTGATGACCTATCTTCATACTCAAGTGGCTGGGTATGAGGAAACTAAGAGATTGATGAGGGGAATTCTCTCTCACATTGATACCATGGCCATGGCCACCACCGTGAGCACTCACATCATTTATTTCATTCTCATTGTTGTAGCCATAGTATGATTTTGGGACACGTCCATGCACCGTCGAGGGATCCCAAAGGGAAATAACAGCCACTAGGCCTTTTTTTTTCTTTGTTGCATTTATTTTGAGGATTATATGATTTTTTATTGTATATTTCAAGCTCATTGTGATCATTTTGAACATTTTTCATGCGTCATGTCATTGTACTTAAACTCGATTTATTATGATATATACTGATTCTTCTTTTTGGTTTGGAAGTTCTTTGTATATAAGTTGACTTCCCCTTGGCTTCTTTTGCATGTGTAATCTAGGTGTTCAAAACTTCCATTTTTATATGCTTTTAGGATGTATGCATTGGATATGAATGCTAAAAGAATGATCTTTTTGTTTTTTATAATGCTTATATATGATAATTCTAACACATTGTAATGTTTAACTTTAGTTTGTTTTAGGAATTTTGGTATTTTTTATTGTTTTGGAAAAACTTGTTGATACAATGATATGATAAGTGAATGAAATTGATTCATTCCTAACTCCACACAACTAGTAATATGCAAGGGCTCAACACCGATAGCTAGAATGGGCACAAGCTATGGAAATTTGGTGAATGGTAATAATCACGAGAAAGATAAGGATTTGATAAAACCAAATTGAGACACTGCAACCTCACTATACTCAAGTTTACTACATAGTTTAGAATGTGAATTGCTTACTAGTTTACCTAAACTTAGATCTGTAGATGGCCACTTGGTTGAAAAAAATTGGCTTTGAGGTTTTACCTCTCTTGGATGTTTGGACATCTAATTCACTTTGTTTTTCCTTATGATTTCACAATATGTGAATGAACTATTTCTAACTTTCAAGTTTGTCAAAGATAACCCCTACACCTGGCCCCATGCTACTAGTAGGAAGTATGGGCTTATCATCATGGACAAGGCATAGGTGAGTAAGTGAATTTATCTCCTTCCCCAACCCTACATCACTAGTAAGAGATGTAGGCTCAACACCAAAGGTTGGTAAGGTAGAGAAACGTGTAAAATAAAGTTTTTCTATGGACTTGAATTTGACTTAATTATATAGGAAAAATGTTTACAATGTTCTTATTTAAAAAGAGATATGTACATGATGGATGTGAAACCATGAATCTTATAGAACAAACTATAGAAAAAGATAGCTAATCTAGTATGAGACTATAAATAGAACCAATTATGCAGGCCTTGGTATGGTTACTATCAAAAATTGTCTTATCCTCTTTGGATAGATGAAATGGTTTGGAAATAATTGATGATACCATGAAGATATGTAGAGTTGTGATTTGAATGTTTTTCCAACGTTTCTAGAAGTTTTAGGAATTTTCATAAGAATAAGTCCCTTGATCACATATTTTATAGAATTAACTGGTAGATGAAAATGCAATGCAGATACAATAATGTATATATGAAAATTCTAAAGGATCATTCATAATACCTCTTCAGGTGAATAGAGTTCACAGATTCACTAACATCCTCACCCTCTAGTGTACACAGGTGAAATGCCCCATTTTTGTAGTCTTCTATTACTCGATATGGACCCAACCACATGGGTCTAAA
Organism: Taxus wallichiana var. yunnanensis; assembly: GCA_018340775.1. Classification (NCBI taxonomy): domain Eukaryota; kingdom Viridiplantae; phylum Streptophyta; class Pinopsida; order Cupressales; family Taxaceae; genus Taxus; species Taxus wallichiana. The sequence goes on along the minus strand of CM031235.1, from coordinate 562,780,948 downwards.
TTTCCTTCCTTCACTGGTATTTTTGTCTATTTGGATATCAAGTCTCAAAACAAAATATCCCTCATATATTTCACACTCATAGACTTTCTTGTTGTATTTTCAAGCCACATGGTTAGCATAAAACCTATGCCATTGTTCAACATTAAGTCTAGCCTCATCAAGAATTTCTAGCTGTGATACTCACACCTCTTGATAGCCTTCTCCTAGAATTCCTTGTAATGAGATACAAAGACTAGGTATTTCGACTTGAGTGGTAAAACCACTTCTACACCAAATACCAAAGAAAAGGGGGCTGCCCCCATCGGAATTCTTATTGATGTCTAATAGGCCCACGATGCCGAGAAAAACTTTAAATGCCAATCTTGTTTGTTCTTCTTGACGGTCTTAAGGAGGATGGATTTCAATGTCTTGTTCATAGCCTCAGCCTGTCCATTGGCCTGAGGGTAATAGAGAGAATCCATATGGTGACTTATTTTGAATTTTTCACATAGTTCATGTACTTCATTGTTTTTGAAATATGTGCCATTATCTAACATAATGACTTGTGGGACCCCGTACCTACAAATGATTTAGTTTAGAATGAAATTTACAATTACCGATCTAGGTACAATGGCAAGATGCATGGCTTCTATAAACTTAGTAAAGTGCCATGTGGATATGATTATGAAGTTATGACCATCTGTTGATGAGGGAGAGAATTTCCCAATCAAATATAGGCCTCATGTGGAAAAGGGTCATGGTGTTGCAATTGGATACAGATCATTTTCTGATATGTGGATCTCATGGGAGAAATCTTGACATTTATGGCATTTGCACATGAACTCTACTACATCATGTTCTAGCGTGGGCTACAAATAGCCCTTTCTATGTATCTTTTGAGTAGTGGCGTGGCTGCCAAAGTGGCCTCCACATACTTTGTTATGTGATTCATAACGAATATTTTCAGATTCTTCTTCATCAACACATCTTAACAAAATTCCATGAAAGGCTCTACAATAGAGCACTTTTTCCAAGATGACATACTTTGCGGTTATAACACACAATCATCTTATTTTCTTCCATTTTTCCACTTCTAGATATGTATGGTCCACTATAAAATTAATTATGTTAGTGTACCATAGACACACAAAAATGGGAGGCTTAGTTTCAAAAAAATACACACACTAGTTGGGAAAGTCTAAATTCACTAGATTGCCTCCATCCAATCGGTTATCAGCAAACTAGTCCATAATGATTTTTCCTTTGACAAATTTTTGATTAAAAATGTTAACTCAAACTTTCCCATCAAAGTTATGAAGCATCCAACTTTCTTAAATAAGGACCCTTGTGTGAGAAATGTTTACAGGTGATCTGATTTAACAATAACCCTTGTTTCTTGGTTTAACATGTAATGTCTAAAGCATTTTTTCGTGAAGAATAATAATGAAATAGAATGCATGCTCTCGTTTATCATCATCCTCTTGAGCTAACATGTAGGCCAATGATATCCGTAGCTCATGAATACATGATCAAGGGGTGCTTTGACCTAGGTGGCATGAGTGTGTGAGAAGACAATAAGAACCTTTTAATTGACTGAATTCCTCATTGCATTCTTCCATCTAATAAATGTAGTAATCATTTTTCAATAATTTGTTGATTGAGTGAATAGAAAAGGTCAAATCAGGGATAAACCTTTGGATTTCGCCAAGTTTCCCAAGGAAAGATTTGATGCTAGAATCTTATGATGGTGACATCATTTTCAATATAACTCTAATTTTGGATGGGTCTACATCAATCCCTCATGAAAATATGAGGTATCCCAAAATCTTTCCTCCCATTACATCGAGCACACATTTTTCTAGATTTAATGTAACATTATATTCGATTAAGCGAGGAAGAATGATACGAAGAACCTCTAGGTGATCTCTATGTTTTCTTACATTGGATACAAGGTCATCCACATAGGATTCCATAATCTTATGTATAAGATCATGAAATATATAAGTCATCGTCTGTTGGTACATGGCACCAACATTATTCAGCCTTTTAATAGAATGACAACATAATAGTAGTTTCCCTAGGAGTTATGAATGTAGTTTTATTAGCATGATCCTCCTCAAAGAATCTTATTTGATTGTGCCCTGAAACCCATCCATGAGAGACAAAAATCAAAACCAGCTGTTGCATCTACAAAAACAATTTCATCTTTGGGAGAAGCCTTATTGATATTCTAAACTTCTTCACAAATGTGGATCTTTCCATTGTTCTTAAGAATAAGGATGATATTAGAAACCCATTGTGAGTAGTCAACTAGATTGATGAACCCTACCTATAGGAGTTTCATCACTTCTTCCTTCACCATGAGGGCTACCTTTTGCTTCATGGGTCTTGATTTTTTATTAATTGGCTTAGCATTTAGCTTGGTGAAAAGGTTGTGAATTACAATGTGTGGTATAATTCTCGTCATTTCCTTTTAGCTAAACGTGAAATATTTTGGATGCTCCTTGAGGATATGGGTATATATTTCAACCTCTTCGGGAGTTAGAGAGGATACTAGTTTCAATATTTTTGGTTCCTCCTCCATCCCGATGTTTATATAGATTGTTCCCTCATTTAAGGATGCATTACCTTCCTCATAATTAGGTGGGGCTGGAGGTAAATCTAAATCCCCCTCTTCTCCTACCTCATAAATTTTGAGATCCTTCCTGGGGTAAGATTCTATCATGGGATTTAAAAAATAGGAAGAAGAATGTGGGATTAGTGAAATATCAACCTCATGATGAGTAAGATACAATTATGCAAAATCGTTTAGATATCCCAAAGTTGCTTTTATCAATGTCAACGTGATCGAGATGAAAAACTCATTCATAGTTTCCATGTATGTTACCATTGGGGTTACCAGGTGTTTTACAAAGAAAATGATCTACGAACCGAGACCATGAATTTTTATCCTCCATCTCAATTTTTGAACTGAAACGAGAAGCATAACTTTCTATAGTGTTTGGAAGGAGGTTAGGGTCTTGTGGAATTGCTTCAATCAAGATAAAGTCAAACCCCCTTATTAGGTTTAACATCATTGTGTTGTAGGGTTATAGATGCTAAGATCTAGTCTCATACCTTAGATACTTGATTTATGATGAATTATGAATCTTCCAACACCCTAATATTGAGAACACCCATTATTTTAGACGTAATGAGACCAAGTAGGAAGGCTTTGTATTCAACCCTATTTTTGTACACTCAAAATTTAACTTGAAGGAAAAAGAAATAATATTTTCCTTAGGAGAGGTAAAGATCACACCTGCTACGACACCAAAATGACTCTTGGCTTCAACAAAATGGAGAGTCCGATAATTACTTGGAAAAATGAAATGTTGGATCATCCTTTGTATCTTCTTCCTTTACCTTGGTTATTTCAACTATACAAACTTCATCTGCTCAAAGAGAACTAAGTCCAAGGGTACGTACCATAACCATAGAATAGAATGAAAGGAGAATAGGTAAATCCTTCTCTAATAGATTGAAAATATTTCTTGTGGTTCCTAATGAAACTGTCTTTATGATGATAGTTTCATCTTTGACTACTAGAATGCCTTCGATCAAGCCAGTGACTTATAATTCCGTTGTAGGAACTAAATGTTATTTTAGTACTCAGATTGTAGGTTTATTTAATTTATTTGTAGGAATTTCAATCTCATATTAGACCCCCTGGTCTCTTTTTTAAGTTATCTAGATGTATGTTAAAGGGTTTTGTATCACCCTGTGCCACAAAGACCTTCCCTAAATGTAGGAACCTGAATTTCTTAAATAAAGTTGATGGAATCACCTTCATGTGATGAATATGAGGATGACTAAGGACCATATTATAGTTGGTTTCCTAATCTATAATATAAAACTCAGTTAGAACCATATTAGGTCTGAGATTGACTGACACTAGTATAGTCTCAATTGATGTCACTTTAAGGTTGTCATAGCCTCTCTACGTATTTCACATTGAAGATAAATTATTTTCTTTGTAACCTAAATTTTGAAGGAAAACAAAGGGGAATATGTTAACCACTACCCCATCATCAATAATTACACATTTTACATAGTTTCTGTAAATCCAAACTTGTAAAAACAACACTTGATCACCTCTACAAGCTATTTCAACGTCCATAGGCATCTTGCTGATGTAAAATACGAATCCAAAATCTCTTTCATGATTCCCTAGAGGATAAACATCAAATTCCACATGGTTTATCTATGCTTCTAGAGGAGGGGTGATGTTAATCAAATGGCCAAGACCTAGTGCTTCTAATAGAGTGGCTCTATGAGAAGGGGAATTATTTAATAGATCCAAGAAGGAAATGTGAGAGAAGGTATTGGTTAGGTCATTGATCAAGTCATAAGATCCTACTAGCTTGCCTAGTGTATCACGAATGTCATCTAATATAGTTGGGTAGATCGGGATTAATTGCAAAGAAAATATTTGGTTCTAGTGGTATTGTTAATATGAGGTTCAATGTCCAACTCTACCAATCCCACGATTTTTGTTTGTTGGCGGTAATTCAAAGGAGGTGTTGTTGATGCTCGATTTAATCTCTCTCCTATTTGGTTAATATTTACCATCGTTGTCTGTTATATTTTTCTACTTTCCTTGTACGAGTAAAAGTTGGCCTTTTGGTTCTTTTGTGTATGTTTTAGTCTTTCCCATTTTTCGGTCAAGGATCATGTATGGATGTGTATTATTTTGAAGTTTCTTTTAGGGAACCCATTGTGTTTTAAGTTTTGAAGTTGGAGGGATCACCTATTATAAAATGTTCCTGGGTCTTGTCTTTTTATTTTTGTTTTCTCTCCCATTTCCCATTGATACATTATAGTTCAAAATTGATTATTGTATGGCGGGTCAAATTTAAAAACATATAAATTTTCTATCGTATTCACAAATTATGAAATCAGTCCGTTTCTGATTTATATTCTTCAAATATTCACAATCATAAGGTAGCGCAAACAATTTCTCAACTGTTATCCAAGAGTCTACATTTGTCACAACTTGTGTGGATGCGGGGAAGTGGTGCACATCTGTATTTTTGTGCATTTAAGAGGGAAAAAATAAAGGTGTAAAAAGGTTCCCAAAACCTGCAAGGGACATGTGGCTCCTTTTATGCAAAAGGTAGGGATGTGGGTCATCGGGGCACTCAAACAATCTTGGTTTTGAATTGGAAATGAGATAAAACTACATAAAAGAGCCATAACCATGCTATCACCCAAATGTGACCACGTGTTGAGCATGTGTTGAAAGGAAAAAAGAAGATGGTTTGGTCAAGTTAGTCAAAAGTGTGTAAGTTCTAAAATGTTGCAAAATTACAAAAAAGTTCCCTCGAGCCCATGTTAGCGAAAAGTCTTATTCCACATGGACGACTCATTTTCAAAGTTGAGAATGGTGGATTGAATGGTCACAATGCAATGCATTTATTTATTCCACCATTAATTTTTCTACAAAAATCAAGGACGTTTTAAATTTTGTGAATGATTTCATCTTTTATTACCAATTTTTTGGATTTTGTTGCTACCTTTTGTGATTTTCATGGAGAATTATCACATTTTTAAACTGTGAAGCTTGAATTGTGAACCTAAGGACTAAAAGGAATTTTTATTTGGATTAGAATTACTTAAATGCTAACAAATTAAGTGGTAAGAGCTTATAAACTCCCGTGTTTCGTGTAAGTGGCAATTTGATTCAAAGTAAAGCTAGGTTTTTTTAAGATGAAGACCATGCCATCTTCATTCTTGGTTGCATCAAGGGTCACGAGTGATTTAGACAAGATTACAAACATGGACTTGATGTGTGCTGATCTAAATGATTTTCTTCAGAGACTTAATATCCCCCATAAGAGTGAATCCCTAAAGGCAATTCAAGATAGTCATATTGATTTAGTAGGTCCTATCCCACTAGTGGTTCATTTCCTAGAGTTGGTGTGGCATTTTGCTATGAATTATGATCCCAAAAAGAGGGAAGTATTAGACGGGAGTGGGGATGCAATTTTGACATTAACACCTGCAACCATTAGAATAATGTTAAAATTTCTGTAATCACCAACCCGATCACCATTGCTATAAAATTAGCCCTACGGGATTATGAAGCAAAGAAAAAGGATTATGCCAAGATGATAAATACAAAGTATCTCATTACGAAAAGATAGCACCTAGACTTCCTAAAATCCTAGTTAGGACACAATTTGTTTAATAGGTTGAAGTTTTCATTGTATTATTAAGTCAAATGGTGGGATTGGAAAATGTAAATGAATTTAAGGAATGGATGGTTACTTACATATGGATCATTTTGGAGAGAAAGGGGAGCATTTTTGGGCTACTTTCATTACAGAAGCACTCCATGGCCACATGGTCACCTTAGTAGTGAAAATTGAGATGGGTGATAATTCAAAGCTAGAATTTTATATGATGACTTACTTAATCTACAATTTTGCTAGCTATAGATGTTTCTGGTTTTTCACCACATGCGAGATATCAACTAGTTGAAAATGCATGAGATATTCCCTCAACTACAACTGATCAACTGGAGTGGGAATGTGAGGTTAGTTAATGATGCTTTCTTTTCCCCAATCATTTGTCTTTTCAAACCAGAGTGGGGACAATATAGAATTTCTGAACAAGCTAGACAAGTGATTTTGGAGTACGGATGCTACTTCATTCAATATAAAAAGTTCACATACATAAGGGTTAGTGGTTTTGAAGGAAAGCCTTGTAAGTTGCCTAGGTATTTAGATGATAAATTGTCTTTATGTGAACTAGCAAGGAAGCTAACACCTGTGCATACATTGCTTTCTAGGAGGCATAAGACAAATATAAAATTCCGTAAAAAAATTGGAAGGTATGCATGCCCTTCCATCATAAATGTCCAAGTTGATTGAAGATGAAATGCAGAAGTTTGACATGGAAAAGTTTGAGGCAAGGGCCAGTTATGACATCAGATGGGTATTCAACAACATTACAAATAATTTTGAGCATGAGCCTCAGTTTGAAGATTATTGGATGAATTGTAGGGATGAAGAAGAGGTCAAATTAAGGGATTTCTCCAGAATGACCCTTTCACAAATAATAGATTTCAAAATTGCAGTTATCCTAGAAGGAATTGTGGATGATCCACATATAGTAAGCAAGTATTATGTTGATCAGAAGGTGGAAGAACAACCCATAATCCCTCTAGATTGGAATGAGATAGAATCTAATGATTCTTATATCAGGATAACTGATGTAATGAGAAGAACTATGAATTGGTTAACTCAGAAGGGCATTGACTTATCAATTCAGAATACTAAAATCTTAAATAACTTTAGGATTTTGGGAAACTTGAACGATGATATTCCACCCCTGAAGGAGGGAGCAGATAGAATGGATCCTCTAGGAGGAAAGGCCCCTCAATTTCCCTCAAAAAGGCCCACTCTTGAACTCATAGATGAGTGGACCTTAGCCACTAGTGGAACTGGTACTCCTATGTCAGTTCTTAGGAAAAATACTGAAAGCATGCTTTTAAAATCTATGGAAAATTCCCCCATTACTTTTTTAATGCCAATCCAAGAAAAGGGGAAGGGCTTAACATCCCATGTAGTTTTCTCAGGTGTTTCACAAAAGCCTCATAGTACTGAGAAATTAATGAGTGGAGCCATAACAAGTGTTCTTACTCAATCTAAGTCGCATAAGGAAGGGCAAAGAACAACTCCTAATCTAATTTTTTTGAAAGGGTGCATAAGAAACATAAGGTTACTCATGTACCAATTTTAGTGAGAGTAGGTGCCCACACACCCAAGAAGCACAAGCACAGAGATGTGGTAATTGATCCTCCTGAATTTGAAAGGAGTGATGTTTATCAGGCACAACATGCCCCATCATTGCCACAAGTGGGAAAATCAGAGTCTCTATTCCCACCTCTACATGTGGAGGAAGAAACAACGAAAGCCACTCAAGATCAAGAAACCTAGGAAAATGTTGTAGATAGTTTAGTAAGCAACCAAATCTTAACTCTAGGTATAAAGACATTTGAGACCCTACTTACTAAAGATATGAGTATGCCTTCATTTGGAACATTGTATGAATCTACAAAGGCCCAAGATGATGTAATTGATGTTGATACTGGTGAGGGATTTTCCATGTTATATGCACTCAAATTATCTATGAGTGAACCATTGATGACACCGGTAGATGACCTCCAAAAAGTAAGGAAATAGAGAGAAATGCTCATCCATTAATTAGTAAAGAAAAATATCAAGCAACAGATGTTCCTTCTATAAGACAAGTGGTTGTAGAATCAAATAAACCAGAATTGCTTAGTGGAGAAGATGTTAATACAAAGGTGTTAACAAAAGAGATTGTTTCTATTTCTGTTGAAGTTACTAAGGCTGATGAACTTTCTCAAAAGGGAAAATCTATTTTTGAAGAGAAATTAGAAGTAGCACAAACCACAACTGCTAGCGAGATAATCATTACTGATAAGGACATGTAACCTCTAGATGGAAATGTGGAGTTGGATTCAGATGAACAACCTACCATATCATTACTAGGAGCATCATCAGAGCATGAGGAGGGTAGGATGCCAACTTAGCGAGTTTGAGGAATGAAGAGCTCACAAGCCAATCAAGTAACTCAAGAAAATGTTGGAGGAAAAGTGGGGTCCAATATGGCATCCATTGAAGAAATAAGAAGGAATCTCCCTGGATGCTAACACAAATCAATAAAAGAATGATCAACTTCAGTTTCTTAACTAAATTGAGGAACACCCAAAAGAATTATTAACACAAGGTGAGAATAACAAGATGGTCATTGAAATAAATAATGAAAAATAGACAAAATCACTAGTTCAGGATGAACAAGGGGTTTTCAAACAGTTGATGGTTGTCCCTGAGGAACCCCAACCAGAATCACAAGAGGAAAAGGATGGAACAAATTTGGCGAAAGGGTGGATCGGTGAACTAATTTCAAATGAGGAAAAGATGTCCTTCCTATGTAAGATATTGACCTTATTGCTCTATCTTTTACAAAAATAGTAAGATCTAGAAAAGAGCTAGAACTATCACTAAAACCCACACTGACTCATCAGGAGCTAAAAATTTGGAAGTAGCAATCCCCTTTGAAGGAAAGACTAGGGATGACATAACAACCAATGATTATAATGTCCAGATTATTCCCTTGGGAAAGCCTTCAAGGGACCAACTAAAGCAAGGGGTATTTGAAGTTGTCAATGACCTTTTACAAAAGGTGGATGAAGATAGAATGACAAAGAAGTAGTTAAAAGAACAAGTTAAATCCCTGAGCTTGAGTTTGTAACAATTGATTGGGAAACCTAGTCAAGCTCAGACAAGTGCCTCCATAGATACCCCTAAAGGAATATATAAAATTAACAAGGTTGTCAAGAAGGTCCAGGAAGTTGTTGGGACCCTAATGTAGCTACCAAATCTTAAAGGTGAGTAGGCATGCATGGCCGGAGGAAGCACACAAGTTAAGGCACGTAAGGTAGTGTTAAGAAAGGGTTCTTTGAGAACCAAGGATGCGCACCCATAAAGCACAATTCAGGACTTAGCCATTTTCAGCCTTTTGGATAGAACACATGAAGAATGTGTTCCATTTGGATAAGGTTCAGCCTGGAAACAAGGTGTCCTAGAAGGAATATACCTTGTGATAAGAAGATCCAAAAAGGTAATCATGACATGGAGAGGCATGCACCTAAGGTGATCCACACCTTGACACTTGGGGCTAGATATGAGGTCACAAAGCAATTTTTTGGAGATCAGATGCCTATATATATGCGTGCCCTTAGAAAATGAAAAGAGAGAACATGAGGAAGGAAGTGGAGCTCTACAGAATTACTACAAGAACTATGGGATAAAAAGGGTAGATGATCATAGGAAGGATGTAATAAGGGAATGGGGAATGTAATTTTTTTTTGAAACTCTTCATGTATGGATCCGAGATATGGCGCATGACTATGGTCTCCCCTTCGTGATATTCTATAGTAATGATATGAATGAATATGATAAGGTTATCATGATAATTGTATTAATATTTTCTCTCTGTATTATCAACATATTTCCATTATGATTTTTGTATAATCAGAACCTTATTTGAATGTTAAGTTTATTTGTGGATTTACAACTTCTTATTTCGTTAATTCTGTTAAGAACTTTTACTTTTGATAGTGATTTGAAAGGGTATAGAAGTCATTCTGAGCTCTATAGATTTTTCATGTCCTTTAAAATCACTAATTCAATATCATTAATGATACCTTCCACTAAAATCACATAAAAGAGATACTTGGCTCCCTCTCGCATGCCTCGGGTGAGCACCCAATGTTTCTTTGGGTGATAGGCCAATGCGCATGAGGTTCCCTTGTTATTAGTGGGTGCAAAAATGACTACATCTTGGTTCCATTTCGGGACCTCTTTTCAAACTTGTAGTGGAACATGGTATACATCATGGTCTATGTAAAAGTGATGACAAAGTGCTTAACACTTGAAGGTGTTGAAAATTGATTCAAAATCACGGAGGGTGAGTTTTCTCAGAGATTCAGTACTGGACCTGAGTTTGATACGTAAAGATGGGTGGAAGACACTCTCTACAATGAGTTATACAAAACCTTCTTGTTGTTCCCAGTAGATTTATTTGAGTGGCACTTGGAATATGCATCTAGGTCAGGGTGGTGTTATAAATCACACCCTTGGACCCAAGAAACATACCAAAACTTGCAAGATTCTAATCTAACATGGACCCATGCTATAGATCATTGGTGGAAGGGAGTATTGGCTAGCTACACTCTAAAATATGCAATTTCCACGTATTCTTGTCTAGAAGTTGCTGAGCTTGAATTTTTGTGGGAGCCCAGAGGATTGTTTTCGGGCTATCCCCCTAAAAATAAAAATATTGATGGTAACCATGAGTTTAGATGAATTCTAAACCACTCGAGCACTTGGCAAGGAATCTAGGTTGGGGAAGGATGACTGATATAATGACCGAAAAGGAAAGGGAGGAGACACGGCCCAAGTATGGTGAAGTGCGTGAGAGGGAGATTGCAAGACATTGTGAGGTTGCATTTATGATGGATCCATGGAGGTAGATGTTTTTTGGGAGAAGAGGTTTACATGGAGGATGTGGAGCCTAAGCAGTCTGTGCTACCCCATCTTGGCAAGCGTGGAAGAGAGAACCCTCTCGCCACGATGAGAGCCCATCACATGGAGAAAGAGGAGTTGTTGGCCCGCATCTGACCCCACCTAGCGACCGAACCTTGGCACTTGGTTTATTTGAATGAGGGAAAAGTATAGTTGATCCATTTGGTATCAGTGGAAGAAACTAATCGAACCCAGAAGATACAACTTCTCGTTTGGGACTTCTATGAATTCACACACTATTCTAGTATTTGGTGGAATGTTTGGACAAGGCACATATACAGGTGGTTTTGGGAGTGTGTCAAGAAGTGGTGGAGGCAATACGAATGGGAGTGGCACTAGTTCAAAAACTATTGGCACACAATTCAGTGGGATGACCGGAACGTTTGGCACAACAAACATAGGCCCTATACCTAACATAGGAGGATCTGGAGGTGGAAGTGGTGGAGCTGGTGGCTCACGATCTAGTGGGTCTGGCAGAGGAGGAGTAAACATCGAAGGAAATTGAGGGACTAGGTTACAAGGACAAGAGCCTCAGCCACCTCCTCAAGTATTTTTCGAGATGTCTCTGCACTTACCAGATTACAGTGGGATAGAAGATGCCACTAGATCATGTGCATAAGTGTGAGCTGCTATGGCACACAAAGGGGATCACGACCCAGGATCGAATGACCAGTCAATTTGAAACAACCTTGCAAGGATGCACACATAGTTGGTATAGAAATTATGACCCTCATCAATTTGTTGTGGATTATACCACGCTAAAAATGCATTCTTGGTGGAATTCCACATACCTGAGTTTGAACAGAAGAGCATCAGCTCTCTCAAGGAAATCCAGCAGGGAATGGCAGAGAGCGTGCAAGAATATGATGTGCACTTTAAAAATCTATTGTCTAAACTATCTTATGATATCCACCCTTCACAACATGCTTAGTGGTTTGTCGGAGGGTTGATCACACCCTTTAGGAGGGATTTGTCTCATAAAACATTCACGGACCCATGCGAAGTGTTGGAAGCCACTTTGCACACTGAGGTAGTTGGTAGTGTTGACACTGGTGTTAGCCCATTTCTAGAGGCTTAGATCACTACCATGGCTAAGAAGTTGGAGAAATTATCTGCCAATATAGTTCCAGAGACTCACGGTGGGATGTGGTGCATAGATTATGATGTAGAAGGGCACACAAAGGATAATGGCAGGATATGTAATCGAAGGGAGTACGTACCATAGCAAAGAATTGTGAGAAATGTCACGGGGATCATGATGTAAGTAGGTTCCCCATTTTAAAGTGCACGATCTGTAAAAACATATGTTGCTATTGTAATATTTGTACCTCAACCACACATGACATTAAGGATTGTAGATTAATTGACCGATTCATGAGGTAATTGATCTTGTGTGTGCGAGAATGACATTGCCAGCGTAGTTCTAAGGGAGATGAGTTTCGGTATGAAGAATGTGGAGATGGAGGTGTGCACTAGAGAGGATTTCACGAGAGGATTTCATGGCCATGGTAACCATGGGGGAAGAAGTGAGTTCCCACGTGGAACATGCTTTAATTGTGGAGCCATAGACCATTATAAGTGCGAATGTCCAAATCTTCTACAATGCTCCTAGTGTGGAAAAAAACATAAGTATGAAGAGTGCCCAGAGTTATACAAACATATGAGTCAAAGCAACACTTTGGAATGATAAGGTCGTTGCCATGGTGAGTATTAAGAAGGATGACGCGCAATGGCTCTTGCAAGTAATACGTGAATCAGAACTAGAGCCTATTATTGTAACAACAAGGGTGGATTCCACACATGTGTAAGGAAGCACCTAAACGAAACCTTTGGTTTGAGGAAGTATCCAAATCCAGCTCAAAAGAAAGAAGTCTATCGAGGAAACCATGGACGTAATTCAAAGCTTACAAGTGGAGATCCAATCCTTAAAAGAGAAAAATAGAAAGGATGAGCAAAGAAGACCAGTAGAAGCACCAAAGGATGACTTGGATGAGGTTAAGGAGGTGTGTAAACTACTGAGGCAAGAGAATGTTATTCCCTTGCTAGGAGCTTGGTTGAGAGAAAAGGTATCACACATTAGGGAAGAGCATGAAAGGAAGATCCTGCATGCAAACCTCCCACCTCAAAGCCTTGATTATGATAAAGAGATCACCTTGAACACAATAGTGGATGGATGACTTCTTAGCAACATCCTCATTGACTCAGTGTGGAGGTTAATGTTCTCACTTTGAATGCCCGGCATTAAATGGGAAGACTGCATTACTGACCATCTTCAAATGTGTTGTTTATGGCAAAAAGACAAAGGTAATGCCCATAGGTGTTTTGAAGGATGCGACCATTACCATTTAGGGGACTAAGTTCACTAGGGATTTTGAAGTCTTTGCGCTTGTCCAAGTAGATAATTTCCTAGCGTTACGTGAATGCTTGTGGTGCTACAAGAATAATGTAGATCTCGGTTTAACAAGGGGTACATAAGCTTTGAAAACAAGGAAGAGAGGGTGATTATACCACTTGTTGATGGAAATTCCACACCCTATTCTGAACCCCTTGGAGAGGAAGTCCTATATAGAATATATGTGTGCTCCATAAGAGATCCAAAGACCATCCACCATATAGAAGGAGTCATCCAGTTTGATGATGATCAATCTATCAATGATACTACTAGTATAGCATGCGATAATTGGGTGCATGGTACTTATGAATTGATTGGGTGACATTTGAAAGGATCGGTGACTAGGAAACCACGAGTACGTATAGTTTAGAGCACGGGAGGAAAGGAAAGAACCAAGTATTCGGGGATGCATACCTGAGGTCTTCTTGAGAGAAATGGAAGCTCAATGGAGGTCGGATGAGCGATGAGGTATGCGGGGTTATGTTTTGATAGGCACATTAGTGAGGTCTTGGGCTATGCATAACAAAAACTTGTTGGAATGGTGTGAAGTTAGAATTGCACTCACTATTTGATTCTCAAGGAGCAATAGGCGCACCACTATCAAGGATTATAATGGCAATGAACCCACCTCTTCCCACATCCAGGCATGTGAGAGGGTCTGGGGAGAAGGCATGGAAGCTTTACCACCCTCCCTTTGGGTACACAAGCCATATTCGACACTATAAGGTTGTGCGTGTGCTTGGTACATCCATCCCGAAACTCACCACCAAACGGGAAATCGGCGGGAATTATCGGTTGACCTGGTTCACACATTCAAGTATAGAAGTACCAAGCAAACTGGTTGATGAGGCATTGCAGGATGTCAAGTAGCTCACTCTGTGGGAGTGCACCATGGTGGAAGATAGATTAGTAGACTTAATTGGTGGACCTAGCTTTGAAGCGCGGCTCTAAGAGGAGGAACTAGAAGACATACAATTCAAGTGCACATGTGCTAAAAAGGAGAAAGGGAAGATGGTATATGTTGTTGATGGAGAGGAGATGAAGAGCCTAAATGTCAACCATTTAGTTGGGACACGTGAGGTAGTTGACAATGTAGATGTATGTATGCACGTGTATCATGAACCACTCAAAACCAAAAAAGTTAACATCATCTCGGAGAAGGAACCTAAAGAAGCTATCATTGGGGACTACTGGTCGGACAAGGAAGTATCAAAGATCATTGATATCTTGCTTAAATTTGAGGATTTATTCCCACATGGATACCATGAGTTGAAAGGTGTCCACCATTCATTAGGGGAAATGAGGATAAAGTTGAAATATGGTGCGCACCCGGTCAGGAAGAGGCCTTATAGGATGAATCCCAACATGTGTGTAAGGGTTAAAGAAGAGCTAGACAAAATGATAGCATCCGGTATCATTGAGGTTGTGGAGGAATCAGAATGGATAAGTCCAATGGTGATTAGCATAAAGAAGGATGGATAGATTAGGATATGTGTGGATTACAGGGAGTTGAACGTTGTTTGTATCATAGATCCTTTTCCCACCCCCTTCACTAAAGAGATTTTGGAAGGATTTGTTGGGCATGAGGTCTATTCCTTTATGGATGGATTCTCGGGATATCACCAAGTAAGGATTGCCAAGGAAGACCAAGAAAAGACAACTTTCACCACCGAGTGGGGAAGCTTTGCATACATGGTCATGCCCTTTGGATTGAGGAATATGCCCACTATATTTTCACGCATAGTGGTATAAGCATTTCAGGACTTCATCCGCAAGTTCCTTCAAGTATATTTGGATGATTGGACAGTGTATGGATTGGTCAGGAACCATTGTGATAACTTGAGGTTGATGTTTGAAAGATGTCGGTAGTTGAGGATTTCCCTCAACATCAAGAAATGTGTCTTTATAACTCATTTTGGAATGTTGTTGGGGCATATCATATGTAAAGAGGGCTTACTGGTGGATCTCGTGAAAGTTGCAGTTATTGTGGGATTAGGGGAGCCCACTAGCCAAAGCATCATGTGTGGATTTCTTGGACACACTAGGTACTACAGAAAGTTCATTAAGGGATACACTAAGATCACCGTGCCTTTGGAAATATTTCTCAGACATAAGAGTTCCTTTCAATGGGGAGAGGCACAGTAGAGGGAATTTGACACTCTAAAAGAAAGGCTTGTCACCGCACCTATTCTATGATTCCCATCATGGGATAAGCCTTTCCATGTCCACATGGATGCCTCTGGTATAGAAATGGGAGTCGTTCTTGCTCAAGTAGGAGAGGGGTATGTTGATCATCCCTTGTTTTTTGCAAGTAGAAAGTTGACATCAGTAGAACAAAATTATACAACGACCGAGCGTGACGCATTGTCAATGATCTATGCACTCCAAAAATTTAGACAATATCTATTGGCGAATCCCTTCATATTCTACACTGACCATATCACCTTGAAGTATCTAGTAAACAAAGCAAAGTGTTGTAAAGGTGCATATGTTGTTGGGTACTTTTATTTCAGAATTTGAATTCAGAGTGGTGGTAAAACCTAGAAAGAACAATTATGGGCCGGATCATTTATCAAGGATTGATTCAGGAGAGGATGTGCAAAGTATCAAGGAAACCATGCCAGACGTGTAACTATTCAAGTTATGGCATGCACCTTTGGAGTTAGAAGACATTGCTATTTTTCTCAAGGAAGGTGTGGCACCCGAAGGGTTGAATGCAATGGAAAGGAAAAGGTTAGCCATACGTGCCAGGCCCTTCATGTTGATCAATGGGGATTTGTATAAAATGGGCCGTGATGATGTTTTGTGCCAGTGTGTATTAGAACATGAATGCATGGTCATAATAGAAGAAGCCCATGGTGGGATTGCTGGAGGACACTATGTGGGGAATGCAACTATGCACAAGATCCTAGTCGCCAAACTATGGTGGGAGATGATTCACCAGGATTACATTGATTTTTACAAGGCCTGTGACCACTGCCAGTGCCTTGGAAAACCTAGAAGAAGGGATGAGATGCCCTTACACCCCATCGCTAGTGCAGAACCTTTTGAGAAATGGGCAATAGATTTTGTCGGACCAATCTCACCAGCTGTGTGAAGGACTAACTCATGGTATATCATTACCTATACCGATTATCGACAAGGTTGGCGAGAGGCCGCGCCACTAAGGATTGCACCGCAACGACATCTACTAGATTTTTATGGGAGAAGATTATCGGCAGGTATGGGTGCCCATTAAATTTAACAAGTGATAGGGCACTCACTTTTAAATGAAACCATCAGGATCCTATTGGCGAGAATTCATGGTAGCCCATCACAAGACTACCCCTTATCACCCTCAGGTAAATGGGACTACAGAGGCATTCAACAAAATTATTAGTCACACATTGACTAAGATATGTGATGTGGGTAGGTAGGATTGGGATGACAAGGTATCAACAATTCTTTAGGCATACAGAACAACATATAAAATATTGAACAAGGCCACACCATTTCAATTGGTGTTCGGTGTGGAAGTAGTTTTTCCGGTCGAATTCATGCTACCATCTCTGCATATAGTGTGTGCAAGAGGGTTAGATTATAAGCAAGCACTAGAAGAAAGAATAGATGAAAGACACTCACTAGCAAGATAGAGCCAAACAAATGAGAAGGAAAAGAAAAAGGCATGACATGACCGCCATATTAAGAACAAATAGTTTGAGGTTGGCGGATGGTATTGCCATATGATTCAAAATTTCTACACCATCCTGGAAAGTTGAAGGTTCATTGGTTGGGTCCTTATGTAATTTCATACATCCTTGATTTGGGCACATGCCGATTATAAGTCTTTGGATGGAAAAAAATTACATGGACACTTCAATGGGAGTAGGTGAATCCCTTCTATAAATAACGCTTCTTGGTGTTTGTAAATACGGTAGTTTTTCTAGTTAGTTTAGAATTTCCTTTTATGATTTTCCTTTCTTGTATTTTTTTTTCACGTTGTTGTTTTGTTCTACGCTTTGGGTGCTTTGGTAACCTTATTACTTTTTGAATTACGAATGCATAGAGAACCACGCATCATTTTAGTGTGGGGTGAGATGATGAAGAGAAACTTGGAGTTATTCTACTAGGAGGATTTGGGATGGTGGAAAAATAAGGTTACATTGAAGATCCACGTATAAAGGAGGAAAAACACAAAAACACGAGGTAGTGAAAAGAAAGAATCATAAAGATGGAAGAATCACCTTGCAACCTTTGGTAACATGTGTGTAAGATTCTTCTATCAAGATGGATTGTTTACACACCATAAGGTTGGGAATTTTTTCACGCAAGGATTGGGCACGTGAGAAGAAGCATTGAAGTTGGGTTTTGTTTGAAAATACCACATTAAATATTGTCATATGGTGGTAGGTAGCCTAGCCTTAAATGCATAAAAGTGAGAAAAACTATAAATAAAAGAGTGGGCATTTCATTATTTCACTTTGCGAACACAAGAAGAGTGATTTTCTTTTAGGAGCTAGGGTTTCGAGAACTAACTCGTGTGAAGAAAAATCCCAATAACATAAGCATAATTGGTCTGTTGGATCTACAAACTAGAGTAGAAGTGATTCACGGGTGTGAGGAACATTGCACGAAGAAGCGCCATGATCGAAGGAGAAAAATATGAGATTAGGGTTTGTGTTTTAGGGCACAGGGTACACGAGGAAACTTTCAAACAACTCGCAAGTTAACCTGGGAATGAAAGAAAAGTGTGAAATGATGGCCACG
This sequence comes from Taxus wallichiana var. yunnanensis, assembly GCA_018340775.1. Taxonomy (NCBI): domain Eukaryota; kingdom Viridiplantae; phylum Streptophyta; class Pinopsida; order Cupressales; family Taxaceae; genus Taxus; species Taxus wallichiana. The sequence goes on along the minus strand of CM031235.1, from coordinate 562,762,672 downwards.
AAACCATTTGATAAACCTATAGAACAATCCAAGAAGGGAAAGGGTAAAGGAAAAGGAAAGAAGAAACAAGAAGAAATACCCTTGGATACAAATGAGGAATGGTACTCGGAGATGTAATACCTAGATGGGGTTTTTCTAGGGAAAGAGTGGGAGTCCCACATAAGAAAGATGACCGTGATTGACTATAATCACCGGTCAAGTACAATCATGAAGGAAATGGCACTGGAGCTGGTGCACCCCACAAATAAATGAACACCTAATGGGTTGCTGATCTACAACGACATGGTCAAGGTGAAAATGGAGAAGCGGTGCTTCTCCAACTTTTCGAGTTACCATATTTCGGGAAGCCCAAGTGCTTGTACCAGTGGTTGATGATGTGTGTACACAAAGACTTCTTCTACTTCGTAGGGCACAAAATGTGCATAACTCCCCAACTAATTTCACGCTTCATAGGCCTAAACTATGAAGGGGATGCACTCGAAGATGACCTCCTGGACAAGGAGGAAATCAAAGAAACCATAGCATCCCAGGAATTGAAGAAGGGATCAAGGTACTATGACATCTTGGATATCAATGATCCGGTGATGAAGATGGCCGCACACCTAGTCTCCAAGCTGAATGGACAAGAAAGGTGGACCCAGGTGAGCAAGCCCTAGCTGAATGTCTACAGGAAAGTCATAGAGGGCACCATATACAACCTCTCCCAATATATTGCAGATGGAATCATAAGTAGCATGGAGAAGGGAGGAAAGATCTTATTTGGAAACATTCTGTTGACAATTGTGTTCTCAGAAGTTGGGGTGTCGATGCATCTGACAAGTTTGTGTGGGAGTACCCTACTAAAGATCCTTCACTTGCAGAGAGGTTTCAGAAATACACATGTGAATCAATGATAGGGGTACATAAGGCACACTTAGAAAAATGGTATACGTGCCTTAGGAACACATTCGGGGATGAATGGTAGATCCCTGAACAACTCCCCATGGTGACTAAAGGAGAAGTAGAGTTTGTAGTCTACCAACACTTCTGTATTGGCAGGTTCATTTTGGTCGATGGAAGCTAGAGTCCATGGTGCAAACTCCCATTCTCATTTACTACCCAATTTTTCCAAGCGGGAGTAAACAGATACAAGGAGTCAAAGAAATTAAACCTTGACTTATCCACCCTTGACAGAGAGCACAGGGAAATGAGGAAGAAGCTGGTCTACCCAGAGAAGCATGCATATGTTGAAAGGTACGTGTCGCATGATGTGCATATTGTAAGGCCTTTCACCTTACCTATTGCATTGGGAGCAATGCTACAAGGATCTACCTATGCATAAGGCCAAAATTTGAAAAGGGAACATACGTGGAGGATGAGATATCCATCCCAGATGACCCTACTAGAAGAAAGAATCCCATGCCAAAGCATAAGGAGAGGGAAGAGAAAAAGGAACAGAGGGTGGTGGAGAAGCAAGATGTAGGTACTATGGCAACAAGTACCTACATTCGGAAGAAGAAGAGGACAATGGTCAAGGAGAAGACCCTAGAACCTGCGAAGCCACCATCCCTTGAGGAACCCTCATATGAAGAGAAGACCACATCCCGACTCTAGAGTTTTCAGTAGAGGAAGAAGAAAAGAGGATGGAAGAACCAGAGTCTGAGGATATAGACAACACGAATGCCTATATAGGAAAAAATGATGATGATGAAGAGGAAGAGATGGAGGTAAATCAGGGGCTAATTGATGTCCATGATTTGGAGGAAGAGGAATTAGAAGATGCAAACAATGCTTTCATCTTTGCAATGAGGAAGGGCACCCAAGGGGAGGAAGGCACACATAATAAAGAAAGGAGTGAGGAGCAAGTACTGGGGAGCTAGATATGCCCAAGCTCACTCGGGAGGAGGTGGATGAGAAAGTGATAAGGGATTGAGAGAAGATGATTAAAAATTGCTCAATGAGCAATTAGAGCACAATGAAGAGCTCATGCTTGGTGAATTCAAGGAAGAGTAAAGGGAGAAGAGTGTCGAGCACAAAAGGCCCAACTCTTACGGTGATTATTCCAAAGGCGCGCGCATGGGAAGTAAATGCACGGAGGAAGGAAAATCAATGATGGGGTATGTTAATGACCCTAGCAAAGTTTTGCATGCACACTTGCATAGTACCGTGCCCACCAAGGAGATCACCACCATGGAGTCCTTTAATCCTGAGGGTGGATACCCATGCACAAGAAATATGCTATTGTGGACATTTGAATCCCACCTTGATGAGCTCGAGTTTGAGGTTAACCGAGGGGTGATACTAGAGCTATCCGAGACAAAGGGGTCAACCCCATCATAAATGCATAACAACTATCAAATGAGAAAGTATGTAATGTGCTTAACAAAGTCTCCATGGAGGTAGAGGCAAGGCTCTTCGCAAAAATTACAAGGTTAAAGTCTTGGAGGACCGATGAAGAAGAGGAAGGAGGAAATAGTTGGGCTAAAAAGGAACTCAGCCTTGAAAAGTTGATCAATGCTCAACTACGGTGAGAATTACAAGAGGAGAAAGCTAAAGTACGTGAAGTTTCCAAGAAGGTGGAGCTCATCTCCCAAGCCATTTTCATGAAGCACCAGACCTTAACCTTCTGCACAAAAATATGGTTCTCCTTGGAGTGTCTTGAGGACTTGACTCGAGATCCTCACCATGGAAAGGAAGCCTTTGGCCTTGGAGTCGGTAGAGGATGTAGCTACGCGCTTGGAGCAGGAGGACAAGTTGAAGGTCATCATGCTTGTAGATTAATACAACAAGGTGCTTTCTGATGTAAAAATAGATGCACAAACCGTTGGGGTCGCATACAACCATTGCGTAGATTAGGACAAGGTGACAAGCACGCTATTTTCCAATGAGCGAGGATGAGTGAAGGACTTAGGGAAAATAATAAAGGCAATAGAGCAGAGAAAGAAAATATTCTAGCCAAAGTAGAAAGAAAATCTAAAGTGTTGAGATCCGTGGGTCTCAATCAAAACCTAGCTTAAAGAGCTCTACACGGTCATTACGAGGAAGATGGATGCCTTGGAAGATCAAGCTAAGGAACTGGAAATGGTGGTAGATACCATAAACACAAAGGGGGAAGGATTAACCTTTGACGAGGTGAGCACATTGGTTGGTGACCTTTGCAAGAGGGCACGGGATGAAGTCAACACTTGGAATACACTAGAGGCTGACCTGCAACAAAATTTTCCACTTATTCTTCTTTAGGTAGTTTTCCTTATATTCTCTCTCTTCCCCATTTCTTTATTCTTTCCCTCCATTCTTTTCCAAGGCAAGGCCTTGCCTTTTTGTACTGCATTCTTTGAAAAGGTTCCGAGGGTGGAGAACAAGTGAAGTGTGGGGTAATGTTGGGACCCTAATGTAGCTACAAAATATTAAAGCGCGTAGGCACGGACCATTGGAGGAAGTGTGCAAGTTAAGGCATGTAAGGAAGGATTCAAAAATGGTTCTTGGAGAACTAAGGACACGTGCCCACAAAGCACAATTCAGGACTTAGCCATTTTTAGCCTTTTGGATAGAACACATGAAGAATGTGTTTCATTTGGATAAGGTTCCATCCTAGCAATAGGGTGTCCTAGAAGGAATATACCTTGCGATAAGAAGATCCAAAAAGCTAATCATGACATGGAGAGGCATGCGCCTGAGGCGATCCACACCTTGACACTTGGGGCCAGATCTGAGGTCACAGAGGAGTTTTATGAGATAAAATTCCTATATATATGCGCGCCCTTAGAAAAGAAAAATAGAGAACATGAGGAAGGAAGCGGAGATCTACAAAATTACTACGAGAACTATGGGATAAAAAGGGTAGATGATCATAGGAAGGATGTAATAAGGGAATGGGGAATGTAAATTTTGTTTCAAAAGTCTTCATGTATGGATTCAGATATGGCGCATGACGACGGTCTCCCCTTCTATGATATTATATAGTAATGCTATGAATGAATATGATAAGGTTACCATGATAATTGTATTAAGATATTCTCTCGTGTTATCAACATATTTCCATTATGTTTTTTCTATAATCATGAACCTTATTTGAATGTTAAGTTTATTTGTGGATTTATAACTTCCTAGTTATGTTAATTATTTTAAGCACTTTTACTTTTGATACGAATGAAAGGGTATAGAATCCATTCTAAGCTCTATAGCTTTTTCATGTCCTTTAAAATCACTAATTCAATATCATGAATGATACCTTCCACTAAACTCACATAAAATAGAGACTTGGATGCCTCTCGTGTGCCTTAGGTGAGCACCCAGCATCCACTGGGTGATAGGCCAGTGCGCATGAGGTTCCCTTGTTCTTGGTGGGTGAAAAAATGACTACATAAGTGGAAATGTGGATTGAAAAATTAACCAAGATGGCAAATGAAGCAATCACAGAGGATAGGTCAAAGTATGAAGATCTCAAAAATAGACTCAATGAAATTGATGAGATAGTTGAACAATGTGAAAATGATATTTTCTATTTTGAAGGAATTCTTCCCAAGCTAGACCACATTACCCAGCTCAGTGATGAGTTAGTTGAGAAGGAAGATATTTTTCTGTAGCAGTCAAAGGAATCCAACATGATATTGAAGAGTTGTCAAATATCATAGTAGAAACCTTGAATGGGATCAAGGAAAAGATTGAAATCAAGAGAAACTAGTTGATGATACTCTTGATGCTATTGACTTAAAGTTAGAGGATATGGTAGTTGATAAGTTCAAAAAGAGATACGGGGATTTAAAGATTGAATTTTTACTTAATTACTTTGAAAAGAATATTCTGAAGAATGATTTCTCCTATGAAATCATTAAAATGATGAGAAGGATTGAGAATAGAATTGCAGAGTTAAAAGCAAGACCACTGGAATACAAAAAAATGGGCCATTGCATTGATGCAATATCTAGGAAAGCACTAATTTTCCAGCATCATACAGGACCAAATGAGGATGAGGTTAATGAGTTATTCAAAAGGTATGATGCATATGTAGCAAGGTTGCTGAAAGAACAAGATACAAAAGTAGAAGCTAAAGAAGAAGAAAATGTAGATGCAAAAGATGATGAACATGCTTAGGAATTATTCCTTAAGCTATATTTTCTTTTCATATTCCTTCTTTTAAACTGATACTTTAAAATAATACTTCTATTACATGGGATGTAATTGTTTTTCTAAATTTTATTGTTCCCTTATTTCAATTGAAAAGTGGAAGAATGTAGTAGTGTCATATTTACTTTGATGAAGTTTAACATACATTTGGATAAGCATGTAAATGATTGATATTGTTGTGCTTCTTGCATTTTGAATAAGGAACAAAATGGGGTTCTATAGGGGCCCCTACCCATGAAAAAGAAAGATATACATATGCTAGAAATAGAGACAATGAAAGGAAGGAAACATCTAGACATTTTTCAGCCCTACTTCATAGTTTCCTCCCAACAGGGGAAGCTTGTTCAAAAGCTTGTTTTTCCTCAGCAAAAACGCTTGAGCCTTGTGTTGTCTAAAAAAAAATGACTTTCCCTGCCACATCTTGGGACATTACCATGTCTATTAACACTTCCAGAGTCATTCTAGGATAACTCATGATTTACTCAAGATCGACTTTATTCTGTTGTGATGACACCCAATCCAAAAATATGCAGACCTTATGTGAAGAACTTCGACTTTCCTTTCCCTTTGTGAAGGGTTGACATGCTAGGAGTGGCATGAGATGGGATTCCCTGAGGTGATTGGAAGGGAAAGTACTGCATGTTGTTGGATTGGGCTGATTGTGAGGCCTTAAACTTGACCTAGCCTCCCATTTCCTTGTGAAAGGTGGATTGTATTTCAGAGAAGGAATTGGTTAAGGCCCCAAAAAATCATGCTCTGACTGAGGAGCACAATGCATTAAGTGGGTGGATGACCGAATTGAAAATATCCCCCTATTGTCCCGAGTGGAGGAAATTGATTCCCTTGAATGGCAAGTAGACAATGATCAGTCCTCTTCTCCATTTGAGATAATGATTGGAGGTTTAGGTTTTGGTTCACCTTTCCTCTTCCTTAAAGATGACCTTGGTGTTGAAAATGGTTGTGAAGGCATGGTCTCTACTTGTTTTTCTACAGGGAATTGATTCTCTGTTTCAACTCATCTATTTTCTCGGGAAATAATGAGCTGCCTGTTGATGGAGGATTTATCATACAACACATATGATTCCTTGGGAATATCTTTTGATACAAATCCCTCATCACATAAAAAAGGGACATTGAAAACTGGTTTTCCTAGATACCGAGGTCTTCTCTCAACCTAGTATCTCTTTAAATCTTTAGGATATTTCAAGTGTTCCCATCTAAAAAGATGGAAATACATAACTTGAAAGGTTACAAACATAGGATTAATCTTTATTAGCCTTATAAGAAGTGCTAACCAGACTTGTCGATATGTTAAGGGTCCTCTGGTGTCACTGTACACTCTATATCAAACAAATCCCTGAAAAAGGCTTCATCAGGATCGCTCAAATAAAAAATATGATTTAACTCCTCTGAGGAAATTTCCTTCAGGCTATGAGCTACGAGTACCTTCACCAATTTTTGATGAAATTTCTTATACTTAGAAGAAGAAGGAAAATTCATGATGACAATGAAATTGAGCTAGGTTTTATAATGAAAAGGAGACATATGTTTTTGATTTGGTAAAATATTTCCCATGAGATGAAGGAGATTTTGTTCAATTCACACATAAAGGAATTTAAGAATTGGAAAAGGTTAGGAATGATCAGAGCTGGTAAATCAAGGTGATTCGATAGGAAATATGTGTGGAAATTAAGCCAATGAGACATAAAATAGAGTGTGTGGCACCCAAGGTGGATTCTTGAAAAGTGAATATGGATATATGTCATATCAGAGTCATCTGGAAGTGTTCAAATATTATTTGAAATGATTATCTAATCAATATCAGGAAATAATGATTAAAGTAATTCACCAAAAATGATGACTTGATATCCAGTTGAGCACAAGTGGAGCTGATTGAAAAGACTTGCGCTTTGTACATCTGGAAGTTTTAAAAAAAAATTTAAATTTCATGTTCTAGAACAAGTTTTGTAAAGGGAAATATTCCTTGGAATATTTGTGATTTTGGGGGAATTTTTTTGAAGGTTAACAAGTGAAGAGGGTGATATAAAAGGCAAAAGGATAATCATGCTAGAAGGGGGTTAATTTTTTTGAGAGTTATTCAAAGAAAAGAGAAGGAGAGAAAGCCGAGAGAAGCCATTTTCCAAGGAACTTATCTGAGAAACTAGTTATTTCCTATGTATCTTTGAAATTGATCATGTCAAGATGGTTGCAAGTGTCCAACCATTGATAAGCTTTGAGATTGTAAATAAACTTTCCCTTGCTGATCAATTTGAAGAACCTTGAGTAAATCGTGTTAATCATGAACCTAGTTGTGTCTTATTTCATTTTGAGATATCTTCAAATAGTTATTTGTGTTCCTGTTGCAATCTTATGTTAGGAGTTCCTCTGAATCACACAAGATCTTGTCCTTGTGATAGTATTGTGGCATTTGTAATTACATTATGAAGAGATTTTTCATTTCATAATGTAATAAATGATTTAAATTCACTTTACTTTCATTTTGATGATATAAATTGTTTGTCAGTCTATGAGTGTATCATAGGCGTGATGAATCAGGGACTTTTGATGTTTAATTAAGTATTTAACATGAGATTTTGTGTTGAATCCTTGAAGAATGTGTGAAACCATGTGTCTTTGAGCTTTCATAGATGCACATCCTCTAGTTGAAGGTTCATTCTGACTATTTGAATCCTTTTTCATTTTCTTTGTAGATTTTCCAACATTTGTTAAAAGTTCTCAAGAATTTGGTATAATCAACTTTATCCTACTTAACTTCCCAACCAAAAATTATACATTCAGTAATAAATCATACATGAACCATCCCTTCTTGCACTGTATATCCACAAATGTTGAAGAAGTTCATTGAATTTTCCTATCCTTTACCAAAATATGTAGATGCAATCAATTTTTATTGTTGTCTTTAGTAACCTAGACCTTGTCTAGAAAACATCTTCATTCTCTAAGGTGACAACTCATGAGAGTTAGGTTATGTTGTATTGACCATGTTTTCTCAAGGTCTCCTTCAAATATTGCAAAGGGAGAGTCAAACACTGTTAATCCATTGATATTTTCACCAACATAGGTTACAAAATGGGTCCTCTCACCCTAGTTGAAGGCACAACCTAAAGTAGTGAGGGTAGGTCAAACCCTTAGCACGGTGCTATCCAAGTACTTTCCAAATTAGAGTAATAAAGAGTCATCTAAAATCCATCCTATTATTATTTGTTTGTCTCTAAGCATCTTGATCAACTTGTGATGTTGCTCAGTTTTAAAGGAAGGATCAATTTGTGTAAATACATATGCACATCAACCTCTGGTAATGATTCTTATGCAAATACATTGTTTAAATGTCATCCTTTGTTAAAATTTATGAGAATTACATGAGATCAGGAGTTTTTGTGTAATATTTTCTAGTTTTAGTAAATGTTACACTAGATTGTATGGATATTGATAAATATTGACAAAGGATGATCAGATCCATTGAGCTTTGTAGAAATTGAGTGTTGATAGACAGTTGACAAATTACTTACAGTGCTTTAGCATATCTAAGGTGAAAATACTTGGTGGTGACTCTGTGTTAGTTTACAATTCTTGGAAATTACCAGTGTCTTAATCTTTGTCAAGTAATTTTTTCATTAATATTCACAAATATGGAAGGAAGAATATCTTTCTTTACTAGGGATCCTACTAGAAAGTTATTTCCAGAGCTTGGGAAGGAAAATTCAGAAGGAAGATGAGTCTAGAGAGTATTGGGGAATCAAGAGTCAAGAGAGAAGGTAGTACCAGTTCTGGAAGGTGATCAACCTATAGTTGAGGATTACCCTACATCTTCAAATAACTTTGAATCAAATAGTCCTTGTGTAAAATTAAATTCTCAACCGGTGAAGTGCCATCATTTGTGTCTGAAAAATGTATCCCTCATTTTTCCCTTTATCATCTAGGACTGATAGGGTGTTTCACAAAAATGAATCATTAGAGGATATTTACTTGGAAAGTTATACTCTTGTGCTCCAAAGGCCCCTGGTCCCCTATCATTTTGATTCTCCTATAGGATCACCTCCTCAAGATAATATGGCTCAGCCTCCACCTAGACCTCCTTTTGTTGTCAATAATTTTGGACCAATAAATTTTAGAGGCATGGTTGGGTATCCTAATGTTGTACCCCAAGATGTGAGAAATAGGTTTCCTAAATTTCAGGGAAATAATGCCATTACTAGGGATCAATATTTGAGACTCTTCGTTAATATGATGGAATATTTTGAAATTGAGTATGAGGATTTGTATATAAAATTATTCATTCATACTCTCGAAGATGATGCATGTTATTAATATAAATATTTATCAAAAATTAAATAGAATCATGGAATGAGATGAAAAATGATTTCAGATTATAATATGGGGATAAGATTGACCCAAGGTTCCTTTTTTTGAGTTTGAGAATATAAAAAAGAATCCCAATGAGTTTGTCCAAGATTTTAATACTAGATTCAATAAGACTTTGAATAGATTACCCATAATCATAAGGCCAAGTGATGAGTCTTGTTTAATCAAATATTCTAATGCTTTTGACAAAAAGGCCACCTACTACTTAAGAGATAAGAACCCTAGAACATTAAGGTAGGATTTCACTATGGCCTTGAAAATTAAAAATAATATCAAGGTAGTTAGAAAACCCCTAAGAGAGAGGGTTTCAAATTGATTAATCCTAATAGACCTCATTTGAACAAAGAATTTAATCTGGAGGAGGTTGTGAAGACTTTGGTTGGGGTAGTTAAAGAAATATCTTACAAGTTGTCCAGAGTAGAAAAAGGAATAGGACAAAGTTCTCAAGGTTAGCATAAACCAAAAAACCAAGATATATTTGGAAATCATCCTAGGAATGATCATAGATCAGATGATAGAGGAAAGGGGCCCATGGGATCAGGTAATAAGCAACCACAACTTAGAGAGAATAGATTGGTCCCTGATCCTTTAACTGCTAGGGTTTCTATAGTGGAAGACTCGACATTATTGATTGAAGTGATAATTTTTTCCTTCTACAATCTCCATGTGATTTAAGTAAGGAGGTTGAAGAGTTAAATGATGATGAATCTTATGGTGATGTGTGTATGATGGAATGCCCTAAAAATTCACAACAGAGGGCTACTTCAACTGATTTAATAAGTACCATAACTATTCAAAGTTTCTAGGATTGCATTCATTGGGTATTACCCCTCCTCATGATGATGGTGTTGAGATTGATATGATGTAGGCGTTTGATTTACCTAATCATGATTTTTAATACTTAAGGGCTTTAATGATTAAGAAGTATGATGAGGGAATACCTTATGAGGAAGATAGGAAAACTATTGATGAGTGCAATAGTTTCTAAGGAAAAGGAATATAATAAAAGAAGTAGAGTTATCAAAGGGGGATTTCCTCAAGCTAAACCAAAAACTCCACTTCTCACTAATATCCTCAAGGAACACCCCAAGGAGGATACACTTAATCAATTTCTTGTTGTTTCAAATAAGACTTGTACCCCAAATAATGCCCAAAGTGTAAGGAATCTTATACCACTGGAAGGAACCATAAATATCCCACTAAACACTGCCTTACCAAAATATGTTCCATGTGACATAGCCTATATTTTGATTAAAATAATATTCATTGTGCCTATTTTTGAATTGCTTAAAATCCCTGAGCATAGAAAACAAGCATTTGAGTATTTGGGATTTAAAGAAGAGATAAAAACCCAAGGCAATAATGTGAATGGTGTGGATCTTCCTCCTATCATTACAGAGCTAGAAATACCATAGGCCCTGGAAGAATTGGGAGAATCACCAGAAGTATACTTGGGTATTTCACTTGTGGAATCTCAACTTGACGTTGATCCTTTTTATACCACTTTGATCATCAAGGATAGGTTGGTGCACAATTGTATGTTTGATTCAAGAGATTCATGCAATGTGATGCCTCTTGAGGTGATGAATGAATTGAATATCAAAGTAATATCAACCTTTGGAAAGTGCACAACTATGGATTCAAGGGAAGTTCTTGTGATTGGATATGTTAAAGGGTTAATAGTGCAATTGGCAGCTTACCCAGGAAAATCCTTAACTATGAATGTGGTTATTGTGGACTTCTCGGCCAAATGGGGAATGTTATTATCAAGGAAATGGGATGCTAGTGTGGGGGGAAGTGTGCAAATGGATATGTCATATGTAACCATACCAGTGGAAGGAAACCTTGTAAAATTATATGGTGAAAAGAAGATGTTACATCGATTGAATATCCTAACAATGATTCTTATGAAGTATTATATATAGATGTAGATGTTGATAATTTTGTTGGTTATGCATATTTTAAGGAGCATGAAATTGATAAATGTAAATTTCTTGAGAAACTTGGTTCCCCTTGGACTTTGATGTTTGATGGAGCTTGTTCTAATTTTTGAAATGGTGCTGGTGTTGTCTTGATATCCCCAGATAAGAAAGAATTCAATTTTTCTTTTAAACTCAAGTTCGAATGCACAAACAATATTGCAGAATATGAAGCACTACTTTTGGGTTTAAGGATTGCTTGGAGGTATGGTATTAGGGACATTATTGTTAAAGGGGATTCAAAATTAGTAGTCAAGCAAGTTTGAAAGTTGTATGCAACAAAGAATCAAATAATGAAACAATATAAGCATGTAGTTTGGGATTTCATTGAAATGTTTGATTCCTTCAACATAGTATACCATGAAAGAAAAGAAGAATACTGTAGCAGACAGATTGTTAGTGTTGGGATCTAGGTTTGAAAATTGTACAATGTCTCCTTATTGTGAATATGACATTGAAGTATTGACAAGACCGTCTGTCCCTGATAATGTCAAACATTGGAAATTTTTTGAAGATGATGCCCAAATTCAGAGGTTTTTACAAAAAAAAGGAGAATTCACAAATCAAAATGTGGATTGGGAGCCAATGGTTTGTGTTAATGAGGGTAGAGAGACCTTATTTGGTAAGGATATTATTCAGTTGAAGACAAATACTATTCCAAGAGGTTTGGTTACACTAGAGTCAAACTTTGACAATGTTGATCACATTGTTAGTAGGCATATGTCAACTTTGAGAGATGTGGAGGAACATAACCTAGGGATAGACAATAAACCTAGGAAAATATGGCTAGGTAGTAACCTAAATAAAGAAGAAAAGAAATCATATGTCCAACTGTTGAAAAATACCAGGACTACTTGGCATGGTCATATTCAAAATTAAAGGCATATAGGGAGGACCTTTTCTAGCATGAGATACCACTAGAAGCTAATGCCAAGCCATTCAGGAAAAATCAAAGACCAATCAATCCACTTATTTCCCTCAAAATGAAAGAATAATTAAAAAAGCTAAGGGATGGAGGCATCATACAACCCACAAGGTATTCTTCATGGGTGGAAAATTTAGTGCTAGTTCAAAAAAAAATGGAGATATAAGGTTGTGTGTGGATTTTAGGAACTTGAATAAGGCATCAATCAAAGATAATTATCCCCTTCCCAATATGGATAACATGTTGTAGTTAGTTACTGGCTCGGAATTATTGTCTACTTTGGATGGATTCTCAGGATATAATCAAGTGGTGGTGAAACAGTTAGAAAGAATCAAAACCACTTTCACCACTCCATGGGGTACTTATGTGTATGTGAGAATTCCATTTGGTTTGATGAATGTTGGAGAAACATTTCAAAGAGCTATGGATGTAGCATTCTCAGGATACATAAATGATTTCATTGTTGTGTACAGGATGATGTGATAATATTCTCAAGGAAAAGGAGTGATCACTTGCAACATCTAGAGAAAATGTTGTTAAGGTGCAGAGAATATGGCATTTCACTAAATCCTAAAAAGTGCCACTTTGGGGTTCAGAAAGGAAATTTTTGGGACACATTGTATCTAAAGAGGGGGTCATGATTGATCCTGAAAGAGTGGAAGCTATTGGAAAAGTCCCTATACCTAAAACCAAAAAGGGAATTCAATCTTTTTTTGGACAAATAAATTTCATTAGGATATTTATTTCTAACTTTGCTGAAATGACTATCCCCATTATGAGTATGCTAAAAAGGATCAGGTTATCAAATGGGAGGAAGAATTTATCCAAGCTTTTTCTGGGATTAAAGAAGCATTAAAGAATGCCCCTATTTTGACAACTCCTGATTACAAGAAAACTTTTTAAAAAAATTCTTTTGCTTGAGAAAATACTATTTCTTACGTACCATTGCAAAAGGATGATGAAGGAAATGAAAGGCCAATTGCTTTCTTTAGTAAAGAACTTCAAGGAGAAGAATTGAAATATACTATCATGGAAAAGCAGGCCTTCTCTTTGGTAAGAGAAACAAAATTTTCAAACCATATATCTTGAGTTCCAAGATCACATCTTATGTTCCTCATACTATGGTCAAGGAATTTTATCAGAAATGGAAATCTCAAGAAAAAGGTGTCGGTGGGTAAACAAATTACAAGAGTATGACATGGATATTCAAACCACCAAGTTAGTTAGGGGTTTAGGGTTGGAAAAGATAATGGCAGAGAGCAACTTGTAGGTAATGGAAATAAATGAAATTGAGGGAGGAGATATGAATGTCCATGAAAGATTGATCAATTCGGTATGGTATAAGGACATCATGTTTTATCCTTAAAATTTGGAATGCCCGGAGATTTGAGTCAAAATTACAAGAGGGCACTCAGGTTAGCTTCCTAGAAATATATTATCACTAATTATGGATTGGCATGGAATAATCCTGAAGGGATTCTCTTAAGGTGCATTATTGAAGATGAATCCCTAAACTAGTTTCTGATTTTCATGGAGGAGTTTGTGGGGTTTTTTATGGAAGAGTAAATGCTCACAAGATTTTAATGGTTGGTTATTGGTTTCCCACACTTTTTAAAGATACAACTCTCTTAGTGATAAAATGTGATATTTTCCAACGTTTTTTAGGAGGATTAAAAGCTTCAAGATCTCTCCATTTACAATCAGTATCATTCGAAGCTCATTTTAAGCTGTGGGGTATGGAATTTTTTGGAGAAATCTTGGATCCTTAAAGTGTAGGACAGAGATGGATATTGGTGGCTAATGATTACTTCACCAAATGGGTTGAGGCAATCCCTACTAAGAAAGAAACTCACTAGATTGTTATGGATTTTTTCTTAAATCACATAATCTATAGGTTTAGAGTGCCTACCAAAATAATTGTTGATAATGCTATGAGATTTTGAGCTAAACCCTTGGTGGCCATGTGTCGAGTATGGAATAAATCTCACATATGCATCTAATTACAATCCCCAAGGTAATGGACAAGATGAATCAAGCAATAATTTTTTTGAAAATAATCAAGAGGACATTGGAGATAAATAAATGAAGATGGGGTGAACAATTGAAGTTTGATGTCTGGGATGATAGAATTACTATTAAGAGAGCTACTAGAAAAATCCCTTTGAATTGGTGTATGGAACTCAAGCCCTCCTTCCCTTACACATGTAACTATCTTCCTACCAATTTATTCGACAATTTGAGGATTAAGAAGTTAGTCCATATGAGTCAAGGATAAATCAATTGTTAAATTGGATGAAGAAAGTAGAGAGTCTCATCAGAGACATTTTAAACTCAAGGAAAATTTTAAAAACAAAATTAATAAAAAGGTGACTCCTATAGTTTTTAGTGTAAGAAATCTTGTGTTACTAAGGGATAACAGGCATGAGGATAAGGGAAAACATGGAAATTTTGATGCATTATGGATGGGTCCTTACTCCATTGACATCAAAATTGGTGAGAATACTTTCTTCTTAAAGGATTTAGATGGAGAACTACTTGAGTTGCTTGTTAATGGAAGGCACTTGAAGCACTTTCTTGATTGATCTCTCAAAATCAAGTTACGCACTATTGTACAATTTTTCTATTTGTTTTTGTTTGTTTTTGATTTTTTTCCTTGTTTGTCCGTTCCTTGGTGACCATTTTTTTGGGTTTCTCGGTGTGTTTTCTGAGGAGTTGGTTGTTATCACTTATTTTTGTATGTTGGTTTTTCACTTTGTGGCCCAATGGATTTTGGCATGTGGTCTACTTTTCTTTGCACCATGGTTTATTCTTGAGGCACTCACAGGGAGTGCTCATCCCGAGTCAAGCTGGTGTTGGCACTTGATTTAATCTCACCCCTATTTGGTTAAGATTTTCCATCGTTGTCTATTATATTTTTCTACTTTCCCTATGGGAGTACGAGTTGGCATTTTGGTTATTTTGTGTATGGTTTAGTCTTTCCTCTTTTTTAGTCAAGGATCATGTTTGGATGTGCATTATTTTGAAGTTTCTTGTGGGGAACCCATTGTGTTTTAAGTTTTGAAGTTGGAGGGATCGCCTGTTGTAAAATGTTCTGGGTTTTGTATTTTTATTTACGTTTTCTCTCCCATTGCCCACTAATACATGGCAGCTCCCAATTGATTATGGTATGGTGGGTCAAATTCGAAAAATTATAAATTTTATATCATATTAACAAAGTACGAAATCGGCCCGTTGCTTGATAAATATTCTTCAAATATTTGCAATCATAAGGTAGCAAAAACAATTTCTCAATTGGTATCCAAGAGTGTACATTTGTCACAATTTGAGTGGATGTAGGGAAGTGGTGCATATTTTTAGTTTTGTGCATTTAAGAGGAAAGGAATAAAGGTGTAAAAAGGTTCCCAAAACCTGTAAGGGACACGTGGCTCCTTTTATGCAAAAGGTGGGGATGTGGGTCACCAAAGAAGTAAAACAATCTCTATTTTGAATTAGAAATGAGATAAAATTGCATAAAGAGCCACAACCCCACTATCACCCAAATGTGACCATGTGTTGAGCATGTGTTGAAAGCCAAAAAGTGGATGGGTGGGTCAAGTTAGTCAAAAGTGTGTAAGTTCTAAAATGCTGCAAAATTACAAAAAGTGCCCCTAAGCCCGTGTTAGTGAAAATTCTTATTCCACGTGGATGACTCATTTTCAAAGTTGAGAATGGTAGATTGAATGGTCACGATGCAATGCATTTATTTTTTCCACCATTAATGTTGCTACATAAATCAAGGACATTTTAAAGTATATGAATGCTTTCATCTTTTATTACCAATTTTCTGGATTTTGTTGCTATCTTTTGTGATTTTCATGGAGAATCATCACATTTTTAACTACAAAGCTTGAATTATGAACCTGAGGACTAAAAAGGCTATTGATTTGGATTTAAATTTCTTAGGCGCTCGCAGATTAACTCGTAAGAGCTTAGAAACTCTGTGTTTCTCCTTAATTAGAAATTTGGTTTAAATTAAAGATAGGATTTTTGAAGATGAATAACATTCCATCTTCGTTCTCGGTTACATCACGGGTTACGAGTGATTTGGATGAGATTACGAGATATGGAATTGATGTGTGTTGATCTGAATTATTTTCTTTAGAGAATTAATATCCCCCATAAGAGTGAATCCCTAAAGGCAATTCAAGATAGTCATATTGCTTTAGCAGGTGTTATCCCACCATCGGTTCATTTCCCAAAGTTGGTGTGGCATTGTGCTATGAATTATGATCCCAAAAAGAGGGAAGTATTAGACGGGAGTGGGGATGTAGTTTTGACATTGACACCTACTGACCATTAGAATAATGTTAAAATTTCCTATAATCACCAACCTGATCACCATTTCTATCAAATTAGCCCTATGGGATTATGAAGAAAAGAAAAAGGATTATGCCAAGATGATAAATACAAAGTGGCTCATTACAAAAAAGAAAACAACTAGAATCCCTAAAAATCTAGTTAGGGCACAATTTGTTGAAGAGGTTGAAGATGTCATTGTGTTATTAAGTCGAATGGTGGGGTTGGAAATTGTAAATGAATTTAAGGAATGGATGGTTACTTACATATGGATCATTTTGGAGAGAAAAGGGAGAATTTGTTGGGATAATTTCATTGCAGAAGCACTCCATGGCCACATGGTCACCTTAGCAATGAAAATTGAGATGGGTGACAATTCAGAGCTAGAATTTTATATGATGACTTACTTAATCTACAATGTTGTTGGGCATAGACATTTCTCGGGTTTATCACCACATGTAAATTTCAAGCAGTGCCAAATGCATGAGATATTCCCCCAACTGCAATTGATCAAATGGAGTGGGAATGTGAGGTTAGTTAATGATTCTTTCTTTTCCCTAATCATTTGTCTTTTCAAGCTAGAGTGGGGAAAATATAGAATTTATGAATAGGCTAGACAAGTGATTTTGGAATACGGATGCTACTTCATTCAATATAAAAAGTTCACATACATAAGGGTTAGTTGTTTTGAAGGAAAGCCTTGTAAGTTGCCCAGGTATTTAGATGATAATTTTGCTTTATGTGAACTAGCAAGACAACTAACTTCTGTGCATAAATTAATTGTTGGGAGGTATAAGACAAATATCAAATTCCCTATTTAAATTAGAATGTATTCATGCCCTTCCATCATAAAGGCTAGGTTGATTGAAGATGAATTGCAAAAATTTGTGAAAGGCAGTCAAAAATAATTGTCTTTGATCCATTGGAAAATGTTTTAGAAACTAGCTGCAATCACGAAATGTTCTTACGTCATTCCCACAAACCCTATGGAAACCGCAATACAAATCAAGATAATAATCTCAAGGCCTTTGGTTTGGAACTTATTGTGGTCTGAAATTACGATTATTGTCCAAGCTGTTAATTGTTATAGTTAAAATTTTTGAACGCCTACCCTTGGTTTGGGAATTGGTTCGAGATACCTTCCTAGGTATTTATTAGCACCTTGGGTTTGAGTTTGTCTTGATTTCTATGGTTGTTTCTGTTATTGTTTCTTAGGATGATTTAAATCTGTGATGACCGAGGCGAGAAGTTATTGTTTCTCTAATTATTGCCATTGTTGTTATTGGTAGTGTTTTAATTGGGAGGACTAACAACATTAGGTTTCTTAGGGCTGGTTAGTGATACCATCCTTCGTGACCCCACGGTTCTTATTAAGGACCTTCGGTCCTATATTATTTCTTGTTCTTTGGAATGGCAGGGTTATTTTTGTTAGGAGTGACTAACCTTCCATTTTCTCCATAAGTCTTACAACCACTGTTAATGGTTTCTTGATCAATCTATAGAACACCCTCTAGCACTATATGCACCCAAAATTACATGTTCTACATTGTTATAAAATGGTTACAAAATTTCCCAATGATGATTCATGTCCTTTTATAAGGTGTTCAAGTTCCTAAACCTATTAGCAATGTATATTTGTAGCCTAGACATCCTTACTTATCTTTTCCACGCTTTCTTCCGACTTCTGCTCATTTATGTATATGTTTTTCCTTAGTGTTATAACTTCCTTCCGGGCTTGGGTGATGGTCCTAGGATGCCTCCCGGAGCTTGGGCGGTGGTTCTAAATGATTTTTGCACAACTCTTCATGTGTTTTTTTGACATGCGACACTTCACTTAAGTCAAATTTTAGGGTGCGTTTGTGAACCAAATTATCTAAAAATAGTCTTGATGGCTTAGTTTTACTTCCCTCTTCTATTTTTAAATAGATTAAATTAGTTTAAACTTCATCTTCTTTAATTTTACATGAAGGCACCTCCCATCCTCAATTCGTAAATATTCCATGCTTGTATCAAGAAAAGGGCCTAAGAAAATTTGTGTATCTTGCATTGTATTACATCGCCACAATATTGCTAGGAATTACATAGCCAAGCTTAGATATCTTGTGTTATCCCTCTTCTAATTGCATTTTATCCATACTCACTTCAATTTTCCATTTCTTAAGTACCATCCTCTTGTTGTTGTTCTTGCATTCCCAATACCTTGGACTCATATGGACACATAGAGAAAGAAAGGAAAAACTGAGGGGACAAGTTACTACATAGCTGGATTTACCTCTGTTCTGTGAATTCTAGGTTAGATTTTTTGTTTGATTTCCTCCATTATTACAATTTATCATTGTTACGTAATATCAAATAGAGTAGAAACCAATTTCTATTCATTTGTAAGTAATTAGTTAATTTCTAAAAGGGTTTGAATCTTTCATAGTAACCCTCGGTGATGGATTCTCTTCTTCCCATCCCTGTGGATCTAAAGGAGAGAATATATATAGGATATTTTCTACACATCATAGATCATTTGTAAAATTTCTTGCTATAATTTAGTTTAGTTTCAATACACTCAGCACAGGTGAATAACCACACTGGGTTATTTTTCTTGTTTAGTTTTAGTGTAGAAATATTTTAATTATTTAGAATAGAAGAAAATTTTTGTTTATGATTGTAATGTTTCAGTTTTGTGATTTGTTTAGATTATTTTCCCTTTAAGTAGTATCATAGATTGTTATTTTCATATTATTTAATTTGGACACTTCAAACTAGATCAAAACTTAGATCCAAGTTAGGAAAATAAACCATAGGGAATTTAATCTACCATTTCGTAGCCTCTAAACCTCCCCTTTGTCACGTCAACTACTACGAGATCAAACTACCAGATCTTAGTCACTGATCCTCCTATAGTTAGCTATCCACACATTTAACATCGGATGCTCTAGCACAAACTCAAGGGGTCGAGTGCAATTGAAGGTTGCATGTAAATTTTCATCCATACAAATTGGTGAACCCAACATGAAGGATTAATTCATTCTTGTTTCCTTTCCTTTCATTAATATTACCTCACCTATCAATTTATTCCCTATTTTGGTAGGTATTTTATACTTTCTAAAATATGTCCGGAAGAGAATTTGGTGGGCCATTTGGTTATGATAGATATTACCTTAACGTGAAAGCAAAATAGTCCTATTCTCTTTTGAGATGGGGTGACAATTACATAAGAAACATTCAAACATCCCCTAGTTACACTTCAAACCACATTATCTATGTATATATGGACGAGATTGATCAACTTCTAGACATGCAAAACAATCAACTCAATACAAACCATGTTGTTATCACAAATAGAACAGGATCTTACCAAAGGGTCTTATGAAGACCTCACATTGCGATGTAATCAACAAAGGATGATCTATTTACATGAATAGTTAATCCTCTTCATTAGATATATGAGTATATGGATAGAATGAAGGATTCAACATCTCGATTTAGAATAAATATCCTAATAGTCTTAATTCTAGGGAAGACAAGGATTATAACATTGAACAATTCATGATAGTTTATCATGAGTCTTCTCAATCAAACCCTACACCATAGGAATCCCAACAAGGGACTCAATCCTCTCCTAACAATCTCATTTCTACTTTAGTAGGGAGGATTACAAAACTATAAAGTTTCGAGACTTCACAACCAACACATGTAGTAGGGCGAGAACATAGGGTATTATCTTGATAAGAAAGGATACATCCCTTCCAATGAACTATCGGGAAGAGGGGTGAAAAGGTATATTTACCAACTAAACTAAATGTTAGGTTAACATACATTAAAAAGGGGAAACATAAATGTGCACACCATAATAAAAGTAAATAGAAACATAAAACAAATTACACAGTGACACCGTATATAACGTGTAAAACCTCGTAAATGGGTAAAAACCCACAGAGCAATAATATAAATCATTATTGATTTCACTTTTAACCAACTGTAAAAGTTAAATACAAGTTGTAAAATAACTAACATAATAATATGCTTAACAACTAACCATGTTAGAATGTGTTGAAAAAAATTCAACATACTATCGTTGTAAAATATATATTAGATGCAATCAATATTGGACGTCTCCAATACAAATGCAAGGGCGTCCCCAAGTGTCATTTGATATGCATATAATAATATTTTAGTTTACATACTAAGAAATGTTTTATAAAAAACACATATATCTTTATTATCTTATTGTAAGCCTTTACAAATGAGATAAGACTTGATAACATATCAGATAATCAAGTTATACAAGAATAATCATAGTATTCACTGAAAACATAATCCACTGACTATGGACACTTCTTATGGATTTTTCTTCAAAAAATGACATGTAAGCACCCTTTAATACATTTCATAGGAAAAATTAAGTTTAGACATGCCATATATGATCAATTTTTTATGCCACAAAATGAACAACAGTTCCATTTTTTAATAAACTATCAAAAAACGAAGCAAAAATTTAAAGCATATATAAGTCATTTTGTGTATGTTTTTCAGTTGTAGTTACTTCTAGTTTATTTTTCACAAACCCATCTGAGTTAAACAAAGAAGAAAAAAACATCTCTTTTTTCAACAATATATTTCAAATAGAAGGTATACTTTTCATTTAGAAGTAATTTATAAAGCTATTATATTAGCACTATGATTATTATCATCATCATTATCTTGATTTTGATATGATTTATTCCATTTATGATTTTTTAAATTTGACTAATTTTTAAATTTACAATCCTCTTTCTTATGTCCAAATTTCCCTCAATTATGACATCTACCATCAAAACTAACTTTAAAGTTTCCCGATTTCCTTTTTATATTAGAAGTTTTAAAAGTTGATTTTTGATTCTTGTTAATCCTAGAAGGTTTACCTTTTTCTTTCTGAGAAAGAAGTGCCTATGTGGCATTTTATTTTGAATCGAAATTATTCATAACCTTCACTTCTTGAACAAGGAGATTACTAAGGGTTTGAAAATTTGGAATGTCTTGTTGATTAATACTTTGAATTCAAAATTGAAATGAAATTTCTAAATTTTTCATGAATATTTAAGTGGCTAATAAAATAGAGAAATTTATCATGAGTCAAATTACTTCCAGATCCATCTAATTGTGACTTAATATTTTTTATTTTTGCTAAATAATTTATTACTTTTTCATCTCCCTTCATGGAAGTTGTCATAAGCTCTAAAATCACTTTAATAATTTTGGATAAACACGTACATTCATGTGTCGAATCCAATTATGTCCAAGCTTCACTACGACTCTCAAGATTTCCGATATGAAGTAGAAAGTCATCTTGTACACTTCGCAAGATAATCGACATTTCCTCTTGTACTTTTTGTTGATATGTGGTGATATTATCAGTAGTTGCATGTCTTCCGGTAGGATCTCTCTTTGTTCCATTTACAACTACCCATAGTTTGTGAGCCATGAAATCTATTTTCAATCAAATCTTCCAAATGTTGTAGTTATTTCCATTCAACATCTGAGATTTATCAATTGAAAATTGATTAGACCCCATTTTTGTGTAAAATAGAGATAAAAGAAATGATTAACAAACAAGGATTAAAATAAGAGTTTTATAGAAATTCCCCTATCATATTTTAATCCTCGTGATTGATCATGATCAATTTCATGCAAAAAAATAAGATCATGTATATAAAATAATCTATACACGAAAAATTTAGAATGATATTAAAAATTTGAATTGAAACATAAGTGAAATTTCTGGTTTTGAAACAAAATGACAATAAAAAAATTTCGTCGTATCATATCTCGAAAATATTACTATTTTTACAAAATTAATTAGTTTTCTATGAAAAGAGGATGAAAAAATTAGTCTTCATGATGGAATAAAATAATACTTCACATTACATCATTACAAATGTTAATTCATTTAGCTCCCAGGGTAAACAAACAATCACCGACAATGTGACAACCAATCAAAAAAATCCCGCATGGAGAAGAGTTGACATAATGGGCCTGTGGCCGAGACCAAGGTTGAGTAATTTAAACTAATTAAGGAACATGTGACTTAAGTAACGTCATTAAACATATAAACACTTTTATAAAAAAAAATCTATGACATTAATCTTAGTCAATGTGGGACTAAGTTCTATATATTTCAAACATTTAAAAAATGCCCAAGAAAATACTATAGTTCTAAGTTAGAGTTTTGGGAGGCTGACACATGGAGTGATGTGGAGTGAAAGGAAAAGTAGGGGTCTCTATGAAGGTATGGTTTCAAAAAACCATTAAATATTTTAATAAACCAACATAAATATATGTGAAACAAAGCAAACAATGGTTAATTTGGAGTTAAGATGGTCACATGCCACCTTAAGAGCCATAGGAGATATGGTATTTAATTTACTAATTCTCCCCCAGCATCATGTGCTTGCCATGTGGAATAAATTACATGTGCTTTGAAGGAATCAGGAAAAATTATGGGGAGAGAATGATTACCAAAAAAATTATACTCCACACGAAATGCTTTTACTACCCTTATACTCCATGTAGGTGCCACACAAGTAATGGTTTATCCTTTGAACCATCACATATATGTTGCCCACCAAGTATGGTTTGACCAATCCACTACTTGGTGATGTGGTTAGTGGGAATAATCCCATAATAGGGAGTGATGGAAGTTCATGAAAAAAAAATATAAGAATTTTGGGTTGGTCTAAGACCATGAGCCAAGAACGTATGGGGCGGTCACACCTCTAAAAGTGGTAGGTTTATAAATATTTCCATTTTAAAATGTGTCATCAAAAAAATTCAATGAAACCCTCATTCATATTTATTATTTTAATAATCTATAAGTTTTTAAATAGAATATTAAGAAAAAATCAACTAGCCCATATAAAATTTAATAAAAGTGGCTAAACCTTTAAAATTGAGCCATGTAAAGTGGCCATAAAAACAAATTCCATGATTAAAGTGGAAGGGGGAATTTTAATAAAATTAGATTTTAGTTTATTAAAATCATGTTATATGATTTAAAAATATGTGAATAGTTTCAACTTTTATAAAAATTCATAGACATAGGGTTTGAATTTCTCATAGTAAATAAAATGTGAAAACAATGTTACCAGGAGACAAGGAAATTAACTTGACCAATGAATAAATTAAGAGTGCCTATTTTCTCGAGTCTTGTCTCCTGTGCACTTATTTTCACTTGGACATTTTTACTTTGATTTCTTGAATGCTTGCATACCATATAAAATATACAAAATATTTCAAAAATATTTAATAGTTCTTACCTTGATTTTGTAGGGTCGGGTAATTCATGAAGTTGAATTATTTTTAAGAAATTGAAAATCCACAATGCCTTTTCACCTATGCAATAATCATCCAACCAACTATACAGAATGGGAAGGTGGGATTAAATAATATTTCAAATATTAACTACCTTCCCAACCATTATAACCTTAGGTTACATTAGGAGTATATTTAATTTATTAAAACCCACTCTGGTACCTTGTTAGGATGAGGGGTGAAAAGGTATATTTACCAACTAAATTAAATGTTAGGTTAACATACATTAATAATTGAAAATATAAATGTGCACTCCATAATAAAATTAAAAAGAAACATAAAAAAATTACATAGTGACACTATAACATGGAAAACTCGTAAATGGGTAAAAAACCATAGAAGAATAATCCACTATAGAGAAAAAATTTACAACCAAGTCCACTAACTCCTCCCTCATTTCTACTCCATGTATTTACATGAAATCCATTGATTCACATAATCTAATGAATATGACCTATAGACATATTTAAATAACCCAAAGGGTTATGTCCATATTAAGTGATAAAGTGTACTCTGATTTAATAAATAGTTAGTTAATTAATAACTAACAAACCTAATATAAAGTTTATATTTAAATAATAAGAATATAAACTATTCTATATTATTTAACTATAAACTGAACATTATGATGCATTTGATATTATATTTCTAACATAAACAACAAATGTAATATCTTGTACAACAAGGTTATTTGGTTCATTCAAATCTAGGTGATCTTCTCATAGGGTTAGACACACTAGGTATGGGTCCTCATCCTTCACAAAATTATCCTACGCGAGGGTTGGCGGAAGTGCGTTCTAAAATTTTGCCACAACAGGTAATGAGGCGTTCCTTGGTTTTACACCCGCTAGTCCATATCATTGTACTATCCCAACTTACATGCATATTTATTTAAAAACTCCTAGATGGACCCATATACCATTCATGCTCCCTACATGACATATCAAGGGACCCCATACATTCCCATCAATGCTTATAATGCATCTTATCCAACTCCTCGTCCTCCACCTCCTCATTAATGATCTTTGATGGTGGAATCTTACACAATGGGTACATATGTTGAGTTCTTAAAGGAGCCTCTTGACTTCACCATATGTGGTGTAATGCTTCCGCACCCATTGGAAAATATTCCAAAATTTAAGGGTAAAGGAGACCAAAACACTCATATCAAAGGCCTATGCTACTACTATCAGGGAATTACTTCCTTGAGATGTTGTAGCAGCTAAGATATTTCCAAATAATCTCAAAGGAATCACATTGGATTGGTATTATAGGATATCAGAAGCTTCAATACATTCCTTCAAACAACTTGTTTCCAAGTTCATTAAAGCATTTGATATGAACAATTTGTTGCGTACAGGGACTATGGAGTTCAGGCATATTAGACAGAGCAAAATGAATCTATCTCCCATTTTATCCGAGAGATGGCACTAAATTCTCTATTCCTCTGCAAGTGTACCCAATATAGACTAGATTTAACTTTACAATCTTTACCTTCACTCGCCCAATCGAGAGACTAGATAGGAATTCCAAAAGTTCCCTTTCCATGGTTATGGGGAAGTGTTGAAAGGTACACTTTGGATTCACCAAGCATTATAAATAGTGGGCGTAAGATCTATGGTCCAAATGGGAAAGCTGGTATCTCCAAATCAAAGTAATGTAAATTATCAAAACAATGATGCCAACAACCAAGGACCTAAGGGTGTGAATTGTAATCATGGTGTTACCACAAATAGTGCTCTTGTTCAAGCCCAAGATTGTTGGTTGTCAAACAATGGCAACACTAACAATAAAAAAACTCAAGAAATCAAAGAGACCCTACCATTGTTTCTTCTATCAACATGATCGATGTAAGTCATCCACAGTAAATACAAAATAAAACCCAAGGCCCAAACCAAGTATCAAAAATTTGGCTAGGGGAAATGAATCATGGTTATAACAACTAATTTTAAAATGACAATCAAGGTTATAATCAATAACAACAAGATGCTTATCAAAGACCAAGATATTACGACCGTAACCTATAATGTGGTTTCCATAAGTTTTGATGTCATAATGATAGTAATTTATGACATTGCAACAAGTTTCTACAAAGACATCTGAAAAACCAAAGGTAAATCTTTGTAGACATGTTCCTAGAAACTTCGAAACAAACTCGTAATCGACTATATAAGACCTGTAGCTCCTCGAACTCTAATGTGAGAATATTTTGAGATCTGCTACCTACACATCCTTAAAATTTCAAGGTGAATTACAAAACAAAAACAAAAAAATTTCAAGATATGCTACCTACACATCCTTAAAATTTCAAGGTGAATAACAAAAAACAAACAAATCCATTCCTATAGGAAACAATGACCATGAAGTATCAACTTCCAATAAATCTTGGGTCGCTCCTAACCTTGGTTGAAATGATAACACAAAAATCTTGGGATTAGTTGAGGTAGAGTTTGAGTGTGAAATTAATGCAACAATTCAGATGAAGGAGTATGTTTCACAAACCCTTATTGTTCTTTCCTTCCCATTGGATGATGTTCCTATAATCACAAAAATGGTAGAAGCCCATGATTTAATATTAGATTTTAACAAGACCTTTTATCACATTTCATTTCTAGATTTTCTAAAGAATTCACGTGTGCATCGTTCTTCATTTATCAATGCACTAGGTATTGGTCATCTACTCCATGTTACGCCACCTCCTAGAACTCAAATAAACCATATTGAATTTGACATACATCCTCCAGGAAAAAATGATAGGGATATTAGGTTTGTTTTCAATATAGGCAAGATGTCATCTGACGTTGAAATTTCTGAAAGAGGTGATCCTGCCTTAATTTTACAAGTCTAGGTTTATAAAAATTGAATTAAGAGAGCCATAATTGATGAAGGGGCAGCTGTAAATTTTGTTCCTTTCTCTTTCTTACAAACATTGGGATATGGAGAGACAAATTTTTCCTCTACAATAAACACATTACGGGGGTATGATAGTCTTAAAGTGACCTCGATTGGAACCATAGTTCTTCTAGTCATGCCTGGTACAAAAACCATCTTGATGTATTTTTACATTACCGATAGGGAAACAAGTTATAACATGATCCTCGAGAGACCCTGGATTCATCAAATGAAGGATATCCCTTCTACCATTTTCTAGGAGATTAGATTCCTCCATTTAGGGAAGGTCCTCATCACTCAAGGGGATCCTAAGCCCTTCGAATATACACTTAGAGGACCTCAAGAATAAGAAAGGAGTCCATATGGAGAATGAAATTCCTATCAATCAATTGAAAAACCACCTCCAATAAAGGAGTTAGTCTCGGTCACCCTAGATGTTCCAAAGTTTGAAATCATCGGCCCAAAAACATTTGAGGTGGCAAAAACAGATAAGGGTAAATCAATATCTATGGAAACACTATCAAATACAACAAGAGTGGGAATTATGAAACTCTTAGAGAGTGATGATCTTATCTTACTCCCATTTGAGCCACATGGAATGGGTAGTCTTCTCTGTTTATCATCTCTTCCTCTCGAATACCTAATCTAGGTGTAAACATGATAGAATTAACAAACGAAGAAGGGAAATTTGAGATTGGAATGATGCCCATAAAAACCTTCTCTAAGGGTTGTTCTATTATAAACCCTAGTTTCAACCCATGTGTGCCTAAAAATAATCTTTCCATATCTATTGGGAAATACCTCATCATTAACCAAGTCTCACAATTAAACACAATTATCTACATAGGAAACAAGTCCGAGCAACATAGTCATGCTCACACACACACCTTGTCTCAAGAATGTGATAAAGAGGTTCGCGAATGCCTCTTTCGAGAAAAATAATTTTAATGATTGGACATATGCACTTCTAAGAAATGGTTGTAATTTTAAATCCAAAATGTTACACCCTTGTCAAGAGAATGGAAAATTTGAGGATCATGGTTCTCCACAGTGTAATTTTAGGGGTGAAGAATTTGATATTTGTCACTTTATTCACCTTAGCTATCATGACATGCGTTTCACCTACATTTCCACATGTACATTCTGCATCTACATTGCATTTTCATCTGTCAGTTCATTTCATAAATATGTGATCAAGGAACATATTCTTATAGCAACTCCTAACAACTTCTAAATATACTTGGCAAAACATTTAAATCATGTCTCTTCAAATCTTCACAGTATCATCAATTGTTTTTGAATCATTTCATCGGTTCAAACTTGATAAGACAAAGCTTTGACAATGACCATACCAAGGTTTGTATACTTGGTTCTACTTATAGTATCTTTCTAGATTAGGTGTCTTTTCCTATAGTACTGTTATAGAATCTTCATGGTGTCACATATATCCCATAAATATCTCTTTAGAAATAAGGACATACTAAATTTTTTTCCTCGACAGAGTAAGTCAAATGAAAATCCACATGAAATTTGTATTTTACACATTTCTTTTCCCTACCAACCTTCGGTGTTAAGCCAACATCTCTTACTGCCGATGTAGGGTTAGGAAAGGATAGAAACACCCTTACTCACCTATTCCTTGTCCACATTGATGAACCCATGCTTCCTATTGGTAGCATGGGGTAAGGTGTAGGGGGTCTCTTTGATAAAATTTAAATTTAGAAATAATCCATTCAAATATTGTGAAATCATAAATAAAAAACAAAGTGAGTTAGGTGTCAAAAATTGAAAAGAGTTAAAAACCTCAAAACTAGATTTTGTCAACCAAGTAGTCATCAATGGATCTAAGTCTAGAAAAAATCGAAAGTAAATCACATTAAAAAATATGAAGTAACTTGGTAGGGTGAGGTTGTAGTGTCTTAATTTTGTCTGTTTAACCATTTTCTTTCCCTTATAATTACCATTCAAAAAAAAAAAAAAAACTTGTGCCCTTTTTGTCTCTCGGTGTTGAGCCCTCATATCCCTCTTGGTTGCGTGGAGTTGGGATTTGGGAAAGTACATTTTCTTTTCATATCATGTTGTACCCCTAGAATATTGACCAAGTATGAAGGTGCGTAGGTGCATAAGATCCCAGTTATGAAATGTCATGCAAGGAAACATCACGCAAGATAAGGTTTAAGGAAGCCCATAGCACGTGCGAAGGGATCGGGACTTAGTAATTTTGGACATCCAGTAGAACACGTGAAAAGCATGACCCATTTGCATGTGGATAAGATGCCGACTTGATGACAGGTTGGCCTGGGAAGGAGCACGCTTTGTGATAGAATTTCTAGAAGAACATCATGGGATAAAGTGGAAAGCTCAGGTTTGGAGAAGCATGCTCGCAAGGAGGACCACATTCAGACACTTGGCACTGGATCTAAGGGTACTAGAAGGTGACTTGTTAGTCTAGAAAAGCTATAAATACAAGCACCTGCAGAGATAGAAGGATATACATAGAGAGTGAGCGGAGCTCTGCAGAAATGTTGTGAGGACTCTATCAAGTGGATAGTTGTATTCAAGAGAGGATGCATTAGGCTTGGGGGTTGTAAATTTTATTTTTGGTAGCTTAGTTACATTAAGTCCAGTGTAATGCATGACTGTGGTCTGCTTCTCTGTGACCCTCTATAATGGTTCCATGGATGTAATAAGGTTTCTGTTATAATATATACATGAATATCAATGATTTGGATGCATATTTCTCTCTTATGAGTTCTCTTTCCTTTCATGCTAAGTATTGATGCTTGTATGTTTCTTTCTATCATACTACATGTTATGGATTTTGTTAAGTACTTTGTCTAAAATGACTGCAAGGATCTAGAGGCCGTTCTAAGCCCTACGGTTTTTGTATGTCCTAATTTCCCTTCTAAAACATCTTACAAAAAGCATAGATGATGTTTCCCACTAAACTCACATAAAAGATAGACTCGGTACCCATTCGTGCCTCGAGTGAACACTCATTTTTCACTAAGTGATAGGCCGGCGTGTATGGGGTTCCTTTCTTTTGTGATAGAGTTAAAGATGACTACATCTTGGTTATTGTTGGGACCTCTTTTTGAAGTTGTAGGGGGATTTAGCATACATCATGATCTATGTAATGAGTAATGATAGAGTGGTTAACATTGGAAAGTGTTGAATCATGGTTTAAGAGTGTGGAGGATGAATTTTATCGAGATTCAACACTGGACTGGACTGAGATTAATGCACGTATATGGGTAGAAGAGAATCTCTCCCACGATCTATATGAGACCTTTTTCTACTACTTCCCTGTGGAGCTGTATGAATGGCTCTCAGCCTATTTATCTAGATCAAGTTGGTGTTATGGATCACATGTTTGGACCCAAGAAGAATACTAAAGGTTGCGGGATAAAGATCGATGTAGTCCCATGTTGTGGATCATTAGTGGAAAGGAGTATTGGCTAGCTACACACTGGAGTATGTCATTTACACCTATTCTTGTCCCGAGGTTTCTGAGTTTGAGTTTTTGCGGAATCCTAGAGGATCGTTTCTATTTTTGTCCCTCTAGCTTTGAAGATCTTGATGATTACAATGATTTTAGAGGCTTTCCCAATGGCCGACTAAACCATTCTAAGCACTAGGCGAGGAATTTAGGGTGGAGGAAGAATGTAGATGTTGCGGTGGAAAAATAAAGGGAGGAGAGATGACTCAAATATGGTGAAGCACGTGAAAGGGAGATTTCTAGAAAATGTAGGGTTGTAGGTGTGATGGATGTATGGTGGAAAATGTTGCGGGAAGGATTCGAGGTTCACACTAAGGATGTGTAACCTGAGTAGTCTATGTGACCCCATCTTGGCAAGCACGTGAGAGAAACCCCTTCGGTTTCTGATGAGAGTTCATCGCGTGGAGAAAGAAGAACCGTTGGCATGCATCTGAGCCCACCTAGTGACTGGACCCTGGTGCTTGGTTTTCCAGATCAAGGGGATAATATTTCCAATCCATTTGGCTATATTGGAGGTGATCATTATATGCCCAGGAGGTATAATTTCTCATTTGGGACTTCTATGGCTGCAAATACTAGCCGAGTATTAGGAATTTTCAGGAAATGTATAGGGACACAAGAGTTTGGTCTCACTTCTTGGAGTGGTGTGGGGTATACTATTGGTAGTAGGGCATTGTCACTGAGGCTGTAGGTGTGTAGCTCGGTGGAGCCCTGTGGGGACCATTGGCATGACCACTTGGGACTGGTGGGCTTGGTGGATCGATGGTTTAGGACACGATGGACTTGGTGGACCAGGTTGTGGAGGAAACATAGGAAGAAACTAAGGATCGGTAGAGGAGGATTTGTGCCCTAACCACCCCCTCAAGTTTTCTTTTAAATGTCTCTACAATTTCACGATTATAGAGGTATTGAGGATCTTTATGGAACATGTTCACAAATGTGAACTGCTATGGCATGCGAAGGGTGTTATAACCCCGAACGAAAGGCTAGTCGGTTTATAACCACATTGCAAGGGCACATGCATAAGCTGGTATAGAAAGTATTACCCTCATCAAATAGTGGTGGACTATACTACCTTAAAAATGCATTCTTGGTAAAGTCACACATTCTTGAGTTTGAGCAGAAGAGCATCAACACTTTTAATGAGATTCAACAAGGAATGACAGAGAGTGTGCGGGGAGTATGATGTGTGCTTTAAAACTCTCTTTTCTAAATTATCATATGATATTCACCCTTCATAGCATGCTCAGTGGTTTGTTGGAGGGTTGATCACCCCTTTTAGAAGGGCCTTATCTCATAAAACTTTTACAGACCTGTGTGAGGCATTGGAAGCTACCCTGCATGCCGAAGCTATTAGTAGTGTTGATACTAGTGTTAGCCTATTCTTGGAGGATTAGATTGCTGCTATGGCCAACCGAGTTGGAAAAATTGTTTGCAAACTTAGCCCATGAGACTCGAGGAGGTTTTGGTGCACAAATTATGAGATAGAGGAGCACGTTAAGGATAATTTCCCCAGAGGAAAGTATGTGCCATGGTAGTAGATTGTGAAATTTTTCATGGGGACAATGATGTGAGTAGGTGCCCCTTACTGCAATGCACAATTAGGAAGAATGTATCTTGTTACTACAAGATTTGTACTTCTATAACCCATGATACTAAGGATTGTAGGCTCATTGATTAGATCCATAAGGCCATTGATCATGGGTTGCGCCAAACCAAAATTGTCATTAGTTCAAAGGGTGATGATCACCGTTATGAGGAGCAAGAAGATGGAGACACGTATGGAAAAGGATTTTGAGGAGGATTCCATGGTCATGGTAACCTGAGGGATGAAGGACCAAGTTCTGCATGGAACTGTTTCAATTGTGGATCTATGGAGCATTACAAATGTGAATGCCCAGACCTATTGCAGTGCTCATTGTGTGGAAAGAAGCATAATTATGAGGAGTGCCCATAATTGTTTGAGCATATGAATCAGCAGCACTAGAAGGACAAGGGCAATGCAATGGTCAGTATTAAGAAGATAGACATACATTGGATGCCTTGGGTAACACGGGATGCCGGTTTGGAACCTATCTTGGTAACAACAAGGGAAGAAGCCACACGTGCAAGAGAGATGTAGTCAGTTTTACACCCATTATAAAAGAAAGGAACCCCATGCACGTTAGCCTGTCACCCAGTAGAAGCGAGTGCTCACACGAGGAACGACGTGTCACCGAGTCTCTCTTTTATGTGAGTTTAGTGGGAAGCATCATCTATGATTATTGTAAGAGTTTTTAGGAGGGAAGTTAAGACAAACAAGAACCATAGGGATTAGAACAGCCTCTAGATACTTGCGGTCACTTGAATGAGTACTTTAACGAGATCATCTAGAACATGCATTATGACAAAAAGAATTATACAAGCATTCATACATAGCATGAAAGGAAAGATAACTCATATGAGAGAAATATGCATTAAAACCATTGATATCCATGTCTATATATAACAAGTAACCTCATTATATTCATTGATTCATTACACAAAGTCACAGAGAGTAGATCCAGTCATGCATATCACTGGATGTATGTAACTAAGCTAACAAAAAAAGAAAAATTACAACTCCATGCTTAGTGCATTCTTTCCTAAATACAAATATCCCCTCGCAGTAATTTTGCAGAGCTCCGCTCACTCTCTAACCCACTATACCTCATACTTCTAGATCTATCTTTTACTCTATAGGCACTTGTATTTATAATTCTCTACGCTGCCAACTCACCTTCTAGTGCCCTCAGATCTAGTGCCAAGTGTCGAATGTGGTCCTTTATGTGAGCATGCTCCTCCAGGCCTAAGCTTTCCACTCCATCTCATGATGATCTTCTAGAAGATTCCATCTAGGGCATGCTCTTTCCTAGGCCATCCTATCACCAGGCTGACATCTTATCTATGCACAACCGATCATGCTTTTCACATGTTCTACCTTGGGTTCCCAAATTAACTAAGTCCCGAGCCTCCTTTTGCACATTGTGTGAACTATGTGATTCCTTAACACTTTATCTTGCATGATTTTTCCTTGCTCACCTTTTCATAATTGGGGCTCTGCACACCCATGCACCTTCAAACTTGATTAAGATTATAGGGTCCAACATCACCCCACACTACACTGTTCTCCATCCTCAGAAACACTTAACCAAGATGCATGTTTTCCAGGGAACTAATGAATAGCCTTATACTTTACAAAGAAAAGAATAAGGAATGAAAGAATCAGGGAAAATAATGAAGAATGGGGGACATCAACTCAACAAGCTAGGAAAATATTTCCGAGAGGTCTTCCTCTAGCTTATTCAACACTTCTAACAGATGTCTCCCACCAAGTTTCTCACTTCATCAAAACTTAGGCCAACTCCCTGGGTGCCCAAAACGTCCACAATCTACTCCATCTCTTTTCCTAGGTCCTCAAGTTTATCCATCCTTCTAGTGATTTGGGGGTATAGTTCCTTTAGCTGAGGCCTTAATTGAGCTCCTTAAGGCCTCAATTACCTCTAATTTCTTCTCTACTTTGGCCAGAACCTTGTCTCTCTCTGCCCTGTTCCCCTTGTTCTTTTCTTGGAATTATTTTAGTTCCATCTCAAGCATGGTGACCAAGGAGCTTGCCACCTTATCTCTATCCATGCATGTATCATATGCAACTTTTATAGGACCGGGAAATGATCTTAACCTCTGTGAGTACTTGAATGTACTCGAAATGAGTCTACCACCTTGACCAATATTCCTCTTTCAAGTGCGCAGTCACTTCTTCAGTAGATTCCAAGGCCAAGGGTCGTCTCTCCATAGTGAGGATGCGCATTAGATCTTCTATACACTCCAGGAGGGACGAGTATTTCTATGTGGGTGGTGCTAAGTCTAGGTGCTTCAGGAGGATGGCACCCTTGATAGACTCCATTTTCTTGTAAACTTCCTGCACCTTTACTTTCTCTTCCCTTAACTCGCACCTTAACTATGTGTTTATATGCTCTTCCTATTTTAAACTATTGGCCTTCTTCGCCAATTCTTCCTCCTTCTTCCCTAACTTTTCCTCTAGCATTCTAATCCTATCATTACACATGAATAATCTAGCCTTGGTCTTGACCACGACCTTGTTCAGTGCATTGCACACTTTCTCATCCGAGAGCCCCTAAGAATTCACTAAGGGATTGACCCCCTTAGATTCTAGCAGGGTGATGAGTGCTTCATGGTAGACTTCAAAGTTTGGCTCATCAATGTGAGACTCAAATGCCTAAGAGAGAATCTTCTTGGTTCGAGGGTATGCACCATCCTTCTCAAAAGACCCCATGGCTATGAGCCTTTCCATGGGTACAATGCTCTGGAATCATGCGCGTAACACCTTCCTTATGTCATCAACATAGCTCATTATAGGTCTTTGTTCTGCATCAAGAGTTCTTCTGCCAGAACACATGCCTTTGGGGAAGCTTACTATCAAAGCGGGGCCTCCTAGGCTATCATGTTATTTTTCAATGTTCTCCTCCTTCCCCTCCTTCAGCACTATGTCTGTGCTGTACTCCAACTCTTGGTTTACCAAGACCTCGAGCATTCTCTGTGCTTCTCTCTCTACCACCTCCGTGATCTGATCCTTTGTAAAACTTATGGCTCCCTCATTTTTCTTAGCAACCTCCTCATCCTCCATGTCTTTGGCATCCTTCTCATCTTGTGCACCATTGTCTTTGTGTGAATACAAACTCCTACTTCTCATCTTCACTCTCCTCTTTCGAGTCGTAGACACTAACCACATGGGGCTCTTGGTCTTTCTCTATTTCTTCTTCTTCTCTGCCGCCATCTTCTTCACTTTCATCCCCTCTTCCACCCATGTATTTTTCCAAGCTGTCAGTCACCTCTAAGTCATCTTCCTCATCCACCCTCTGCTTCTTCCTGAGAGGTGGCTCCTGATCAGGGGATTCGGCCTTATCTTCTTCCTCAGGTGATTCTTCCTTAGAGATGGGTTTCCTAGGTGCCTCTACCTCTAGCATCTTCTCCTTCACAGAGACTTCTTTCTCCACATGTAAGTGCTTGGCTTGGTGCTTGTGGATGGCATGCTCACTATCTGAGCAGTCAACACACTTGGTGCTTCTCCATCTCTTCCTCTCTTCTTTGACACGGGCCCCTTCTTTCCCAAGGGATCTTTAGGTATGGAGACTTCACTCTCTAGATATGCACCCTTCTTGAACTTCGGCCTTATGTGCAAGTACACATACGTCACGATCCTCCAGTGATGGGTAATGTCATCAGCCTTGTCATTTGAATCTCATGTGACACGTACTTCTCCATGTACATGCACTTACCACTGGGGTAATTCAGCTTCTTTCTCATCTCCCTATGTTCCTGGTCTAGCCTACCTAGTTCCAGTCTTAGCTTCTTTGACTCTTTAAACCTATTCACCCCCACTTGGAAGTATTGAGTAGTAAATGCGAAGGGGAGCTTGCACCAAGGGCTCCATGAATCATCTATCAGCTTGAATCTTCCCAAGAAGAAGTGTTGATAGACCATGAACTCAGCCTCTCCCTCAGTGGCTATTGGGAGTTGTTCAGGATTCTCCACTCTACCCCAAATGCATTCCTTAGGCACATGTACCATTTTTCTAGCCGCACCTTGTGGGGTGTTGTCATTGTATCACAAGAATATTTTTGAACCTCTTCACGGGTGAAGGATCCTCGGCTGGGTACTCCCACATGAACTTGTCTAGCATGTTGGGCACTCCAATCTCCATAAATAAAATGGTGAGAAAGATGTTTCCGAAGAGGATCCTGTCCCCTTCCTTCGCACAACTGACAATTTCTTCAGTGATGTATGTGGATAGGTTGTATATAGTTCCCTCTACAATCTTCCCTGTGAGACATGTAGCCAAGGTTTGTTGACCTGTGTCCATATTTCCTGGCCATTTAGCTTTCTCACCAGATGCGCGGCCATTTTCATTACGGGGTCCTTGATGTCTGAAATTGTCATAATATCATGGCCCTTTCTCACAGGCATACTCAGCGATGGTTTCTTAAATGGCTTCCTTGTCACCAAGGTCATCTTCTAGGCTATTTCCTTCACATTTGAGGCTGTAAATTGTGAAATTAAGCGGGAGTCATGCGCATCTTGCGCCCGAGTAAAGTGGAAGTAATCTTCATGTACCCGTGACATAAACCACTATTACGTGTGTTACGGCTTTCAAAAATAAGGCAACTCATAGAGTTGTAATAGCCCTGCCTTCTCCATTTTAACCTTGACGTCATCATCGTATATAGGTAAACCCTCAGGTGTTTGTTTGTTGGTGGGGCGTACCAATTCTAACGCCATTTCCTTTTCTATTGTGTTCATGTGGTGATTATAGTCACTAATAGGTACACTTCTCAAGTGGGATTCCCATTCCTTCCCCATCATCACCCCATCTAGGTATTGCATCTCTGCATACCATTCTTCATTTGTGTCTACCACGGGTTCTGGTTGTTTAGCCTTGGCTTTTCCCTTTCCTTTCTTGGGTGCCATGGTTAGGGTATTTTTATCACTCCAATTCTCTCCTTGTTACTCTGTTTTACTTCCTCCAATCCTCCGATCTCAAATCCGTGATATAACTCTTCTAAACATGTGCCCTAGTTTGTCAAACCCTAACTAGGATAAAATATTCACAAGACAATGCCTCTTCAACTCTTTCCATGCCCATGTAACCCCTTCCTTCTAGTTCACAATTTCAAACTAGTTACTTCAATCTCACAGATCTTCCTTCACTCGATCGAATCTGAAAGCCCTAGTTTGTCTAACTCACTTATATCTCCAACTCTTCTATTTCACAAAGTAAAAATGAGAGTTCCCCAACCCTCTACTTATAGTTTTTCTCTTTTTGAACATTAAATGCTACTTTACCTACCACCATACTTTTCTCATTTAATGCGGATTTTTCAAACAAATCCTATCTTGGTGGCTTCACTTGCGCTCCCAACTTGCACAAAGCTCCGCCAACCTTCGGCATGTAACCAATCCAACGACAATAGACTCTTACGTGTGCGTAACCTGCACCAAAGGCATTTCTTCGTCACGATCCTTGCTCTCACCTACCTTGTGTTGCTTTCAAATGTGCTTTCTCCTCCTTAGTACATGGGATCTACAAGTAGCTTTACCCTAGCACCAACCATTCTTCCATCTTCTTCTTTATATACCTCTTTCAACCGAGCCTACTCAATAAGGCTTTTCAACACAACTTCCTTGGTACTTTGATCACGCGCTTCTTCACTTTTCTCCACCCCACACTTAAAGTGATGTGCGGTCTGCGCACTCACAAATTCTCCAAAAAATAGAAATAAGGTTACCGGTGCCTAAGGCGCAAAACAAAACAACAACATGAAAGGGAAACACAAGAAAGGGAAAATGCATAAAGGAAACTTCTAAACTAACTTTAAAAACTACCTTATTTACAAACACCAAGAAGACTTATTTATAATAGGGCTTCAACCTACTACCATTGAAGTGTCTAGGAAAATTCATCCCATCTAGTGCTTGTAACTAGCACGCCCAAATCAAGGATGTACGAGATTGTGTAAGGACCCAACCAATGGACTTTCAACTTCCTAGGATGGTGCAAAAATTAGAATCATATAATAACACCATCTGCCCAACCTCAAACTTCTTGTTTCTAATATGGTGATCATGCCAAGCCTTTTTCTTTTCCTTTTCCGTTGTTTGACTCCATCGAGCAAGAGATCGTCTCTCATCAAGTTTCATTATCTCTCCAATTATTTATTCCAATGCTTGTTCATCAACTAATGCTCCTTTGTGCACTATTCATAGAGAAGGCAACATAAATTCAACCGATAAAATAGCTTCCATGCCAAACTTGACAATTGAAAAGGTGTGGATTTGTTTAGTCTTTTATACATTGTCCTGTAAGCCCATAATCACGCAATAATTTTTCATCCCAATCAAGTCTTCCGACATCAAAAATATTGGTCAAGGTATGACTTAGTATTTTTTAAATGCTTAGTGGTTCCATTTTCTTGTGGGTGATAGGGCGTAGTGTTGTGATGAGCCACCATGAACTTAGATAACAAGATCCTCATGGTCTCATTCAAGAAATGCATACCCATATCACTTGTCAGACTCAAAGGGCATCTATACCTCGTGATAATGTTTTCCCATAAGAACCTTGTTGGTGTTGCTGCCATCACGCAATCTTTATTTGGGGCTACCTACCCACCTTGTGAGATAATCTATGCAAGTGATGACATAACATGACCCAATCCTTCATGTTGTCAGTGCAATAGGTCCTACAAAGTTTATCACCCACTTTTCAAAAGGCTCCACACTAGGAATAGGGCGCAAAGGCATTTCATCTCTCCTTCCTATTTTGCCAATGCATTGATAATGGTCACACACTTTACAATAATCTCTGTAATTCTTGTACAATGTTTCCCACCATAAACCTTCCATTAATATATTGTACGTGGTGGAATCACCTACATAATGCCCACCCACACTTCCTCCATGATGGCTAGGAATTCATGCTCTAAGACACACCTGTGTAAAACTTCATCATGTCCCAACTTGTATAAGTCTCCACTGATTAACATGTAGGGTGTGGCATGTATGGCCAACTATTTTTTTCCAATGCCTTCATTCCATCTGGTGCCACACCTTTATGTAAGAATACTATAAGCTCCTTTAAATATGAGGGTGTGTGCCACAACCTAAAAATTGCGTGTCTAGAATTACTTCCTCAATACTCTACGCGTCCTCCCCTGAATCAATTCTTGACAGATGATCAGGCCCACAGTTTCTTTTCCCAGGTTTTACTACAACGATGAATTCAAACTCTTGAAACAACAACACCCATTGACAGATGTGCCCTATTAGAACAAGCTTGTTTACTAATTATGTCGATGTCATGTGGTCAGTGTAAAACACAAAGGGTGTTTCCAGAAGATATTGTCTAAACTTGAAGAGTGCGTAGATAATTGAAAATGCCTCGCCCTCGGTTGTGGTATAATTCTGCCTCTGTTGGTGTCGATTCCTACTTACAAAATAGAGAGAATGATCAACAATCCCTTCACTGGCTATGTAAGCACTACTCAATGGTGGTCCCGAGGCATCTACATGAACATTAAAGGGATTTTCCTAAGAGATAATTTATAAAATAGGCACGGTAATAAACCTATCTTTTAATGTATCAAACTTCCTCTTTTGCGCCTCTCCCTAATAGAAGGCACTTTTATGTCTAATTAACTCCTCTAATGGCATGAAGATCTTGGCATATCCCTTAATGAATTTTCTGTAATAGCCCGCATGCCCAAGGAATCCTGCGGTGTGCTCTAGCTAGTAGGCTCTCTTAACCCCACAATAACTACAACTTTAGTGGGATCTATCAACAAGCCCTCCTTACATATGATATGCCCTAATAAAGTCCCAAAGGGTGTAGTAAACACACATTTCTTAATGTTGAGGGATATCCTCAACTTCCTACACCTCTCAAACATTAACCTCAAATTGTCACAATGGTCTTTAGCCATACCATATATTGTCCAGTCATCCAAATGGACTGTGAAACTTATAGATGAATTCTTGGAATTCTTGCACCACTATGCATGAAAATACAGTAGGCATATTGTTCAACCCAAAGGGCATGACCATATATGCAAAATTTCCCCACTCAGTGGCAAAATTTGTCTTGTCTTGGTATTCCTTTGTAATCCGGACTTGGTGGTACCCTAAAAATTCATCCGTAAAGGAGTAGATTTCGTGCCCAGCAAGTCCTTCCAAAATTTATTCAATGAAGGGGGTCAGAAATGGATTAATGATGCAAACTACATTCAATTCCCTATAATCCACACAAATCCTAATCCACCCATCTTTTTTTTTTGATGATTACCATTGGAATTATCCACTCGATTCTTCCATTGCCTCAATGATCCCAAAAGCTATCATTTTTTCTATCTCCTCCTCAACCTTCACGCGTAAATTGGGATTCATCGGTAGGGCCTTTTCGACCGGTACACATTGTCCTTGACTTTATCTTTATTTCCCAGGAGTGGTGAACGCCTTTGAGCTCATGATACCGCTTGGAAATAAATCCTCAAAGCGCTGTGATGAGATCAATGATTTTCGATACATCCTTCTTTGTCCAATAATCCCCAATAATAGCTTCCTTATTTCTTCTTCGAACCGATGTTAACTTTCGTCATATTTAAAGGCTCATGGTAGGCACGCATGAGATCATCTCGCATTGTCCACTACCTATCCCATCCCTACTGAGAATGGCTAACATCTAAGCTTTCGATTCGTCTTCATTAATCACATATACCAACTTTCCCTTCTCTTTTCCCAAACACATGCACTCAAGTGTGACTCTTCTATTTCCTCAACTTTTTCAAAGCATGCCAATACACCGGTTCATCTAATAATTACAATAGTATATCCTCTGTCCTAGCACTATCCCCCATGGTAAGGCACTTGATACCATGGAATCCTCATCGAAAACCCCTTCCACGCGTGCCTCCTTACGCTTGCGCTCCTCATAACATTGATCATCATTTTTGGAACCACTGCAACACTTGGTTTGGCACACCCCATGATTAATGGCCTCACTGAGTCCGATCAATGAGCCTACGGTCCTTAGTGTCATGGGTTATAGAGGTGCAAATTTTTTAGTAACATGATACATTCTTCCTAATCATGTGCTACAACAAGGACATATACTTGGATTATGGTCCCCATGACAAATTTCACAATCCAATATCAAAGCGCGTACCATCCTCTCTGGGGAAATTATCCTTAATGTGTCCCTCTATTTCACAATCTGTGCACCACAAACCACTATGAGTCTCATGGACTCGGTTTTAACCCCATTATAAAAGGAAGGAACCCCATATGCTCGGCCTATCACCCACAGAAGCTAAGTGCTCACACGAGGAATGCGTAGGTGCGAGTCTCTCTTTTATGTGAGTTTAGTGGGAAGCAACACATATGATTAGTGTAATATTTTTTAGGAGGGAAGTTAAGACAAACAAGAACCATAGGGCTCAGAACAGCCTCTAGATCCTTGCAGTCACTTCAGACCGAGTACTTTAATAGAATCTAGAACATGCATTATGACAGAAAGAATTATACAAGCATTCATACATAACATGAAAGGAAAGAGAACTCATATGAGAGAAATGTGCATTAAAACCATTGATATCCATGTCTATATATAATAGGTAACCTCATTATATTCATTGATTCATTACAGAGAGTCACAAAGAGCTAGACCGTAGTCATGCATATCACTAGATGTATGTAACTAAGCTAACAGAAAAAGAAAAATTACAACTCCATGCTTAGTGCATTCTTTCCTGAATACAAATATCCCCTCGTAGTAATTCTGCAGAGCTCCACTCACTCTCTAACCTACTATACCTCGTACTTCTAGATATATCTTTTACTCTATATGCACTTGTATTTATAATTCTCCTGTGTTGCCAACTCGCCTTCCAGTGCCCTCAGATCTGGTGCCAAGTGTCGAATGTGGTCCTTTATGCAAGCATGCTCCTCTAGGCCTGAGCTTTCCACTCCATCTCATGATGATCTTCTAGAAGATTCCATCCGGGCATGCTCTTTCTTGGGCCATCCTATCACTGGGTGGTATCTTGTTTACATGAAACCGATCACGCTTTTCACGTGTTATGCCTTAGGTTCCCAAATTGACTAAGTCCCAAGCCTCCTTTTGTGCATCACGCAAGCTATGTGCTTCCTTAACTCTTTCTTTTGTGTGCTTTTTCCTTACACACCTTTTCATAACTAGGGCCCTACACGCCCATGCACCTTCAAACTTGGTTAAGATTACAAGGGTCCAACAAGCAATACCAAGATAGAAGAACCTAGTTTCAAGGGAGGAGGTCATTCATGGGAAGTATCCAAACCTCATGGATCAAAAGGAGATATATCAGGACACCATGGATGTCATTCGAAGCTTACAAGGGAAATCTAGTTACTAAAGGAGCGAGTCTAGGAAGGAGGAACAAGGAAGGAGAGTTGAGGCACCAAAGGATGATCTAGGCGAGGTTAAGGAGGTGTGTAAAATGCAAAGGCGGGAGAAAATCATTCCCTTGTTAGGATCATGGTTAAGAGAGAAGGTACCACATGCCGGAGGAGAGTGTAAAAGGCAGGTCTTAAACGTGAAACTTTCCCCTCACAGCCTCGACTACGACATTAAGATCACATTGAATGTAGTTGTAGATGGATGGCTCCTTAGTAATATCCT
The DNA here is from genome assembly GCA_018340775.1 of Taxus wallichiana var. yunnanensis. Taxonomy (NCBI): domain Eukaryota; kingdom Viridiplantae; phylum Streptophyta; class Pinopsida; order Cupressales; family Taxaceae; genus Taxus; species Taxus wallichiana. The sequence goes on along the minus strand of CM031235.1, from coordinate 562,719,968 downwards.
CATTGACACATGTGCAGAGGTTAATGTTCTAACTTTGGATGCATGGCATTAGATGGGAAGACCTGTATTACAGCCATCTTCTAATGTGATGGATATGGAAAACAAGACTAAGGAAATGCCCATTGCTATCTTAAAGGACACAACTATTACTATTTAGGGAGCTAATTTTATTGGGGACTTTAAAGTCTTGGCACTCATCGAGGCGAGATAATTTCCCAACACTACTTGGGCGCCCTTGGTGTTACAAGAGCAATGCAGATCTTCAATTCAAGAAAGGGTACATCAGCTTCAAGAATATGGAGGAATGAATCATTATACCCCTAGCTGAAGGGAATTCGACACCCTATATTGAACCACTAGGAGAAGAAGTTCTGGATAGGATATATGTGCACTCAATCAGAGACCTTGAGATGATACACCCTACTGATGGGGTTATCTAGTTTGAAGATGCTCAGTTAGTGAGTGATACCACCAGTATGGCATGTGAAAATTGGGTGCATGGGACTTCTGAATTGATGGGATAGTAGTTGAGAGTGTCAATGAACAAGGTAACACAAGTGTGCATGTTTGCGACTTGAAGGAAAAGAACTGCCTAAGTATTCAGGGGGAGCCTTCCTTGAGATCTTTCTACAGGAGGTGGAAGCTCAGTGGAAGGATGAGAAGGAAATAAGGGGGATGTTAACTTATTTCTTTCTTGACACGTGTGGCTTTGTGGTGGGCTACATATCGGGAGAGCCTTTTAGAGTGGTGTAAGGTAAGAATTTCTCTCTCTGTCAGATTTTCTAGGAGCAATGTGCCCACTATCATCGGGGACTACTATAGGGAGGATCCCTCCTCTTTCCATATTTATGAGTGTGAACGGGTCTTGAGAGAAGGTGCAGAAGCTTTTCCACCATCCCTATGGGTGCACAAGTTGTATTCTACACTACAGGGTTGTGCGCACACATGGTATATTAAGTTGGAGACACGCCAACAAACAAGGAATTGGCAAGAGCTCGTGGCTAACCTTATTCAAACCTTTGAGTATTAGAATACCAAACCATCAGTTGATAAGGCCTTACAGGGTATCAAATGCCTTACTATGGGGGATAGTGCGAGGATGGAAGATAGGTACATTGGAATTACTAGGTGAACTAGGATTGGAGGCACACTTTAAAATTTAAATAAGAAGTAGAGGGAACAAAAGAGTTACAACTTGAGTGTGCGTGTTTGGAAAAAAATAAAGGAAATGTGGTGTATGTGATTGATGGAGAGGAATCGGAAAGCTTGGATGTTAACCATTCTATAGGGATGCATGAGGTAGTGGACATTGTTGATACTCGCGCATGTGCCTATGATGAACCCTTAAAGAGAAAGAAGGTTAACATTGGTTTAGGAGAAGAACCTAAGGAAGCTATTATTGGAGATTACTGGTCGAAGAAGGAATTTTCTAAGATCATTGATATGTTGTGCTAATTTGAGGATTTATTCCCACGTGGGTACCATGAGATCAAAGGAATTCATCATTCCTTGGGGGAGATGAAGATAAAATTGAAGGATGGTGCATGCTTAGTTAGGAAAAGGCCCTACCAGATGAATTCCAATTTACGCGTGAAGGTTAAGGAAGAGATAGAAAAATAATAGCTTCACGGGATCATTGAGGTAGTGGAAGAGTTAGAATGGATAAGTCGATGGTAATCAACATCAAAAATGATGGACGGATTAGGATCGTGTGGATTATAGGGAATTAAAAATAGTTTGTATCATTGATCCCTTTCCGACCCCCTTCTTTGAATAAATTTTTGGAAGGATTCTTTGGGTGAGAAATCTATTCCTTTACGGATGGATTTTCGTGGTACAACCAAGTCCAGATTGCAAAGGATGACCAAGAGAAGATGACTTTTGCCACTAAGTGGGGAATTTTTGCATACACGGTCATGCCCTTTGGGATGAAGAATGTGCCTACTATGTTTTTACGCATAATGGTGCAAGCATTCCAAGACTTCATCCATAAGTTTCTTCAGGTCTATTTGGATGACTCGACAGTGTATGGTCTGGTTAGAGACCATTATGACAATTTAAGGTTAATGTTTGAGAGGTGTAGGTAGTTGAGGATATCCCTGAAAATTAAGAAGTGTGTGTTTGCTACACCCTTTGGGACTTTATTGGGACATATCATATGTAAGGTGGGCTTCTTTGGTAGATAGTGCTAAAATTGTAGTTATTGTGGGATTATGGGAGCCTACTAACTAGAGCATAGTGAGTGGATTCCTTGGGCTTACATAATATTATAGGAAATTCATCAAATGGTATGCCAAGATCGCTATGCCTTTAGAGGAGCTACTTAGACATAAAAGTTCCTTCCATTGGGGAGAAGCGCAATAGAGGGCATTTGATACATTAAAAGATAGGCTTGTCACCACACCTATATTACATTTTCCCTCTTAGAACAAGCCCTTTCATGTCCATGTAGATGCCTCAGGGACCACCATTGGAGCATTACTTTCACGGCCCGAGGTGAAGGGATTGTTGATCATCCTTTGTGTTTTACAAGCAAAAGGCCGACACGAGAAGAACATAATTATACCATAAGCGAGTGCAAGGCATTTTCAATGATCTATGCACTTTTCAATTTTAGGAAGTATGTGCTGGAAACTCCCTTTTGTTTTACACGACCACATGTCATTAAAGTATTTGGTGAACAAGCTTGTTCTACAAGGGTGTATATGATGGTGGGTTTTGTTTCAAGAATTTGAATTCACCGTTGTAGTAAATCCTGGGAAAAGCAACTGTGGGCCTAATCATATGTCAAGAATTGATTCAGGGGAGGATGTGTAGATCATTGAGGAAGCAATGCCAGACACATAATTGTTTAGGTTACAGTGCGCACCCTTGGATTTAGAGGAGATTGCAGTATTCTTACAGAAAGGTGTGGCGACAAATGGAATGAAGGCATTAGAAAAAAATAAGTTGGCCATACGTGCCGCACCCTACATGTTAATCAGTGGAGACTTATACAAGTTGGGATGTGATGAAGTTTTACGTACATGTGTATTAGAGCATGAACACCTGACCATCATGGAGGAAGAACACAGAGGAAGTTCGAGTGGGCATTATGCAAGTGATGCCACCATGCGTAAGATATTAATGGAAAGTTTGTGGTGGGAAACCCTGTACAAGGATTGTAAAGACTATTGTAAAGCATGTGACCATTGTCAGTGCATTGGCAAACCAGGAAGGAGAGATGAAATGCCTTTGTGCCCTATTCTAGCGCGGAGCCTTTTGAAAAGTGGGCAATAGACTTTGTAGGACCTATTACACCACTCACACGTAGGACTGGGTCACATTATGTCATCACTTGTATGGATTATCGACAAGGTGGGAAAAGGAAGCTATGACTTTAGATTGCACAATAGCCACAATGAAAATGTTCTTGTGGGAGAACATTATCATGAGGTATGGGTGTCCATTGAGTTTGAACAGCGATAGGGGTACACATTTCTTGAATGAGATCATTAGGATCCTATTATCGAGTTCATGGTGGCTCATCACTATAATACACCCTATCACCCACAAGCAAATGGAACTAGGGAAGAATTCAACAAAATCTTGAGTCATACCACGACCAAAATTTGTGATGTCAAAAAACAAGATTAGGAGGACAAAGTATCGATAGTATTGTGGGCTAACAGGACAACGTATAAAAGGCTGAACAAAGCCACACCTTTTCAATTGTTGTTTAGTGTGGAAGCTATTTTTTTGATTGAATTTATGTTGCCTTCTCTACAAATAGTGTGCACAAGAGGGTTAGTTGATGAACAAGTGCTGGAAGAAAGGATTGATGAGTTAATGAAGCTGGATGAGAGACGATCACTCACCAAGTAGAGCCAAATAGCAAAAAAAGTAAAACAAAAGGCTTGGCATGATCGCCACATTAGAAACAAGAAGTTTAAGGTTGGGCGAGATGGTTTTACTATATGATTCTAATTTTCTACACCATCTTGGGTTGTTAAAATTCCATTGGTTGGGTCTTTACATAATCTTGTACATCTTTGATTCGAGCACGTGCTGAATTACAAGCATTGGACGGGATAAAGTTTCTCTGGACACTTCAATGGGAGTAGGTTGAAGCCCTATAATAAATAATTTTTCTTGGTGTTTGTAAATAAAGTAGTTTTTCCAGTTAGATTAGAATTTTTCCTTTATGTATTCCCTTTCTTGTGTTTCCCTTTCACGTTGTTTTATTTTACGCCTTGGGCACCATTAACCTTATTACTACTTTGGAGAATTTGTGAGTGTGCGAGAGGACCGCACATTTTTTTAAGTGTGGGGTGGAGAAATGTGAAGGAGCGTATGGTTAGAGTGCCAATGAAGTGTATGTTAAAAGGCCTTTTTGAATGGCCCGAATAAAAGAGGTGTGTGGAGAGAAAATATGAAAGGATGGTTGGTGTCGAGGATAAAGCTAATTTTTGATCCCACGTACTAAAGAAGAGGAAGTGCATTAAGCAACACGAGGTAGGTGAGAGAAAAATTATGATAGAAGAAGTGCCTTCAGCATTGGTTGCACACGCGCAATAGTCTCTGTCATGTTGGATTGGTTGCATGCCGGAAGGTTGGAGGGTTTTCATGCGGGTTGGGCGTGTGAGTGAAAGCGCTAAAGACAAGATTTGTTTGAAAAATCCACATTAAATGGAAAAAGTATGGTGGTAGGTGAATTAGAATTTAATGTTCGAAAAGAGAAAAGCTATAAGTAAATGGTTGAGGCATTTTCATTTTCACTTTGTGAAATATAGAAAGAAGAGAGTTTTACAAACTAGGGTTTCCAGATTCGATCGTGTGAAGATAGATCTGTGGGATTGAAGCGTGAGTAGCTAGTTTGAATTTGCAAACCAAAAGGAAGGGGTTACATGGGCATGAGAAAAGTTGTGAGGAGGTGCCGTCTTGTGGAAGTTATATCCCAGTTAGGGTTTGACAAACTAGGGCATGGGTTCGAGAGGTTTTTCATCACAGTTTTGAGATCTGAGGCTGGAAGAAGTGGAAGAACAGAGTAACAAGGAGGTAGTGAAGTGCTAGGAGGACCTCGCCAATGGAACCCAAGAAAGGAAAGGGAAAGGGAAAGGGCAAGTAGCAAGAGAACACGATGAGATTAATATGAATGAAAAATTGTATGCGAAGATGAAAAACCCATATGGGGTAATGATGGGTAAAGAGTGGGAGTCCCACCTAAGGAATGTTCTGTGAGTGATTATATTCACCAAGCGAACATGATCAAGAATGAAATGGCACTAGAGTTAGTGCGCCCCATGAACAAATAGACACCAGAGGGCTTGCCCATATATAATGATGATGTTAAGGTCAAATTGGAGAAGGAAGGGTTATTACAACTCTACGCGTTTCCCTATTTTAGAAAACTAGAACACCTATCACGATGGCTAATGTCATGGGTACATGAAGATTACTTGAGTTACGTAGGGAGAAAGATGCACATTACTCCCCAACTCATCTCTCAGTTCACATGCCTCATATGTGAAGGAAACAACTTGGAGGATGACCTGAGTGACAAGGAGGAAATTCAGGAAACCATCAACGAATATTCCTACAAGAAGGGGTCAAGGTACTATGACATCTCTAACATCAAGGACCCAGTGATGAAAATGGTTGCACATCTGGTAACAAATTTGAATGGCCAAGAGAGATGGACCTGGTCAAAAATCCTTGGTTACATGTCTGTAGGAAGATTGTAGAAGGCACCATTTATAACTTATCTACATACATCGTGGAGGAAATTATCTGTTGCGTGAAGGAGGGGGACAAAATCCTCTTCAGAAATGTCTTGCTAACCATCGTATTTTTAGAGATTGGAGTGCCTGATTCATCAAAAAAATTATATGGGAGTACCCTACCGAGGATCCTTCACCCGCGAAGAGATTTGAGAAGTATTCTGCGACACAATGACAACACCCCACAAGGCATGACTGGAAAAGTGGTACACGCACCTAAGGAACACGTTTAGAGTAGAGTGGAATATTCCCAAACAAATTCTAGTAGTCACCGAGGGGGAAGCTAAATTCACATTATATCAACATTTCTGCCTAGGTAGGTTCAAGCTGATAAATGAATCATGGAGCCTATGGTTCAAGCTTCCCTTCGCTTTCAAAACTCAATAATTCTAAGCGGAAGTAAATAGATTTAAGTAATCTAAGAAGCTAAAGCTGAAGAAGCTGGGTAGTCGGACTAGGAGAATAGAGAGATGCAAAAAAATTGAACTACCCAGTGGCAAGAACGCATACATGGAAAGGTACATGTTGCATGAGGTCCAAATTACAAGGATGATAATACTACCCATTACGGGAGGATCCACAATGCGCGTATACCTCTGTATAAGGCCTAAGTCCGAGAAGGGCACATACTTGGAGAATGATGTCTCCATACTTGATGATCCCCTGGGTAGGAAGATGCCCGTGCCCAAGAAGAGGGGAAGAGAAGAAGAAGAAGCACAAAGAGTACAAACTACTCGGATAGTGAGCATCTTGCGACAATGAGTGCCAAGCCCAATACTTACATGCAGAGAAAGAAGTTGTAACATCCTCATTTTACACATTAGAACAAGTCAAATTTTCCTTTTTTTTGATAAATGCTTCTGGTTCTAAATACATAATTTAGAACTCACAAATAAAATAACCATTCATATAATGAGATAACCATATGCAGTGTAATGACTCGGAGTACCTCCGATCTATTCATTCCATGACTCAGTAATCTACCGATCTATTCATGAGTAATAAGAGTTGGCATTTTTATTTAACACGTCACTCTTTCGGTTCTCTTCCCTATTCTGGGATTCAGAATGCTCTGTCCAAGGAACCTAACTAAATAACTGTTACCATTATTCATCGGCATCTCATCCCTTAAACCAGGTGACTCAAGACAACGCAATCAGCAGCTTGTGATACTTTGGCCAAAGATTTGAAACATACTGCTTATGTCTCGTATTCCTTAACGGCATACTCGTCAATCTGGAATACGTCCTTCACCCCATTCTTATGTTATGTAGAATGTCTAATACCGACTTCTGTCAGTCACTCCTATCCCAAGGTTAATCACTCGGGAATGGATTAGTAAGGTGACAACATTATATGGATGCACTCGAGGACTAGGGATAAGATGACATACTGGGTCAACCCAAGTTAAACCAGTGTGTCATGATACCTCGAGTCTCCTAGGCAGCCATATAATGTGACCACATTCCTAATCGGTCCCAAAGTAACTTGTTCGAGTTAAAGGTGTAAATCTTAGCGATCAATGCAAAGGGTGTCGTCATAAGTCACTGCATTGTTATATCTTCGAAAAGATCATAATCTTCTCAAAGGTACAGCCCTGCAGTTGACTTGTGCTGTCAACCTTTAAATCCACCTCGAAAAGATCCACTTACTATTAAGTGTTACGCACATTGAGTTAAATTATATTAAAATATGGTCCCGATCCTGGAATCCTCATCATAGAATGACCTTTCTCAATAAATCTCACAACATAGAGAAGTTATTAAGACCAAGGTCTCATCAAGGAGTTCATAGAATATACATAATTCTAAATCAACGAAATTGGACAATAACTCATAATCTTCACACGAGATTGCCAACAGAATCCCTTTTGGATTATTTCAGTTCTCATTACTAAATTTATATCGTACTTACTAGTATCAAGATATAACGATTAAGAATCCAATTAAATTTTGTCCTGGCATAATCAAGACTAGGGATTAATAATTTAATTCAGCTTGTTTAGCATTCTGCTTAGGTTTATTTTTAACCCTATCTTTCGAGAAAGACAAAGTGATCTAAATTTCCGTTTAGCTTTCGATAGAACATACGAGGCTGCTAAACAATCATAAGAATTCAGTCTCATATTCTTGCAAGCTTATATTGACAATCACAAAAAGTCTCCAAATATATACAATAATAACAATGCTCTCAAGATATTTGAACCAAAGAAGGTCAAAGCTGTCAAGATAAGAATACCAACACATAAGTAACAAATATCAATTCCCAATCCTTTAGAATTAATCAAATACATTTTATGCATTCCGCATCTTGGATACAATACTCAATGGAAGAAGAACATCTTTCCTCTTATAGTACATTTAAAGAAAATCAAAGCTGAATTCATCAAAAACCAAGTTAAACAATCGAACATCTGTCGGATCTGCATGCTTTACCACTTACGGAAACCATCTACAAAATTTTCAACATGGGTCAGTTTGATGGAACTGAGCATGATAAGCACTAACTCTTAAAACAATTGCAATCCACCAACTATTTTCATTAAACAACCTGTTTAAATGAGATCATTTCACCAAACAAGTTTACATGTTTCGGACTATGCTTTTGTAATACAAAAATGACTACAAACGGGTAACTCTATTATCATTCTGAGAATAGTCTAAATACTTCCCAAATATTTCATCAAAATATTAGAAATCAAGAAGAATGAAAGTATCCAAATCATCTATCCATCTGAATTCCAAAAACAGCAAACTTAGAATGCAGATCATTTCATTCAACAAGTAAAAGGAATATCATAACAAATTATGATTCCATCAATATATTAAAAAGCAGTTCCAATGGTTAGATAAAATATCGACATATATTTTCATAACGAGAATAGAAAGAAGACAAGTCATTCATATTTCCCTTCAACAAGTTCATGTTGTACCATCTCCTCTAATGGAAAACATTCACCTTACATGCATACGAATAAGTCAGACGAGCCATAAGAAGGACCACTGTTTTGTTAACATCAAAAATAACAAAACTTCTGTACAGTAGCTATCACGCCAACAGTGATGACTATCTACCAAACAGACTCCACAAGACCTTCCACATGAAGCGGCGAACAAGAATATATTCACCACATCACTGTCGAGGTACAGTCGACGGCCTCTTAGTTCAGTCAAGCTCAAGGCATGATAGTCATACTACAGTATACAAAAACACGACTACAATCCCTCACAACAACCTTCAGCCCCCTTCTAGTCCCTAATAAACACAGTAAGGCTTTTCGACCCAAGGTCGAAATCAAATATCTTCTATTTTATCGAAATCAACAATAGACTCCTTGACATTAAGCAATTGATGTTTCCCTAAGACTATGCCGAGATAATCACACAGAATTCCCACAACATGCACAACCTTATCTAACTGGAATAATCAGAAAGGAAACATGACATACCGTATTCTCATCTAGACGTATTCAGGGTTTGAAGTGTGGTATTCACAACCCACTTTTACAGAGCCAAGTTACATGATATCTAACTATACTCAAGGAATCCAACAGTGCCAAAAACAACAAGTGTACCAATCAGGTTAAATAGAGGCAGATACTATAGTTACCTGTCAAGGATTCAACTGAACCCGAGTAATGTGATATACAAGATAATTAATAGATAATGATTCTAAGCTGTGCCAACATTGGTAACCATTCAAAATCAGGCTTATTCAAAAGCTAAATACGAATTTGAAACAAGGAATCAATGAGCCTCTTCCATATTTTCGCACAAAATTGCCTGAGAAAGGAAACGTAAGTACACTCAAGAGTCTGTACCAAAATTCATTACAAAATAACATATGCCGAATACATTACTCGCTCAGGACTCCAACAAAATCAACTTACCAATACTCAATATATATGTACATAAAGCTTCAGCGGTGGTCCATAAAACACGAATCATTCAATGGTTTCTCTGAGTCATTTGAATACCATAAATATATATATTGCATACTATCAAGCGGGTTGCATCCCATAACCACAATGCGAGGAAAAACAACTTCAACGGTCATGTCGCAATGAAAACCGTAACACAACAAGTTATCCATTCAAAATAACTTTAAATAGCAAAGTGAAACCCAATAAGATTCAAGTAACTACTACCTTAATAACCTAGAAAGAAGTTACAAAGAAGTCCAATTAAGCTCGAACAAAATGTTCATCAAGTATCTTTTCGACAAGAATCAACAACAAGCCTCAATCAACAAGTATCAACAACAAGATTCTCACTGTAGCTTTGATCCCAAGTGAGGAAACATGCACTGAGGTTCTCACTGAAGAAGGATAAGTACCCTTCAAGCATACATTTCACAAACTTATGCCGGAATGTAAAACACAATAAAATGGAGCAATAGTTCAAAATACAACACACACCCATCAAGGTTAAGCTTGAAAAATCGAGCACAAGAAGATACTGATAACAAAATCACCCGTAGCTACCATAAAATCATCTAAACCCATAAATCATTTGAACAGAGTTGTTCTAATGAAATCACTTGAAAAGAAAGCAAGATTTTTAAAGGTTAGGGCCTAACATGCACGGATATTTGCTTAAAATTTTGAAGGAGACCCTTTGAAAGAGCTCGAACCTTCTCCTTCTTTTCCAAGTTAGTGCAAGCAACAAAAATTTTCTATTTCCATGACTTATATATTTTCCTTGCCAGAGGAAAGAGCTAGTTACGCTCATACTTGCCATGCAACACCAAGAATACTGGTGTGAAGAACCAGTGAAAAGACAGAAGGAAAATCGGAGTGCATGCAAAACCCAATAAACCATTAACTTTCCATTTTGCATGCTTCCCCATGAAATCCGAGCTCGAAGACCGAGTCCATAAATGGCATTTACTCCCATTTTCCCACTCAATCTCCACTGCCACCGACCGCCATAGTTGGTGATGGACAAAAGCACATTAAGGACCATTTCCAACTTTGGCGACCTGCCACATCGGCTCAAGTTAGCCGTTTTAAAACTTCCACCAATTACCTGTCCCTCATGCTTATCCACGCATTTAATAACATAGAAACTGCCGCCCATGGTTCGCACCCCTCCATAGGTCCCCCTTAATCCTTGCTCAATAGTTAGGTTAGTAACTTAGGTTAGGATTTAGGATAACACCTAGGCTAACCTCTTAGATCATAGATACTAACATAGAACATTAGCTCTTAGCCTAGGTCTAGGTTAGATTAACACTAATCTAACCCCTAGGTTAAGTTTAGTCTTAGGTTACTAATATTAATAATTCCAGTTAGGTCTAACATTTCATATGCTCGGAAAAATAACCTACAACATGCATTTCGAACGGGGTTCACTCTGTCTTGCCATTAGCTTACGAGAATTATATGGCGAATTATTACAGTCTGCGATCAAGACCTTCCGAGATATATTTCGATATCGGGAACCGATCCATTTAACACGATCAACTTTGAGTTATACTCCGGACTTGCTTATTTAATTCATCCGGGACGTTGCTGAACTCGCTTAAGGTCTATAATTTTAATTCATCACGAATAAACTTAAAGCAATACTTGGATCAATTCCACTAATCAAGGCTAGGTCTTATAGATGGATACTTCCATAATTCATTCCGAGATTAGATTAAACTCGGGCGTAAAATGAAAGAAATAAAAGAGTCAATCATATTCCGACTCGGTCAAAGATCTGCAATCTACAAAGAGGATACATTACATATCAAGCACGACTTCTCAATCAAAGGAACACATCCCTTTTACAAAGAAATCACATATCAACACTTGTATGCTTAGGAGGAAGTAAAAACAGTTCGGGGTGTTACATGCTTCCCTCTAAAAAGATTCATCATCCCGATTATTACATATTCAATTAACCTTGAGTCAACCAATTTATTAGTTCACAATTCCATGCGACTATTTTCCAACTTCAATAGTTCCATAAATCAAAGTCACAACACATTTTATTATTTGAATAATGTTTGCCTTCATCGGCTTTGATAAATACTTTAAAAAAAAATTCATAAAAGAATGTTTTGTCAATGATTTCATTCTGTTGAAAAAGAGAAGGAAAAGCAATTTTCATCTCTTCCAGATTTTCCCAAGTTTCACTTTCTTCGTTAAACTGGTCCAACTGGACCTTACATTGTTGTATTTCACGATTTCCTAAATGCAATTGGTGAGTTTCTAGCACTCGTGTGGGTTTAACCACAATTATTCTTGGGTCTTGCACCTACAAGGAATTCCAATTTAAAACATGTGACAGATCTGAAACGTATTTCTTAAGCAAAGAAATATGGAAAACATCATGCATGCGAGATAAAGCAGGTGGTAATGCTAAACGATAAGCTACAGGATTGATTATTTCGACAATTTTGAAAGGTCCCATGAATCGAGGTGACAACTTGGCAGCCTTGCCAAAAGTTATAGAACTCTTTCTGGGTTTAACACGAAGAAAAACCTTCTCACCAAGCTCAAACCTTCTATCAACCTGCTTAAGGTCAGCATAGCTCTTCTGCCTATCTGCTGCCTCCTTTAATCATTCACGAATCAGCTTAACTTGTTGTTCCATTTCTATGAGAATCTCTGGTCCAATTACCACTCTATCCTCAACACTATCCCAGCTAACAGGAGTTCTACACTTTCTTCCATAAAGTGCTTCAAATGCTGCGATTTTGAGAGATGAATGATAAGTGTTGTTGTATGCAAACTCAACTAATGGAAGATACTCTTCCCATTTATCTTTGTTGATCCATGCAATACATTCGCAATATGTCCTCCAACACTTGATTTACCCTCTCATTTTGTCCATCCGTTTCGGATGATAGGCGAACCGAAGTTTAGTTTTGTTCGAGAGCTGTATTAGCGTTTGCCAAAACCTTAACGTCATTCTTGGATCCTGTCGGATATAATGAATTACGGTACTCCATGCAATCTGAAAATTTCATGTACGAATCTTTTGGCCAGCAGACCTTTGGTGAATCATCCTTTAGATTTCCAGCGATGAAATGAGCTACCTTAGGCGGTTTATCTACAACTACGGGATAACATCATGTTTATTCCTAGACATGGGTAATCCTTGTACAAAATCCATGGTTATTACTTGCCATTTATCTTTGCGGTATGCTATGAGGATATTGATCCAGCAGGTGCATATGTTCTACCTTAACCCGTGACACTCCAAACAATGGGTCACAAAATTTATGACATCTTTTTCATACCTTTCCAAAAGTATTGTTGTTTGATTAGCAAGCATCTTTGTGATACCCAGTGTCAGAGAAAGGTGAATTATGAAATTCAACTAACAACTTCTTTCTCAAATCATTCAACATAGGTACATATACCCCGTTTTCATAACGCAAGATTCCTTCATTATCAATATGAAAACCTTTATACCTTTCATCATTAGGTTCTGCGTGCAAGCGCTACTTTTACTTCTTTGAAAGTAATTATTAGATTCGAGGCACTCTTTACCTCATCCTTAAACTAAGTTCTTAATTTTATAAGAGCAGAAATGTGCCTCCTACGACTTAGAGCATCATTACTCTATTCTCCTTCCCTTTGATATAGCTAATATCAAAAGCATATTGTGATAAAAATTCTAACCACCTTCTCTATCTGGCATTAAGATTAGGCTGAGTGAAAATATATTTCAGCCCTAAGTGATCAGTTTTCAACTCAAAAGGTTTCCCAAGTAAGTAGTGTCTCCAGACTTGAAGTGCATGAACAATGGCAGCAAGTTCCAAATCATGAGGGGCATAATTCAGCTCATGTAACTTGAGTTTTCTACTTTCATATGCAATGACTTGATCATTTTGTAGCAAAACACCTCCAAGGCATTCTCTAGAAGCATCCGTTACAATTTGTAAAACTCCCATTAGGGTCTGTACAACTAATATAGGTGAAGAAGTCAAGCTGGTCTTTCAGGACTTTTGAAAGTCGCCGCACTTGTCGTTCCATATGAATTTCTTATCCTTCTTTTGCAATGAAGTTATTGGTGTAGCTACTTTAGAAAAATCCTTTACAAATTTCTATAGTAACCAGCAAGACCCATGAAGCTTCTTACTTCATGCACATTCTTTGGTGCAGGCCACTCAGTTATTGCCACTATTTTTGAAGGATCTACAGCAATTCCTTCTTTACTTATAACATGACCCAAATAGTGAACTTCTGAATCAAAGAAAGAACATTTGGATAACTTACCATACAACTTTCTTTTTCTCAAAATTCCCAAAACTATCTTCAAATGCTCATTGTGCTCCTCAATGCTTTTAGAATAAATGAGAATATCGTCCAAGAATACAAGTACAAACTTGTCCAGATATTCTTGAAAAATATTGTTCATTAAGTTCATAAAGGCTGCGGGTGCATTGGTTAATCCAAAGGGTAGAACCGTGAATTCATAATGTCCGTACCTTGTTCGGAAAGCTGTTTTATGAATATCTTCTTCTCTAATCCTTAACTGATGATAGCGGATCGAAGATCTATCTTAGAATAAACCGCTGCTCACACACATCGATCAAATAGATCATCGATCCTAGGAAGTGGATATCTGTTCTTGATTGTTGCTTTGTTCAACATCCGATAATCAATACACTAGCCTAAGTGTTCCATCCTTCTTTTTCACAAATATCACGGGCACACCCCAAGGTGAAACACTTGGTCTAATCAAACCTTTAGTCAAAATTTCTTGAAGTGTGCCTTACGCTCGACTAACTCTGTAGTAGTCATCTTGTAAGGCACTTTGGAAATAGGTTACATTCCCGATTTCATTTCGATCTTGAAGTCAAATTCTCTCTTTGGTGGTAACCTAGTAATTCTTCGGGAAAAACATCCATGAAACTTTGTAATGAGGAAATTGCTTCATGTTATCACCATCTTCTTCTTAAAATTCATATATCTTTATTGCATAAAGGGTACATCCTTTATTCTTAGCCTTTTTAAGCTGCATAGCTGACAGTTTTCTAACTGAAATTTCCCGTTTCACACCTTGAATCTCTGTTGTTTCCAGCTGATCATCTAAACATTTTATGTTCTTTTCATAGCAATCTACCTTTGCTTTATGGTCAGCTAACCAATTGACACCGATGACAATGTCATACGATCCCAAAGGTGTAACATAGAGGTCAACTTCCGTGGAGAAATTAGGTAAGTCAAGGACTGCCCCAAAAAGACACATACTCACTGTATGAATAGAGTTATTACCATACTGTACAGTCCAAGATTTATCCATTTTTCTAGCTTTTCTTTTAAGTTTAGAAGCAAGTTTCTTAGAAATAAAACATTCAGTAGCTCCTGTATCAAAAATAATAGTGACAGGTATGCCAAATAACTTACCTGGAACTTCTATAGGTGTTACTTGCTTTTCACTTGCTTGCGCTCTTGTAGCATGTATCTTATCTTCTTGACTATGATCATCCTTCTTCAAAGGGCACTGATTTGCGTAGTGGTCTTTGCCACAATTGTAGCAGCCTCCTACAGGTCCCTTTTTAGGCTCAGAATTTCCTCCAGCCTTGTAATTGTCACATTGTCTTCCATAGGGCTTCGCCCATTGTTATAATTTTTAGCAAAATTATCCCTTACATTTCATGAGAGCTTAATTACTACCGATTTCTTCTTGTTATCTCCTGAAACTTACTCTTGTTTCAAAAATTTTCCATGGTCCTTTTCTAGGTGCAAGAGAGGTTGAAGAAGGATTTGCAGTCTTCTTCAAAGCACTTCCTCTTTGTGAGCAGAAATAGCCTTTAATTTTTGTTCTTACCTTATGGCCTTTTCAACAACTCCTTCCATAGTGGTTGGACTGTGAACATCGACCTCTCCCCCTATCACGGGATTCAATCCCATGATGAATTTCTGTATTCTGAACTTCTCGTCAGTTTGATACTGCGGTACATACTTGAGGAGTTTTGTAAACCGCTCCCAGAATTCAGTTACCGTTAGCTTCCCTTGAGCTAAGTTCTGAAATTCTGTCATTTTCTGATCATAGAAAAGTTGTGGCAGCCAACGTTGCCTAAAATAGCCTTTAAATTGATCCCAAGTAATATTGGTCTCATCAATGTTTAGTTCAGCTTTACGGCTATCCCACCACGAAGATGCTTCGTGGGAAAGCTGATAGGCTCCCCAAATAGCTTTGGTTTCCTCTGAGAAGTTCCTTATTGCAAAGTACTTCTCCATTTCTGAACTGAGTTCTCAGCTCCATCTCCTAATGTGGTGCCATCATACTTAGGTGGACTTATCCTTTTTATATCATTAGTGAGTTCTGCTGCCAACCTGGCCTTTTTGTTTTCTAGTTGGACAGGTGCATTCCCAGCATTAACATCAACACCCATATTGGGGTTGTCCTCAGGAGGTTGCTGATTGTTATTACCAGCTTCTTCATCCTCCTCATTTCCCATCACCTACTGCTCAAGTACAACTAAACGATCTCTTGTGTCCAATAGGGCAGCAAGGATCTCATCAAGTTTCTGGGTTGTTGCCACCCCTCCTTTAGGTGGAGCATTATTCGCAACATTTCCCCTTGTTCTAACCATTTTCTATTACAAGAAAATTCAGGTTTTCATCAGATTATGGACACAATAGGCCCAAGAGCTGCAACCTTCAGCTCTGATACCAAGATGTAACATCCTCATTTTACACATTAGAACAAGTCAATTTTTTTTTTTTTGATAAATGCTTCCTGGTTCTAAATACATAATTTAGAACTCACAAATCAAATAACCATTCATATAATAGATAACCATATGCAGCTGTAATGACTCGGAGTACCTCTAATCTATTCATTCCATGACTCGGCAATCTACCGATCTATTCATGAGTAATAAGAGTTGGCGTTTTTATTTAACACGTCACTCTTTCGGTTCTCTTCCCTATTGGGATTGAGAATGCTCATCCAAGGAACCTAGCTGAATAAGCATTACCATTATTCATTGGCATCTCGATCCCTTAGACTAGGTGACTTAGGACAACGCATCAGCACTTACGATACTTTGGCCAAAGATTTGAAACATATCTTGCTTATGTCTCGTATTCCTTAACGGCATACTCGTCAATCTGGAATACGTCCTTCATCCCATTCTTATGTTATGTAGAATGTCTAATACCGACTTACATCGGTCCCTCCTATCCCGAGGTTAATCACTGGGAACGGATTAGTAAGGTGACAACGTTATATGGATGCACTCGAGGACTAGGGATAAGATGACATCTTTGGGTCAACCCAAGTTAAACCAAAGTGTGTCATGATACCTCGAGTCTCCTAGGCAGCCATATAATGTGACCACATTCCTAATCGGTCCCAAAGTAACTTGTTTGAATTAAAGGTGTAAATCTTAGTGATCAATGCAAAGGGTGTCATCATAAGTCACTGCATTGTTGTATCTTCGAGAAGATCCTAATCTTCTCGAAGGTACAGACCCCTCTGATTGACTTGTGCGTCAACCTTTAAATCATGCCTCAAAAATATCCACTTACTATTAAGCGTTACACACATTGAGTTAAATTATATTAAAAGACGTTCCCCTAAGGTTATCCTTTCCCGATACCTGGAATCATCATCATAGAATGACCTTTCTCAATAAATCTCACAACATAGAGAAGTTATTAAGACCAAGGTCTCATCAAGGAGTTCATAGAATATACATAATTCTAAATCAATGAAATTGGACAATAACTCATAATCTTCACACGAGATTGCTAACAGAACCCCTTTTGGTTTATTTCAGTTCTCATTACTTAATTTATATCATACTTACTAGTATCAAGATATAACGATTAAGAATCCAATTAAATGTTGTCCTGGCATAATCAAGACTAGGGATTAATAATTTAATTCAGCTTGTTTAGCGTTCTGCTTAGGTTTATTTTTAACCCTATCTTTCAGAAAGACAGTGATCTAAATTTCAGTTTAGCTTCTGATAGAACATACAGGAACTGCTAAACAATCATAAGAATTCAGTCTCATATTCTTGCAAGCTTATATTGACAATCACAAAAGTCTCCAAATATATACAATAATAACAATGCTCTCAAGATATTTGAACCGAAGAAGGTCAAACTATCAAGATAAGAATACAAACACATAAGTAACAAATATCAATTTCCATTCCTTTCAGAATTAATCAAATACATTTTATGCATTCAGCATACTTGATACAATACTCAACGGAAGAAGAACATCTTTCCTCTTATAGTACATTTAAAGAAAATCAAATTGAATTCATCAAAAACCAAGTTAAACAATCTGAACATCCTATCAGATCTGCATGCTTTTACCACTTACGGCGACCATCTGCAAAATTGTCAACATGGGTCAATTTGATGAACTGAGCATGATAAGAACTAACTCTTAAAACAATTGCAATCCACCAACTGTTTTCATTAAACAACCTTTTTAAATGAGATCATTTCACCAAACAAGTTTACATGTTTGGACTATGCTTTTGTAATAGAAAAATGACTACAAACGGGTAACTCTATTATCGTTACAGAATAGTCCTAAATACTTCCCAAATATTTCATCAAAATATTAGAAATCAAGAAGAACGAAAGTATCCAAATCATCTATCCATCTGAATTCCAAAAACAGCAAACTTGAATGAGATCATTTCATTCAACAAGTAAAAGGAATATCATAACAAATCATGATTCCATCAATATATTAAAAAGCGAGTTCCAATGGTTAGATAAAATATTGACATATATTTTCATAATGAGAATAGAAAGAAGACAAGTCGTTCATATTTCCCTTCAACAAGTTCATGACTGTACCATCTCCTCCAATGGAAAACATTCACCTTACATGCATATGAATAAGTCGGACGAGCCACAAGAAGGACCCTTTGTTTTGTTAACATCAAAAATAACAAAACTTCTGTATAGTAGCTATCACGCCAACAGTGATGACTATCTACCAAAAAGACTCCACAAGACCTTCCACATGAAGCGGCAAACAAGAAGATATTCATCACATCGCCTGTCGATGTACAGTCAATGCGGCCTCTTAGTTCAGTCAAGCTCAAGGCAGGATAGTCATACTACAGTATACAAAAACATGACTACAATCCCTCACAACAACCTTCAGCCCCCTTCTAGTCCCTAATAAACACAGTAAGGCTTTTCGACCCAAGGTCGAAATCAAAGATCTTCTATTTTATCGAAATCAACAATAGACTCCTTGAAATTAAGCAATTGATGTTTCCCTAAGACTATGTCGAGATAATCACATAGAATTCCCGCAACATGCACAGCCTTATCTAACTGGAATATTTAGAAAGGAAACATGACATACCGTATTCTCATCTAGATGCATTCATGGTTTGAAGTGTGGTATTCACAACCCATTTTTACAAAGCCAAGTTACATGATATCTAACTATACTCAAGGAATCCAACAGTGCCAAAAACAAAAAGTGTACCAATCGGGTTAAATAGATGCGATACTATAGTTGCTGTCAAGGGTTCAATGAACCCGAGTAACAAGATACAAGATAATTAATAGATAATGATTCCAACTATGCCAACATTGGTAACCATTCAAAATCAGGCTTATTCAAAAGCTAAATACTGAATTTGAAACAAGGAATCCAACCTGAGCCTCTTCCATATTTTCGCACAAGCTTTGCCTGAGAAAGGAAACGTAAGTACACTCAAGAGTCTGTACCAAAATTCATTACAAAATAACATATGCCGAATACCTGTTACTCCCTCAGACTCCAACAAAATCAACTTACCAATACTCAATATATATATGTACATAAAGCTTCAACAGTGGTCCATAAAACACGAATCATTCAATGGTTTCTCTGAGTCGTTTTGAATACCATAAATATATATATATATTGTATACTATCAACGGGTTGCATCCCATAACCACAATGCAAGGAAAAACAACTTCAGCATGAGGTCGCAATGAAGTACTGTAACACAACAAGTTATCCATTCACAAATAACTTTAAATAGCAAAGTGAAACCCAATAAGATTCAGTAACCACTACCTTAATAACCTAGACAGAAGTTACAAAGAAGTCCAATTAACTGAACAAAATGTTCATCAGTATCTTTTCCGACAAGAATCAACAACAAGCCTCAATCAACAAGTATCAACAACAAGCTTCTACTGTAGCCTGAACCCAGCAAGGGAAACATGCACGGGTTCTCACAGAGCAGGATAAGTACCCTTCAAGCATACGTTTCACAGACTTACGCCGGAATGTAAAACACAATAAAATGGAGCAATAGTTCAAAATACAACACACACCCATCAAGGGTTAAGCTTGAAAAATCGAACAGCAAGAAGATACAGTAACAAAATCACCCGTAGCTACCATAAAATCATCTAAACCCATAAATCATTTGAACAGAGTTGTTCTAATGAAATCACTTGAAAGAAAGCAATATTTTTAAAGGTTAGGGCCTAACATGCCTGGATATTTGCTTAAAATTTTGAAGCAGACCACTGAAAGAGCTCGAACCTTCTCCTTCTTTTCCAAGTTAGAGCCACCAACAAAAATTTTCTATTTCCATGACTTATATATTTTCCTTGCCAGAGGAAAGAGCTAGTTACACTCATACTTTCCATGCAACACCAAGAAGACTGGTGCGAAGAACCAGTGAACAGACAGAAGGAAAACCGGAGTGCATGCAAAACCCAATAAACCATTAACTTTCCATTTTGCATGCTTCCCCATGAAATCCGAGCTCGAAGACCGAGTCCATAAATGGCATTTACTCCCATTTTCCCGCTCAATCTCCACTGCCACCGACCGCCATAGTTGGCGATGGACAAAAGCACATTAAGGACCATTTCCAACTTTGGCGACCTGCCACGTCGGCTCAAGTTAGCCGTTTTAAAACTTCCACCAATTACCTGTCCCTCATGCTTATCCACGCATTTAATAACATAGAAACTACCGCCCATGGTTCGCACCCCTCCATAGGTCCCCCTTAATCCTTGCTCAATAGTTAGGTTAGTAACTTAGGTTAGGATTTAGGATAACACCTAGGCTAACCTCTTAGAACATAGATACTAACTTAGAACATTAGCTCTTAGCCTAGGTCTAGGTTAGATTAACACTAATCTAACCCCTAGGTTAAGTTTAGTCTTAGGTTACTAATATTAATAATTCCAGATTAGGTATAGCATTTCATATGCTCAAAAAAAGAACCTACAACATGCATTCTCAAACGGGGTTCACTCTGTCTCGCCATTAGGCTACAGAATTATATGTAACAGAATTATTACCTGGTCCGCGATCAAGACCTTCCAGATATATTTCGATATCGGGAACCAATCCATTTAACACGATCAACCTGAGTTATACTCCGGACTAGCTTATTCAATGCATCCAGACCTTGCAACCTGCTTAAGGTCTGTAATTTTAATTCATCACGAATAAACTTAAAGCAACACTTGGATCAATTCCACTGATCCAAGGCTAGGTCTTATAGATGGATAACTCCATAATTCATTCCGAGATCAGATTAAACTCAGGCGTAAAATGAAAGAAATAAAAGAGTCCAATCATATTCCGACTCAGTCAAAGATCTGCAATCTGCAAAGAGGATACAGTACATATCAAGCATGACTTCTCAATCAAAGGAACACATCCCTTTTACAAAGAAATCACATATCAACACTTGTATGCTTAGGAGGAAGTAAAAACAATTCAGGGTGTTACATGCTTCCCTCCTAAAAAGATTCATCATCCCGATGATTACATATTCAATTAACCTTCAGGTCAACCAATTTATTAGTTCACAATTCCATGCGACTATTTTCCAACTTCAATAGTTCCATAAATCAACGTCACAACACATTTTATTCAGCCTGAATAATGTTTGCCTTCATCTGGCTTTCATAAATACTTTAAAAAAATAAGTTCATAAAAGAATGTTTTGTCAACAGATTTCATTCTATTGAAAAAGAGAAGGAAAAGCAATTTTCATCTCTTCCAGATTTTCCCAAGTTTCACTTTCTTCGTTAAACTGGTCCCATTTGGACCTTACATTGTTGTATTTCATGATTTCTAAATGCAATTGGTGAGTTTCAAAGCACTCGTGTTGGTTTAACCACAATTATTCCGGGTCTTGACTACAAGGAATTCCAATTTAAAACATGTGACAGATCTGAAACGTATTTCTTAAGCAAAGAAATATGGAAAACATCATGCATGCGAGATAAAGCGGGTGGTTGATTATTTCGACAATTTTGAAAGGTCCCATGAATCGAGGTGACAACTTGGCAGCCTTGCCAAAAGTTATAGAACTCTTTCTGGGTTTAACATGAAGAAAAACCTTCTCACCAAGCTCAAACCTTCTATCAACCCGCTTAAGGTCAGCATAGCTCTTCTACCTATCTGCTGCCTCCTTTAATCGTTCACGAATCAGCTTAACTTGCTGTTCCATTTCTGTGAGAATCTCTGGTCCAATTACCACTCTATCCTCAACACTATCCCAGCTAACAGGAGTTCTGCACTTTCTTCCATAAAGTGCTTCAAATGGTGCCATTTTGAGAGATGAATGATAAGTGTTGTTGTATGCGAACTCAACTAATGGAAGATACTCTTCCCATTTATACTGTTGATCCATGCAATACATTCGCAACATGTCCTCCAACACTTGATTTACCCTCTCAGTTTGTCCATCCGTTTCCGGATGATAGGCAGAACTGAAGTTTAGTTTCGTTCCGAGAGTTGTATTAAGCGTTTGCCAAAACCTTGATGTCATTCTTGGATCCCTGTCAGATATAATCAATTCTGGTACACCATGCAATCTAAAAATTTCATGTACGAATCTTTTGGCCAGCACTGGTGAATCATCCTTTAGATTTCCAGCGATGAAATGAGCTACCTTAGTCAGTTTATCTACAACTACCAGGATAACATCATGTTTATTCCTGGACATGGGTAATCCTTGTACAAAATCCATGGTTATTACTTGCCATTTGTACTGCGGTATGCTATGAGGATATAACAGTCCAGCAGGGTGCATATGTTCTGCCTTAACCCGCTGACACTCCAAACAATGGGTCACAAAATTTATGACATCCTTTTTCATACCTTTCCAAAAGTATTGTTGTTTCAGATCAGCAAGCATCTTTGTGATACCCGGGTGTCCAGAGAAAGGTGAATTATGAAATTCAACTAACAACTTCTTTCTCAAATCATTCAACATAGGTACATATACCCTGTTTTCATAACGCAAGATTCCTTCATTATCAAAATGAAAACCTTTATACCTTTCATCATTAGGTTCTGCAGCAAGCGCTGCTTTTACTTGCTGAAAGTAATTATCAGATTCTGAGGCACTCTTTACCTCATCCTTAAACTGAGTTCTTAATGTTATAAGAGCAGAAATGTGCCTCCTACGACTTAGAGCATCAGCTACTCTATTCTCCTTCCCTTTGATATAGCTAATATCAAAATCATATTGTGATAAAAATTCTAACCACCTTCTCTGTCTGGCATTAAGATTAGGCTGAGTGAAAATATATTTCAGTCCTAAGTGATCAGTTTTCAACTCAAAAGGTTTCCCAAGTAAGTAGTGTCTCCAGACTTGAAGTGCATGAACAATGGCAGCAAGTTCCAAATCATGAGGGGCATAATTCAGCTCATGTAACTTGAGTTTTCTACTTTCATATGCTATGACTTGATCATTTTGTAGCAAAACACCTCCAAGGCCTTCCCCAGAAGCATCCGTTACAACTGTAAAACTCCCATTAGGGTCTGGTACAGCTAATATAGGTGCAGAAGTCAACTGGTCTTTCAGAATTTTGAAAGCCGCTTCGCACTTGTCGTTCCATATGAATTTCTTATCCTTCTTTTGCAATGAAGTTATTGGTGCAGCTACTTTAGAAAAATCCTTTACAAATTTTCTATAGTAACCAGCAAGACCCATGAAGCTTCTTACTTCATGCACATTCTTTGGTGCAGGCCACTCAGTTATTGCCACTATTTTTGAAGGATCTACAGCAATTCCTTCTTTACTTATAACATGACCCAAATAGTGAACTTCTGAATCAAAGAAAGAACATTTGGATAACTTACCATACAACTTTCTTTTTCTCAAAATTCCCAAAACTATCTTCAAATGCTCATTGTGCTCCTCAATGCTTTTAGAATAAATGAGAATATCGTCCAAGAATACAAGTACAAACTTGTCCAGATATTCTTGAAAAATATTGTTCATTAAGTTCATAAAGGCTGCGGGTGCATTGGTTAATCCAAAGGGTAGAACCGTGAATTCATAATGTCCGTACCTTGTTCGGAAAGCTGTTTTATGAATATCTTCTTCTCTAATCCTTAACTGATGATAGCCAGATCGAAGATCTATCTTAGAATAAACCGCTGCTCCACACATCTGATCAAATAGATCATCGATCCTTGGAAGTGGATATCTGTTCTTGATTGTTGCTTTGTTCAACATCCAATAATCAATACACAGACTAAGTGTTCCATCCTTCTTTTTCACAAATATTACAGGCGCACCTTAAGGTGAAACACTTGGTCTAATCAAACCTTTAGTCAAAATTTCAGAAAGTGCCTTACGCTCGACTAACTCTGTAGTAGTCATCTTGTAAGGCACTTTGGAAATAGGTTCTCTCCCGATTTAATTTCGATGGTGAAGTCAAATTCTCTCTTTGGTGGTAACCCTAGTAATTCTTGATTGTTGCTTTGTTCAACATCGATAATCAATACACTGACCTAAGTGTTCCATCCTTCTTTTTCACAAATATTACAAAGTAGCACCCCAATGTGAAACACTTGGTCTAATCAAAGCTTTAGTTAAAAGTTCTTACAACTGTGCCTTAAGCTCGACTAACTCTGTAGTAGTCATCCTGTAAGGCACTTTGGAAATAGGTTTTGTTCCCGGTTTGATTTCGATGGTGAAGTCAAATTCTCTCTTGGGTGGTAACCCTGGTAATTCTTCAGGAAAAACATCCCTGAAACTTTGTAACAGAGGAAATTGCTTCATGTTATCACCATCTTCTTCTGAAAATTCAGATATCTTTACTGCATAAAGGGTACATCCTTTATTCTTAGCCTTTTTAAGCTGCATAGCTGACAGTTTTCTAACTGAAATTTCCCGTTTCACACCTTGAATCTCTGTTGTTTCCAGCTGATCATCTAAACATTTTATGTTCTTTTCATAGCAATCTACCTTTGCTTTATGGTCAGCTAACCAATTGACACCGATGACAATGTCATACGATCCCAAAGGTGTAACATAGAGGTCAACTTCCGTGGAGAAATTAGGTAAGTCAAGGACTGCCCCAAAAAGACACATACTCACTGTATGAACAGAGTTATTACCATACTGTACAGTCCAAGATTTATCCATTTTTCTAGCTTTTCTTTTAAGTTTAAAAGCAAGTTTCTTAGAAATACAACATTCAGTAGCTCCTGTATCAAAAAGAATAGTGATGATATGCCAAATAACTTACCCGTAATTTCTATAGGTGTTACTTGCTTTTCACTTGCTTATGCTGCTGCTATCAAGCAAACATGTATCTTATCTTTGCTTGATTATGATCATCCTTCTTCAAAGGGCACTGATTTGTATAGTGGTCTTTGCCACAATTGTAGCAGCCTCCTACAGGTCCCTTTTTAGGCTCAGAATTGCCTCCAGCCTTGTAATTGTCACGTTGTCCTCCATAGGGCTTCTGCCCATTGTTATAATTTTTAGCAAAATTATCCCTTACATTTCCAGCAGGCTTATTTACTACTGATTTCTTACTGTTATCTCCTGGAAACTTACTCTTGTTTCCAAAATTTTTCCATGGTCCTTTTCTGGGTGCAAGAGAGGTTGAAGAAGGATTTGCAGTCTTCTTCCGCACTTCCTCTTTATGAGCAGAAATAGCCTTTAATTTCTGTTCTTGCCTTATGGCCTTTTCAACAACTCCTTCCATAGTGGTTGGACTATGAACATCGACCTCTCCCCCTATCATGGATTCAATCCCATGATGAATTTCCGTATTCTGAACTTCTCATCAGTTTGATACTGTGGTACATACTTGAGGAGTTTTGTAAACCGCTCCCAGAATTCAGTTACCGTTAGCTTCCCTTGAGCTAAGTTCTGAAATTCTGTCATTTTCTGATCATAGAAAAGTTGTGGCAGCCAACGTTGCCTAAAATAGCCTTTAAATTGATCCCAAGTAATATTGGTCTCATTAATGTTTAGTTCATCTTTACGGCTATCCCACCAGGAAGATGCTTCGTGGGAAAGCTGATAGGCTCCCCAAATAGCTTTGGTTTCCTCTGAGAAGTTCCTTATTGCAAAGTACTTCTCCATTTCGCTGAGCCAGTTCTCAGCTCCATCTCCTAATGTGGTGCCATCATACTTAGGTGGGCTTATCCTTTTTATATCATTAGTGAGTTCTGGCACGCTAACTGGCCTTTTTGTTTTTCGGTTGGACATGGTGCATTCCCAAAGCATTAACATCAACACCCATATTGGGATTGTCCTCGGGAGGTTGCTGATTGTTATTACAGACTTATTCATCCTCCTCATTTCCCATCACCCTGCCTTGCTCAAGTACATGCTAAACGATCTCTTGTGTCCAATAGGGTAGCAAGGATCTAATCAAGTTTCTAGGTTCTTTCCGCCCCTCCTTGGGTGGAGCATTATTCACAATGTTTCCCCTTGTTCTAACCATTTTCTGTTACAAGAAAATTCAGGTTTTCATCAGATTATGGACACAATAGGCCCAAGAGCTGCAACCTTGAGCTCTGATACCAAGATGTAACATCCTCATTTTACACATTAGAACAAGTCAATTTTTTTTTTTTTTTAATAAATGCTTCTTGGTTCTAAATACATAATTTAGAACTCACAAATAAAATAACCATTCATATAACAGAGAACCATATGCAGCTGTAATGACTCGGAGTACCTCCGATCTATTCATTCCATGACTCGGTAATCTACCGATCTATTCATGAGTAATAAGAGTTGGCATTTTTATTTAACACATCACTCTTTCGGTTCTCTTCCCTATTCTGGGATTCAGAATGCTCTGTCCAAGGAACCTAACTGAATAACTGTTACCATTATTCATCGGCATCTCATCCCTTAGACCAGGTGACTCAGGACAACGCAATCAGCAGCTTGCGATACTTTGGCCAAAGATTTGAAACATACTGCTTATGTCTCGTATTCCTTAATGGCATACTCGTCAATCTGGAATACGTCCTTCACCCCATTCTTATGTTATGTAGAATGTCTAATACCGACTTCTGTCAGTCCCTCCTATCCCAAGTTTAATCACTCGGGAACGGATTAGTAAGGTGACAATGTTATATGGATGAACTCGAGGACTAGGGATAAGATGACATACTGGGTCAACCCAAGTTAAACCAGTGTGTCATGATACCTCGAGTCTCCTAGGCAGCCATATAATGTGACCACATTCCTAATCACTCCCAAAGTAACTTGTTCGAGTTAAAGGTGTAAATCTTAGCGATCAATGCAAAGGGTGTCGTCATAAGTCACCTGCATTGTTGTATCTTCGAGAAGATCCTAATCTTCTCGAAGGTACAGCCCTGCAGTTGACTTGTGCCGTCAACCTTTAAATCCACCTCGAAAAGATCTACTTACTATTAAGCGTTACGCACATTGAGTTAAATTATATTAAAAGACGTTCCCCTAAGGTTAGCCTTTCCCGATCCCTGGAATCCTCATCATAGAATGACCTTTCTCAATAAAGCTCACTACATAGAGAAGTTATTAAGACCAAGGTCTCATCAAGGAGTTCATAGAATATACATAATTCTAAATCAACGAAATTGGACAATAACTCATAATCTTCACACGAGATTGCCAACAGAACCCCTTTTGGTTTATTTCAGTTCTCATTACTGAATTTATATCGTACTTACTAGTATCAAGATATAACGATTAAGAATCCAATTAAATGTTGTCCTGGCATAATCAAGACTAGGGATTAATAATTTAATTCAGCTTGTTTAGCGTTCTGCTTAGGTTTATTTTAACCCTATCTTTCAAAAAGACAGTGATCTAAATTTCAGTTTAGCTTCTGATAGAACATACATGAGGCGCTAAACAATCATAAGAATTCAGTCTCATATTCTTGCAAGCTTATATTGACAATCAAAAAAAGTCTCCAAATATATACAATAATAACAATGCTCTCAAGATATTTGAACCGAAGAAGGTCAAACTATCAAGATAACAATACAAACACATTAGTAACAAATATCAATTCCCATTCCTTTCAGAATTAATCAAATACATTTTATGCATTCCACATACTTGGATACAATACTCAACGGAAGAAGAACATCTTTCCTCTTATAGTACATTTAAAGAAAATCAAACTGAATTCATCAAAACCAAGTTAAACAATCGAACATCTGTCGGATCTGCATGCTTTTACCACTTACGGCAACCATCTCGCAAAATTGTCAACATGGGGTCGGTTTGATGAACTGGGCATGATAAGCACTAACTCTTAAAACAATTGCAATCCACCAACTGTTTTCATTAAACAACCTGTTTAAATGAGATCATTTCACCAAACAAGTATACATGTTTCAGACTATGCTTTTGTAATACAAAAATGACTACAAACGGGTAACTCTATTATCGTTACAGAATAGTCCTAAATACTTCCCAAATATTTCATCAAAATATTAGAAATCAAGAAGAACGAAAGTATCCAAATCATCTATCCATCTGAATTCCAAAAACAGCAAACTTCAGACAGATCATTTCATTCAACAGTAAAAGGAATATCATAACAAATCATGATTCCATCAATATATTAAAAACAGTTCCAACGGTTAGATAAAAATATCGACATATATTTTCATAACAGAAGAGAAAGAAAACAAGTCATTCATATTTCCCTTCAACAAGTTCATGACTGTACCATCTCCTCAAATGGAAAACATTCACCTTACATGCATACGAATAAGTCAGACGAGCCACAAGAAGGACCACTATTTTGTTAACATCAAAATAACAAAACTTCTGTACAGTAGCTATCACACCAACAGTGATGACTATCTACCAAACAGACTCCACAAGACCTTCCACATGAAGCGGTGAACAAGAAGATATTCACCACATCGCCTGTCGAGGTACAGTCGACGGCCTCTTAGTTCAGTCAAGCTCAAGGCAGGATAGTCATACTACAGTATACAAAAACACGACTACAATCCCTCACAACAACCTTCAGCCCCCTTCTAGTCCCTAATAAACACAGTAAGGCTTTTCGACCCAAGGTCGAAATCAAAGATCTTCTATTTTATCGAAATCAACAATAGACTCCTTGACATTAAGCAATTGATGTTTCCCTAAGACTATGCCAAGATAATCACACAGAATTCCTGCAACATGCACAACCTTATCTAACTGGAATAATCAGAAAGGAAACATGACATACCGTATTCTCATCTGGACGCATTCACGGTTTGAAGTGTGGTATTCACAACCCACTTTTACAGAGCCAAGTTACATGATATCTAACTATACTCAAGGAATCCAACAAGTGCAAAAACAAAAAGTGTACCAATCAGGTTAAATAGAGGTAGATACTATAGTTACCTGTCAAGGGTTCAATTGAACCCGAGTAACAATATGCAAGATAATTAATAGATAATGACTCTAATCTGTGCCAACATTGGTAACCATTCAAAATCAGGCTTATTCAAAAGCTAAATATTGAATTTGAAACAAGGAATCCAACCGAGCCTCTTCCATATTTTCACACAAGCTTACGAAAGGAAACGTAAGTACACTCAAGATTCTCGTACCAAAATTCATTACAAAATAACATATGCCGAATAATTGTTACTCCTCAGGACTCCAACAAAATCAACTTACCAATACTCAATATATATATGTACATAAAGCTTCAACATTGGTCCATAAAACACGAATCATTCAATGGTTTCTACAGAGTCATTTCGAATACAATAAATATATATATTGCATACTATCAACGGGTTGCATCCCATAACCACAATGCAAGGGAAAAACAACTTCAGCACGGTCGCAATGAAGTACTGTAACACAACAAGTTATCCATTCACAAATAACTTTAAATAGCAAAGTGAAACCCAATAAGATTCAGTAACCACTACCTTAATAACCTAGCAGAAGTTACAAAGAAGTCCAATTAACTGAACAAAATGTCCATCAGTATCTTTTCCGACAAGAATCAACAACAAGCCTCAATCAACAAGTATCAACAACAAGCTTCTACTGTAGCCTGAACCCAGCAAGGGAAACATGCACGGGTTCTCACAGAGCAGGATAAGTACCCTTCAAGCATACGTTTCACAGACTTACGCCGGAATGTAAAACACAATAAAACAGAGTAACAGTTCGAAATACAACACACACCCATCAAGGGTTAAGCTTGAAAAAAACAAAGAAGAAGATACAGTAACAAAATCACCCATAGCTACTATAAAATCATCTAAACCCATAAATCATTTGAACAGAGTTGTTCTAATGAAATCACTTGAAAGAAAGCAAGATTTTTAAAGGTTAGGGCCTAACATGCCTGGATATTTGCTCAAAATTTTGAAGCAGACCACTGAAAGAGCTCGAACCTTCTCCTTCTTTTCCAAGTTAGAGCCACCAACAAAATTTTCTATTTCCATGACTTATATATTTTCCTTGCCAGAGGAAAGAGCTAGTTACGCTCATACTTGCCATGCAACACCAAGAAGACTGGTGTGAAGAACCAGTGAACAGACAGAAGGAAAACCGGAGCGCATGCAAAACCCAATAAACCATTAACTTTCCATTTTGCATGCTTCCCCATGAAATCTGAGCTCAAAGACCGAGTCCATAAATGGCATTTACTCCCATTTTCCCGCTCAATCTCCATCACTGCCATCGATCACCATAATTGGTGATGGACAAATGCACATTAAAGACCATTTCCAACTTTGGCGACCTGCCACGTCGGCTCAAGTTAGCCGTTTTAAAACTTCCACCAATTACCTGTCCCTCATGCTTATCCACGCATTTAATAACATAGAAACTGCCGCCCATGGTTTGCACCCCTCCATAGGTCCCCCCTTAATCCTTGCTCAATAGTTAGGTTAGTAACTTAGGTTAGGATTTAGGATAACACCTAGGCTAACCTCTTAGATCATAGATACTAACTTAGAACATTAGCTCTTAGCCTAGGTCTAGGTTAGATTAACACTAATCTAACCCCTAGGTTAAGTTTAGTCTTAGGTTACTAATATTAATAATTCCGATTAGGTCTAACATTTCATATGCTCAGAAAAAGAACCTACAACATGCATTCTCGAATAGGGTTCACTCTGTCTTGCCATTAGGTTACAGAATTATATGTAACTGAATTATTACCTAGTCCGCGATCAAGACCTTCTAGATATATTTCGATATTGGGAACCAATCCATTTAACATGATCAACCTGAGTTATACTCCGGACTAGCTTATTCAATGCATCCAGACCTTGCAACCTGCTTAAGGTCTATAATTTTAATTCATCACGAATAAACTTAAAGCAATACTTGGATCAATTCCACTGATCCAAGGCTAGGTCTTATAGATGGATAACTCCATAATTCATTCCGAGATCAGATTAAACTCAGGCGTAAAATGAAAGAAATAAAAGAGTCCAATCATATTCCGACTCAGTCAAAGATCTGCAATCTGCAAAGAGGATATAGTACATATCAAGCACGACTTCTCAATCAAAGGAACACATCCTTTTTACAAAGAAATCACATATCAACACTTGTATGCTCAGGAGGAAGTAACAACAGTTCAGGGTGTTACGTGAAGTTCCCGGTGAAGGAGAAGACACTAGAAGTGGAGGCACCTAGGTAACCCCTCACCAAGGAAAAGTCACTTAAGGAAGAGGAAGAGGTCGAATCCCCTGTCAAGGAGCCACCTCTCAGGAAAAAGTAGAGGATGGAAGAGGAAGCTGACTCGGAGGAGACCGACAACTTGGAGAAGTACATGGGTAGAAGGGAAGATAATAGTGAAGAAGATGAAATCAAGGAGGATGAGCTTGAAAGAGACCATGATCCACATGTTTTCATCATGTACGACTCGAGGAGAAGAGAGTGGCGAGGAGAAACATGAGTTTGTATTTGTGTGGCGCAAGAGTACCTAGGATGAGGAAGGTACCCAAGACATGGGAAAGAGTGAGGAGGTTGGTGTGGAAAACTAGGAAGCCATAAGCTTCAAAGAGAAGCAGATCACCGAGGTGGTGGAGAGAGAGGTGAAGAAAATGCTTGAGGCCTTGGTCGACCAAGAGTTGGAGCGTAGCACTGACATAGTGTTTTTCAGGAA
Organism: Taxus wallichiana var. yunnanensis; assembly: GCA_018340775.1. Lineage (NCBI taxonomy): Eukaryota > Viridiplantae > Streptophyta > Pinopsida > Cupressales > Taxaceae > Taxus > Taxus wallichiana. Next base: position 562,687,898 of record CM031235.1, on the reverse strand, counting down.
GGTAAGGAGGAAAACATTGAGAAGGATCATGACAGCATGAGAGGAGGTGCCATTCTAACGGTAAGTTTTCCCAAAGGCACATGCTTGGGTAGGAGGACCCTTGATACAAAAAATGAACAAGTGATGGGTTATATTAATGATTCAAAGAAGGTGCTACGTGCATGGTTCTAGAGCACTATACCCACAGGAAGGCTTTTAGCCATGGGGTCATTTGAAAATTAGGGCACATACCCCGAGAATAAAGAAGATTCTCTCTTGGGCATTTGAATCCAACATTGAGGAGCCAGACTTTGAAGTCTACCAAGGAGCAATCATCACAATAATAGATTCTAACAGAGCCAATCCTTTGGTAAATGCCTAGGAAATATTGGATGAGCAGGTCTATAACATGCTCAACAAGGTCACGGTTGAGACAGAGGCTAGGATCTTTACATGTAATGATAGAATAAGATTGCTAGAGTAAAACCTAGGGAAAAAGAAGAGGAGATGGTGGAGAAGGCCAAGAGCTTGAAATAGGAAGAACTGATCAGCACACAGCTAAGGTGTGAGTTAAAGGATGAAAAGACAAAGGTGCGAGAAGTATATAAGAAGGTGGAGTCTATCAAGAGTACCATCCTTTTAAAGCACCTAGACCTAGCGCCACCCGCACAGAAGTACGCATCCATTCTGGAATATATAGAAGATCTAATGCATGTCCTCACCATGGAGAGATGACCTTTGGCCCTGGAGTCTGCAGAAGAAGTGGCTACGTGCTTAAAGGAAGAGGACAGGTTGAGGGTGGTAGCACTCATTGCTGAGTATAGCAAGGTGCTTGTAGAGGTTAAAATCACTTCCCAATCTGCTGAGGCCGCATATGATACTTGCGTAGATAGGGATAAGGTAGCAAGCACCTTGGTCACCACACTCGAAGTAGAGCTGAAGGAGTTCCAAGAAAAGAACAAAGGAAACAGGGCAGAGAGGGACAAGGTTCTTGCTGAAGTGGAAAGAAAATCTGAGGCAATTGAAACATTAAGGGGTTCAATCAAGGCCTGGATGAAAGAACTATACCCTCAGATTACCAGGAGGATGGACATGCTCAAAGACTTGGGCAAGGAGATGGAGAATATCGTTGACACTTTGGGCACCCAAGGTATTCGCCTAATTTTTGACCAGGTGAGCATCCTGATCGGTGACATCTATCGAAGTCATAGAGCAAGGTCGATGTATGCAATAAGATGGAGGCGAGACTTACTGAAGGATTTTCCTAGCTTGCTGAGTTAATGCCCCCGATTCTTCCTTCTTCCATAATTATCTCATTCCTTTATTCTTTTACAAAATGTAAGACTCGCACATTAGTTCGTTAAGGTGACATACATCTTGGTTAAGTGGAGTGTTTCCATGGATGAAGAATAGGTGTAGTGTGGGGTGATATTGGACCCCTGGAATATTGACCAAGTATGAAGGCACGTAGGAGCACAAGATCCCAATTATGGAATGGCACATAAGGAAAAAGCACACAAGAGAAGGTTTTAAGGAAGCCCTTAGCATGCGTGACGCGTGAAGGGATTAGGACTTAGTAATTTTGGATGTCCGGAGTGGAACACGTGAAAAGCATGACCCATTTACATGTGGATAAGATGCCATTCTAGTGACAAGTTGGTCCAGAAAGGAGTATGCTTGTGATAGAATCTTCTAGAAGAACATCATGGGATAAAGTGTAAAGTTTAGGCCTAGAGAAGCATGCTCACAGGGTGGGCCACATTCAGACACTTGGAACCGGATCTGAGGGCGCTAGAAGGTGAGTTGGTAGTCCAAGAAAGCTATAAATACAAGCCCTTATAGAGACAGAAGGATATACATAGAGAGTGAGCGAAGCTCTACAGAAATGCTATGAGGACTCTGTCAGTGGATAGTTGTATTCGGGAGAGGATGCATTAGGCTTAGGGGTTGTAAATTTTCTTTTTGGTAGCTTAGTTACATTAAGTCCAGTGCAATGCATGAATATGGTCTACTTATTTGTGACCCTCTGTAATGATTCCATGGATGTAATAAGGTTTCCTGTTATAATATATATATGAATATCAATGATTCGGATGCATATTTCTCTCTTATGAGTTCTCTTTCCTTTCATGCTAAGTATTGATGCTTGTATGTTTCTTTCTATCATACTACATGTTATGGATTCTATTAAGTACTCTTTCGAAATGACTACAAGGATCTAGAGGTCGTTCTAAGCCCTATGGTTCTTGTATGTCCTAATTTCCCTTCTAAAATCTCTTACACAAATCATAGATGATGTTTCCCACTAAACTCACATAAAAGAGAGACTCGGTACTGTGGATGCCTCGAGTGAGCACTTAGTTTTCGTTAGGCGATAGGCGGTAGCGCATGGGGTTCCTTTCTTTTGTGATAAGGGTAAAAATGACTACATATCATTATATCACCATGTTTTTCCAAGACAATTTGAAGTATCAAAGATTGCTTGAATAAACTAAAGTTCAACATCACATTGTGTCTCGCATTATCAAATATCAACATTATAAAATACAAAAAGAAACCATTATGTTATCATTTCACATCCACTACATGAATTCTCAAAAACATAGAAAAATGGAAGTTATAAACATCTAAGAGTACACACGTGAATCAAATCATCAATGTAAGACAACTATATGCAAGGAATAACCGAGATAAAATATATATATGTACATATCATGGTGTGTCACATTTTTATACAATGTCATCACAAACTATGTACAATCAAAACTCTTGCAATGAGTATGAAATACCAAAAATCATATATGCCTCACAACATGGAGACTAAGAAATAAAGGAACTCTACCTATACACCTCTTTGAGGCCCCTTTTGACAACCCTACTTACAAATTTCTTAGTATTTCTTCTCAAAAGCATTCAAACAATAAAGGGCCAAGCCTAATGCAAAACGCCATTCCCAAATCCTTTCCAGTTCAACCATATTCAAAAATGGAAATGGTCAATGTCCACTTGAAGCTCAAAAACCACCAAGTTGATATGTGAAAATGAATTTGAAAATGAGTTTATATATATATATATTGTTATAACTTTGTTTTGAGTTCATGTGATGATAGGGATGGAGCGTTGGCGTAGGCACTTCTCTATATCCCCGCACAAATTGTAATTCCTTCTGTCATTTTGGTTTAGTGTTTATTTTTGATATTTTATCTATTTGCACTTGAGTATTCTTCACTCTTGTAGGTATCGGGAGTTTGGAAGATGACATTTTGACACAGATGCATGTAAGGTATATCTTATATCTCCCATTTCAGAATGCCATACTCATACTATATTTTTACACCTTTTCATGGCTAAGACACTTCTCCGAGGGGGCAATATGTATGCACAAAAATTACATGTCCTACATTGTCGAAAATGGTTATAAAAGTCCCCAATAATTATTCATTTCCTTTCAAATGGTGTTCCAGTTCCTAAAACCATTCAAATTGTATATTTGTAGCCTAGACATCCTTACTTATCTTTTCCATGCTTTCTTCTATCTTCTCACTCATTTATGTGCATGTTTTGGCCTTAGTGTCAGAACCACCTCCTAGGGAGGGTGGCCCTGGGACCACCTCCCGCTTTGGGTGGCGGTCCTAGGACCACCTCCTGCCCATGCCTTGGAAATATTGATAACTTTTTCCATAACTCTTCATGCATGTTTTTGACATGTGACGCTTCACTTAACTCAAATTTTAGGGTGCGTTTGTGAACCAAATTTCCTAAAAATAGTCTTGATGGCTTAGTTTTCCTTCCCTCTTCTATTTTTAAATAGATTTAATTACTTTTAACTTCCTCTTCTTACCTTGTGCATGGAGGCACCTCCCATCATCAAGTCATATATATTCCATGCTTATATTCAAGAAAAGGGCCTGAGAATTTTTGTGTATCTTGCATTGTATTGCTACCACAATCTTGGTAGGAATTACATAGCCAAGCTTAGATATTTTGTGCTATCTCTCTTCTACTTGCATTACATCCAGACTACCTTCAAGTTTTCATTTCTCAAGTGCCATCCTCTTACTATTTTTCTTATATTCCCAATCCCTTAGACTCATATGGACACACAGAGAAAGAAAGGACAAACTGAGGGGACAAATTACTACACAGTTGGATTTACCTCTATTCTATGAATTCCAGGTTGGATTTTTTGTTTTATTTCCTTCATTCTTACAATTTATCATTGTTACATCATATCAAATAGAGTATAAATCAATTTCCTTTCATTTACAAGTAATTAGTTAATTTCAAGAGTGTTTGAATCTTTCATAGCAACCCCTAGTGACAGATCCTCTTCTTCTCATCCCTATGGATCTCAAGGAGATAATATCTATAAGAGGTTGTCTACACATCATATATCATTTGGAAATTTTCTTGTTTTAAGTTATTTTAGTTTCAATACACTCAAAGATGGGTGAATAACCACACTTGGTTTTTTTTTTTGTTTTGTTTTAGTGTAGAAATATTGTAATTATTTAGAATCAAAGAATTGTTTTGTTTTTGATTGTAATGTTTAAGTATTGTTTTTTTCTAGATTAGTTTCCCTTAGTTAATTGGGACACTTCAAACTAGATCAACACTTAGATCCAAGTTAGGAAAATAAACTATAGGGAATTTATGTTACTGTTCATAGCCTCTAAATCTCCCCTTTCCAATTCAACTACTAGGAGATCACACTACCAGATATTAGTCAATGATCCTCCTATACTTATCTATCCACACATTCAACATCGAGTACTACAACACGACCTTAGGGGTCAAGTATGGTTGAAGGTTGCATGTCAATTTTCATCTGTATAAGCACCTCTGCATATCTCCTTAACAGAAATTTTAAACTTCTTCCTTTGTCTCCTATTGAGGGAATGAAAAAAAAATTACAAATATCTATCTCGATCTATGTTTGGAGTGTTTGTAGAGGAATACATAACTTGTCTACATGTTTAATTGAAGTGGGCTACAGACTCATTGTGTTCTTGTTTGATATTAAGGAATTCTCTTATTCCCATCCTTAAAAGTTTATTCATATCAAAATACTTAATAAATTCGACACGAGTTGCTTGAAGGAGGTTATTGAATCCTCCAAAGATCCTATAGTACCAATCGATAGAAATACCTTCTAGTGTCTAAGGGAAACTCTTCACAATAACTACATCCCAAGGGAGTAGTGTTTGAATGGCCATTATGTAAGCTTTGATGCGAGTATTATGATCACCCTACCCTTTGAACTTTTGAATATTGGGCAAGGGTTTTTCGAGCATGAATTTTGGATGGAGAAGTCTAGAGGTTTTTAAGATATTCATAAAAGGTCCCCATTGCATACATTTAAACCACTAAATATCCTTATTGTGGAGGTGGAGGTTTCATTGGTTGCTGAAATGGTACAATGTAAAATTTTTTGGGGCGTATGGAATTCCTTGTGGTTATCAATGCAGACATGGGTAAATGTACATATCCCCTATGGTAATTTAGAGTACATGTGAATGTAGGGGGATTGACTACTTTTATATGGAGTTGAAGGCACAAAGCCAGGGAACATTACATTTCCAGTTGGTATGGCATTTGACAATGAGCTTACAACTGGTGTCTATTGTTGATATGCATATGTGATGTGAGGGGGTATACCCAAGGTGCTAGTCCTAGTCGAATATCTCTAGGATTTGGAGCAACCATATAAACTAGAGGTTTCCATACATTAGGTATTTGTCTATAATTCTATAGATAGGGAGAAGTTCTTATTTTCCTATGTATGAACTTAGAGATTTTAGGAATGCTCTAACTCTTTGTGTAGACACCAAAATTAGGTCACACTCCCCTTGGTCCCTTTTCAAATAACCAACTTAAACATATTCACCTAACCATGACCCTTTTACCCCACATTAATATTATTTTAATTATTTATAATTAAAGTAATACTCATCCTCACTTTATTCATTATTTAATTACCTTAATTAAAACTAATTTCCACCTCACCTAGACACCTCACCCCACCACCTCACCTAGACACCTCATCAAAAACCTAATTTTAACATATTTCCCCTTTACTAGGACTCAACATTCACTCACCATAACTAATTAAGACTTAGTCCTACCTACTTTAATTAAATATGAATTAGTTCAACCCTAAAATCACATACCTATCCTTCTTCTAACCACATTCCTGACTATCTAAGTGAAAAATACCTTTTTTGATCCACTATAATAGATAGAGCTGGCCAAGATATGTCATTTTTAGTAAATATAGGATTTCCTACCTTAACTAACACCGGTCAACCATAAACCGACGCTTGGTCACCCTAAATCATCCTTGGTTACCATATATCCATTTTGATAACCTTGTTTGAGAGGTTGGCCACATTCTTAAGTTTTGGAACAAAGGATATCTACATTGAAGAAAAACCATATCCCTTTTGCACATCCAGACAACCATAGCCAATACCAAGATGGATCTGAAGGTATTTTCATTCATGGTAGCATTCTGGGAAGCTCTTTTGGAACACTGAGCACCATTCTATAGGTCAACCATCACCATCATCCAGATATCGAATCTGTAAACACCAGTAAGTGTATCTCTAACCTGCATCATTTCATACATATTCAGATTACAAAGTTTCTTCATCTTTGTTTATCAACATCTATTTGCATTTTTCATCCCACCCTTGTTACCTTCCTTTGAATCCAGCCATTCCATAACCCAAAATAATTTAATCACATATACCTCATTGGTGAATGCCTCCGAGTACCCCAGAACTTTTGCAAACCTCACCATTTTCCCTCACACCCACTGTATTACCTCAAAAATTTCTCAAAACCTAGTTTATTGAATTTCTACTATCTCGCCTTAACCGTCATCAGTTCCTCTTAACCATCACCAATGATACCTTTGCGATGTCAGTCTCTTTATTTGGTAATCTTGCCAATAATAGAAATTTAAAAAGCTACATCCAAAAAACCCAAGTTACCCAGAATCTAACCCTAACTAGTTCTAACACCTTCATTACTTACCCCACTTCAAGATCTAATCATAACCTAGCCTATTATATTAGATTTTCTTATTGTATTTGGATGAAATACCTAAATCATAGAAACTATAGTAGGACATTATTTATTTACAATATTTCTTATATTAAGTTGTATTAAACAGTGGGTTGACATCCTCCAAGGAAGTACCACACTTATTTGATCTAGCACACACTAGGCAACCATTTGACATATATTGTTTAACACTTTTTTTTTGTTCTTACTATGTATCTCGGGTAGTTCCTCCTAGCCAAAAGGAAGCTCTTGTAGTCAGTATTGGACCAAGAAGTTAGAACGTGTGCACGACCTTTAAACCAACCATCACAACATGTATTCCTCCTTGGCCCATCACCTTATCTGTTTCATCAAATCCATAAAGAAAATGGTGAAACATTTTGGCATGCCTGGTGGGACCCATCAGGGGTTCTTTTTTATTTTCTTCATTCCTAGGTTAAAGTTGTCTCGTATTTTCCCTTTTGAAAAGATTCAAGATTAATTTTCTTCTCTAGAATGTTCCTCTTATTTCTATTGCCTAAAATAAATCATGTTTTTGGTTCTTTAAAAAGAATATGTCTCTCTTTCATTAGCATTACATTAGTGAAATAGCATCCCTCTTCTTGGTCATCACTTGCTAAATCAAATATCACATTTTGATTTGGGTTTAAAACACTTGTAGCATGTCATTCTGATTTTTGCATTTATGTCACATTAAAATTGAGGGCAACCTATATCTTTGGAAGTCATGCTCGGTGATGGTTGTGAGAACTAAATCATAGAAAGCACATTCTCTCTTATCTCTCTTTTCCAAACTTCACAAATTTAAATTTACACATATTCTTAAACAACATATTACCCGGAAGATACTATCAATGATCACACGATCAGAGGATTGATAGTGGGCACCCAGTTGGTTATCTCTATCCAGTCACCCATCAAGAGAAGGGCCCACCCCCACCAAAAATAACCTGAAACCTCACCTTTAGAATTTCCTTCTTTGTAGGAAGCCTTCCCAACCAAAAACTTTGTTCTAAATTCACGAGTCAATCTTTAAATAGCATAAGCTAAACACACTAAATTCACTTGTAGGATTACGTGTTTTTCTTAGCTTTGTTCTTGACTTGCATTTTGAGGTGTGAGGTCGTATTCTCCATTTTTCTTTCCTTTCACACTCCATAATCATAGTTGGTGTATTCCGACTGTTTCTAAGTGTGTCAAGACTCATTTTTACCATATCTAGACTTCTAGGTTGGTGTCTCATTCAAATTTAATTCACAAAATAAAATTTTTCTTCATTCTATAGATTTCACAATAATCGACATCAGTTAACGTCTAACTGTCATTTGTTTATTAGACCAATGTTGGTTCCCTATGCTTTTCATCAGTTTACCCAAAAGCACTCATCTCATCTTATTCTCTATTTAAAATCTTTGGACATCACCATATCCTCTGCATTATGATATTATTGACTAAATATAGTTTCCATAGTTGAATTTCCTTAGTATCCTTCTCATTAGCTCAAATTGTTACTTTCCCACACTAACAGACATCGGTTACTATGACCATCATTGGTCACCCAAGAACTCCAAACATTGTTGGACTAACCGGCATTGGTCCTTCTGTTTTGATTTTTAATCAAAGAACCTACCATTTCACCTCTCATAATCAATTATTTTCCATACCCACTATTTTCTCTTTCATTTACATAATACAGTCTTACCAGGTCAACACTTATCACATGGTGTTGACTTGCAGCCAAACTAACACCCTCATATTTCACGCTAGTCATTAGCCACTCCCACCTAGTCCATCAATGATGTTCATCTCATCACCTATGGATCCAACTCATCTTATCCCCATTGTTATCTATGAAGAGGAGTTCACAATACTCCTTTATCAAAACCTCGTGGCCCTACAAGACTATATCACCCACTCATCCACCTAGGATTCCTCAGGAAAGTTAATATATGACATGCCCGTATCTAATCATCCTTCTCTCACACCCACATTTGCATAAGCTAGCATCATCTTGGCACTACCATCATCCACTTTATCACCTGTGGTGTCTAATCTAGGTCCCACACCCACTATAACTACAACGTCTACATCATCTATTGCACATGCGGAATCAATGGTTCCTCTGAAAGCCACTTTAATTATATCCCCATTTGCACCCACTACCTCACATATAACTATTGCATCGTAACCACCTCCAGTGTCAGAAACTTACAACCCTTTCCAGAACCTTGTCCTTTCAATCCCATAGTCCTTACCCCCAATCACCACTAGAGTTGTTACGAATACCCCACCCACTTACACATACTACCAAAAACCCCAAACCTCATCTATCACTTTTTATTTCTATGTGTCACATACATCTATTCCTATTGCATAGTTCTCTTACTCAACGCTACCATACACTAGTATATCACCCACCTCATACATTCAACATTAACCCCTTTTTTCTCACAGGGGGCACCCATTCATCACAACCTACCAATGACCTCATTAAGATGATGATGGAAAATATGTAGACCTTAGAAGCATTTGTTTCTAGCTCTTGTAATTCTTTAACTTATGATGAAATCTGTAACAATCCTATCCATCTATCTATTCCCATTCGTCCCTACCTTGTGCATTGGGAAATTCCTAAATTCAATTATTTCAACGGTAAAAAGACCTATAAAAACACTTGTGATCATTCAAACATGGGTGCTACCTAATCTCCCATGATGAGGATTTTCTCCTACGAACCTTCCCAATGTCCTTGACATGACCAACCTTGGATTAGTATAGTGCACTACCTAGATATTCTATTTATTCCTTTAATCAAGTATCCCAAGCCTTCTTAGACCACTTCTCGATCAATGTAGTCAAGAAGGTCACCATGACCGACCTGTATTCGACACGACAGTATGAAGACAAATCTATTGTAGATTTTGTTTCCGTCTAGTAGAGTCTTATAAAACAATTGATGTTCTAGCTACCTCAGACTAAACTTATTGACTTGTTCGCTAGAGCTTGTGCTAGACACATCTCACCAACTCGCAAGTACAAACCTTTAAACCTTCAACAAAGTGTTCACCATGACACGAAATATATAAATTCACAACATTGAAGAAAATAAAATCAAATTATGATACAAGAATGCCCCGTTTAAAAAAATGATTATTCTTCATCTTCAAACCCTCAAAATAAGTATTTAAAGGCCAAGGATATGCCAACGAGGTAATCCTCTAGGTGGGTCCATCTCATCCTTTATTCAAGCCCAACCTTCTTCCAATCTTTCCCCTATCTATGCGTTTTAGCTTCATGTAGGAGAAGTGGAAATACACTTCAATTGGAGAGCCCTATTCTTTAGTCTTGAAAAATCTTCTTAATGCCTGGAGCCATTACACTTCTTCCTATAAAACCTCATACTAGTTTTGATCCTACCCGTCCTATGCCCACATGGTATAAAAACACAACTACTATAATTACCATCGCATTTGTTGTCCTCTTAATTTTCCCCACCCTTTCGAATCTAAATTCGTGAAAATTGGAGCCCTACCATAGAAGAAATTCATGTTTTAAACTCCTTAGATGCTCATTTTCATTTCCCACGATGTTTTTAATCAAAATTCCTTAGATTCTGCTACCGTTAAAATGTTTTACCTATTTTCAATGGATGGAAAATGATTTTAGTTCTTCTCTTATGCATTTGGAATGCATGGGACCTTACATCTCTCTTTTTAACCTTTTACAGAGAAATAAATTCTTCATCGGGAGCAAAAATGGTGTTTTCCCATTTCTTGCAACTTCCTACATTATTTTCCCCATCAAATTCTTGCTTAGAAAGGTGAAGCTATGAATTTGTTTCCCATTGGATGTAGCCGGGAAGTTTCCTTTTTGAACTTATCACTTTTGGTGATTTTAGAACAAATTTCATATTTTCCCGATCCCCACAGTCCCTAATTGGTTGGAGCAGTTTTCATGGAAGTTTAGGGCAATGGATCCATTTTATTCTCTAAGGAATTGCGACGAAAGGGTGAACAGTCTTAAAAATACCTGCGGCCCCACCCAATTGAAAGGATAAATTCCAAGTTCAAATCCATAGCAAATTCGAAAGGGACACGTGTTCATGTTGAAAAGTCAATGGTTGAGGCATGGACTTTCGAGAGAAAAGTTGGAATTTTTCCCCTTCTCAAAACAAATAAAAAGTGAAGCACATTCGTGCAACCAATCAGGTAATGCCATGTGTTGAAGAATCAGAAAGGGACACGTGGCCATTTTTAGTTCACAGATGCTTTAGTGGCCCTCAGGAGGATCTTTTGAAATTTTAGCCTTGTTTCCACAAAGGGAAAAAAGTTCTAAAATGGCTTGTGGCCCCACTCATGCGAAGGAAAATTTCTAAGTTAAGGCTAGTAGCAAATTATAAAGGGACACCTGGCCTATGTTGAAAAGTCAACAACGGGGGCATGGACCTTCAGGGGAAAAGTTGGAATTTTTCCCCTTTTATAAAATGGATAAATTATAAAACTAAAGCACATTCCCACACCCAGTCAGGTGATGTGATGTGTTGAAGGATGAAATCGAACAACGAAGCTTGTAGAGGAAATTTATAATTTGAGCCTTTTTCACAAAAAGGTTAAAATGTTTCAAATTAATCCATGAATCCTGTTTCTAATCGTGGTGTGCCACATGTTCACATTGAAAATTCAAAGTAGGATGGTAGAGGTTTTTCATAATTTGATATTTTTGTTAAAAAGAGTTTTAATGGAAAATTTGAACCGCATTTTCCTAGCCACTCGGATGGATTTAGGTGTCCGGCCTTTGGCGGAGTGTGGAGGGCAAGAGTAAGATGAGAAATTGTGTTTTTCACCTAAATGTCAATAAATGCATATTTCTCCCCCAAGGCCATCGTTGTTTGGATCTTGCCACATGCAGGTCCAAATTTGAAGGTAAAAGGGGGAAAAGATAGCCAAATGCACTCATCCAGTTTTTAACACCATTAACGAACTAGAGCTCTAAAAAATGCAAAAATGGATCGTTCTTCATTATTTTTCTCTGTATTCTTGTCATTTCCTCATGAGATGCATTTTTGGTTTATTATGGAGCCAAATTAATAATTTTTAGGGGATGTAATGTTTAATCATCAAAAACAGAGCTTATCAAGCATATGTGATAAAAAAGGGAGAAAACTTACCAGTAAGCACTTGAGTTCTATGAAAGTGGTTAAAAGGTGGAAATGGTAGGACCACATGAAGAATAAAATCATGATATGTCCCCTGATAAAATAATCATGCTCGAACTAATGAAATATTCACATTTTGAACCTCTAGTTTTCATGAGTGTGTTTTTTTCATGTTACTTTCCAAAAGTAGATCCGGAAAAACATTATTCCTTTTGGATATTCTTTTCTTGGGGACAAAGTATGGATGTACATGAATTGTTATAAGAACATGGTTTCGGCCATGGAAATAGGGGGAATTATGGTTTTTGGGAAGTTTGTAAATTATGAAGTAATTCAATATAGTAGTTCATTCTTTCTTTCTTATTTTCCTCTGTTATATCTTTCTCTCTCCTTGCTCGATTGAATGGATCTTTTGTTTTGCATTCAATAGAAACTTTGTGTTCTAGTCTATGTGAATCTTTAGAACTTTTTGTCCATATATTTGCATCGGTGGTGAAGTAATTGATCCTTTTCTATATTTTCTTGATTCAATGTGAGTAGGAGATAACGTTATTTATATTTCGCAAAAGCATTGTTGTTTTCTTTCTTCCCCATCTTTATATTCTTCCATACCTTCGATTGATAATATTTTAAGTATGAAAACATTCCGAATATTAGGGTCAAAACATTGTGATTGTATATATGTACATTTTTTTCCTACTTTCAATAAGGGAACCTCTCACATTAAAGAGGAGGGACTTGTTTTCCCCGATTGTGGTTTCAACCCATGTTTCATTCCTAAACCCAAATTTTTTGGTGACTCCTTGGGAATTCATTACAAATGAATTCAAGAATTTGAATAATTTTTTTTTATTATCTTTGATATGGTGACTCCAAGATAAACTTGGGGTAGAAGAACCTTTGGGAAAGAAGACCATTATTTCTAACTTTTGGATCATGAAGGTTTCTCTCCTTCATTAAGAAGAAAAATAAGAGGAACAAGGTCTACAAGCACTCCTTCTACTAGAGACAGAACTTCGGGAGTGATATCCTCAAGATCAAATCACTCCTAATTTGCATGCTTTGATTCTCACTGGTGTTTCAGTTCCTCTCCAAACAATCTTTCCAAGGATGGAAGCTCCTCTACCTTAGGGCCAAAGGGTTGGGCCTCTTGCTCTTCCCATGCTATTGCATGAATTTCCTAGAGGAAATAGAAAGAATTTCCCTAAATTTAGAGGTGATGGGAAGGTTCTGATGTGTGTGACATGTCTAGTCATCATCCACATCACCGGTGATTCATCTCGCCTTGTGAGAGTCATAGGTCTTAGGAAGTTATATGACAAGTGGCAGATTCTATCATAGAATCTTTCATTGTCAATGCGTTATAGGAGTTACATTCCTTATTTGGAATTCTATCTCCTCCTTTAGTGGTGTCATATGTGTCGTCACATCATATGTGTCGATGGCGTCATTGATTCTCCTTGTTTAGGCATGGGGGTTACACAACACCCCTATTTGTACTTCCTTTTTTCGATCTATGAGCATGAGCAGACCTGTTTTCTTACTTGAATTTTCATTCCATTGTTTCGAATCTTGCTTATTGCATTGGAGCTTGATGTTACCATTAGAGTGCAACTGCGTTGTGGTGCATTTTTTTACATCGATTCTTGTTTTTCCCTCTTTCATGGTATCAGAGCTGGTTTTGGTAAACGTGCACTCTTTGATTATTAGTTTTTTTATTACTTATAATTTCTTCTTAATTGATCTTTGTGTAAGTTTTTCAATTATTATTTTGGAATTGTATTGCTCGCCTCGTATTAAGGTTTCAGCGATTGCAAGTTTGAGCCTATTTTGGCTAGTTTTCCTTATCTAGTTGTTGAGCTCGTGATTGCCTCTATTCACGTGAGCTCATTTTTTCTCTGGCATGGACCCATGTTTCCTTCTCGGTTCATGTGTTTGAGTTATTTGGGTGTTCTAGAATTGCATGAGCTGGTTTTGGTCTATTACAGGTTTGAGGCTGCGTTTCAGAGGTGGAAAGTCCATTTTTTCGTGCATGGTTTGGATATTTTTGTGCGTAGCTTGTTTACATTGCCTTGGGTTCAACCATGGCTTTGGTTCTCTACATCATTTCACCTTGGACTTGGACCATTCATGGTTTGCAAAGCCATTCATCACTCTTCATCCTCATTTTTTTGGTGTGGAAATCTGAACGTGGCCCTTTTTTCAATTGTTTGCATCGTTGGTTTTTTGGCTCTCCAGTTCTTTGTTGGCTCAACAATAAACTTCTGCGACTCAGGTCTCTATTTCCTCCTCTGAACCTACCTTGTATTGCATCGAAGTCAACTCCATCTTCACTCGCAGGCTTGGTTATTCATGGTTGATAATTTCTACACCTGCTTGAGTGGAACACCATTTGTTGTGTTTTTTTCCATTCGTGGAGAGCCTCATAGGTGACCATTTCCTCTCCACCTACGTTGATAGACTACTTCAGCCGTTACTAGCATGTGGTTTGACCTACATTACTCCTTGTCCATTACACTCTAGCTATTTGCTCGGTCATTTCTGCAGAGACTCAAGAGAGACTTATTCTTTTTCCCATGACCGTTTCTTCCTTGGCTAGCACGCGAACTAGTCCGTTGGTTGCTATTTTGACGTGGGAATAGAAGTGACGTGGGAATTGTTACGAGCTTGGAATCATAGTCACTATTTACACGTGGACTTAGTTATAGGTTACACCATGTTCCTATTTAAAAACTTACCATTGGTAAATCAATTACCTTTTTAAAATGTTTTAAAGGTGTTAAAACATTTCATCTTATTGGCCTTTTTTAATTTTTGGTATTTTGGCTTATTTTATTTACCTTTGTATGAGCATCGAAGATAGAGGGTGAGGTCCAAGGTTGGAAGGAGGCTAATCCCCTTGCAATACAAACAAACCCTAGATAAAATTTGTTTTCATTTCCAACGAGCACACATACGACACCCTTTGCATGCATTTACAAAACTTTTTTAATTTGTTTGTAGGCTTATTAGCATTTTTCTATCGATTACGGGAATTGTTTTTTTGCTATAACGTTTGACTCATTGCTCGTTTTGAGCACTTATTTAGTCAAATTTGGATGTTTTTTCACACTCTAGATGATGGAATTATTAGTTTTGTAAATGCACTATTTTATAAAGTGCCACATTCTGGGGAGTGCCTTTGTATTGCTTATTTCAGCGCATTTTTTCCCTTTTATTGCTTGTGTACTTGTGAGCATGTCCACCATAGTCTTACAGCAAAGGGATTATTTTGTGTGATGTGAGATGCTATTTCTCACAAGGCTTTCTCTTCCCCTTCTTGTTTTCTCTCATTCTTGTGCTTGCTTATGGTGTCGATCTGCTGCACCCAATGAACCTTGATTGTTGTCTCCACCATTACGCGTTATTACACTGATTGTAAGGTGAGTGACAAACTGGTTCTCGACACATAGTCGCATCTGGTTGTAATCAATGCACTGAACTATAAAGTGCCACAAAAAGGGGGTGTTAAACTTGTGTTCCTTGGAGGCTCCTCTCGTCATGGACATTGAATTTCATCACTACGTTGTTCGACTAGGACCAAGAAACTACCGAAAATGGAAGAATGGGATACACGATCATTGTATTATCTATAATTTTTTACCACATCTTCTTGGGTTGGAACCTGAACCTATTGACTACATTCATCACCAAAATTGGTTGAACAAGAATGATATGGCATACGAGATTCTTTATCTTATTATACTGAAGGACCTTCAATGTCGATTAGAATTCACCGAGTCTATACACATAGCTTGGACCTTCATTCATAATTTTCATGTAGAATTTGATCATCCTTCATCTGGTTATGAGTTCACCATTAATTTTTCTTACAAAGGGCCACCCACACATATTTCTTCATGTGATGATAGTTCCGTTGACATAGACTCACTTAGTTCTACTTCTGATGATGAAGATTGTGAACCAGTCCTGATTTCAAGAGTACTATAGAGGACTCTTCTCCTCCTTCTCTCACTATTCTAGAGAGTGTTGTCACATCCCACATTTCATCAGATATCGAGTAGTCTCCTATACAGTCTCATATAGTCATCACACCAGCCTATTTTCCACCTTCAGTGTTTAAGGCCCCTTTCACTCCTCTACCTTCATTGGATGACTCATACCTATCTGACATCGCTCTTCTATTTGTTGATCCCCCTCATTGGGACGAGTATCTACCTGACCTTAGTCATCTTTTTGTAGAGTACACTTGTGATGTACTACAGGTTCCTCATCCATCTATAGGTATTTCAGAGGATTTCATCATCTCTGTTGTTGGGAGTGCCCCTTCTGGGACTCTTACCACTTCCACTTTTCCGGAGATGTTCATTGATCCACCCTTGCTTATGGATCCATTTTCTATTGTGGGGTATCTTTTGTTACCTTCACATCAGTTGCAAATCCTTTGTACAGGTGTTCCCCTTCTTCACTCGACAGCTTCTACACATGCGGCATTACCTTTAGTTCCTTGGCGCTCACTTACTAGACCTATGTCACACTTTCATGGACCAAACCCAGATTTCTTCATGTTGTTGCCTTCGGTTTCCTTTGTGGAGTGGGTAGACTTTCAGCACATCATTTTTTTCCTTCCTAAGGGTAGGCACACAGTTTGGTGTGGGTTGCTCTTCTTTAGTCCAGAGGCAGAGGATATCATGATCAACATTATTTTGTTAGAATTCTTAGAGTTACAGGTGGTAGAGATCTATCCATGACACCTTCATACGAATCCTTCTCATCTTCCCCTTCTTCTCCTTTTCTTATTTCTAGAAAGATGTTGTTTTTATATCGGCACCTTGTTAGGCCTTTAGTTTTCGGGCCCTTTGACACATCATTCTTAGTTGTCTAGGGGAGTCTTATTTTCTATTCTAGCTTACCATGCCTCTTCCTCAGCTTCTATGAAGGGGGGGTATTGATGTGTGTGACATATCCAGTCATCATCCACATCACCTAGTGATTCATATCACCTCATGAGATTCATAGGTATTAGGAAGTCAAATGACAAGTGGTAGATTCTTTCATATAATCTATCATTGTCATTTGCATCATCACATCATAGGAGTTACATTCCTTATTTGGAATTGTAAATCCTCCTTTAGTGGCATCATATGTGTGTCATGTCATATGTGTTAATGGTGTCATTGATTCTCTGTCCTTTTTTAGGCATGGGGGTTACACAACACCCCTATTTGTACTTCTTTTTTTAAATCTATGAGCATGAGTAGATCTATTTTCTTACTTGCATTTTCATTCCATTGTTTGAATCTTGCTTATTGCATTGGAGCTTGATGTTACCGTTAGAGTGAAACAACGTTGTGGTGCATTATTTTCGACATCGGTTCTTATATTTACCTCTTTCGGAAGGTTCATCTAGATGAACATATTATGACCTTCTATATATTGCTTGTGGTGTTCTTAGAGTTGAACATGAAGATATCTCTCTGTTATACTTTTGTGGAGACATTGCAAGATAATGTTGTTGATTGGTTCTATCATCTTCATGTTGGATCCATCACCAATTAGAACACCATGACAACCCATTTTGAGTAGCATTTCAAACCTGCTGAGGATGTACATGCCCTCTTGGCCCATATTTCTCAAATCAAGAAAGAGTCACATGCACCCATGAGTGAGTTTGTGGCCAAATTCAATAGGTTAGTTAACAGGATCCCACAAAACACACACCCTATGGATCAGATTTAGAAATGTTTCTTCCTTAATGCCCAACTACCTAAAGTGAGCTATGCACTTAGGAGAGCTAATATTTCCACTTTAGATGCTGATCAAATATTTTTTGTCAGTGTTGAAGATGATCTGATCATGTCTGGAAAGCTAAGGAGAGATTCATCTAAATCCAAAGCATCTCCTTCTTCCACATCTTCTCCTGGAGCTAATGTAGATCAGTTGGTACAAAAACTTGCTAATGATCTTATTTCTCTCAAGAATTAGTTCACCCAACATGCTCCTTATCAAGATGTTCCTAGGAAGAAATTTCAGACCAGGAATTGGTTGCCCTCTACTAAGACCACACTGGAAATTAAAGGCCCACCTGTTAAAGTTCCATTCAATGTAACATGTGAAGTGCTAGAGCCTGATGATGAAGAGGATGATGAAACCTTTGAAGAACATGATGAATAAGATGATGAATAATTAAAAGATTTGAGTGGATCTCATGTCCATTTTCTCACCACTGAATGTATAGATGAAGAGGATGATTATGAAGAAGAAAGAGTTACAAAGATTAAAAATGAATCATATGCTATCATGACTCGTGAGAAATCCAACAAGAACTAGAAAGTGGTGTAGACTGCTAAAAGATCTAAGGAGCCTCCTACGGTAATTCTAGTGATTGCAAGGAGAGGATCTCCTATTCCAACTTCTTCCACATCTAAGGTTAGTCCTACTATCCCTTCCTCCTATGTTTCTTCTCCTAAAAATTATTTCCCTCCAAATGATAGATTTGATAAGTAAAAAATTTCATCTACTTCTATCAATTATGCTCCATCTACCTCTGGTTCTTTTGACATTATTGAACATCTCAAGAAAACTAAGGTTCAGGTCTTAGAAGCTAAATTCTACCAAACCCATCCCAAGTCCCGTGCTAAGATGGTAGAATTTGTAAACTTTAAATCCAAGCCTTCATTACATAGTTCCAAAGGTCTCTTGCCCACTCCTCCTTCACCTCAACCAATACTTGTGGTAGCAGTCACTTAATCTGATGGGAAGATCGATCCATTTTATGTCACTCTCCTCATAGCAGTCACAAACTCAAAGAATTATGTTATTAATTCTAGTGCTTGAGGATAATTTGATACCTGCTAAGGTAGCTCATGCCCTAGGCTTAAACCTAACCCATGCTTTTGGTTCATGTTAGTCAATGGAAAGTATAGAAGTTCCATTTGTTGGGAGGATCAAGGATGCACAAGTAGCCTTTATTAATTTGCAGAGAAGAAAGTTTTAGCCACCATTTTGGTAGCTGATATTCCCCTTCCTATGGTATGTTGCTGAGTAGAATTTTTGCAAAAATGTTGGAGGACAAATCATGATGGATTTTTCACATGCTCTTATTCCAATGAATGTGAAAATTAAGAAGATACTTCCTAAAAAAAATGAATATATCGTACAAAAATAAATGACCCAAAGGCATAAATACTTTATGATGAAATTGGTCATGATAACTACATGATCATGTCACAAGATGAGGCTAACCATCCTAAGGAAGTGTTTCTTGATCCTAATGGCATTTGGATCTTGGAATTTGATGGAAGATGATCCTCACTGGTTCTAGAGCTGGTGTGGTGCTTATTTCTCCGAACGGAAAATTCACCCTTTCTCCTTCAAGCTCTTATTTCAAAACAAAAATAATATAGCTGAGTATGAGGCTCTCATCCTTGCTTTAGGCATGGAAAACGAGATGAGGATAAATAATCTCCTTGCTCATAGAGATGTAGAGATGATTCTAAAACAATTCGAGAGATCGTGAAGAATAGAAGGTTGAAACATTATAGGAATCTAGTTTGGGATTCCATTGAGTTCCTTGATGCCTTTTCAATTGAATCCATGCCAAGGAAAGAAACACTAAGAATGATTCCTTGGCTGTCTCGAGGTATCTACTAATCCCTCATCCATATTTTTCCCAAGATAAATTCACCATTGAGATGATTAATAGGCCTAGTGTGCCCGATAATGCAAACAATTGACGTGTCCTGTAATGATGATCAACACTTTCTTTCCTTCCTTGAACTTAGAGATAATTATGACCAGCTATACTTTGAAGGAAGTAGGAATCTACCTAGAGAGTGTGTGCATGCAAATTAAGAATATAACCAAGAAGAAATAGATCATTATGGATGCATAAAACTAAAAGGTAATAAGATACCTAAAGGGATGGTAAGTTTGGAAGAGTTATTTGATAAACATGATAGGTACATAGATTCAAAAATTTCCAAAGGAGCTCGTGGAGTCTCATTGACTATGAAAAGATAAACATTGGGAGTCTTAATGAACCCATGTTGGTAAACATTGGAAAGTGCTGCACACAAGAGGAGAGGAAAAAATAGAAAATCTATTGAAAAGGTATGCTAATGTTATTGCATATTCTTATGATGATCTCAAGGTTTTTCTACCAAAATAGATGAAAAATTTCATTCCTCTAAAGCTTAGGATCAAGCCCTTCCAAAAGAATCAGAGGCAATATAACCCTAAAAATCGATACAATATTTCAAGAGATCCAAAATTTATTGATGGATAAGATCATTTTCCCATTCACAATTCAACGTGGATTGCTAATATTTTTCCCATCGGGAAGAAGAATGGTGAGATCCAGATTTGTATTGATTTTATTAATTTCAATCAAGCCTCTTTGAAGGATAATTATCCTCTCCCCATAATGGATCAAGTGTTGCAGTCGTTACATTCATGTGTTCGAAATGTTGTCCATGCTTGATGGATTCTTAGGATATAATCAAGTAGAAGTAAGTGCGTGAGACAAGCATAAGATTTCCTTTACCACTCCTTGGGAAGCTTTTCTTACAGGAGAGTGCCTTTTAGCCTCATAAATTTTGGTGCCACCTTTCAGAGGGAAATGGACCTAGCCTTTGGTAGTCTCAAGGGAAAATGCATAGTTATATACCTTGATGATTTGACTGTGTTTCCAAAAATAGAGTTGATCATTTCCAACACCTTGAAATTGTCCTACAAAAGTGTAGAGAGCATGACATCTCCTTGAATCCCAAGAAATATGTCTTTTGTGTCACCAAGGGAAAATTATTGGGACACATTGTCTCTAAGGAGGGAATCAAGATTGATCCAAACAATCTAGATGATTTAGCAGATCCCTCTCCGGAAGCATAAGAAGGGTGTACACTCTTTCTTTGGAAAGATAAAATTCTTAAGAAGATTCATACCTAATTTTTCTATACTTACTTTGAACATAGCCCACATGATGAAAGAGAAGAAAACTTTTGGTTGGTCCTCTAAAGGAAAGGTTACATTTGAAGACATCAAGAAAGCTATAGCAAATACTCCAATCTTGGCATGCCCCGATTATAACAAAGACTTCATTATCTATTGCTTAGCTACGAAAGTACTCTAGCTCTTGTATCAACCAGAGAAGACTAAAGGTCATGAACTCCCATAGCATTCCTAAGTTATATTTTGAAAGCCAATGAGCTAAAGTACAACATGATGGAGAAACATGCTTTGCAGCGGTGGTAAAAGCTATGAAAAAGTTTCGTTTCTACATCCTCAACTCTCATTCTATTGTGCTTGTGCCTAATATAACTATTAAATCCATTCTTACACAACAAGAATTTAGAACCAAGAGAGGTAATTGGGTATCCAAAGTTCATGAGTATGATCTTGACATCAAACCCAAAAAGTTAGTTTGAGGAATGGGCTTATGTGAACTCATTGCTTAAGGATTTGATGCCAAATTGTCCAAGGAAGAAGTTGATATCCCTGTTATTATTTTCCTCAGTTCAATTGATGAATGGTATCCTAACATTGCACACTTTCTTGCTTATGGGTAATGTCCATATCATTTGAGTGCTAAGGATAAGAGATCCATCAAATTAAGGTCTACGCAATATGTGTTGTGGGAAAATGCATTGTTCAAATGAAGGATAGATGGAAGGTTTTTGAAATGAGTTGAAAAAGTGCAGTAAAAGAAATTATTCTCATCCTTTCATGACCAAGCCTGTGGAGGTCATTTCTCTTCTACTGTCATAGCCCACAAAATCCTTCGTGCTAGATATTATTGGCCTACCTTGTTCAAAGATGCATCAAAGTGGGTAGGAAAGTGTGAAGCATGTCAAACCTTTGTTGGAAGACTGAAATTGGCTGCTTTACCTCTCAAACTAGTGGTGATTGAGGAACCCTTTCAACAATGGGGTTTGGACTTCATTGGGACACTTAATCCACCTTCAAGTGTAGGGAATACTCATGTTTTGATTGCCACTAATTATTTCACCAAGTGGGTGGAAGCCATTCCAGTTAAAAGTACTACTTTTGAAGTAGTATGCAACTTCATCAAGGAGCACATCTTAATAAGGTTTGGGATACCAAACAAGATTGTCACTGACAATGCTTCTAATTTTTCTTTTGCTAAGATGATGGATTTCTACTATGGCTATGGAATTTCCCTTTCCCACTCTTCAGATTACTATCCCCAAGGGAATGGGCAAGTAGAATCAACTAACAATAACTTGGTCACCATTGTTCGGAAGCTTGTTAATGACTCTCAAAGGAATTGGCATAAGAAACTATATGATGCTTTATGGGAAAATAGGATTACACCTAAGAGATCCATTGGAATGTCTCCTTTTCAAGTGGTATATGGAGTTGAAGCTTAGATGCTAGTGACATTAGAACTACCAGCCTTGCATTTGATGAAGGCCATTGAGGATGCCAGCTTTACCAATTCATTTGACAAAAGAATTGTGTACCTCCTGCAATTGAATGAAGACATATTGCAAGTGGTGGACATAATATCATCTCATCAACTCAAGGTAAAAGCTTTGTTTGAAAAAAAGGATAAACCCAGAACTTTTCAAGTGGGAGACAATGTTCTTCTTTAGGAAAGAAGGCATGAACCTTGAGGCAACCATGGTAAATTTGATTCACTTTCACTTGGTCCTTTTAAAATCATACATTTTTCTAGTGAGAACTCTTTTTACTTGGATTACATGGATGGTTCTCCTCTCCCACTTCCTTATAGTGGGAAATTTTTGAAGTTTTTCAAAACCTAGGAGTTTTGGCGGTCCCTCTGTACATTTTGTATAGCGTTTTTCTTTCCTTGTTTTTATTTTGGTTGGTTTCCTTTTTGTGTTCTCTTCTATGTTGGTATTGCTTCTTTTTGACTCCGTTGCCCATTGGCTAAGACATTAATTCGATCTGATTACCAAGATTTCTCTAAGGTTCTTAATTTTTCCTCTTTCCTCTACCAAATCATCCCAGGATGAGCTAGAAGTTTTCCTCTCAATTTTCCCCACCCTCTCAAACCTAAATTAGTGAAAATTGGAGCCCTTCCATAGAATAAATTTGTGTTTTAAACTCCTCAAATGCTCATTTTCATTTCCCATGACGTTTTTAATCAAAATTCCTTAGTCTACTACCATTAAAATGTTTTACCTATTTTCAATGGATGGAAAATGATTTTAGTTCTTCTCTTATGCGTTTGGAATGCATGGGACCTTGCATCTCTCTATTTTAACCTTTTACGGAGAAAGAAATTCTTCATCGGGAAAAAAATGGCATTTTTCCGTTTCCTGAAATTTCCTAAGTTCTTTTTCCCGTCAAATTCTTGCTCGAAAAGGTGAAGCTATGTGTTTTTTTCCTATTAGATGCAGTCAAGGAGGTTCCTTTTTGAACTTATCACTTTTGGTGATTTTGGAAAAAATGTTAGATTTTCGTTGCATCCCCGTCGGTCCTTGATTGGATGGAGCAATTTTGGTGGAATTTCACGGTGATGGATCCATTTTATTATCTAAGGCATTGCATAGAAATGGTGAATATTTCTAAAAATACCGCGGCCCCACCCAAGTGAAAGGATAAATTTTGAGTTGAAATCCACAGCAAATCAGGAAGGGACACGTGTTCATGTTGAAAAATCAATGGCGGAGGCATGGAATTTTGGGGGGAAAGTTTGAACTTTTCCCCTTCTCAAAAAAGATAAAATCATAGCACATCCCCTTAACCAATTAGGTGATGCCTTATTTTGAAGAATAAAAAAGGGACACGTGGCCATTTTTCAGTTCACAAGTGCTTTAGCAGACTAGTGGAGGACTTTTAGAATTATAGCCTTGTTTCTATAAAGGAGAAAAATTCAAAAATTGCCCGCGAACCCACTCATGTGAAGGGAAAATTTATAAGTTAAGGCCCATAGCAGATTAGAAAGGGATACTTGGCTTATGTTGAAAATTCAACGAGTTGGAGCAAGGACCTTCAAGGAAAATATGGAATTTTTCCCATTTCAAAAATGGATAAAGTATAAAATCTGAAGCACATTCCCGCACCCAATCATCGATGCCACGTGTGGAAGGAAGAAATAAGAACAATGGGCTTGTGGAGGAAATCAAGAATTTGAGACGTTTTCATCAAAAGGTTAATATGTTTCAAATTGAGCCATGGCCCCTTTTTCCAATTGTGGTGTGCCACATGTTCATGTTGAAAAGTCAAAGTGGGCCGATGAAGGTTTTTGAGAATTTGAGATTTTTGTTAAAAAGTATTTAAATGATGATATGAACCATATTTCCCCAACCACTCGGATGGTGCAATGTGTTTGGCCTTTGGATGAGTGTAGAGGGTGGAACAAAATGAGAAATCACGTTTTTTCACCCAAATGTTAGTAAATGTATATTTTTCTCAGGGGCCATCATTGTTTGGATCTTGCCATGTGTAGGGTCCAAATTTGAAGGTAAAGGGGGAAAAGATAGTCAAATGCACTCATCTAGTTTTTAACGTCATTAACTAACCAAAGCTCTACAATACAAAAAAATGGATCATCCTTCATTCTTTTTGTCCGTATTCTTGTCGTTTCCCATGAGATGCATTTTTGGTTTATTATGGAGCCAAATTGATAAGTTTGAGGGGATGTAAAGTTTAATCATTAGAAAATGTATTTTATTGGGCATACGTGATAAAAAAAGGGAGAAAAATTACTAGCAAGCACTTGAGTGCTATGAAAGTGGTTAAAAGGTGGAAATGGGAGGACCACATGAAGAAGAAAATCATGAGATTCCCCCTGCTAAAATAATCATGCTCGAACTAACGAAATATTCACCTTTTCAACCTCTAGTTTTCATGAGTGTGTTTGTTTCATGTCATTTTCCAAAAGTGGATCTACAACAAACATTATTCCTTTTGGATATTCTTTTCTTGGGGACAAAGTATGGATGTATACAAATTTTTATAAGAACAACATGGTGTCGGCCATGGAAACAGGGGGAATTCTTGTTTTCTAAGAAGGTTTTAAATTTTGAAGTAATTCAATACATAAGTTTTGTCTTTCTTTTCTTATTTTCCTCTGTTATATCTTTCTCTCTCCTTTCTTGATACAATGGATCTTTTGTTTGTAATTCAATAGAAACTTTGTGTTCTGGTCTATGTGAATCTTTAGAACTTTGTGTTTATAGATTTGCATCGGTGCTGAAGTAATTGATCCTTTTCTATATTTTTTTGATTCAATGCGAGTAGGAGATGCTCTGCTATCTATATTTCCCTAAAGCAATGTTGTTTTATTTCTTCCCCATCTTTATATTCTTCCATTCCTTCGATTGATAATATTTTAAGTATGAAAACATTCCGAATATCGGGGTCAAAATGTTTAGAGTTTTATATATGTACATTTTTCCTTCTTTCAATAAGGGAACCTCTCACATTAAAGAGGAGGGACTTGTTGTCCCCCGATTGCGGTTTCAACCCATGTTCCATTCGAAACCCAACAACGTTAAAGGTAATAGTGAAGATAAGCTGTATAAATTTTAAGAACATTGTTGAAGAGATGATAGATAATGGAGACCTTTTCATGGACAACCGAATGTGCCAAAAATAAAAAAATTTCACATCTTTAAAAATTCATTCCCTAAAAAAAGACATCTAATCAAAATAGTGAACCTTCACCCAACAAAAGTAATGTCGTAAAGGCCACACAGGTTTTTATATCATACCGATCATTCCTCAAATCCCACCTACTTCATCTATTCAAGTAAATGTTTGCATGAGCCCTTCTACCCATATAGGAGCATCTCTTGCTTCACCCAAAGAGGATTCCCCGTAATCTCCCTCATCTCTCACGGAGGAACCCATGCTTTCTACCAAAACCATTTCAACATCTATCTCAGCGCCTACCGAACATTCAAAGCTTTTAATTCTCCCATCCACAGGAGAATCATCATCATTTTATGCTCCACTAAGGGAGAGGTATACCTCACCCCACCTATTATCTCTCCTACCCATGGGAGATTCTTCAGACATGCCACTACATGTTGGGGGAAGTTCCTCCCGGGCATCTTAGGATCCCATTGACATGATCTCAACTCTATTACGTATGGATTCGAAGGCTAGCCAATTCCCTATCTCATAGACATATTTTATAAGGATTACCACCAAACCAAAACCATCGTCTTCTTCAAAGAGCCCATTTTCATGGTTGGACGATTGCTTTGATTACGTTGATAATTCCATGTTCTCGGGATGTCTTCGGCTCTCCTTTTCGACTCAAATGAAAATGTTCCTTGAGGATACTTCCAAAATCTACCCAAAGGTATGTTCAGCAACCAAATAAACACTAACCATGCCAACTAAAATGGATTCTTCTTCATCACCTCTACTTACATCCAAACCTTTACCCACAACTACAACCATTTGCAAACCTAAAAACCTACCTACACCTATCTCTTCACCCATATATAGAACAATCACTATTTTGGGCGTCATTTCAACATCAATACTTACTCACCCGCCTATTAAATTGGAATTAGCAGCATCATCTCAAACCAACACCAACATTATCCCTCTTCCTACAAAGAAACCCCAACCTTCTAAACCGTGTAACCTAGTCTCACCTACCACGCATTTGAAACCTTCCCCCTTCCATCCATCCTGGGGCCCTATCCATCTACCCCGATTAAACATTCTTCTACACAAGGAAATTCAAAAGCTAAACAACCTACTACATGTATCAAGAGCCTTCATTACACCTCACTCACCCAAAAACCAAACACCCTCACCCTCACATGTGCGATTATTCGCAACCTATACCTCCAATAGTTACTATAACCCCAACCTTTCCTATATGACTTTAACCTATGTCATCTACCCAACCCCTAACAAACACCTCCACAACAACTTAGTTTCTGTGGGTAAAGCTTGTCCTCTTCCACCTTCTCGCTTTCCCTTTTGTATCCCATCCTCCCATGTCACAATTTCTGAAGAAGGTGCAACCCAAATATAAGAATCCACTACCCTCCATTAAGGTAGTCAAATCAACAAAACCTTCCATCACCAACTCTTCTACCCCACCTTTACCCAAGAAGATGTCAATGAAACATAAGTCCACATCGCTTACCAAACCGGTGGACAAACCCACTACGCATCCTATAAAGTCTCTTCCTCATGATCAACCACAACTTTACCCAAACCCACACTCACTTCCCACCGTGATCCATTAGCGTGGTCCTACACCAACATTTTAACTAATCTCTTAGAGACTTTCACAAGACATTACCACCAATTTGACCTTATAATCCTCTCAAACCCAAACCCAAAGGGTTTGATGAAACTAAGATGTGTGCCTATCATCATGTGCAAGGATAGGATGTAGAAAATTGTAAGGCTCTAAAAGACTGCTTCTTCTCCAACGTTTTCCTCCGAACAAAATTTTCATGATGATGACCTTCTTGATGAGGAAAATGTTCCACCTTCACTTATCATCAAACATCAGCATCCTTTACGCATTCGGTGATCGTATCTCCACCCCCACAACCTTTTTCCCACCTCCAATATTTGATATTAACATGGTCCGTAATTGAGAGTTGGCTAAATCACCACCCAAATATCAAAGTGCACCCTACTCGTTTCATAAGAATATTATCTACTACTAGAATTTTCCCCTCATGTCATTATAAATTTCATGATAGACCCTCTCCATCCACCTCCCTCGATTAACATGGTTCACATTTCCACCCGTGCTCGTAAAGACAAAGTCAAAGAAAAAGAAAATATCCCATTAGCCTGACCTTGTGTCTAATATACCATATGCACTGTTCCCAAAATCACCATCTGCAGACCTTCATACCCTATCTCCGATTGGGTCACCCATCACACAATTATAAAACAATTACATCAGTCCCCTCTAAAGATGTCGGTGTATGATCTTGTCCAAACTTTTGAATCTCATATACAAGCCCTTATTGAGGTTTTGAAATCCATTGAATTTTTAATCAATGATCACACACTAGTGGCCTCCATTATCACCCCTCATCACATGGCCTCATGTACCAAATCATCTCCTTCTTCCACTCCCATGCCCACTCCTTAATTCGTCACCCTCGGCTCCTCGATGAGGAAATTATACCTCTCCAAACAGATGACCTTGATCCCTCCTTTTCATTTTTGTCTATATCAATAAGATATGCGTAGGATGCATTATGATTGATGGTGTTACTAGCATTGACATCATCTCCTCCCACGCATACAATCAAATGTGTATCCCTTATAAATGTATGCATAATAACCCAATTATGTTGCACTCCTTCAACGACGCCATCACCTCCACCCTAGGTGTCATTATCATTCACATTTGTATAGGTGCTCGTAGTATCCAAGAACTATTCTACGTCTTAGAGGGAGA
Organism: Taxus wallichiana var. yunnanensis; assembly: GCA_018340775.1. NCBI lineage: Eukaryota > Viridiplantae > Streptophyta > Pinopsida > Cupressales > Taxaceae > Taxus > Taxus wallichiana. The sequence goes on along the minus strand of CM031235.1, from coordinate 562,659,309 downwards.
GTTCCAGTATAACCTATTACTCGGCATACCTTGGATTAGAGTCATGGGTTATGACCCTTCAACTTTACACCGCTATATAAAATTTGAACATGAAGGACATAACTATACCATCCCCGTCGACCCATCACCATTCAAAACTTACAACATGTTGTACCAACGATTTACTTGTACCGATTAAGGATTCTACCACTACCCCCACTTCTCCTTCACCCACAAGCCATCCACCAATGCTACTGCCACCTCTCCCACATCTAACTCTCCTATTCCTACTACTTCCACACCCTCTGCGCACCTGACCAATCTACTTTCAAACAAATTGATACCCCTCCTGCCTAATCATCTAATGAATCATCTCTCCTCTCTACCCATATATTGACTATTTATCCCTTATAAGGTGTTTTTCAATGCCTTACTCTATGGGAGTACTACCTATATAATATTGACACATGGCCCACTTCGTAAAAGTATGGAAACCTGTGCTAGCACCCTCATTATGACTATTGCATCGGTGAGGATTTCCCTTATGCTCCTCCCAACCTTCGTACTAACCTAATGTATGGGGACTCAACACGCCACCTACTTATCTAAACCATCATCCTAAACATAACTATTTTCATTTGAGCTCTAATCCCTTACAAACCACCACTTCACCCACACTTTCCTTCATCACTCCACATGGAAAGGATTTAGCTTTAATTTTATGAAAATTTCCACCATACCGTCATTTCTTGTACATTTGTAAGAACAACAACCATTTGTAGTGGCATTGGATTTACCACACCACCTTCCAAGAAGGGTCCTGTTGACCTCATTGAAGAAGACAAACCTTCTTCACTCCATTCACCAATGTCACCACCTTCACCCCCAAATCCATAGATCCTGAATCTATCCTTCCTAACTATTTTTTTCATAAACATTATTTCCCAGGACCTCTCGATTTATCAACGTGATGGTGAGGCTCCTGTTCTCTTCCCTTCCTATATCTTGATATGATTGATAATGATACACCTTATATTAACATCATTCAAAATCAAGATGATGAGTCTATCCTCACCTACCTTGGTGCAGAAGATTCTTATATTCATCGGTCCTTACCTTCGAGACAAAAACCATGTTGAACGAATCAACTATTGAAATCAACATTAATACTCGAATGACATCCACATTATAAATATAGGCCAATCTTTAGATTCTTTAAATAAGAATCTTTTACTTATTTCCTCCGAGACCAAAGTAAATCTTTTTCTTGGTCCTATGCTGATCTGTCTGCGGTATTGTCCCAAACATAGTGGTTCACAATATCGTAATCATTCTGAGGCTAGACCCATTAAACAATGGATGCGGAAAATTCATCCTCACATTGATATTTTTGTTAAAGAAGAGCTTCAACACCTTCTCTTAGTTTCCTTTATACTACCCATTTATTACCCCTAGTGGATTTCTAATATCGTTCCTATCACAAAAGTGATAAGGGGACTCCACATTTGCATGGATTTTTGTGACCTCAACTTAGATTGCCCAAAAGATGATTTTCCCCAACCAGGCATTGACCAACTTGTTGATCTCATCGCCAGACATGAGATGCTATCACTCACAAATGGTTTTTCATGTTATAATCAAATATTACTCACTCAAGAAGATCAACACAAAACTACCGCATCTAATAAAAAGGTATCGATAAGCCATGTGGATGTGGCGGTTAAAACATGGGCCAATGGAAATATAATAAAGCCTTAATAAGGCTTATTAATATCCACCATTATGTGGAATTTTTAATTGTAAAGTAGTGGTTAAGGAGGATCAAACCCTTGACCAACCATTATCGAAAGTTAAGTTTTGTAAATGTGTTATATATATCGACACCTATAAAAATGATCTCGGGACTATTTGGTAGAGAAATTTATGGTGATAGTCCATGCACTATAAGGGAAGTTTTTATATATCACCATTTTAGGAGGACTTAGGCTCAAAATCAGCCTTTGGTGTGAAAATGATATATTCTAATAATTTCCTTATGCTTCCAATGGTGATATTAGTTTCTTGATTTGGAGGATTTTTGACGTCATTTTACCCTATAGTGGTCATTTTAATTCTTGGATTTATACTATAACCCTCATCAAGTGCCCCCCTCATCATCAGGTAGTTTTTTGAAGACTTGTTCTTTTGTGAAGGTCACTATAAGCTGATTTTCCACTTCTCGGTGAAATTAGAATAGTTATTGTATTCCTTATTATCCACTTCATATTTCTCATAATCAAATGGCTTGATGTTCACCTTTGTATCTTGTTGCAGATTCATCTTAAGTCAACTCGGGCACGTGATTACTTTTATTTATCGGTTCCAAGTCTTTGGAATCAAGCTGGTAATTTATCTTGGTTCAAGTTACACATTAATAATTTCATTGTAAATTGTATATATTTACAATCAAAAGTGTAATGAGTTGGTTACACATTTTAACTGGAGACGTTGGCATTCTCCGAACTCCATTATTTATTTTCTTTGCATTTTGTGTGTCTTTCTACAAGTATATTTACATTTAAATTGATAATATCTCGTGGAGTAATTTAAAAAGTGTATTTGGGGGTCCGTGGACTATTTGAAATATTTACCCATTTTTACTAATCATTCCCTTGCTTGAATTTCATAACTAACCCCGAGAAGATCGAATACCAAAAGATAAGATGCCACAACGGCTAGAAAGGACTGAAAGATGTGATCAAAGTACAAATAGTTCACGGGCACCTAGAGGGGATGAGGCACCCTATACCGGCATCCTAGCTAGGTGCTTATGTCTAGGTGAGAGATTTTGAAGTATAAAAAGACATATTCGGAAAGTAAGAGTGTAAGACCAAAAGTGGAAATAGAAAGAAAGTAAATATGGCCAAAGACATGGGTTAATTAGTACTTTTCTTACTTAGGAATCATATGAATAGTAGTATGTGATCAGGACTAGATAGATACCCAAAGTGCATGATTTTATGTCTACATTTTTCCCCACTTTATGTTGTTGAGTGAATTCTCGATAACATAAATTAGATAAGAGATACGTACCTGATAACCATGTAGATCGATGGCGAAAAGTGTTCCAAGAGACAAGAAAAAGCATGGAGTGAGAAAAATTTGAAGCATGGATGCTAAAGAAGAGGAAGTTCAAAAAGTGATGATGATGATGATCCTAGGTGAGAGTGTATGTTTATATGTCATGATATGCCTATTGTTGTTGATGTTTTTTTGTGTGATTGGTGTGTGATTATGTGAGTACTACTTCCCATAAGTACGAACTATAAAAAGAAGAATGAAAAAGTAGTCAAATACTTGTATATATGATCAAAATGTGTAAAAAGGGTGTAAAAATATGCAAGAAAATGGAAAAGGAACATGTGCACCTCATCTCTGCGAAGAGTGAATGAGATAGAAAAGATCCTAAAGATTATGTAGAAGAATGAGTTTTTCGGGCGATCTCATGCAAGTTGCACTTTGTGCAAGTTTTTGGGTGATCTCATGCCAAGAAGGGTAGATGTGTAGGGAGAAATTTTTGTGTCATACTCAAACCTTTAATTTCTTCCTATAATGTAAACACCACTTGTAGATGGTGTGTTAAAATTTGATCTGTTTTTGAACAATTCTAATCCAATGAAAAAGTAAAAATATTGTGTAGTGTATTGTTGGATTGATAAATTGATTAAGTATCAAGAGCATGTGGGGACATGAATTGCACAAGAAGGACACATGTATGTGTGCAAGGAAAAGTAAAGTGGCACACCGAAGGCTCACACCTAAGAAGACAAAACCCATGACTTAGTGGATTTTGTAATTACGGGATAAAAATAGAAAAGGAGAGTTGGGGTGTGGAACAAGAAAAGGATAAAAGAAAGGATTCTTGATGGCCAAGGAAATTCTATTTTTAGGGAGAAAGCACATGTAGAGTGAAGATGAAATGTTATGCATATATCAACCCAATAATACGGTTAAAGAAGAGTTTATTTATAGGATTAATCTATTATTAGGTTTGATAGAAAAGCATACATGCCTTATGGTTGTTTTTGAATATACAAAGGGCTATTTGTAGTATGTAGTATATTTTGAGAATGTATGAGCGGTGAAGGGAAAACCCCACCCACATATATTTTTTTATGTCATTGTTTTGAGTACCATAGATGAGAGATCAATGATATTATGCTATGATTTACTTGCGTGCATAACTCTATTTTTACTGTATTGATGGTTATGTATTCAACTTCTGATATATAATAATTTTATTATGAATGGATCAATGTGGTTGGATCGCGGTCATTAATGTATCTAAATATGGAGATGTGTTCTTATAGTTGATCATGGTTATGATCCGATCTTTTATGTTTCCTTATAACATGTTTTTCTATTATAATCTCATGATATTATGTCTATAATGATATGCATTTATATGTATTATCTAATATTTCTTATCAAGGATATGCATGCTAAAATGTTGACAAGATAACACAAAGGAGGAACTTAGTAGCTTCACGTGCGTGCTTGAGTAAGCATTTATATTTGTCTATATGGTGTTCATAATACACATAAATAATTGATTGGAAATAAGATAATACATTTTGGTTCCATTGCCATGACCTCTTTTTAAATTTTCTCCCAAGAAGTTTCATGCATATGGCATATTGATTAACTATGGAGATCATTGAAATTTGGATAGAAGACGAACAATATAAATTTGCACATAGGTATAACACTGGACCTTATTTCAATGTGCAACGGTGGGTGGAAGAAAATATTTATCATGATATCTATGAGATATTCTTCATCTTATTTCTAGCAAAATTGTACAAATATCTATCAACATATGCACTAGGAAAGTGTTGGGGATATAGGCCGAAGTTGTGGATGTGGGAAGATTATCATACTATTTTATTCTTATGTGGAGTGACGTAGAGTTGTATATCATTAATGGGAAGGATTTTTATAGAGTTAAACTTTTGAGTACACTTTTTCGATGTATATGTGCCTATAGGAAGTTGAATTCATATTCTTGTGTGAGCTCAAAGGATAATATTTGTGCACTATACCCTTAGCGATTAAAATTTTGACTATAGAGCTAGATTTAGAGCTCCCTTATGGCTAGATAAACCCTCACCGTGAATAGGGGTAGGAGCAGGTGTGGTAAAATATGGGAGACATGAAAGTAGAAAGATAGAGAGAGGAAACATGGATCATATATAATGAAGCATGGGAAAGTGAAATAGCAAGGGAAGTTGTAGAATTAATGGTGTTAAGGAAAGATATGGATCATGAGGGGATTTAAGCTCTCATAGAAGACAAGGAGACACATCATCTAGCTCTCCTAAAATTGCATAAGTGCAGTAGAGAATCCCCTTCCACCTTGGGTTAGAGCACATTAAAGGATATCATGAGGACCATAGGTGTGCATTTGACCCACCTAGCCACCTAGCCCTTGTGTTTGGTGTTTCAAATCCAATAGTCATTTAGAAGTAGGATAGTGCAAGTAAGCAAGCAGAGATGGGTAGATATCATTTCCAAGTGAGTTTAGAAGATAAATTAGACAACATATATACCTATGGTAGCAAAGTTGGTGTCGTTGTTTGGAATTTTGATTGTAGGGTTGGCACAGGAGGATCTTATGGATCAAGAGGAGGAAATATTGGTGGAGGTTTATGTTCTTGATTTGGTGGAGAAGGTCCACATCCCTAGTAACCCCCACATCAAACACCTCAGTCTATTATGAGATGTCTCTCCACTTACAAAAATATAGAGGTATTGAAAATGAAGAAGATCATGTACACAAGTGTGAGCTACTATTATTGTTCAAATTTCTTGTTCACAATCAAATTAATGCACTAGATACTAAAGAAACTATCAAATCAAAAATGATGGAATGTTTATGTCACTTGGGAGGTGATACAGTGCTAGATGGTTGATTCTTGTTGTTGTAATTTTATATAACTACAAATAAGACTGAAAATGATTTTGATTAGATAGTCAGATGTGGGGGCTACCCGACTAAGTGGACCAAAGATTTTTTTACTTCCTTAGTGGATGTTAATTCCCATTTGGTTAGATAAATTGAAATAAAACAACAAGAGCATATAGAAAAAAATAGTACCGAATCTAAAAAAAATGATAGAAATTGATCTAAAGCTTATTAGATGGCGATTATTATGAATTGACTATTAATCGGCTTGGTTTTACAACAACCTAGACTTTGCGAAGGCGAGATCGACGTTGACTTGGGAGAATGGATCTGAACTTGTAGATGAAATATGCAGACCTAAAAGGTCCGAGAGGGATCCTGGAAGCTGATCGGGGCTTGTAATTGTTATCAAAGGATATGTGGAAGAGAACCAACGGCAAGGAAGTAGGATAAAGGATTCAAAAGAGAAATTACGATAGGTTAATGAATAAACAGGCCACAGTCGACAATGACTATAGCAAAGAAGTGTAAAGATGAGGATGAGAGGATAAAAATGGTAACCTATAAGCAAAAGGGGTTATAGGAGAAAGATGCTAAGTATTTTCGAAGTTGTTATGTACTGTAAGATGTAAAAAACAAAACATATATGATAATAGAATAAATATACCCAAAGGGATATGATAATGATAATAATATCTCATGAACAATAATCGTGGGTGATATAAACATGCTAGAGAGACCTCTAAGAGGTATGTGGATGTCTTAGAACTTCTCAGAATGAGGAAGGATGCTCAATATGAGATCTAACTTGAGAATAGAATGCATCGATTTTATGATAGTGAATAGGAGGAAAAATTATATTTTTCAAGGGTTTGATGGTGAACAGTGGGTCATAACCGATTGCGGGAAAAGTTTCCCCTCTCATCATAATTTTCTACTTTTAGGGATTTTAGTGTTTTTAAGGATTGACCAGAATGATTTAAATCATGTAGGTAGGATTAGGTTACTTTGGGATGAATTTAAGTTAGTATGCGGCATAAAAATAGATAGGAAAAATATAGAAAAGTAAGGTGATGTGTTGTAGGACAAAAGAATCCTAATTATAAGGTTAGTTAAGGAAATGGATGAAAGATTAATTAATTATTATGAATTAAATAGTTAATGGGCATAAAGATTAATATGGATGGGATAATTGGGCATGTAAGATATTAAAATGATTAATTAATTAATGTCACTTAATTAATTAATGAGGATTGAGATGGTATTTAATTAGATAAGGGGGATGATTGAATAATAATGTGCACGCTTGGGCGATAAGGGTATAGATCACGAATTTAAGTGTATACATTTTGACCCTTATTTTTGAGTGTTTAGGATAGAAAGTCGTGAGACAAAAATGGTGAGAGTTGGATAAGGATAAAAATAATGGATGATGAGCTCCCCCTCAAACAGGGGATCAATGACTTCAATGAAAATTGATGACGTGGTTAAAAAAGGTAGATGGTGAAGGGTGGGTGGGTGAAGAAGGGATGGGTAAAATGATTATGAGGGCAAGATTCCCTAGGAAAAAGGATTGCAATAATGGTCATAACAATGGAAATGACTCTAATATCACTAGGGTACATTTTGGTCTCAATGGAGATAGACAACAACGTTCTATAGACTAGTGGGTGGGTGAATATCACCGCAGTATGGATGTGGGATAGGATGACCAAGTTGGTAAGACATAAAATTATGTGCAACTATATACAAAAAGTATGTGAAATCCTTTGTACACAAGGAATCAAGAGAATAGGTATGCATCCATAAGGGATGAGGATGAATGATATAGTGCCCAATGGGACACAAAAATGGCCAAGAAGGAAAAATGAAAAAGTGAATGATGAACTAGTATGCCCCAAAGGGAGAAGGTATGGCCGTAAAGGGAAAAAAAAAGGAAAAAGGAAAAATATGGACGCAAAGGAAAAAAATGAAAAAGTATGCCCCGAGAGAGGAAAAACATCACCGTAAAGAAAAAAAAGGAAAAGTATGCCCCGAGAGGGGAAAATCTTGGCCGCAAAGGTGGAATTTGATGAAAAATAATGGTTCCCTAATGATGGGCATGAATATGGTTATAACAATGGACTTGATATAATGAATGTAATGCCTAAATGAGAAGATGAGTATGGCCTCAAAGGAGGACTTCGTGCGTGAATTAGATAGGATTATATTATAAAATGCCCAAAAGAGGAGTGTTTATGGCCATGCGTTGTGGCCTTATAGAATATATATATTTAACATGCCTGAAGGAAAAGGAGATGGCCATAAATTTCGACTTAAAGATTTACATATACCCAAAGAAATATTGATTATGGCCACTGTGTGTGGACTTAGAGATTATATATGCCGGAAGAAGAGATAGTTGAAAATTTTGTATGAAAAATGCCTAATTGGAAAATAGAGATGACCAAAAGTGTGGACTTAATGTTCAACAATAAAGGATGCCCTATAAAGGGATGTAAGGAAGAGGGGAGAAATCCCAAAATTGTTCTTTGCCAAGTTTAGTAAAGGGTGAATGAGGAAAATTGAAAAAAACCCAAGGAGGTCGATGGAAACCAAGTGTCAAGTGGACTATATAAGCCTGATGTTTAGAAGAAAATTATCATTTTCATGTATAAGTTGATGAGAGAGATCAAAGAAAGATAAGAAAGATTGAGAAAATGGAGGCCACTACAGATGTGAGGAAACACTAGAGGGTGTGGAGGATGGTGAGTAGTAAAAATAATGTTGGTTTTTTATTCAATTTCATGTTTAATTTATTTGTTTTCATTTTTATAAAAATTAGATGGCACTGGGGGTGCTTGGGGGACCAGGTGGGTCCACATCAACCTAACCCTAAGGTAGGTCTACTAACCCCGAAACACATCATCCTAATCTGGTCAAGCATTGACTAGGGTTACATTAGATAAATATGGATTTAGATGGACTTTAATCCATTTTGGATGAATATTTGGATCAATGGTCTAATGTATCCATGATTTACTAGTGATTATAGGCTATAGAGACTCTATATCCGAGAGATCATATATAAGATCTATAAGAGCATATTAGAGGGGTTGTCTGAGATGATGAGTGGGATCATCTATCTATAGTTGGATTAGGTGGATTTAGACATTATCAGAGGATCCCATGGGATGTGGGGCTTATGATTTCTTTGGTTGAGAGGTGGGATAGTTATAAATATACATTTTGGTTTAGAATATGGGAGACAAATATCACCCCTGGAGAATTTATAAAGAATTATGAGGATGCCAAGTATAAGGGAGAAGATATTTCCCATTACTAGTGATGACAGATTAATAGTTTTAATGTGTCTATTTAGAGCCAATGCGCCCTAGGTAACGTTTTTTCTGGGGAATTTTTGTATGAGTAGAGATATGAGGTTGGGGTGGCACATAGCTAGTTGATTTTCATGGTGATGATTGTAGTGTCTTGTTATGATTTTTTAGAATAAAAAGGATCTCAGTTTCTATGGGCATTGACTGGTGTAGTGGTTGATATTCTTGATCACCAAAATGCATTTTCATTTGGGACCACACTATTGGCTCAAGTTTACCATGAGCTATCTGGATACATGGTGGACATGACATCAAGCTTGGATGTAGGCTTCTTACTACACTACTAATCCTATGATCATATTGTTGTGATTAGGCCACCAAGGAATCCATGGGTCACAAGAGGCCATATTCAAGTAGAGGTAGGATTTATGAGACGGAGGGCCAATCAATCTTTTGGAGACATGGGCAAGAGAGGGGTGGATTATTATGTGGATCAGATCTTAGAGTTGGATTTTGTTCAGATCAAGTGGTGGCCATATTGAGATTTCCTTTCCGGCACGGTGTACATGTGGATTTAGTGGGGATTAGGAGGATGAGATGGGTGTAGAGGAGACGGTTGGAGATGATAGGTCATTCAGTTTGATAGGGGAGAAAAATGTTTGGAGTCATTCACCGGTTCCTCATCATCTCATTTTGTACATGAGGGAGGAGTTAGATAGAGAGTTATCAAACCTACTATGATAAGCCCATTAGAGGAGGAGGCTAAGTCATGGGATGATGACGACGGTGTGGGAATAGGAGAAGGATACTGATTGGAACATGGAAGCATGGGAAACTCGGGGGCCGAGGAGGGAGGATAGGAGGAGATAGAGGAGATGGACGTTGAGATTGAGGTGGCTCCGAGAAGGTGATGGAGATAGAGCAAGAGAGGAGAAAAAGGTGGCATTCTTACATCGAGTTAGATTAGATGAAATTAGAGAGGGATATAACCTTTTAGCAAGTATGATGCGGTCACTTAGGAGAAAGAATAAATTATTCATGAGAGGGACCACTACCGTAGGAAGAGGGATGCCTACAGGGCCCATTTTGGATATTTGAATACTATTGTAGGGAAAAATTTAGTCAATGTTATTCGGGAAGTACCACAGGATCGGGACATATGACACCACTCGACATGATTTCTATGGATAGATATATAGCACTAGCCGCAGAGGCTAGATATTACAAGGGGATTTAGTTTGAGAAGTTTATGAAGACCCTATCGTATTGGGAGAATATTTAGAGCATGGTGGCTAGAGGATCGGGGACATCTAGGAGTACGGATAGTGTGGCATAGCCACATCGAGTAGAGGAGGCCACAAGGGTGGCGAGATATTTGGAGGAATCGGTGTTGTACTTTCCCAAAGAGATGAGGAATTGAGAGCCTAAGATATTCACTTTATAGATTTCAATAATATTTCTTCTTTGAGGAGCCTGCTAGAGGGTTTTGATTTATTGATATATTTCAGATATATGATATATGATGTTGTCATGGATTATTATGTGTTGATTATTTGATGTGATGGATCTTATTTTTATGTGATAATGATTATACGTTTGTTTTATATTTGATGATGTTGGTGAAATAGATGTATAATTAGATGTTTATTTGGATGTGCATGTGTATGGATAAATATATAAATGTGTGATGTTGTGATGCCCATTAAAATAACCCACTTGAGACCCAAGAAACAACCTAGGATTAGTTAGAAAATTATGGAATAATTTTTTATAATTTTTATTAGAAGTGTCTACAACTAGGTTGTAAGACAACTGTTGACACATTCAAGTTCTAGAACAAGTCTAAAACTACTAGGACATACTTTTCATTTATTAACAATTTCTAAAGGTCACATGGTCCAAATTTTAGGGTTAAAAATTTCAGTTACGTTTAGGGTTTCAACTTCATTTTTCTCACACTTAAACCTTCCAAAAAATTTCTAAATCATTACAATTGGATAGGAAATTTTCTCACCTTTCTGGTGATATAAAGAAGTCCTCCTAACTCCTTCAGAAACTCAAGATATGGACAGGCGGACTTTAGGGGTCAAATTTTCCCCAAGGGGACATGTGTCTAGAGGAGGCAAAGACACTTTTCTGGGTTGGTGGGTCGTGGGGTAGCATTTACAATTTTTCCCATGCGGGTGCAAAGTAAAATCTTCTTCCGCGCCTTCGTAGGTCCTCTAGTGACATGTGGTAGCCTCTGAGTCATCACCGAAAGAAAAGGGAAGGGCGGGGTGGTGGGAGTCTTGTGGAAAATTCACCGAAGGGGGAAGAAAATCCAATAAAGTACCCACACACCCATGGGTCCATTAGGGACATGTGGCACCCAACCAAACAATGTGGGGAAGAAGGAGAGGGAAAGGCGCGGTGGTGGGAGCGATTGGGAAAATTCGCCAAAGGGGAGGGTGAAAGGGGTAAAAGTACGCGCGGGTCCGCATGTCTGCGGAGGAGATTTTCCCAAGGCAGGCATAGAGTGCAGGGCCGCGGGGATTTTTATAAAAAAAAATTCAAAAGAATTTAAAAAAAAAAAACTATAAAGTTCTCCCTCCTCTGCTATCACCCCAAGGTGCCACGTGGCACCCTCTGGTTGGCTATGGGATGGTGGGGTAAAAGTTATAAAATTTCCCAAAATATTTTTAAAATGCCCAAGGGCATAAATGATCCCGCGCCTCTGTTGTTGTCCCATGAGGACACATGGTAGAATTTGATTGGATGTGTGCGGTGGAGGAAAAAGATAAAAAATTTCTAAGGATTTTTCGATGGGAAATTTTCGGAACTGTGGTTCGCCAGTGAGAAAATTTTCCCAAATTTTCCTTCCAAGGCAAAAAAACTTCAAAGTTCCATAACTTTTGTTAGAAAGCTCAGTTTTGGGAAAATGAGGACTTTCTGGAAATCTCTCGATGCCATCTTTGCACAAAAAAACATAAATTTTACATTTTGATGAGGTTTAATGGTTCAATTTTATAAAAATGATCTGTAGGATTTTAAATGGCAAACTGGTAATTTTGACTTAAATTTTTTTGTTCAATTTGATCTCCTTCTTCACTTGACATGCCAAAAAGACATGGAGGATTACTCTAGGAAGGATTAAAAGTTTTTTTGGAAAATATATTTGCGTGCTTGATTTCCAATTCACATTTTTCTGATAATAGACATAAAACGACTGTGAAAGGGATTGGGTTCGATTTGGCAATGGTTAAATTGTTTTCTTAAGTTTTCTTTGTCAATTTGAGTTCATTGATGTCTTAACATGCTAAATCATATCAATTTCAAGTTGATTATTATGTGCAGGTCCGAACTGTACATTTTGATTAAATTTGCTAGTTTTAAAATTTGCAGCAGAGATTCATTTCTAGGAAAATTCTGTATATCCAATTTATCATTTAAGTGTGATATTTTATTTCTAATCTAGTCTAATACATTTATTTGTTTGTAAACAAATAATTTCAAAGCTAAATGGTAAATTCTAATTTCCAATTTCATATATTTCCAAAAGAAACAAGCAATATACTTCCTTCATACGTATTTTCTTTCCTTTGCAATTAAATAGAGATTCCAATCACAATTTGATATTCCAACTCAACCCAACAATGCAATGAGATATGAACTTGCAATTCTTTATTAATTCAAAAGGAGATACATCTTTACATTCTTTCCATGTTTGAATGCAATAACACATTTCTATTTCTTTCTTTCCAATGTACAGAGCAGAATGTAAATGTCTTTCACAATTCGAATATCCACTTTCATAATCAATTACATACATCTTTTCTATACAAATATACATTACAATCTCATCCACATCAAGTGGGAAAGGATTACAAATGAGTATGTTTCACAAGGGACTGTCAAACTACATTTTCCTTTGCTCCAAAACAACAACATGCAAGTTTCCTTTTTCTCCAAGTTGATCACAACAAAAGTGGGGGAAAGGCAATGCTCTCCACCCAACCAAGACATCCAATGAAAGGAGAAGCCTTCCTTCATCATTGGCCCCTAAGCCCCAACCAAAATATAATACAAGGTGTGATTCAACCCATGGCAACAACTGGCTTCCACAACACACAACATTTTTCCAACATACACATTTCATATAAAACATAGTCCACACAAAAATAGTAGTTTACAAATACATTTGAAAACAATCAAACAGAACTCAGGCTTGATCATGCAAGCCAAAGGAGCAAGGTCTATGGGGGAAGCTACTTATGCCTCCCAATTAGGAATTAGGCATCCACCAGAACAAACCACCAAAATAATTTATCACACACACATCATTATGCCCCAAAAATCCCTCCTTATGCACCCCACAAAGTAAGAAATGCAAGATATTTATTTTCCAAGGTGGATCCCAAACCCAAACTCCCTCCAAAAATTCGGATGCTAATGGCATCCCCTTATGCCCCCCCACATGGATTCCCCATAGCCTTCTCCTACACCATTCCTATGGTAGTCTACCCAACCAGCCAAACAAAGCATAACAACATTCACCATTCACACAACACAACAAGAAAATAACAACATGAAAGAAAGGTTAAACTCCTACCTTTCCATAGTAACTTTTGTTTCCAAATAGTAAGCTTCAATGCCCAAAATATAGTCCCAAAATAGCAATCTCCCAAGCATGAAAATCTTTCTCCAAGATCCTTCAAAATCAAGAGCTCCAACACAAGAAAATGCACCCCAAGGAAGTTACAAAAATGATTCAACAACCCAAAACAAGAAAAGAGTTTGAATTATATAGAAGAGGGAAGAGAAGAGGATGATGTGGATCCATGTAGGATGCCACATCACACATCCTCAAATTCAAACACAAAAGACAAAATTCATTCTCCCAAGCACAATAAAGAGGTGGGTGAAAATATGACAAATTACTTGCACACTCCAAAAGCCCCAAAGGACTGCAAATTAAATAACATCTAAGAGAGTGCAATCCAAAACGTGCAACATGATTAATAAAATGCATTAGAAAAGTCTAAAATCACTTCTCTAACCATAAGTATTATTGGTAAATTAAATAGAGAGGTATGGGACAAGTTTTACTTGTCCCACAAGCCTCCAAAAACTGCCCCCAAGGAAAAATTCTAATTTCCAAGAAGGTGGAGTGTTTCATACTCCAGAATCTGACTTACACAACTCTTACACAACTTACACAATTAATACAAAGAACTAACAAATTCCATTATTACTTTCCCATATCCCAATTTAATTTATTTAAATTTTAACCATATGATTTCTCACATTAATCTACCACATTTTAATTAATTAAAAGAAAAGGGAACACATTACTAATAAAATACATACAACAATAAATAAAATTTAACCACATTAATAAAATACACAAACCCATGGTCACATATAAAGGAAATCCCCCCCATGGGAATCCCTAAAAAAATACAACACACACACAAAACAAGTTGCCATGGTGACCTTGTTGAATTCACCTAGAATTCCATTGTGGTTGGTCTCAATCCCCCGATGTTTTGTTGTGATATTTTTAACCTATAAAATAAAAATACCTCCTTTAGCCTCATGGCCATATCAGAACATCCAATATGATACAAATAAAATCACAAAATCATCTAAGTATGTGAATCACAACAACATCAAGGCAATTTAACATTATCACATACAATTTATATCAACAACTATGTCATCATCATATAATATCCATTTTCTAGATCTACTCATAATATCAAAAATCACATGTCCGAACAACATCCATAAAACATCCATGTCAAATAGTATATCATCATCCACATATGAGTGTCTCTAATAATCATCATGTATCATAATCAAATCAAGATCAACAATAATCCATGATCAAATGTCTAACAGCATACTAAATCAAATCATAATAATGTCCATAATGTGATCAACTCTGTATCGAATAGATATCAAAAGGTTTCAAAGGGAAGTGGGCACTACAGATGTGGTAACATGTTTTGTGTTTAAATTTGATCATGATGATTAGAATGTATATCAATAAGATGTGATGGAACTAAATTAAGAATGAATGTGATTAAAGGTAAATGTGTTTTAAGATAGATAGATAACATATAAGTGATTGAGATAAAGAAAGATGTGATGAAAGACAAATGCGATAGGATTAGGATAAAAATGTCTGCAACAGTGGCATCCTATATGTGTAAACAAAACTGCATTATAGTGAGGAACATTTGAGAAAAATATCCCTCCAATTGTATTGGAGCTAAACAAAAAGGGGGTCTAAGTAACACAAGGAACACGAGACCAAAAATAATCCTAGAAAACAACCAATGATAGTTAGTAATTTCATAGATAAAAATAAATGATAGATGAGATGATCTCATAAACCTAATGTTGAAATGACAAAAGGGGCTTGAGATGAAACTTGTACAAGGAAAGAGAGTTCTCCAAAAGTTGTGTTCCCTAAACTATGCCCCATCTCTGGGAAGGGGAAATAGATAGTTGATCAATGCAAGAAGCTTTCTTAGAATGCTGATAAAATGGAAGTCGATCGATCAATGGGAAGCTTCGAATGCCATAAGAAGTAGCCATCCTTCAAGGGTATGGTATAATTTATACAATATAAAGATGAGAAGAATAAATGATAACTTTCCTTTGAGGGATCGACTATTTATTTTGATTTTTATTTTGATCTCATGCTTTTGAATTTTTTTTTGCATGAACAACTATCCTTCAAGGGATCAACATATTTTTGATAAATTTTATTTTTATTGAAGCATCCATGAATTTTGTTTTTATATGGGGAGAGATGGGACTAGCAAATTAGGCCACTTAGGAGGGGATAATGATGTACAAGAGACATCCATGGACCCTTTTCACAGTTCCAATAGGTTAATAAGAGGGTGATGGATGTAATGATCGTAGAGTTCTTACCAATTGGAAGAACCTATACATAAGGACTATGCTCTGCAGAGCCATGGTGCCCAAATTTAAGGTCACATCTATGAAGATACGAAAGACCATATAACTCCAAATCATCACGATGAGATATGGAAGGGGATAGGATGGAGGAATGATCTAAAGACATGATTAAAGGCACATTGTTAAATGTGCTAACAATAGGATGGTCATAAGTTGTTGTCATGTAAATATGCAACAAGGAAATTGACAATTTCTAAGCACGACAACGATACCCTAGTGTTAATTTTTTCAAGTCCCATCATTCCAAGACACCATAGGTCTATCCAATCAGTCCAAATGACCTCTTGAATAATGTAATATCATCCCCCTAGGTGATTTAGGTAAGTCTATTCATCACCCCTAGGTTATTCTAGGAGTTACGAAAAGATGTTATCTCTGGGCAAGCGTATTGCAAAGGGCTATCGCTAGCCTTCCCAAGACTAGATTCAACTCCTTGGACTAGAGTGGAAGGTAAAAATTCAACATTAAGATGAAATTAATACCTTAAAACATAATAGAAATGATTTTTGAATGTTTGAGGAAGTTTTGCAATACTTGGAGCGATTGAGTAAAAATAGGTTTCACAAGTCTAGGTGGTACACATGCCTAAAACAATTGCTGGACTTTAGAAGAATATTACGGGAGCTCCAAATGGAGTTAGCAGAAAAAAAAATCTCCACAAAGAGGCTTATAAGGTATATATTATCGTGAAATAATATTTTTCACAAAACTTTGGAGCATCAGTGCAAGGCAGCAGTTTTCTCAGGCATAAGTGGAGTACAAAACAAAAATCCTATTTTTAGGGATAAAATGGAATAATAAAGACATGATACCCACACCATTGGATTCAGAAGGCCATTTACAATCAGGTTCATATAAATTTTTTCCAAAACAGTCCATCAGGAGCTCAAGTTATCACATTACAAGTTCGAACTCGGCCAAAATTTTTTGGAGGACACGTGTCGACACCGAAGCCTAGTAAGATTTTGTGTCCCTCATGTCCCCCAAGGTCAGGGAAAAAAAGGTTTCAAAAGTGATCCCAGCCCCCATGAATCCCTCTCAGCCCTCATATGACCTCTTGGACCCTCATGTGACCTCCAGACTTGACATTTCAACCCCCAAGTGCTTTTTTGAAGCATTCATCCCCTGTCATCGGATCGGGTGCCACGTGTCAGCTCTAGGACCACCGTCAAATTTAATGTCCCTTATGCACCTAAGGTGGGGGGAATAATACCTTAAAAAATTTTCCCAACCCCTATGAGGAGTCTTTTGGATGCCCATGTGACCTCCTTTCAACTCCCAGTGCTTTAAATCAACTTTTTCCTCCTTCATTCCCTGTGATTGGATGTAGTGCCACATGTCGCTGTATTGATTATTGTGGAAATTGATGTCCCTCACATCCCTGAGGTCAGGGACATAAAGCATGGAAAATTTCACCCAAGCTCTACTGTGCATATCTTTTAGAAATTTTCCAAGTACCACTTTTTTCGCTTTTAACTTCTAAAGCAGTTTTGTGTGCACTTCATTCCTCCATACCTCCTCTCTGCAACTTTATTCCATCACTCCACCATTACAAGAAATCAAAATAGACCTGATAAAAATTCACTCCCCTCCCACTCCATGAAATCATGCATGTCTCAGAAGGAATCCTCATCAAACACAGAAGGAGAAGTATAGAGCATAGAAGGAGAAAACAGAGAAAACTCCAGAGCCATCAAATGAGAAGTTTAAGAAATCCCCCAAATGGATGCATGAAACAACAATATATATTTTTATAATCATTCCTCTACCCAAGGCCATCAATAAGACACCTTCAAACTCCCCCCATGTGCGACAGAGCATCCATAATGAAGAAATCTCCTTTCCGGCTCAACGAAGAAAGAAGTGGGATTTCCGTCAAATTGGTTGTCGGATCAAGTAAGATTACACGTGAAGCACCAGAAGAAAAAACCCACATCAAAAATACAATTTTATTTGCAAATAGAGGAGAAACCAAACCTATAATTTTGAGGTCCATTAATGGCTGCCGTACCCAGAAGCACTGCCAGGTCTGAAAATTAAAACTTTAAAAATCTCCTGGATTATTAAGTGGGCGGCCCTGAAATTTCGAGAGGAGGATATTGGGAAAAAATAAATATCAATTTTTTTCCACATTAATTTGACTCCCAAAGGAATTTTTTTAAAAATAGCAGGTCTACTACATAGGAACTACTATTTTGGGAAAGTCATCAATAGAAGAACTTGCAAAGAAGACGAAGACATTGGAGGTGCACTACATCTAAGAATCCACCAGAACAAAAAATTTTGGCACTTACTAAAAATAGTAAGAGTTCCCTTGAGCACCTGCTAAAAATAGAAAGTTGATCTAGAAGGAACGAGGAACACAGGGAGAAAGAGGAAAACTAAGCCGCAACATCCAATTGAAGATCGGGGACCTGATTTCTCATACTTACTAAAAATAGTAAGTTGATTTTTTGGATAGGTTAGAAGCCTTCTCAGGATTAAGAAGTGGAGAACAATCAGAGAATGGAGCCAAGTCCACTATATCAACTCATCCTTCAGCATAATTCTTCTTCTTCTTCTTTCTCTTCTATCTCTCTGTCTACGCTTCTCATACCACACTCTCTCTCTTCAATGTTATATTTTTCGTTGAGGGTTGCAATTTTTAATATGACTTAAATTACTTTAGAAATATAATGTAAATTAAGTCACCTTGCTAATAGATAGGGACTTAAATATTTAAAGTGGAATATGAAGCAGTCTTAATTCAAATTAAGGTATTCGAAAGGTCAAGATGAAGATGATAAGTTACCTCACATTCTATAAATTATAATGCCATTCCCATTGCAAAGGGTTGGTGATTGATCTTGTAAACTCAAGATTACATTGCACCTTGAGAGAACAAAGGAGATAGCCATTTTCTTCTATTCCCCCTCCTTCTCAATTTCTTCCATTTCTCCACTATGTACAACTTTTGTCTAAGCAATCAATACAAGAAGAAGGAGTTTATAACTTTCTTTGACTAAGGGGTTTCATCATACTTTGTGTTCATCAAATTCTATTTGGTCTTGTTACTATTTTCTGGGTTGTTTCTTCTCATGAATGCATGTGTTGAAGTTTCTAACTAGTACGTGAAGGAATATGATTTTCTACCAGCAACATTAGTTCTCTTACCTCTTTTCTCACTCCCCTTTCCCACTCTATAGATGAAGAATTCCCTAGCAAGAGATTGCTAGCTTTGCCGCAAGGTCAGTGGAGTTCCCTGTTGGATCCCTGGTCAAAAGGACACCACAAAAATCCACCTTTTCATGTGCATGCACATATGGCAGCTGCACCGATTAAGTAGAGGGACTCAGACTCCCATAGCATTGGTAAGAAATCCACATGTTTGTCCACCCAAAAAAATTATCACCAATGATTTTTGCACCCACCGTGAGGCGATTTAGCAAAGCATCTACACCCAATATATGACCGCAAGGTCCCAAAATTAAAAAAAAAATCAAATATTAAAAAATAAAAAAAGGATTTCATGAAATTCCATTGTTGAAGGCTACACTGCTTATTTCTACATGTGTCTTTTCATATTCCCACTTCAAGAATTTCAAAAAGTCTAGCTAAAGGAAGACACACCAGGTTGATCAGGTCGAGAGGTGTTGATGATTTCAATTTCGAGGCTTCACAAAATCAGCAAGAATGAATTAGAGATAATCCATACTTCTTCTCTCAAGCCTCCTCTCCATTTGGATCTTCACGAAGTTCACCGAGACAATCCTATCAAAACTCATGTGGATACTCCACCTTTAAATTCTCCCATTTTTCAACCACCATTGAGCATTGAGCTCCCAGAAGAAGAAGAATTTGAAGAAGAATTCATAGAAGCAAGAGCAGAAGTAGAAATGACAATGGCAGATGAAGAAGAAATACCTCAACCCATTATTCCATGGGGAAGAAATACAGGCCCACTTACTCTTGAGCCACCGCTCCATGATCTACCAATGGGTTCCTGCAAGAACTTTCCAAAGTTCAGAGGTGAAAACAAACAACATCCTGAAGAACACATTACTTCTTTCATGACATCATGTGGAATTCTTGGTGTCGAACATGAAGATTTTGTTGTAAGATTGTTCGTGGAGTCCCTCCAAGAAATATTAGCAGAATAGTTCTACCTCCTACCTTCCCAATCCATCATTGGTTGGGATGACATCAAGGCTACCGGAAGAAGATTTTCCCTCTCAGAATAATATCAAAATATTCTTCATAAATTCTCAATCATTGGAGGTAAGATTTCTCCTATGAAGAGTTCAACCAAGGAACATTGTAGATGCACAAAGGAGGGCCATTAAATTGGATGACGATCTCATCCTCTTTGGAAAGATCAAGAATCCATCAAAGGGCAAGGCCCAACATCTTGGAGATGAGAGAACTAATCCATCAGCTGCAAAATTTGGTGAATGAAATGGACTCTTTGAAGAGGGAATTATTTGAACGAGTTTCTTCTCAAAGAAGCAAAAAAAATTAGATTGCGGGAGAACCTAGAGGCTCATCTTGGAGACCCCACCCATGAACATAAATTGCAGATTTCAAGAAGATGAAGAAGAGCATGAACAAGAAAGTGAAGGTGGCGGTTTCCTAGAAAGTGATGAGTTTGAGAATGATGCAAAAATCATATTTTGTGAGTATTTTGGAGGTTATGAACAAGATGGAGAAGATGCACCTAGTTTCTCATGCACAGTATTGACTTGTTCTTAGTCTAAGAAAAGAGCATCTCCCTCCACTTCTGCAAAAGAAAATAAGGTTGATGATCCTCCTATGTCGATTCTAAAAATAAAATAATCAGTCAAGGATCCCCACTTCCATCTTCCATGAAGTCTTTATCGTTGGATCCTGATCCCATAGCAAGTAAGAAGACTTCCGAAATCCCAAGTAAGTCTTCCAATGTCTCTTCCATTTCTAAACCCAAATATTCTCCTACAAAATCTAGTTCCTTGAAAGCTCCTAGTCTGCCATTCAAAATACCATACATTCCTCAAACATGAAATCCTATTCCTAAGCCTATCTAGACTCCATAATCAGTCTATTCACCCCCTTGTCTACATCTTCCCTTTGACTTTGACTTCATATAATATGAAAACAAGGCCAAAGTGTAGATTATTAAAACCCGAATATTTCTGATTCATCTGAACAATTTGAGAGGTTCATCTGATATATTAGGAGTGGTAGTCTAACACCTAATGTTGTAACATCCAGTTCCAAAGGCATGCTACCAAACTCACCTACACCTCCATCACAGAAAATGCTTTCTCTCGAGTGCATCAAATGCGATAAAGTTGAACCTTTCTATGTCTCCTTCTTGTTGGAGAATTTGTAGTGAATAATTGCATAATAGATTACGGTGCCTCGAGACAACGTGATGCCTTTAAAGGTCACGAGCTCTTAAACTTACAATGACT
The DNA here is from genome assembly GCA_018340775.1 of Taxus wallichiana var. yunnanensis. Classification (NCBI taxonomy): domain Eukaryota; kingdom Viridiplantae; phylum Streptophyta; class Pinopsida; order Cupressales; family Taxaceae; genus Taxus; species Taxus wallichiana. The sequence goes on along the minus strand of CM031235.1, from coordinate 562,637,668 downwards.
ACACCTAGTGGCTCTTGTTACTCTTTGGAATAAGAAAATGTCTCACTTGTAGGGAAGGTCAAAGATGCATAGGTGTCTCTCGCCAAATTTCTAGAAAAGAAAATTTCAGCGATGATTTTGGTAGCCAATGTCCCGGCCTCATTCAGAATGTTATTGAGTAGAAGTTTCTATCGAGACTTGGGAGGGAAAATTCAAATGAATTGGTCATCCACAACCATACCAGTGAAGGGAGACATGGAGAAATTACTTCCTAAGAATAAAATGAGGTACACTGTATGAAAGTCTAGAAGCCCGAAAGCTAACATCTTATATCAAGGTAGCAAGAAGATGAATCACTTTGTGGAAACCGAGGAGGAAGAGGATATTCCCATCTTGATAGGGCCAGACATGCCTTCCCAAAGAGATTTGGATTTTGAAGAAGCAGTGAGGAGATTTGAGCTACAAGAGGGCAGCCCTAAATTTCCAGATGATGCAAACCATTAAGAAGAGGAGATGGCTCTTGATGATTTTCAAAAAGAAAAATCAGCTTATGTTCTTATCTCGTGATAAAGACATTTTTGCATTCCAATTTGAAGATGTGAACTCCCTTGATCATGTAACCTAGGAAGAGACCAAGCCGAGTCTATAATGAGCCCTCGAACAATGAGAAAGAAACATTTTTATAAGAAGCGCTTAGAGCCATAGAAGAAAGCGAAGATCCTGAGCTCAGCCTCAAGCTCTGATGCAAGCCACAAATTTGAAAGACAAGCGTGAAGCTGATGTGAAGGTTGGCCATATTGAGATAAGGCAAGATGAAATATATGATGCTGCTCTTGAGCTAATGATTGATGGATGCAATACCAAAATGGAGATATTTTCTTTCCCATTTGAAGATGAAGACTCTTTCCATGACGAAGAAATTAAAGAAAGGAGTTTGAGACCTCTAAAGATGAAGATATTTTTGGTGAAGGATCGGTAGAGTGCAGTGATTCTCGAGATGATGAGGTAATACCTCCAGATAGTTTCCTTGAGCTGAAAAATAAAGATTCTTCAAAGGCATATCAAGATGAGCTACATGAAATGATGAAGGATAAATTTGTGCAAGAAATATTGGATGCAGTAGAAGTTGCAGAAGACCCCAAGTTGATTCTCGATCTCTTCACTAAGCCATGAACATATGGGACAAGTATGATTTTTCCTCCAATAAGTCCTTTAGTACTCAAATTGCTCACCATGGAGTAGAGATAAAGGAAGAATCAAATGTTTCTCATGGAGAAGATGTCACCGAGCATAGGCACGGGAAAGAAAAGAATCAAGAATGTTCAAGTATTTTGAGAAAAAAGCATCCACAGGGGCAGCAATGATATGCTCAATGGAAAATCAGCTATATGGATAAACATGGAAGGCAAGCTGGCACTATGAGACTGAATTCAAAGAACATAAAGGTAGTGGAATTTCAAAGCAAGGACAGAGCATCAAGAATCCCACATGGACTCAATCCTACAAAGTAAAGGACAATCATGGAAGCACTGTCTTCCATAAATAATTAAGGAAAGGAGGATACTTTACGGAACCCGCCAATGGATTCGCAAAACATCATCATTTAGTGTTGCCTCTTCGGGGTAACTTTTAAGAAATGAAAAGTACTTGGTGAAAGCATATTTTCCCTCACCTTGTACCATAGGTGATTGATAGGTGTGTTTCCCTTCCTGTTTTGTGTCATGTGTTTCCTTTCCTTCGTTTTGTGTGTGTGTGTTTCCTTCTAATCTTCCTTTCTAGAAGTTGTACATGACTCCGAAGGGCCCAATGGATAAGGCACTGGTCAACAAACTAAATGGTATAAAATTGATATTTTGGATTCCCATGTCATGTCTTCACTATGTTGATTCCATGTCATGTCCCCAAGCTTTATCCATTTGTTGTCGTGTAAATGTGCAATAAGGAAATTGACAATTTCCAAGCATGAAAAATGATACCCTAGTGTTAATTTTTTCAAATCCCATCATTCCAAGACACCCCGAGTCTATCCAATAAGTCCAAATGACCTCTTTAATAATGTAATATCATCCCCCTAGGTGATTTTAGGGAGTTCTGAAAAGATACTATCTTCTGGCAGCATTGGAAAGGGTTATCGCTAGCCTTCCCAGGACTGGATTCAACTCCTGGAGTGGAACAAAAGGTAAACATTCAACACAGAGATGAAATGAAGACCTTAAAAAAATAGAAATTATTTTTGAAGTTTTGGGGAAGTTTTACAATACTTGGAGCAGTCTAAGTAAAAAATAGGGTTCACAAGCCTAGGCGGTACACAGGCCTAAAACAACTGCTGGGCTTCAGAAGAAGATTATGGGAGCTCCAGATGGAGTTAGGAGGAAAAAAATATCTCCAGAAAGAGGATTCCAAGGCATACATTATGGTGAAATAATATTTTTCACAACACTTTGGAGCATCAGGTTTGTAGGTAGATTTTCTATGGCACAAGTGGAGTACAAAATCAAAAATCTAATTTTTCAAGGATAAAATTGAATAATCAAGACATGATACCCACACCATTGGATTAATAAGGCCATTTATAGTCAGGATCATATAAATATTTTCCAAAAAATTCCATCAGGAGCTCAAGTTATCACTATTACAAGTTCAAGACTTAGCCAAATTTTTGGAGGACACATGTCAGCACCAGGAGCTTGGCGGGATTTTGTGCCCCTCATGACCCCAAGGTCGGGAAACCAAGGATGGAAAAGTATAGCCAACCCTCTTGAATCCCTCTCAGCCCTCATATGACCTCTTGGACCGTCATGTGACCTCCAAACTGACAGTGATTCGGCCCCTGTGTGCTTTTTTAAAGCATTCATCCGCTACCATCGGATCGGGCGCCACGTGTCAGCTCTAGGACCACCATGGAATTTTATGTCCCTTATGCACCTAAGTTTCAGGTCATCAGACCTTGAAAAATGTGCCCAGCCCCTATGGGGAGTCTTTTGACACCCATGTGACCTCCTTTCAGCTCCCAGTGCTTTAAATCAGTTTTTTCCTCCTTCATTCCCTATCGTTGGATCTAGTGCCACGTGTCGCCATCTTGCTCATTGTGGAAATTGATGTCCCTCACATCCCTAAGGTCAGGGACATAAAGCATGGAAAAATTCACCCAAGCCCTACCTGTGCATATCTTTTTGAAATTTTTCCAAGTGCCACTTTTTCGCTTCTAACTTACTGTAATTGTGTGTGCACTTCATTCCTCCATACTTCCTTTGAAAATTTCTTCCATAACTCCACCATTGCAATAAATCAAACCAAACTTGATAAAAATTCACTCCCTTTTCACTCCATGAAATCATACAGGTCTTAGAAGGAAAATCACAGAGCACGAAGGAGAAAACGGAGAAAACTCCATAGCCATGAAATGAGAAGTTGAAGAAATCTCCCAAACGGATGCATGAAACAACAATATTTTTTTTTTTCTCATTCCTCTACCCAAGGACATCAATAAGACACCTTTAAAATCCTCTCATGTGTGATATATCATCCATAACGAAGAAATCTCCTTTCCGGCTCAACGAAGAGAGAAGTGGGATTTCCTGTCAAAGCGATTCTTAGGATCGAAGTAAGATTGCACATGAAGAACCAAAATAAAAAACCCACATCAACAAAACATTTTTTTGCAAAAAGCGGAGAAAAACAGACCTAGAATTTTGAGATCCATTAATGTTCTTTGTGCAGGAAGCCTTGTCAGTCTGAAAATTAAAACTTTAAAATCTCTGGATTATTAAGCGGGCGGGACCGAAATGTCGGAGGGAGGATATTGGGAAAAAAGCCATATCAAAAAAATATATTCCATGTTAATCCAACTCTCGGAGGAAAAATTTCTAAAAATAATAGGTCTACTACATAGGAACTATTCTTTTGGGAAAGCCATTGATAGAAGAACTTGCAAAGAAGAGCGAAGACATTGGAGGTGCACTACAACCGAGAATCCACGAGAATAGACATTTTGGCACTTACTAAAAATAGTAAGAGTGCACTTGAGCACTTGCTAAAAATATAAATTTGATCCAAAAGGAATGAGGAATGCAGGGAGAAAGAGGAAAACCGAGCATGCAACATCCAATTAAAGATTGGGGACTGATTTCTCATACTTACTAAAAATAGTAAGTTGATTTTTGGATAGGTCATAAGCCTTCTCGGGATTACAAAGTGGAGAAACGATCGATAATGCATCCAAGTAAATTTTTGTATTTCCCACTTCCTTTGACACATTTGATACTGATTTTGATACTATTGATCATATTATGGACACTATTATGGTTGTTTTAGTATGATGGTTAGATGTTAGATCATGGACTAGTATTGATCTGGATTAAGTTATTATGATTGATGATTACTAGAGACATTTCTATATGTGGTTGATGATATACTATTATGACATGGACATATTATAGATGTTGATTTGGACTTATGATATTGGATGTTTGAGTAGATCTGGTATGGTGGAATTTTGATGATGATATAGTTGATTTATTTTATTAAAAATGATAATGTTAAATTAATGATATTGTTGTGATTTGTGTGTTTAGATGATTTTGAAATATTGTCTATATCATTTTGGATGTCTGATGCGGCCATGAGGCTGAAGGAGGTATTTGCATTTTGCAGGTTAAAAATCACAACAATGTCGGGGGACTGGAGACTAACCATATTAAAATTCAGGTGAAATCAACAAGGTCACCATGGCAACTGTGTTATGTGTTTGTGTGTTGTGTTATGTTAGGAATTCCCATGGGGGATTTCCATTATATGTGACCATGGGATATGTGTTTTATTTATGTGTTCCCTTTTATTATTGTTGTATGTATTTTTATTTGTAATATGTTCTTCTTTTTTAATTAATTTAAATGTGATGGATTTAATGTGAGAGTCACATAGTTAAACTTTATTTAAATTTAATTGGGACATGGAATGTAATTAATAAATTTGTTGAGTTTAAATAATAATGTTGGAAGAGTGTGTAAGTTAATTTGTAAGGATGTGTAAGAAATATGTAAGAGTATGTAAGGCTGATTTTGGAAGGTCAAACACTCCATCTTTTATGAAATTCGAATTTGACCTTGGAGGCCAAATTTGGAGGCTTGTGGGACAAGTTAAACTTGTCCCACACCTCTTAAAATGATCCACCAACCATTCATATGGTTTGGAGGTTAAATATTGGCATTTATAACGCATTTATAAATGACATTTGTAAGTTTTAATTGCACTTCCCTTACATATTTTAAGGCAATCCCTTTTAGAGTGTGGGTTGTTTTGAATTATGGAAGTCATTTTGTCATTCTTATTTATTATGATTTGCTAGTTGATGTTGATTTACTCTTGGGGATGAGGAAAAATGATGTGGCATCCCACTTGGATCCATATCATCCTCTCTCATTCCCTTCCTATAAAAGTGAAGCTTCTTGCTCTTTTGGAGGTTGTTGAAACTTTGATTTTCCTTCCTTGGGGTCGAATTTTATTGCTGTGGGAGTCTTGCTTGTGGAGAGAGTTTGAAAATTCCTTTGCATGCTTGGTGCTGCTGTTCTTGGACTGCATTTTTGAGCATTGAAGGAGCTTGCTATTTTGGAAACAATCTCCATTATGGAGAGGTAGGATCTTATTCTTTTTAAATGTTGTTTTCCCTTTTTCTTGCACAAACGAAATGGTGAATGTGTTGTGTATTGTTGGCTGGTTGGGTAGAATGATTAGGGAAAGGTGTAGGAGAAGGCTATGGGGATTTCATATGGGGGGCATAAGGGATTTCCAATGGCACTTGTTCTATTTTGGAGGGAGTTTTGGATTGGGGTCCACCTAGGAAAAGAAACTACTTGCATTTCTTACTCTTGGGGGGCATAAGGGAGAAACTTTGGGGGCATAAGGAGGGGTTGGGAGATATAAGGTTTATGGGGTTGATATGTTTATTAGTGGTATGCATTTTGGTGGATGCCCAATTCCAATTTGGGAGGCATAAGGAGCTCCCCATAGTTCTTGCTCTTGTTGGCTTGTTTGGATCAAGCCTATGTATTGTGTGTATGTTTACAAATGCAGTTGGGAACTGCTGTCTTGTTGGACTATGTATTTTGTTAATGTTGTATGCAATGTGAATGTTGCTTGTATGTGAAAGAAGCCTATGTTGCCATGTGTTGATACTCATGCTCCATTTCAATATGGTTGGGGCTCGGGGGCCAATGGGGAAAGATGGATTCTCTTTTCCCATTGGATGTCTTGGTTGGGTGGAGAGCGTTGCCTTTCCCCCTTCTTTGTTGTGATCCAAGTTGAAAAGAAGAAGAAATCAGCATGCTGCTGTTTGGAGAAGGAATTTTATAGTTTTGACAGTCCTATCTCTTGGAGCAAATTCAATGTAACCTTTCCCACTTGAGTGGATGAATGTATAAATGTTGTAATGTGAAGTGATTGCATTGTAAATGGAAGTTGTAATTGCACTTGAGGAATGTAAAGAAGAATTACATTTGTTTGTTGTTTTTGGAAAAGAAATGCAAAGGATTTTATCAGTTGTGTAATTTGTAGTTTGAAACCAAAGTGGAAAAAGTGTTAAGTTGTAAAAGTGTTATTGAATTTTGAATAAAGGATTGAAGTAGTTTTCAAATTGTATTGTATGCTGGAATTGAATTGTTGTCAAAAAAATGAGATTTCTGTGTTGGAAGAAAATACGTATGAGAAAGCTAAACTGTATTGTTCTCATTTGAATTGTGCATTCGAATTGAAATCTGAATTGTAATTTAATTTAGAATTGAATGGCTGTCTTAATCAATTAAATGTATTTGACTAAGCTTAGGAATCATATGCACATCCAAATTACCAAAAATTGATGAATAAATTTAAAAGAAACAGTTCATTGTTTTAAACTCAAATCTGGCAATGCACATTTTAATAAAAATGAGCAGTTTGACTTTACACTCAACAATAAGATATGAAACTTGAAATTTATACTTAGGAAGACTTAAGGAACCCAAATTCACTAAAACAGTCAAGAATGAATCTCTAAAACTCAAGGAAATTTCAAATCAGAACTTGCATGGCTGTTTTTCCCATCAACTGTTGGAAAAATGCAAACTTGTATAAATGAACAAATTGACTTCACTAAAACACTCTAAACCCTCCCTAGACTGATCCTCCATGTCTGTTTGACATGTTGAGTGAAGGAGGAGTTCTAATTTTATCAAAATTATAAGTTGAAAAAACTGCCAGTTCACATATTAAAAGCCTACAGATCGATTTCTTAAAATTGACCCCAAAAAATTCATCAAAATCCAAAATTGATGATTTCTATGCAAATAGAACTCGAGAGCTTTCCGAAAAGTCCTTGTTTTCCCAAAACTGACTTTTCTATCAAAAGTTATGGCCATTTGAAGTTTTACTTCAAAATGGCCATCAAAATAATCATGATTTAAAATCAAAATTTAACCTTTGGAAAAATTTTGCCAAAAAAATTGTGGGCCCGTAACCCTTACTGACCAATCACATGATGCCATGTGGAAATTTGGAGGGGTGGACATTTTGAAAACTTAACTTTTTGAAAATTTTGACCTTGGGAAAATTTTCCCATTTTTCCCGCGCCCCGCATCCAATCACGTGCTGACATGTGGCATGTTGGCGCGGAATAAATTTGAAAACTTAGACTTTTAACTCTTTTGGAAAATTTTTACTTTTTCTCTATGGTCCCGCACCCCACTACTAATCAACCACCGACATGTGTCCTAATGGACGCGTGGGCTGCATAATTCTATTTGACTTTTAAACACTTTTGGCACAAAACATTAAATCTCTCTGTCTCTGCCGACCCGCATCTAATCACAGGACGCCACGTGGCCTTTTTAGCAAAATCAAAGGTACGAAGGCAAATTTTCCTTTGGGAAATTTGATTTTTACCATGAGAAAAATTCCCAAATTTTCCCTGTAACCCGCTGGCCCCCATCCAATCACGTGCTAACACATGGCATGGGTTTCTCCTTGGTGGAGGTGCACGTCCATTTCCGCCTTTGGGCTTTTGGCTTAAAAAAAATCCAAATCCTAAAATGCTCCACCACTCCACTTTTCCCCATGCCAATCGAGAGGCACCACGTGTCCTCCCAATCGGACCCACGAGCGCGCGGAGGAGTTTTGCACTTTTGCGCTCAAAGAGGGAAAATTTCTCACCCTAAGCCCACAGACTCCCCAAGGGAAAATTTCACCCAGAACTCCACCGGGCCATAACTTGCGAATTACAAGGAATTAAGAGGACTTATTTATATGGTTGGAAAGGTGAGAGAATTTCCTATCCAATGGGCATGATTTAGGAAAGTTTTGATGACCCTAAGTGTGTGAAAAATCAAGTTGAACCCTGTAAGCTGTTAGGGAAGAGATGAGTAAGATTTCACTCTCCTAACCTTAGTGATGAATCTAACTTCTTGTTTTGACCTTGTGCCTTGTCGATAATAGTTGCTAGAAGTAATTGTTGCAAGTCAATCTTGATTGTTAACCTAAATCAAGTTTGTGCTAACTGAGATCTTGTTACCCTCCTTACTAACACTTTTGATAAAAAAAATTATTCCATAATTTACCTAGCTAATCCTAGTTTGTTTCTTGGTCTCAAGTGGTAGTTTGAAGCAGGCATTACAACTATAGCAACTCATCCTTTGACATAATTCTTCTTCTTCTTCTTCCTCTTTTATGTCTCTCTCTTCGCTCCTCATACGACACTCTCTCTCTTCAATGTTATATTTTTGCATTGAGGGTTGCAATTTTAATATGACTTAAATGAATTTAGAAATATAATGTAAATTAAGTCACCTTGCTATTATAAAAGGGACTTAAATATTTAAAGTGGAATATGAACAGTCTTAAGTCATATTAAGGTATTTGAAAGGTCATGAGGAAGATGATAAGTCACCTCTCATTCTATAAATTGTAACACCATTCCCATTGCAAAGGGTTGGTGATTGATCTTGTAAACTCAAGAGTATATTGCACCTTGAGAGAACAAAGGAGATAGCCATTTTATTCTATTCCCCCCTTCTCAATTTCTTCCATTTCTCCACTATGTACAACTTTTGTCTAAGCAATCAATACAAGAAGAAGGAGTTTCTAGCTTTCTTTGACTAAGGGGTTTCATGATACTTTGTGTTCATCAAATTCTATTTGGTCTTATTACTATTTGCAGGGTTGTTTCTTCTCATGAATGCATGTGTTGAATTTTCTAACTAGTGCATGAAGGAATCTAATTTTCTACCTACAGCATTAGTTCTCTTACCTCTTTTCTCACTCCCCTTTCCGGCTCTATAGATGAAGAATTCCCTAGCAAGAGATTGCTAGCTTTTCTGCAGAGTTAGTGGAGTGCCCCTATTGGATCCCCAGTCAAAAGGCCACCACATAAATCCACCTTTTCATGTGCATGCACATACGAAAGCTACACCGATAAAGTAGAGGACTCGAGACTCCCAAAGTGTTGGTAATAAATCCACAAGTTTTTCCACATGATAAATTTTATCGCCAACACAAGTGCATTTCATTAAGCAATTCAACTTTTTTTACCATTAAGTGAAGCCAAATTATAGGCTCTTGACCCATACTTGTGTGAAACAATGTATGGTCTGATCCAATTAGGGGAAAACTTTCCACATTGGCTCCTTTCTATAGTGGTGTCATTCTGATAAAGTTACAAGAACACAAACATTACCGTTGTGTTAGGAATATGGGATGAGATTAAAAAAGAAAAGAAGAGTGAGAATTTCCTATTAAGAAAGTGAATGGTATGCATTTGAGATGAATAAATTGTCCCCTAGAGGGACAAGATAAATCAAGATCATATAAGATGACTTGAGTAAATATTATGAAAAATGCTTCGTAATGGTGGGATTAAAGCCATGGTGCTTCCAAATGGAAACATAGATATGGCCACAAAGGTGGTCGTAGGAAGAGGGGATGAAATTATGATTGGATAAACCGAGATAGATGAGATAGGATGATGCTGAATATGGAAAGGAACTAATCTGTGAACAGAAAAGTCCTAGAAAGAAGTCCCCCTAGCGTAGGAGGATAAATCGATGAAGATGAGAAGAAATATGCTAAAGGATTGATAACTAGGGAAAGATGTTCCCCCAGCAAAAGGGATACGATAAGATAATGTATGTCAAGAATATGGTGTATTAAGGAGAATAATATTTATGAATAAGGGAATACCCTCTTTAAGAGGCGTGATAGGAGATGATGTAGATGGGTGAAGAGGCCTAAGAGGGTGATCAGATAGAGATGTGGTAAAAGTGATTGGAAGTGCTATGGATGAATTAGTAGATAGAGAAGGTGAATCATCGAGGAAGTCCCCTCACTCAATAAAATTGTGGACAATGGTCGAAGGGCCTTATAATGCTCGATGTCACGTCTGGAGTGCAAGAATAAACACGAGATGCAATACGGATCAAACCATGAGGGTTTAGATGGTCCAAGTCAAAGTCCCCTGATAATTTGGAGCTTGATGAAAGAAGTCTTATGTAAATATTGGAGGACCTTGGCATATGCTTCTTTTTGGCACCAAGGAATGTTCTATAAAGTTCTACAAATGGCGATGGTGAAGTTGGATTGGGTCAAGGTCTAGGTGTTCTAGAATAAGACGTAGTGGTGGATGATTTAGGAATGGATGACCCAATAATTAGAGATATTGTTTATGATGGGGCTAGACCTAGGAGGGAATTACATGGCTTGGATTTGGATTGGTTGATTAGTCGTGATGGAGGAGGGGGTCTGAAGATAGAGGGATGGGACCCTAGGATGGAAGATGTAGATTTGGTCTTGATAGCAGGGATGTTGATCTTATTTTGACGATGCTCGAGGATTGTTGTGGGAGGATACCAAGGTTGTTAGATTTGGATTTTTGAGGAGTTCACTTTTGAGGGATAAAAATGATTATGATAGGTGGATCAAAAGTTGGGGTTGTGGCTGATGGAGGAAGTAATTTTTACCTTGTTTTTTCCGAGAGAGGATGGGAACTAGTTCAATGTGGGAATGTCGGTGGTGTGGATAAAACAGGAGGATTACCTATGGTGGCTACAAGTTGAAGTACTCTCAATATTTCTCAAATTATGTAGCTGGTGTATAAGAAGAAGGAGATAATGGGGATGTGGTCATGATAGTTGATGCAATAGGTCTAGGAAGAAGCACGAGAAAAGAGGAACCGGTATAGAATCCAAGGAAAATATGATATGTAAATTTGTAAGAGATGTGGATGGGGAACATGCTATGATGTACTAGTTTGAGTAGATTATGGCATGAGGTCGATAGTAGGATTAGATTTGGATATGGAAATAGAAAGGGGTGTTTGGATCATGTGGTTAATAACATCTATGTGATACGATGTAGATGGTAGATGTGTTTGTTTAGAGATGGAAGAAGGATGAGTGTCAACTATATTTATTTTGGGCATCTCAAGAGGCACATAGGTTGATTAAGGAGATGTGACAGGTGTGCTAAAAGATGTGGATGTGGGAATAGTAGATGTTGGAGGACTAGATGACATGGTAATTGGTAGGGAAATATGTGATAATGATGTCATGGTATACTAGGGTGGACTCATGGATGTGGAAGAAATAATCATGGTGACAGGTGTGTGTGGGAGAGATGTAGATAATGGTCTAGGTATGACAGACATGGATAGAGAGATAGGTGCATTAAAGGATGGTACAGATGTGGTAAGAGTAGGAATTATTGTAGATGAAAGAGAAGTAATGGAGGTTAAGGTGGTAGGTAATGGGATCATGGATATAATGGATGTGAGAATAAACCTTGAAGGGGTAGTTGACACAATATCTAAGATAGGGGTAGATGATTAAGATGGTAAATTAGATATGGGAGAAGGTGTCGATGTATGGTGTTGATTGACAATGGGTTGAATTGATGTGATGTAGAATATGAAGATGAATTTGTTGTTGTGGTTTAGGAAATGGTTGTTCTAAAATTTCAAATGGTGAAGATGGGATTGTTTGGGGGCATATAGGACTAAGGTCATAGTAAGATGATGGGGATGGAGCAAGAAGTGAAAGATATAATACTAAAGGGTCATAAGGGATGTCCCTAAGTGAGTCAAATATGTCAAATGAAGGAAACATCATAAGGTGAAACATGATGTGTTATTTGATACCTACGGAGGAGGAAATCACGAGATGGGTTTCTCATGGGGAATATCCATAAGTGAAGTGGGTATGATGATTTCGGATGATCCAATGAGGGTATGAGGTAATGGAGACAAATATGGTGGGGTATAAATAGAAATGGTGTAGATTGATGGGGTTAAAGGTGATGGATGTAAAATAGGGGCTATTGGTTGATGTGGTAAAAAGAAGAGGGTTTATGGTGGAGATAATCATAGATAAGACTAGAATCTTGTTTGGAAACAACCAAGGGTTTGGATGGGGTCGTAGTGGACTGCTGAGAACTACTAGAGGAAATTTGGATCCATTATTAAATAGACAAGTTAAGAAAAAAATTCCCTTTATGTTTTGATTAATATTGTGGAAAAGAAAAGGGAGATGGATAACAAATGACCGAGAATAAGGTGATCTATGTTTGGTTTCAAGTAATTTTTAGCTGGGAAATGTATGAGGTGGATTTTTGTTGGGTGACCAAATCCCAATTAGTCTACCAAGAAAGGGAATGTTTTGATGTGTTAATTGATTAATGTCATTTTGGTTGTGTGTGAAAAATGTGAGATGTATAATATTGAACCCCTAATTATACTATATGAGCAAGAAGGATACAAAAAAGAAGGATTTTTCAAGGCTAAAATGAAGTGTTATTTTTTTTATGAGGACCCAAATAGGAAGGGAAAGTATGATGCAAAAGCAGAAAATAGGGAAAAGATGAATACATGGATATCACTTTTCCTATTTATCGACACTATTGAGTGATGAGCGATCCAAACCATGAACCCAATTTGAACAAGTAATAAAGTGAAGCCTCACTCTGCAGTGTTAGTAGGAAAAAGAAATATAGAAAAGAAAGATACCACATAAAAGGGTCCCACCAAGCGTGCTAGGAATGTTGTCCATTTGTTTTGGTAATCACATTAATGCCTTTGGATAGTAAAGAAACTAGCAACTCATAAATGATGGAGGGTTCATCTTACCTCAGAGGTGATACGGGCACTACATGGCTGATTCTTGTTGCTTCAACTTGATATTCTTGCAAATAGTAATGAAAATGATTTTGATTATATAGAAATATGCGAGATGATTCTGAATATGCGGACCCAAGAATTGTTTAACTTAATTGGTGGATGTCAACCATGGTTTGTTTAAATAAAGTGAAATAAAAATGACAGAAATTGATCTAAAGCTAATTAGATGGAAATGAATATGAATTGATTATTACGGCTTATGTCATTGGTGACCTACATTGTTTAGAGGTAGGTTCACGATGACCTAGGAGGATGGATATGAACTTGTAGATGAAATATGCAAACCTACAAGGTTTGATAGTGACCTAGAAGTTGATCGGGACTGTAACTACTGTAAAAGGATCTACGAAAGCAACATAGGCAAGGAAGTAGGATATAGGATGGAAACAAGAAGTTGGCACAAATTAATGGATAATCAGGTCTCGGTCAATAGAGACTAGGGTGGATCAACGATGACCGTAGCAAAAAGTGCAAAGACAAGGATGAGAAGATAAAAATGGAAACATGTAAGCAAAAGGGGCTATAAGAGAAGGATGCTAAGTGTTTTTAAAGTTTTTTTATACCTGCAAGATGTTAAAAACAAAGCATATATGATAATATGATAAAGATACAGAAAGGGATATGATAATGATAAGAAGATCTCACAAATGATGATCGTGGGTGATGCAAACACACTAGAAAGATGTCCAAGAGGTCTGTGGATGTCTTAGAACTACTCAAGCATGAGGAAGGATGCTCAGTGAGATCTAGCTTGAGCATGACATGTATCTTATTTTTGATGGTGAATAGAAGGAAAAAAGCTAGTTTTAAAGGGGTCGACGGTGACCGGTGGTCGCCACTGATTGTGGGGAAAGTTTCCCCTTTGGGCATGATTTTTTAGTTTTGATGGGATTTTGGTGTTTTTAAGGATTGGCCAAATGCTTTAAAGCATGTAGGTGGGATTGGGTTGCTTGGGGATGAATTTAAGTTAGTTAGGGCATAAAAATAGATAGGATAAAAGCTAGAAAAGCAAGGTGATGTGTGTAGGATAAAAGCATCCTAATTAGAAGGTTGGTTAGGGAAATGGATGAAGATTAATTAATTAATATGAATTAATTAATTAATGGGCATAAAGATTAATGTGGATGGGATAATTGGGCATGTAAGATATTAAAATGATTAATTAATTAATTTCACTTGATTAATTAAGGAGGATTGGGAGGAATCTAATTAAATAAGGGGTATGATTGGATACATATGTGCAAGTTGGTGATGATGGTATAGGTACCAAAATTAGGTATCTATAACTATGGTCCGCTATAGGAATTATAGCTTTAGATAAGAAAACAAGTAAGTTTTATACTAATTTTAGTTTGTATAATAAATTTGATCCACACAATATTGTGGTGGATTACAATGCTCTGCATAAGGAATTTTTCGAGTAGAGTTTCATATTCTAGAATTTGAGCAATAGATAATTAGCGTGCTTAAAGATATTAAGTAGGGTTTTTCTAAAAGCATGAAGGAGTATGACATGTGATTAAATAATTTTTTTCCAAATTATCTTATACCATTTATCCAAGTTAGCATGCATAGTTGTTTGTTGGAGGGTTGATGACTCTTTTCCAAAGATCCTTATCTCATAAGACATATATTGATCCATTTGAGGTGTTGGAGTCACTCTACCATTTGAGGCTATTAGAAGTGTTGATACTGGGGTGAGCCCATTCTTAGAGGTGCATATCATAGCTATGTAAATTTTTTTTGGAGAATCTTTCTTCCAATTCAGCTTATGAGACGCGCAGTAGTATATGGTGTACATATTGTGAAGTTGAGGGAAATATAATTATAGTCGTCTATGTAAGTTAGTGCACACATTGTTACTAGATTGTGAAGTATGTCACCTAAACCTTGATTTCCTTTCCTCTTTTAATAAATAGGTTCTTCAAGTCTCTAACAATAAGACAAGTGAGGATCCCAACTTGGAGATCAAAAACAAGGGTGGACAAGATCCAAAATATTTTATTTTCGAAGATTTTTTTTTGGAATAGGTTTAAAGCGCGGCTTGAAGAGAATAGGGTCCTATTAAACCTAAAGGCTTGAAAGGAAATAAAATAGTTTGATATTTGATAAATCTAATATCAGATGAAATCTTGAATGTAAAACAAATATTCCAAAAATACTAGGAATAAAAGATTGGAATGAAAATGGTTTCACTAATAAAGGTTGAATCTTCAAAAGGGATGCCTTCAAAATATGGTAAAAAGGAAGATGCCAATGGTGAGAATCTAATTAATGTTGATACTCCTAATAAAAAATAGGAAGACCTAATAAAATTGAATCAAGGAAAAGGAACACCCAGAAGGATATAGATTCAGGGAAACAAACTTATTTAGATCAAAAATTCTTTAGGAAAAATATATTCAATCGTATAAAATGAGTTGCATCTCTTAGAATGGAAGATAGCTTATAAAACTGAAAAAATGGAGGATCCTTAAAGATTTGATATAAATTCAGAATCTAGATTTAATAGTGGTTCAAGAAATGAAAATGAAGGAGGAAATTTTTCTAAATTCTTGTAAGTTATTTTGGAAAAAATCAAAGGCCTTTGTTGTTAGTTCTAATGGTACCTCTGGAGGGTTAAAAATTATATGGAATCCATCCACCTTTGAGGGATCTCTCTTAATAAAAAGAGGCAATCATATGGCGGTCATGATGAGAAACTTGGGAAATGGTAAAATATGGGTTCTCTCTAATATTTATGCCCCTACTCTACATAAGGAGAGGAAAAAATTGTGGCAACATCTCCTAAAATTCAAAAATATCATCTCTAGATTAGATTGGCTTATGGTTGGATATTTTAATACTTTGATTTCTCCCTTGGACAAAGAAGGAGGATCCATGGATTATAAAATTAGGATGGAGGATTTTAATGAATTTATTCTCACTTCTAATATTTTGGATATAGATCTAAAGGGTAGTAAGTATACTTGGTGAAACAAAAGAGTTGGGTCCCAAATTTTTTTAATTAATACTTGATAGGTTCTTGGATTTCAAAGAAAGGTTAAAGAAGGATATGTCTTTATCTTATCTTCTTAGGATTGAATCTGATCACAACCCAATTATTTTTTACAATAAAATACCATAAAAAAGAAGAAAAATTCTTTTAGATTTGAAAAAATGTGTCTTCAAAGTGAGGAGATAAAATATCTCATTAACGAATGGTGGAAATTAAATGTTCAAGGAACTACTATGTTCAAATTATCCAAAAAGTTGCAAAATGTTAAAATGAATCTAAAAAAAAGGAATACAAAACACTTTGGGAACATCTTCCAGAATAAATCTGAACTAAAAATGGACATATTTAATATTTAGATGAAGAGCGAAAGGTGTGATTCAAGCACAAAAATGGAAGATTATGAAAAAGAAAGAATCCTTTTGTCAGAATACCATAGTATCTTAGTGAAGGAAGAGACTTTTTAAGGAAAAAATCGAGAATAACTTGGCTCAAAGAGGGTGACAAAAAAACAAGATTTTTTCACTTGACCACTCTCAAGAGAAGGAGCTTCAATAGAATTGACAAAATCATAAAAACAGAGGGGCCAATTCCGGAAGATAAGGAAGAGATTAAAGATTAAGTTATTTCTTTCTTCAAAGACTTATTAACTAATCAAAATAGTCCTAATTTGGAAAATAAATGATTTTCTTAATTGCATTCCTACCTTGGTGTATACATAAGATAGAAAAATTATTTCGATAACTTCTTCTATTGAAGTGGTTGAATTTATGGTCAAGCACCTTAGTTTTGATAAGTCCCTAGGCCTAGATGATTTTTAGACTTTGTTCTTTTAGCACTTTTGGGAAATAATTAAAAATGATGTCTATAAGGTAGTGGAAGAATTTTTCAACCATAAAAAAATGCTTAAAGACATGAACTACAATTTTTTGGATCTTGTCCTAAAATGTGGAAATGCTATGGAATTCAAATACTTTTTCCCTAATTCTATGTAATATAAATCTTAAAATCTGCACAAATAATCGGCCATGTGGCTGCAACTACTCATTCCTTCCATTATTTCTAAAAAAACAAGGGTTTTTGTAATAGGATGAAAAATTCAAGATGGGATCATTACTATTAAAGAGACTATTCACTCATAAAACTTATTAAATTTTTTTCTTTGATTCTTCAATTAAATATGGGTAAGGCATTGACAATTTTTTCGTGGAGTTTCCTTAATAAAATTCTAAGAAATTTTGGAATTGACTATTATTTTGGAGTTTGGTTAAGGCTTGCATCTCAAGTACTTAGTTTTCTATATTTCTCAATGCCCCCCACCGTGGTTTCTTTCTTATTTCACAAGGTTTGAGGAAAGGGGATCCACTTTCCCCTTTTCTTTTTATTCTCATGGTTGAAGCTCTTAGTAGGAGACTTAATTTTGAAGCTAATAATGGAGTGATATAAGGTATATATATCCAAAAGTGGAGTGAATAATGTATCACACTAACATTTTATCGATGACATGATATTAGTGGGAGAACACACGATCCCGAGAAGAAAAGGATTTTAAAACGATGTTAGATGACTACATGGAGGTTTCTGGGCAGCTTGTGAACTACAGAAAAAGCTCCATTTATTTCCTAAATACTATGGATAGTAGGAGCAATAAGATTTCTGAAATTCTTGGATGTGATATCAAATCTCTTCCCTCCTTCTATTTGGGTATGCCTTTAGGAGATAAGAGACCCCTTAGTGGGGAATGAAACTTCCTAATCGAAAGGTTTGAAAATAAATTGGCAAGTTGGAAAGAAAATCTTCTATCACAAAGTTGGGAAAATCACACTTCTTAAAATTTCCCTTCAAAGTCTCTGGTGTACGTGATGTCTCTTTATCGGCCCCTTTCAATATTCTTTGAAAAACTTGAAATTTTGAAAAATGTTTTCTATGGAGTTGAATTGAAAGTAAGGATCATATTAATTTGGTGGCATCGAGAAGAGTGTACAAACTAAAAAAAGATTGGTCGTTTAGGCCTAAGAGACTGAATTAAAATGAACAAATCTTTATTACCCAAATTGGTTGGAGACTAATTTGTGAAGAAGGGGCTTGGACAAGGATCTTACAAAATAAATAATGGGAGGATTCCAATCATGAGAGATGGATTTTTAAACCTTTTGCTTTTAATGGGTAAAGTATTTGGAAAGCCATATACTGGGCTAAGGAAACTATAGAAAAAGGTTACAAATGGAAAATAGGAGATGGCACTATAATTCTATTTTGTAAAGAAAAGTGGGCTGAAACTTTAAGTTAGAAGATAAATTCCCTCTAATATCTAAGATGTTGGAAGTGAAATATGGGATTATGGTTAATAACTACTTATCGTAACAATGGATTTTTAGTATTGAAACATATGGAGTTGGATAAATAGGGCCTTATGGGGAAATGGAAAGATTCAATGACTTCCTTCATAACTAGTTATCCTACAAAAAAATGATCAAGACATAATAGTTTGGTATAATGAAGAAAATGGTATTTTCTCAGTCAAATCTATCTATGCTCAATTTTTTGAGGGAGAGGTTAGTGAGGATGATGCATTAGCTAGAAAAATTTGGAATAAAAATATCATCCCTAAGGTTATCATGTTCGGATGGCTCATGGTGATCATTAAGATCCTAGCTGTTGTCAATCTTACTAAAATAGGTTTTCACATGGTTAACATATGTGTATTATGTGAAAACAATATAGATACAATCAATCACTTGTTTATGGACTGTATTTTCTCTCTCCAAATTCTATCTGCTATTCTTGCTTTGTTATTAGTTAATTGGGTAAGCCCAAAACAAGTCAAATCTACTTAGGTGCAATCTTGCTTTTCTTTCAAGAGCCAAGGTCTATAGAATCTTTCGATCATGAGCCTTGGACACCTTTGGTGGGAGGTATGGAAAGAAAGGAATAGGAGAATTTTCAAAGGGAAGAGTCTTTCAAACAATCTTATTTCTAAAATATGTATACAAGTTATTAAGAACAATTTCTCTATCCTTAAAAATAATGAATTGGAAATAGTGGGAAGAGAAAAACATATTTTGGGTAAATGGCTTCTCACATGCACTATTCAGCCAACAATAAGTAATCCAAGAGAAGTAATTAAATGGATAAATCACCCATAAGGTTTCATAAAGCTAAATTTTGACGGAGCTGCCAAGGGAAATCCAGGGAAAGCAGGTGGAGGTGGTATTTTTTGGGATTTCAAAGGTAACTTTATTCTTTCCTACTTTAATTTGGGATTAGAAATGAACCATGTGGCTGAGGCAAAGAAGATGTTTTAGAGATTTAAGCTAGTGGAAGATAGAGGTTTTAAATCCTTGATTGTTAAAGGTAATTATATGAACATAATATCTGGCATGCAAGGTAAAAAATCATTGGCTATAGAAGATTTTATAAAGAGTTCCAAAACAATAATTTCTTCCTTCACTTCCATATCTTGTAAACATATATACCGTGAAGGAAATAGTATGGCTGATATCTTTTTAAACAAGGGTGTGGTGGTTAAAGATTTTAATGTGGTTGATAATTTAGCTAGTTTGGATTAATATACACTTTGAATCCTTGAAGAGGATTTGTGTCCCCAAATCCATGCCCCTAGCATGATGAATACTAAGAACTATGAGGTTGATAAGAAAGAGAATATGGAAATAATAGTATTACATGTTGTACTCGTACCAAATATTATGTCTCATTACTCCGAATTTGGGAAATATGGTGCATATCTTCTAATTATTTTCTTGGTAATATCTATCCTAAGTTGTGATCTTGATCCTAAGTTGTGAAATTAGTACGTCGAGGAGTCAAGGAATGGAAAAAAATTATTGGAAAGATAGTAAGAAGGGCCTTAATAGAATAATGTGGGGATTTAGTGATAAGAGAGCTAGTTTCCATGCTAGAAATCTTGAAGGAGGTTCTTCTGTTTGTTAGATAATGCAAGGTTGTTAAGGTTTTTTAAAAATTTCTATGGGTATGATGAAGATTTGAGTGCGCATGTTTCTAGCTCATGGAATAAAGGCCAAGTTTGTGTTTAGAGTGTCTCTTTCATAATTTCACCAAGGTTTATTTCCAAAGTTACTGGTTTTTCTCTTGATGGTATGTGTGTGTAAAAATCCAAATGGGATTATAGCCTAGAAGTGGACCATTTTATGTAAGGCAAGGGAACTTTAAAGAAAAATTGAATATAATTAGAGAGAGGATTTACCTTCCCCTTATGATGAAATTACCATTCTATTTATGTCATACATTACGTTTGAAGGTCGCTTAAAGGTGGTTTATGGTTATGTTGGAAAGAAAAATTTTCATGAAAAAATTGGTGGATTTATTTCCAACGCTCACGGGAATCTAAGTCCCTCTACTTAATCAATGCAACTTCCATATATGCATGTATGAATAAATGTGGATTTTCTGGGTGGCCTTGTAGTTGAGGATCCAACATGGGCACTCCATTGACCTTGCGGAAAAGCTAGAAATTTCTTGCTAGAGAGGACTTTGTCAACAGAGTGAGCGAGAAAGGGAGTGAGAATATAAAGATAAGACAACTAATGCGGAATATAGAAAATTAGAGTCTTGCATACATCAATTAGAAGATTCATCACATGCATTAAAAATAACAAGAAAACAACCCTACAGATGACAACAAGATGAGATATTATTGAGAACTCAATGTTTATAAAATATCCTCATCAAAATGAAGGCATGAAACTCCTTCTTCTTGCATTGATCCTCAACCAAAATTTCTACATAGTATGGAAATAAAAGAAATTTGAGAGTGGGGGAAAGGGAATAAAATGGCTATCTCCTTTGTTATCTATAAGTACAATGCACTCTTGAGTTTGCAAAATCAATCACCAACCCTTTGAAATGGGAATGGATTTACAATTTATAGGAAGAAAAATGACTCTTCACATAATCCCCAATAAATCTTCGTATGTCTCAACATGACTTAAGACTCTTCACCTTCCTAGGAAAACATTAAGTCCCCTTTTATAACATAAGGGTGACTTATTACATTAGAAACATTAAGACATATAAAAATGTACAACCCCAACGCAAAATTAGAATATTGGAAATTGAGATAAAGTTGGGGGAAGAGGAGAGAAATAGAGAGAGAGAGAGAAAGAAGAAGAAGGAAGAATCCTATCAATGACAAAGAATACGCCTCTAACAAATTCCATTGATCCTTCTAGATGAGTAAATGGAATGCTTTAATGTGATGAATTTTGAATCCCTAAACCCTTTCCACCTTGAGAAAATCCTTTAGATGAATCATGGATGTTTGCCAAGTTGAATGAAATTTTCCACCTATGACCACAACTTCCACCCTACGCATGATATACCTGTGACCCGAACCATGTAGTGAGTGTTGAAAGACACTATCGGGTTCCTTGGGATGGATGTTGAATTCCCTGTGATAAATTCCCATGGAAGATCCTGAATGATAACCCCCTTATGTTCCATTATGCCAAAACTTCCCTTTTGAGTGGTATTTACCTATAGTAGTAGGTGTCCATATGGGCAACTTATGATTTTTTGTAAGAGGTGATTTTTGCATCTTCTTAATGATCCCGATGAGATGAACTTCTTGATTCACTCCTATGCACACTTCCCTCACCTTGGACACTTTTTGGGGTGACTTACTATTTTTAGTAAGCACCCATATAGGGAACTTAATATTTTTAGTAAGTGGTCATTTTCATTGTTTTTTACTCTGAACACTCATTCTAACTTCTTGGTGACCTTCGATGCACATTATCTTTATTGCAGTCACTTTTGATGAAGACTTACCAAAGATAACAAGCATATGTAGGAAAGCTTACTATTTTTGGAAAGTGGCTTTCTAGTGCTTGGTTTGTGATGGAACATATTTTTTGGACTCGGCTCATCGTCGTGGTCATGTCCTTCGAATTTCACTTGATTTCACCCACTAGAATGCTTGGAAATAAAATTTAAAATTTTCACCGAGGCGGTGGCTTTGAGCACAAATCTCCCATGACGGCCATCAATGGAGCTTGAAATTTTCAATTCTTTTTTTGTCTATGATTGTGATGAGATCGGTTTTTTGCGATAGTTTTTCATTTGGAGTCTGTGTGCAAGTTTTTAGCTTGTTTCCATCACCAGATTGATGGGAAATTTGATGAATGTGAGCTAGGGCATGAAATGGGATTTTTATTGGAACAAATGATTCAAGGAACCATTCAACCTCCTGTTTGTTGCATCTTGATCATCTTGAAAAATGTGGAAGTCTTGAAATACGACATCTCAATCTGACTTGTATTTTGCAAGATATGAAGATTTTTTGATTGGAAGACTTCGTGGTTATTTGTGAAAATCTTCATTTTCTCTTTGTTCTTCATTTCTTCGATCCATTTTTTCTTTTGAGATATCTACATTTTCAATGTGAATAGATATTTGATGATTTGGTGGCCATGGTGGAGCTGGTATGAAGAAAAAATGGTGGATTGTATGTGTGGAGAAAAATAGTGCTTAAAGGTTGTAATGTTGTGAAGGAGAAATGAAATGGAGAAAAAAATGGCTAAGTGTCAGATTTAAAGCATTTGAAAAATGCATATCAGGGAGTGGGGAACATTTTTATGTCCCCTATGTCCATCAAGAATTAAGGGACAAAGGGGACATCAATTTTTAGTTCGCGCCTCATTGTGACAATTGGCGTAGAAATCAATGGTGAGCACTTTAGTGAAAAATCTTCTTTGGAAGCACGGGGGCCTGAAACTTGGTCATATGAAGAAACATAAGGAATTCCTTTGGCTTGGTGAATTTTCATGTCCCTCATGTACATTTCGAAAAAGGTAAACATGGGACATCAGTTTACACATCACGCCTCCATGTGACATTTGACATGATCTAAACAATTGAGGGGATGAGCTCTGGAAAGCACGTGGGGGCTGAACTGGCGATGCAGAGGGTTCCATGGGTGACCAAAGGGAAAGATAGGTCTGGAAGAAATTTTATGTCCCTCATGTTCCTTTGATAAAAGGACAAAAGGGACATCAAAATGCACTAAGCTCCTAAAGCTGACAAGTGTCTACTTCAAAAATTGACTAAGTATGAGACTTGAGAATAAACTTTTGAAGGCCATATCTGGAGTCCCGATGGAGTTTTTTGGAAAATGTTTATATGAATTTGACTTAAAATGTCCTTTTAAATCCAATGGTTAGTGTATTAGTTCTTTTTCCCTTAAAATTCTTATTTTTGATCGGTCCCTTACCTATCCATGAGAAAAGCTGCTGCCAGACCTATTGTGTTAGGGTGTTGTGGAAGGTTTTATTTCACCATATTGTATGGAGTTGAATTAAATTTTTAGTGTATTTTTATCTCCTAACTCCATCCAGAGATCTTGGGATCAATTCTGAATTTCGAGTATGTTTT
This sequence comes from Taxus wallichiana var. yunnanensis, assembly GCA_018340775.1. Lineage (NCBI taxonomy): Eukaryota > Viridiplantae > Streptophyta > Pinopsida > Cupressales > Taxaceae > Taxus > Taxus wallichiana. The sequence goes on along the minus strand of CM031235.1, from coordinate 562,614,095 downwards.
TCACCTCGTGCACTATTTGTGCCTGTAAATAAAAGCGATTGAGACCTATTGTGCCAAGGTATTGTGAAAAATATGAATGGTCCATCATGTAGATGATATTATCATATTTATGATGAGTATTTTTTTCCTACTAACTCCTTATGGAGCTCCCATAATCATCGATGAAAATCAAGTACCTATTTTGACTACCTTCTCCTCAAAGGGGTTGAGACTTGGTCATATGAGAAACCACATGGAAATGAGGGGGAGGGAGATTTTTTGTCCCTTTCATCCATTTTTCAAAATGTAAGAATGGGACATAAATTTCAACTTCACACCTCATTGCGACACTTGGTGATCATCCATGTAGTGAGAGGAAAGGCTCCAACTAGCTCTGGGGGCTAAACTGGCAATCCATGAGGTCATGTTGGTGTTCCAGGGGCTAAAAAGGGCTACGTGAAATTTTTTGAACCCTTTGTAACTTTGAAAAAGGTACATAAGGGACATGAAAAATTTCCTTAACAAAAATCTTCCACGTGTCCCATAAAAATTTGACTAAGTGTCGAAGAGTGTATCTTGATAGATCGACTTGTGAAGGCTATATCTTGAGCTCCCAGATGAGATTTTGGGTACTTGTTTCTATAATTTTGACTAGAAAAGGAATTTTGAGAAGAATGGTGATTTTCCCAAGGATAAATTCTTACTATAAAACCTCAAAATGACTACTTTTTTTTCGGGACCTCTGACTTTGCGCCGGGGCGAGTTGCCTACAAAAAGTATGGGGTTTCGAGGAGTCCCATTTTTTCCATCATGTAAATCATTGAAAATAATTTCCATAGGTACTTTTTCGCTTCTAAATCACTATGGATCTCCTAAAATATTTATTTGAAGTTCAAGTCCCTTTTCACGATGCATGCTCATTCAGGCCCAAAACCCGCTTTCGTTGAATCGGCTCCAAAACCTCCAAAACTTCCATAAATCTTCAAAATCAGCCTCAAAATATATTTAGTAGTTGAATACTCCTCTGTGGGTATTTTTCACTTCTTTTAACTCCATGGGGGTGCGCTAGTATTGGGAAGGCCAGTGGTATCCCTTCCCAAATCTACCGAGAACTTGGTATTCTTCAAAAATTCCTAAAATCACCTAGGGGACTAAATATTCTTTCCTAAATCACGAATGGGAATTAGATTGAAATAAAATTGAGTAACATTACAGAATGAGTATGTCTTGGTGTTAAGGATGGGTAGACCTAGGGTGTCCTAGAAATGTAAAATTTGAAAAAATTGACATAGGGGTATCGTTGTCATGCTTGAAAATTGGAAATTTTCTTGTTGCACATTTACATGACAACATGTTACCATTTCCCTTTGCTAAACCATATTTTAAATGTTATAGTGTATAATTTCCAAAATTTTCTTTATATTTATCTAGCTAATTATGTTGAGTAGGTTCATAAATGTCTGTTTACCTTTACCCTACATCAAGGTCTTCTTAAAGCCCTGATTAAAACAAGGACTCCCAAAATTGGGAAAAGTGAAAAATTTGGTGCAAAGTCAGAAACCCCTAGACTAGAGGATGATGGTAAATCAGTGGCTTAAATAATGAGATCTAGTTTGGCTAAGGAAAATGAGAGGAAGTAAAGGAAAGTGGAAGATTATTCTGGTAAATAGGAAAATATTGAAGTTAGCTCTGAGTTTGGGGATCAGGAAGAGGGTTTTGACCAGATGGATAGTAGTAGGGTTGGGAAAAAGGAGAATCAAGAGGATACTAGTAATTAATTGGTAGAAGATGTGGTTATGCCTCCCTTAATGATGGAAAAGGAATATAAACCTTAAAAACTCTCCCATAACACTAACGAGGATGTTGAGAGCCTTCATACTCTTAAATTTGCTTAGAAAAGATTATTCATTGCCCAAGATTCTACGGTGAAATCTAATTTTTTTAAAAGAGTTTGAAAATTTTAAATTGGATACGTACATTAACATGAACAATATCAGTATGGTGTCCATCAATTCAAGGAACTCCCAAAGAAAGTGGACAACCTCATTGTCATAGTGCTCGGTGAAGAATTAAAGAATGTAAATGAAATATGTATCTTTATGGAGCGAGAAATGTTGAAGCTGAATACATCATCATGAAAATTAAGGATGTGAACTATTTTAAATGTGAAGATCATTATTCATCATCTGAATTTCTTGGATTAAGCGATTCATACCATATACAAAGATAAACAGTTGGAGAAGGATGGAACTATGGCCAAAATAGAAATCATTGAACCAGATTATGAATATTGGAAGGAAACCATTACTAGACTGGTTAAAGAGTGGAACAATTGCATGCATACTATGGGAGACCTGATTAAATAATTATTGGTATTTGTGATTTTATGCCATGTGTTGAAGGTATCCTTTTAGCTCTGTTGTTTATTCTTTTGTTGTTACTTTCTAAGTAGTTAGTTTGGATTATGTTAGCTTATAATTTATCTATGTTTTTACTTTAACTTGGCTTCAATCACTATACCCTTGGCCTCATTTCTTGTTTCATGGAACTTCATATTTTATATGGGGTAGGGTCCCCTCAACCCTCCTTTACCTCTAATAAAAAAATGATGTCCGAGATTGTTCTGTTTTTGTAGCGTGTTATTCAGAAGAAGGTGTCCATGTATTTTAATATTTGAAAGTCGCATACTCAAGACATTGCTTACTATAAATTGATTGATCACATACATTAATACATTGAGATAAGATTGCTAGAGTAGTGTTACGAGTGGGTCAAAGGAGCAAGAAGAAAAAATAATGAGGTGCAAAACAATGGAAATAACAAGAATAGAGGCTTCCAACAAGGATATAAAGGTTAAGGTTACGGTAGTGTTAGAGGTAGGTTCATGTGACAAACTTGTTATTATTGTGGTTCCCCTTATCATTATCATCATGACTTCCCTTAGACTATAGTTTCCTCAAGGTGTTTGAAAGAACACGAGTTAGAATATTATCTAGAGTTGTATGAACACATGTGTAAGACTCAAAAGAGCAAGAAGAAAGAATAAAAAATAATGAGGTGCAAAACAATGGAGATAACAAGAATAGAGGCTTCCAGAGGAGGATATAAAGGTTAAGGTTATGGTGGTATTAGAGGTAGGTTCATGTGACGAATTTTTTATTCATGTGGTTCCCCTTATCATTATCATCATGACTTCCCTTAGAATACGGTTTCCTCAAGGTGTTTGAAAGAACACGAGTTAGACTATTATCTAGAGTTGTATGAACACATGTGTAAGACTAAAAGAAGGAAATGGGTGCAAGAATGATTAAGGTACAATGATTTGTTAATGATCAATTGATTCCTAAGAAAACAATTGATAATTCTTTATAGACGATGATGAACACCACATGTGGTGATGCTTCGTGCACATGCAAGTATTTGAAGGCCAAAAATATCATCACACACAAGGAATTAATACATGATAATTATTTAGATGTTGTGCACGAGAAGAAAGTCTACCAAGATACCATGGGATTCATTAGGGACCTTTAGGGAGAAATATAATGCTTGAAATAACATGTGTGTGAGAGGGAATTATAAAAGAATGTTGAACTCCCTTAGAAGGATACGGATGACTTGAAAGAGGTGTGTAGTATCTTACACCAAGTATACCATAATTCCTTTATTAGGGGAATGGATACACGTAAAGTCTTGTGTATTTGGGTTGAACACGAGAGGAAGATACTTCATGTGAACCTACCACCTCGGGACAATGAATTTCAAAAGGATATTACACACGATGTAGTAATGTATGGGTGATTATTATGAAATATTCTTATTGACACAAGCACGAGAGGTGAATGTGTTGATTCTTGATGGATGGAATCAGATGGGTACACCAACATTATAGCCATGTTCAAATATTTTTATATGGAAAAAAGTAGGGCTATGCCTATTGTGGTACTAAAGGATGCATCCATTACAATTTAGGTAGCCAATTTTATTAGGGACTTTAAGGTATTAGAACTTCTTAAAGTAGAAAACTTCCTAGCATTACTTGGGAAACCTTGGTGCTATGCAAACAATGCAGATTTGTTCTTTAAAAAAGTACATCAGTCTTAGAATGATAAGGAGCATGTAATTATAAATTTATTTTAAAAGAAGGTAGAGCCTTATGTTTATCCCTTGAGTGAAGAAGAGATTAATCACATTTACTTACAGACGATTACACACGATCCGGAGAATTTATAACCATCAAAGGAGGGTGTGCCTCATTGGGAAGATGCATAGTCTATAAGTGACACTACTAATGTTTCTTTTGATAATGGGAACATGACACATATCAAAAATTTTAGGCACAATTTTTAAGGAATGGTCAAGAGGATTATCATGCCACACATGGTGAGACGGTTAGGATATACTCGAGTACCAAGGTATCTTGGTGAAGGGAATCATAATACATTCTTACACACCATGGAAATTCAAGTAAAAGAATGAGGGAGATACTAGAAATATCTTGGTCTATACATTTCACAAGATAGAAGTGCCTTTGGTGGGTGATAGATAGAGATGGCCTTTTGGAGTGGCGAAGTGAGAATCACCTTCTTCACCGGAGTTTACTAAGAGCAATGTACCTACACAAATTTGTAAATTTCATGGGAAGTCGCATACCTCTCATCACGTCCATACTTGTGAGAGGCTATTAGCATAGGGCCAAGAGGCTTACAACCATAACTTTGGGTACATAATTTTTATTCCACATTATATAGATATGCACACATGTGTTGTGTCCATGTAGAACTAAAAAGGAGAGCATGAATTGGCATGAGATGACCATAAGCTGCTATCCAAACCTTTGATTAATTTTTTACTAAGCGTCTAGTCCATGAAGATGTGTGGATAATGAAGTGCATCACAATAGGGGATAACGTGAAGGTAGAAGAACTCATGTTGAAATTTTTGGTTGACCTAATATCAAGGCACACCTTAATATTGAGGAGATAAAAGAAGTATAGATGGTTTGTGCACGGAAAGAAGAGGAAAAGAATAAATTATTATACATGATTGATGACTAGGAAGTTGAAAATTTTGATGTTAGCCACATTGAATTTGCATGTAAGGTAATGGACACTACGAGATGATAAGGTGCACACGTACTATATTCCTCGAAGATAAATAAGGTTAACATTGGTACTAATGATGAGTCAAGGAAGTGATTATTAATTATTACTTGTCATAGAAAGAAGTAACAAATATTATTGAGCTCTTGGGTGACTTTCGGGACTTATTCTCATGGGGTTATCATGAGTTAAATGGCATATATCCTTCTTTAGGTGAGATGAAGGTCAATCGAAAGAATGTGTGTCTGCAGTTAGGAAGAGGCCATATAGGATGAATCCTAATCTACAAGTAAAGGTGAAGGAGGAAATGGATAATATGATCAAGTATGGAATAATTGATCCTATTGAGAATCTAAAAGGGTTATCCCCATGGTTATAGGCATTAATAAGGATGGCGGGATAAGGATTTGAGTATATTACGAGAGAAATCAATGCTTCATGTGTTATAGATCCTTTTCCCACCCCTTTCATAGAAGAAATCCTTGAAGGAGTTGTTGGGTGCGAGATATATTCTTTTACAAATGGTTTTTCAAGATATCACCAAGTGTGCATTGCAATATAAGATTAGTAGAAGACAAATTTCACCAATGAGTTGTTGGGTTTGAGATATATTCTTTTACAAATGGTTTTCAAGATATCACCAAGTGCACATTACAATATAAGATCGATGAAGACAACTTTCACCAATGAGTAGGGAAGTTTTGTATATAAAGTTATGCCCTTTGGGTTGAAACATGCATGATAGTATTCTCACGTATTATTGTGCAAGACTTACAAGACTTTATTCATAAATTATTTTAGGTATATTTAGATGACAATAAAATATATGGTTTTGTTAAAGACCATTTTGATAATCTAAGGCATATGTTTGAGAGGTGCGGGGAAGTTGATCATCTCTCTCAACATTAAAAAGTGTATCTTTTCTACTCCTTTTGGAACCTTACTTAGGCATATCATTTGAAAATAATGATCATTAGTTAATCCAACCAAGATTTGTGTAATATTGGGCTTAGAAGATCTTAACAATTAAAGTGAGATGCACTGATTCTTGGGACATACATGATATTAGATGAAAATAATCAAAATGTATGCAAATATTGGCATGCCCATGGAATATTTACTCAAGGCGAAATGGAAATTTTATTGGGGTGGTGTGTAAAAAACAGAATTCAATACATTGTAGGAAAGGCTAACTAGTACACTTGTTTTGTTCTTTCCTTCATGCAAAAACCCTTTCATGATCATGTTGATGCCTCGACATGGCGATTGAAACAAATTTGGCATAACCAAGGGAAGGAATTGTGGATCATCCTATTTTTTTATAAGAAGGAAGTTGACACCCACGAGAGGAGAAGATGGGGCTAAGAGGCCTATTGCCTTCTTTAGCATGGATTTACAAGTCTGCTGAGTTAAATTACACAATCATGGAAAAACAAGCATTTGCCTTGGTGAAAGCAACAAAGGTTTTTACACCTTATATGTTAAGTTCAAAAGTTGTTTCTTATATTCCCCACACGATGGTAAAAGACATCTTAACAAAGATGGAGATCTCAAGCAAAAGATGTAGATGGGTGAAAAAATTGTAGGAATATGACATGGATATCCAAACCACAAATTTGGTGAGAGTTTTGGGTCTTGCTAAGCTCATGGCTGAGAGTAACTTGCATATTATGGAAGTGAATGAAGTAGAGGAAAGAAACGGTAGATGTTCTTGAGAAATTGGTAAGCTCTGAGTGGTACAAGGATGTAATCTTTTAACTCAGACACCTATGTTGCCCTGATCATTTAAAGAAAAATAAGAAAAGAGCCCTCAAATTGGCTTCTCAAAAGTACATCATTACTAACTTTGGGCTGGCTTGGAAGAACCCTGAAGGTGTCCTCTTGAAATGTATAACTGAAGATGAAGCTTCCAAAATAGTTTCTGATTTCCATGGGGGAGTTTGTGGAGGAAACTTTCTTTGGAAGGGTTCAATACATAAAGTTTTGAGAGTTAGTTATTGGTGGCCTACTCTCTTCAAAGATGCAACCCTTACGGTTAGAAAATTTGAAAGCTACCAAGTGTTTCTCTGGGAGAATGAAAGCTTTAGGCTCCCTTCCTTTGCAGCCTGTATCAATTGAAGCCCCTTTCAAAGAATGGGGAATAGACTTCATTGGTTAGATTTCAGACCCTTCTAGTGTTGGACATAAGTGGATTCTTGTAGCCACATATTTATTCACCAAGTGGGTAGTAGCAATCCCCACCAAGAAAGAAACACACCAAGTTGTTATGGACTTCTTGTTGAATCATATCATATGCGATTTAGTGTGCCAATCAAGATTATTGCTGATAATGTCATGTGTTTGAGCTAAACCCTTGATGGAAATATATACAAATTATGGAACCAATATGACTTATGCTTAAAACTATAACCCTCAAGGAAATGGACAAGCTAAGTCCAACAATAAGAGCTTTTGAAGTTCATTAGGAGAAATTTTGAGTTGGACAAGAGAAAATGGGGTGAACAACTAAAATTTTCATTTTGGGTTGATAGAATCACTACCAAAAGAGCTCTTGGTAAGATCCCATTTGATTTGGTGTATGGAATGTAAGCTCTGTTTCCCTTACATCTTCAATTATCTTCATTTCAGTGTTTTCAACAACTCTAAGATCAAGAGGTCATCAATATGAAGCAAGGATTAATCAAATTGTTGAGATGGATGAAGAAAAAAGAGCATCCTCCAAAGGCATGTTAGATTTAGAGAATTTGAAGATGTTGTTTGATAAGAAGGTCACTCCTAGGGCCTTCAATGTTGGAGATATGGTTTTGTTGTGGGATAATAGGCATGAAGATAAGGGCAAACATGGTAAATTTGATTAATTGTGGATGTGCCCTTACTCTATTGATATCAAAATTGGTGAGAATACCTTTTTCTCAAGGACTTAGATGGGGAATTTCTTGAACTTCTGTTAATGGTAGGAATCTGAAGCATTTCTTGGATTAATCCCCAAATTTGAGGTATGCACCACTTGTATAGTGTATAATCTTTGTTTTTTGGCTCTGTTTTTGCTTTTTTGTCGGTTTGTGGTTTTCCTGTTCTTGGTAGCCATTTTTTATCGATTGGGTCTAGTTTTTCTGCCCTACATTTTTGACATCGTTGCCCAATAGTTTTTTTGGAACCTTGTCTACTTCTTTTATTCTTGTGGCACTCATTGGGAGTGCCCATCCCTGAGCAGGAGCTGATGTTGGTTCCATTTTTGAGCCTGCAAGCTTTTGCCCTAATTTTCCTTCATTCTACATGCTCTGAAACATTTTTCTCTCAAATTAGTAGTGTAAATTTTCTCCTCTTTCTTGGATGCTTTTAAATGCACACAAACTTGTTGTTTTGCCCCAATTTGAAATAAATTTACATGTGAGTCTGTTTTGTGCACTAATTTTTCAAAAATCTGTGGGCTCTACCATTTTTCCTTTTTGGTCGATCATGGAAGTTTAAAATTGATCAATTTTCACTTGTATGCCATTGAAAATCCAATTCCATGATAAAAAATTCTTTAAAAACATGTTTCAGTTGGTTCAATTTCGAGAAATTTTTCGTCCTTAGTGAAAAAATTGAATTCTAGGGCATCCCTGGCATTTTCTGTGTTTTGACGATTAGTGGGCATCATTTTCCCATCAATTTCTTCTTCAGCATTCATCAACAATGTGGCTTGTTCTAATTGGACAAGGATCGGTGGGTCATTTCTAAAAACTTAACGTTTTTGTGATTTTGGAAAAATGTGCAAGTTGCCCCCGCAACTCGCAAGCCCCAGAGGAGGTACACATGTCGCAAGGTAGAGTGATGGTGGATAGGTGGGTCATTTTGTGCCTTAAGGAACTTTGGAAAATGCATGGAGATGAATAAAATCCCCTAAGTCCCACATCCAATCAAAGGAGGACACGTGGCAGATGGGGAGATAGAAAGGCAGAGGAGTTTGATACTTTTCAGCCTTTGGTGAAAAAGAGTTAAACTATAAAATTGGACCGCAAACTCACAGCTAATGGGATGAAGACACATGTCAGCATAAGAGCACAGGACGGGGAGGTGGGCCTTTAGAGGCAAGTTGTATTTTTAGCCTCTAGTTATCAAAGGGTAAAATCGTTGAATGGACCGCGAGCCCGCAGGTAAAAAGTAAACATTCATCTAAGGAGTCAATGGCGAAGGTGCGGGATGGCGGAGGAAATGTTAAAAAATTTCCTTCATGGAATATGAATAAAATATGAAATGAGAAGATTTTCCCCTCATCTAATCATATGAGGACACGTGTTCTGCGGGAGAGCGGAGCTGCGGAGGAAAAATGGAAAATTTTCCTTTTTCCAAAAAGAAGCAAAATGTTTAAAATTGAGCCGTGACTCCATATCCAGTCATATTACACCACATGTCGGGGATAGAATAAGAGATGTGGTCCCGCAAAGATAATTTGGAAAGTTTTCCTTTTTGCAAAAAAGGTGGAAATGTGTAGAATCGGTCTGCGATTCCAATGCGGCCAACTTTGGGACACATGTCGAGTCCATTTTCAAAGGGTGGAGGAGCGAGAGAAAAATGTCAAATTTCTACATTTTTCCAAAAGTTTTGAAATGTCTTAAAGTGATCCCAAGCCCATTTCCAATCACATTGTGACATGTGGAGGGCTCAGATTAAAGGATAAAGGAAGATCAACGGTAATTGTGTATTTTTAGTTTTGCTGCCATTTGAGCTCCAGGAAGTGTGGAAATGCATTTTTGCATCGATTTTGATCAAATTTTTGACAAATTCTTTTTTTTTATGCATACAAAGACCAATGTAATCAGTTTTGAGGATCAATTTGAAGATCAGAGATGTTTTTGAAATGAATTTTTCCCTAACCCCTCAAAAATGTGAAATATCAAATCCAAAAGTTCAGAGTTAAATTTTGGAGGGATAAGGATGAAATAATGAAAGGAAGGGGGTGTGCATTCTTTGAAGATGAAAAAAGTGCCTCCATAATGAATAATGATGTAAATTTTGTGATAATGCATCTCTTTTTGAGACAAGCTGCCAACTTTTTGGAGATGTTCTATTAAACGTCCCTGTCTACAAATCATGAGGAATTTTTGTAAAATTTTTATCCTTTGGCATATTATTTTCTTGGGAAAGAAGGCTCGAAGGAGATTGAAAGATACATATTGCATGAATTTTTAGTGCAAAGGGTTGGAAGAGTTTAAAAAATCTTGGAAAACTAAAAATTTCATAGGAAAATGCGGGAAGAAGCCCATTCTACGAGAAACCACCTAAGAACCATATCTAATTCCATTTTGCATCATATTTGTATCATGTTGAGTAGGTTTTAGTTGTAAATCCATCAACAAGATCTGATATTGTTCTTGAAACATTCCCTTTGATAAATTTGATCATTTATGGATTATTTTGTGTTGTCTCTTGGAAAAATTTGCATACACTTATGTTTCAGAATGCATTTCAAATTTGTGTTTCTTGTTTCCTATTTCAATCTTGTGTTTAAAATCTCTCTTGTTCATACATGGTCTCCTTTCTTGTGATAGGTTAGTGACATTTGTAATCTCACATTCGAAGAGATTTCATCGATAAAGAGATAAACAAATTTAAAATCACTTTACCTTCTTTGACTTCAAAGATTGTTTGTAAACCTTTGGGTGCACCTTAGGTCATGATTAAATAGTGATTGTTAAATGCTTCATTGGTTCATTCTAACTCAATATTTTGTGATAGATGATCAAAGATTGTGTGGAAAAGTGCAGATCTGGGCCTCCATTTGATGCACATATCCTGGTTGAAGGAATGATTAACCATTTTGATACTTTCTATTGTTAATTTTCTCCATATTTTACTTAAATCCTCAAAGATTCTGGTAGACCTTGGTTTGTCTTATCTAAACTCCCACCCAAAAATCATTCAAAACAATTAATCCTACCTTGTTTTACCAATGTTTTGACTTGTATACCCACAGAAGATCAAAATCCATTTGCTAAAGTATGCAGAACATATTAGGATTTCAATATTTCTTTAGTAACCCTTGCCTTGCATTAAAATTATCTCCATAATCTGGAAGTGACAACTTGTGAAAGTAAAATTTGGAGTGTTGATCATATTTTCCCAAGGCCCCTTCATACTATTTGTATAAATTGAGGTATATCTTCATCTCCTTCACCGATTGAGGGTTACAAAATAGGTTCTCTTACCTTGGTTGAGAGGCACAACCTAAAATAGTTAGGACAAGATCAAGTCCTATTTGAGTTCTATCCATCTCTCCACAAATCTGAGTTCCAGTTAGATCACATCCCCAACTACAAAATGACATACATCATGATCTATCTATCTTCAAGATTCATGTCATATCTTTGATGCTGCTCAAACTGAAAAGGAGAACAAATTTGGGTACCAACACCAGTGGCACCATTACCGGGGATGAAGAATGCAATATCTAGACCAATTTATTAATCTCCTTCCAGTTCATATTCCTTTGAGCCCATCAACACTGCGGCATCATTGCAGAGACATTCTTAGTTCAATCTAATCCATGTGCATATAGATTTGAAATATTGGAATGCATATCAAACCTTGGTAATGTCTCTTGTAAGTTTTTCTTTCAAATATATTGTTAAAGCATCATTCTATACTCAGATTTGCAAGGTGTATGTAAAAGTTTCAAACTCTGTTTGCAATTTTATCGGCTTCTAGAGTAGTTTCACTTCATTTGCATTTTTGGTTGATAAATTCAAGAAATGCAAGGTATGATCTATAAAGTTTTCGCAAGATTTTCAAGTCTTGATAGGTATTTGTGAGTATTTTAGTGCATTTTCACAACTAAGGTGAAAATCCTTAGTAGCGACGACTCCATGTTGTTTTGATCTTGATAAATACTAGTGTCTTAGCTTTTTGTCATTTTTTTTTTTGTTGTTGCTAATCTCTGGAAAATTGGAAGGAAGAAGATCTCTCTTCGGGAGAGACCCAGTAGAATTTATTTCAAGAATTGGGAAAGATAGTTTCGAGAGGAAAGAAAAGTTTGGAAGGTTGTTAAAGGTCGGACATCAAGTAAAGGAATATCCATTGGTGAGAGAGATCAGCCTTTAATATAGGATTATCAATCTTCTTCTAGTGATTTTGATTCAAGCAATCTTCTCATAAACATTTTTACTTCAACTATTGAAGGTCCTTCTATTGTACCACAGTGAGTTCCTTCTTCAATCTGCACTTGTGTCTTTCAATTCTAGTAAAACTTTCTAAGAAAATCAACACCTATAGAATACCAATCTTATGAGCGACATTCTTGAGCCCCAAAGACCTCACACTCCTCATCGACTTGTGTCACCCCCAAGATCACCTCCACCAAACAACGTGGCTCGGCCTCCGGCTAGGCCTCCATTTGTGGTCAATACCTTTGGCCAAATAAATTTTAGGGAATGGCTAGTTATCCTAATGTTGTGCCTCGAGAATGTTAGAAGTAGATTGCCAAAGTTCCAAGGGAATAATGCCATAACAGGTGATTAGCATTTGAAACTCTTTATTAATAAGATGGAGGATTTTAAAATTGGATTTGAGGATGTGGACATTAAATTGTTCATTCATACACTAGAAGATGATGCTAGGGATTGGTACAAGGCTCTACCTAATAATTCTAATGGTTCATGGACTGAAATATAGAATGCATTCAAATTGCAATATGGTGACAAGACTGATCCTAGATTTCTCTTGTCTGAATTTGAAAATATCAAGAAGAACCCCAATGAATCAGTGCATGACTTTAATACAAGATTTAACAAGACATTGAGAATATTTCCTGTTAATCTGAGGCCTTGTGATCAATCTTGTTTAATCAAATATGCAGATGCATTTGATAAGAAAGAAACCTACTACTTAAGAGACAAAAACCCTACCAATTTAAGGCATGCCTTTACCATGGCACTGCAGATTGAAAATAACATTAAGGCCATTGGGAAACCTCTCAAGAGGGATGGTGTAAAGTTGATAAACCCTAAAAAACCTCAAGCAAGAAAGAGTGTAGACTTGGAGGAAGTGGTGAAAAATTTGGCGGGTGCATCAAAGATATTTCCTACAAGTTGGCAAGATCAGTAGGGGTGGGAAGACTTCACAAGGTCAGAAAAAGCACAAAACCATGACAAATTTTCCAATCATCCTAGGGGTGATCAGAGATCTGATGATAGAGGGAAAGGACCCATGGGGTCTGCAAATAGACATCCTCAAGCACATGAAGGAAGAGTGTTACCTAATCCCCTAATTGCGAGGTTTTTTTTTTTTTAGGAAGTTGTTGATATTGATTGGTGTGATAAGTGTTTTCTACCCCATCCTCCATGTGAAATGGACCAGAAAGATGGTGAAGCTAATAATGATGATGGTATTGATGATGATATCTGCATGGTGGGTTGTTCTTCAAGCTCACAATAAGGAGCAAAATCAAACAAGGTAATAAGTGCAAGGACAATTGCAACCTTTTGGGATTGCATCAAATGGGTACAAGTCCTTCTTACCTCTCATACTCTTAAGGTAGATGTAGTGCAATATTTTGAGATTCCTAACAATTACTTTGAATACTTAAGAGCTTTAATGATAGAAAATTGTTAATGAATGTTGTTGTGGCTCAATCGAAAGAGTATAACACTAGGATCAAGGTTGTTAAGGGAGTTAGGCCTCAAGAAAAACCTAAAACACCCTTGCTTACAAGTATTCCCAAAGAAGCTCCTAGAAGAGAAACACCTACCAAAAGCTCCGTTGTCCCAAGTAAAAATTTCAGTCCCCCTCATGCACAAGTTGCCAAGAATCCCATGCCATATAATGAATATTCTTGTTTCCCTTCTAATGTTACCTTGCCAAAGAGTGTTCCCTATGACATAGCCCAAGTAATGAGCCAAATCAAAGTGAGTGTTCCAATCATTGAGTTTCTTAGGATTCTGAGCACAAGAATAGAGAATTTGAGTACTTGGGATTGAAAGATGAGAAGAGTACCCCAAGAAGAAATATAAACACTGTTGAAACTCCTCAAATCATTGCAGACCTTGAAAAACCACCAATATTGGAGGATCTTGGAGAACACACTGAGCTATACTTGGGGGCATCCTTGGTTGATTCCCAATTGAATGTATATCCATTCTTTAAAACTTTGATCATAAAGGATAGACTACTTCACAATTGTATGTTTGATTCAGGCGCATCATGTTATATCTTACCTCTAGAACTCATGAATGAGTTGGATATCAAAGTGACAACAGCCTATGGAAAGTGTACTTGCCATAGAATCAAGAGAAGTGTTGGTAGTTGGTTGTGTGAAGGGTTTGGTGGTACAACTTGCAGCCTATCCGGGTAAGAATTTGAAACTTGATGTTTTGATTGTTTATTGCCCTGCCAAATGGGGTATGCTTTTGTCAAGAAAGTGGGCTGAAAGTGTTGGTGGGACTATTCAAATGGACATGTCTTTTTCCACTATTTCCATTGAAGGCAGCCTTGTCAAGCTTTATGGATAAGAGAAGATGTTACACCTTATTGAAGATCCCAACAATGCTTCCTATGAGGTGTTGTTTGCTGATGTTGATGTTGATAATTTTATTGGGTTTGCTGATGGTAAAGAGAACAAGATGGATCAGTCAAAGTGCCTTGAATAGGTAGGTTCCCCTTGGACCTTTCTATTTGATGGAGCTTGCTCCAAATTTGGAAATGGTTACTGGTATAATTATGATTTCTCCTAGCTTAGAATATTTTTTTCCTTCAAGCTTAATTTTGAATGTACTAACAACATTGTTGAGTATGAATCCTTGTTTTTACATCTAAGAATTACATGGAAGTATGGTGTCAAGGACATCATTGTAAAATGAAATTTGAGCTAGTTGTCAGACAAATAAGAAAAATATATCTTGATAAAAATCAGCGAGATGAAATAGTACAAACATGTAGTTTGGGATCTAATTGAGATGTTTGATTCCTTCAACTTTGTGCATCGTGACATAAGTTTCAATGATGCTACTAACAAGTTGGCGAGTGTTGGGGTCAAGATTTGGAAAATACACTGTTTCACCTTATTGTGAGTATAATATTGAAGTATTAACTAGGCTATTTGTCACGACAACATTAAGCATTGGAAAATGTTTAATGATGATTCTCAAGTGCAAGGTTTCTTACAAAATCAAGGTGATTTTGAAAATCAAAATATTGATTGGGAACCAATGGTATGTGTGACTAAAGGAAGAGAGACTTTTTTTGAAAGGATATTATCAAATTGAAAACTAACACCATTCCTAGAGGTCTTGTTGCACTTGAGTCAAATTTTGACAATGTTGATTGCATCATCAATAGAAACATGTCTACCTCAAGTGATGTGGGAGAGAATAACTTGGGCACTAATGATAAACCTAGAAAATTTTGGCTAGGCGAGAAATCTAAACAAAGAAGAAAAATAGTCCTATGTTAAACTATTAAAGAGATATCGGGGTATCGGCTTGGTCTTATTCAGAGATGAAAGCATACAGAGAGGGCTTATTTCAGCATGATATTTTCTCTTGAAACAAATGCTAAGCCTTTCAGACAAAATAAAAGGCCAATTAATCCACTCCTATTAATGAAGATGCAAGATGAATTGAAGAAAGCGAAGGAGGGAGGGATCATTCGACCACAAGGTATTCATCTTGGGTTGCAAATCTTGTGGCGATCGAGAAAGAAAATTTGAGATATCAAACTTTGTGTAGACTTAAGAAATCTAAATAGAGCTTCATTTAAAGACAATTATCCTTTTCCAAACATGGAAAACTTGCTACAATTAGTATTTGAATCTGAATTGTTGTCCACCTTGGATGGTTTCTCAGCTCTGATCAAGTTATTGTCAAGGAGTCGAGAAAGATTTAAAACTACCTTTACCACTCCTTGGGGAGCATATGTCTATGTAAGAATGCCTTTTGGTCTCATGAATGCTAGAGCTACCTTCCAAAGAGCAATGGATGTTACTTTTACTGGTTACATAAATGACTTCATTGCATTTTGTTAGGATGATGTGATTGTGCTTTCAAGGAGAAAAAGAGATCACTTGCAGCACTTGGAAAGAATTTTGATCAGATGTAGAGAATTTGGAATCTCTTTGAATCCAAAGAAGTTCCATTTTGGAGTGCAAAAGGCTAAGATTCTTGGTCATATTGTTTCAAAGGCTGGTGTCATGATTGACTCTGAGAGGGTAGAAGCAATCAGCAAGGTTCCAATTCCAAGAACAAATAAGGTTTGTGTCTAATTTTGCTGAATTGACTCTTCCTATTACATGCATGTTAAAGAAAGACCAAGTTATCAAGTGGGAGGAGGATGCTATTCAGGCTTTTGAAGGAATCAAAGAAGCATTGAAACATGCACTGTCTTGTGACTTTGAATTACAAGAAGCCTTTCCAAATATTCTTCTTTGCTTCTTAAAATACCATTACATCTATTTTGTGGAAGAAGGATGAAGATGGGAATGAGATGCCTATTGCCTTATTTATTAAGGCTTTACAAGCTGTTGAGTTAAATTACACAATCATGGAAAAATAAGCATTTTCCTTAGTGAAAGCAACAAAGGTTTTCGGGCCTTATATCTTGATTCAAGAGTTGTTGCTTATGTTCCCCACACCATGGTAAAAGACATCTTATCAGAGATGGAGATATCAAGCAAAATATGTAGATGAGTGAACAAATTTCTGGAATATGACATGGATACCCAAGCCACAAATTTTGTGAGAGGTTTGGGTCTTCTTAAGCTCATGGTTGAGAGGAACTTGTAGTTTGTGGAAGTAGAGGAAGAAAGGGTACATGTTCTTGAGAAATTGGTAAGCTCTGAGTGGTACAAGGATGTAATATTTTATCTCAGACACCTATGCTACCCTGATCATTTAAATAAAAATAAAAAAGAGCCCTCAAACTGGATTCTCAAAAGTACATCATTACTAAATTTGGGCTAGCTTGGAAGAACCCTTAAGGTGTCCTCTTGAAATGTATAACTGAAGATGAAGCTTCCAAAATAGTTGCTGATTTCCATGGGGAGTTTGTAGAGGACACTTTCTTTGGAAGGGTTACTGACACACAAAATTTTGAGAGATGGTTATTGGTGGCCTACTCTCTTCAAAGATGCAACCACGATAGTTAGAAAATGTGAAAGCTACCGGTGTTTCTCTGGGAGGCTGAAAGATTCGAGGCTCCCTTCCTTTTCATCATGTATCGATTGAAGCCCCTTTCAAATAATGGGAATAGACTTCATTGGTTAGATTTCAAACCCTTCTAGTCTTTGGACATAAGTGGATCCTTCTAGCCACAAATTTCTTCACCAAGTGGGTAGAAGCAATCCCCACCAAGAAAGAAACACACCAAGTTGTTATGGACTTCTTGTTGAATCATATCATATCTGATTTGGTGTGCCAGTCAAGATTGTTGTTGATAATGCCATGTGTTTTAGAGCTAAACCCTTGATGGAAATGTGCAAGGAGTATGGAACCAATATGACTTATGCTTCAAACTATAACCCTCAAGGAAATGGACAAGATGAGTCCAATAATAAGAACTTGTTGAAGATCATTAGGAGAACCTTGGAGTTGAACAAGAGAAAATAGGGTGAACAACTAAAATTTGTAGTTTGGGATGATAAAATCCTTTGCTAAAAGAACATTGGTAAGAGCCCATTTGAGTTGGTGTATGGAAATCAATCTTTTTGCCCTTACATCTGCAATTATCTTCATTTTAGTTTGTTTAACAACTTGAAGATCAAGAGGTCAATCCATATGAAGCAAGGATTAATCAAATTATTGAGCTGGATGAAGAAAGAAGAGCATCCCACCAAAGGCATGTCAGATTTAGAGAGAAGTTGAAGAGATTGTTTGACAAAAAGGTCACTCTAGGGGAATTCTTTGTTGGAGATCTAGTTTTATTGTGCGATAGTAGGCATGAAGATAAGGAAAACATGGTAAATTTGATGCATTGTGGATGTGCCCTTACTCTATTGATATTCGAATTGGTGAGAATACCTTATTTTATCAAGGACTTAGATGGGAAATTTCTTAAACTAACTATTAATGGTAGGCATCTGAAGAATTTCTTGGATTAATCCCCAAATTTGAGATATGCACCACTTGTATAGTGTATAGTCTTTATTTTTGACTCTGTTTTTGTTGTTTTTATCAGTTTGTGGTTTTCCCTATTCTTGTGCAACCATTTTTTTATTGGTTACGGGTTTTCTACCCTGTATTTTTACTCTTTTTCCCAATGGTTGTTTTTGGAACTTTTTCTTCTTCTTTTTTCTTGTGGCACTCATTTGGGAGTTCACATCCACAGTAGGAGTGATGTTGGTGCCATTTTGGAGCTGCTGTAAGATTTTTCCTTAATTTTCCTTCATTCTGCATGCTTGGAAACATTTTCTCTAAAATTAGTGGTGTGCTGACTTTTCCCCTCTTGCTTGGATTCTTCAAAATTCTCAAAAACTTGTTGTTTTGCCCCAATTTGAAAGAAATTTGCATGTGTTCCCTGTTTTGTGCCCTATTTTTTCTAAAATGTGGGCTCTATATTTTTCCTTTTTCCCAATTGTGTAAGTTTAAAATTGATTGATTTTCACTTATATGCCATTGAAAATCTAATAACATGATAAAAAATGCTTTAAAAACATGTTGACTAGTTCAATTTCAAGAAATTTGTTGTCCTTAGTGAAAAATTGAATTCTAGGGCATCACGACATTTTCTGTGTTTTGGCGGTCGGATGAGCATCATTTACTCGTCAATTTCTTCTTCAGCATTCATTGGCAATGTGTCTTGTTCTAGTTGAACAAGTATCGGTGGGTCATTTCTAAAAACTTAACATTTTTGTGATATTGGAAAAATGTGCAAGTTGCCCTGTAGCTCTGTAGCCCCCATGGGAGGTACACATGTCATAGGCAGAGTGAAGGCGGATAGGTGGGTAATTTTATGCCTCAAGACACTTTGGGAAATGCATGGAAATGAAGAAAATCCACTAAATCCCACATCCAATCAAAGGAGGACACATGGCAGGCATGGAGATGGAAAGGGGAGGAGTTTGATAATTTTCGGCCTTTGGTGAAAAAGAGTTAAAGTATAAAATTGGACCGTAAACTCACAGCCAATGGGATGAAGACATGTGTCATCATTAGAGAATAGGGCGGGGAGGTAGGCCTTTAAAGGAAAGTTTTATTTTTGGCCTCTAGTTATCGAGAGAGTAAAACCATTGAATGGACCTGTGAGCCCAAAGGTAAAAAGTAAAGATTCATCTGAGGAGTCAATGGCGGAGGTGTGGGATGGAGGAGGAAATGTTAAAAATTTTGCTTCATGGAATATGATTAAAATATGAAATGAGAAGCACTGCCCCTTAGCCAATCATATGAGGACATGTGTTCTATGGGAGGATAGAGCCATGAAGGAAAAATTAAAAAATTCCTTTTTCCAAAAAGAGGTAAAATGCTTAAAATTGAGCCGCGACTCCGTATCCAGTCATATTGCACCACGTGTCAGGGATAGAATCAGAGATGTGGGCCCATGGAGATAATTTGGAAAAAATACTTTTTCCAAAAAAGGTGGAAATGTGTAGAATTGGTCCGCGATTCCAATGGGGCCCACTTTGGGACATGTGTCAAGCCCATTTTCAAAGGGCGGAGGCGAGAGAAAAATATCATTTTTTTACATTTTTCCAAAAGTGTTGAAATGTCAAAATGTGATCCCAAGCCCATTTCAATCACATTATGAAACATGGAGGGCTCAGTTAAAGGATAGAGGAAGATCAATGGTAATAATGCATTTTTCAGTTTGGCGCCATTTGAGCTCCAGGAAGTGTGGAAATGCATTTTTTCATCAATTTTGATCAAATTTTTGACAAATTCATGTCGTTTGTACACGAAAGGACCAATGCAATCAATTTTGAGGATCAATTTGAATACTAGAGATGTTTTTGAAATGATTCTTTTCCCTAACCCATCTAAAAACGTAAAATATCAAATCCAAAAGGCTGAGAGTCAAATTTTGGAGGGATAAGGATGAAATAATGAAAGGAAGTAGGTATGCATGATTTGAAGATGAAAAACGTGCCTCCACTGATGGAAAATGGTGTGAATTTTGCAATGATTCATCTCTTTTTGAGACAATGGAAACTTTTTGGGCGTGTTCTATTAAACGTCCTGTTTACGAATCATGAGGAATTTTTGTAACAAATTTGATCCTTTGGCATATCATTTTCTTGGGAAAGAAGGTTTGAAGGAGATTGAAAGCTATATATTGGATGAATTTTTCATGCAAAAGGTTAGAAGAGTTTAAAGAAGCCTGGAAAACTAAAATTTTCATGGGAAAATCTAGGAAGAAGCCCATTCTCTGAGAAACCACCTGATATTGTTCTTGAAACATTCCCCTGCTAATAAATTTGATCATTTCTAGATTATTTTGTGTTGTCTCTTGGAAAAATTTGCATACACTTATGTTTCAACATGCATTTCAAATTTTTGTTTCTTATTTCCTATTGCAATCTTGTGTATAAAATCTCTATTGATCATACATGGTCTCCTTTCTTGTGATATTTTAGTGGCATTTGCAATCTCACATTCGAGAAGAGCTTTCATCGATAAAGAGATAAACAAATTTAAAATCACTTTACCTGTGTTGACTTGAAGATTGTTTGTAAACATTAGGGTGCACCTTAGGTCATGTTTAAATAGTGATTGCTAAATGCTTCATTGGTTCTTTCTAACTAAATATTTTGTGATAGATGATCAAAAATTGTCTGGAAAAGTGTAGATCTAGGCATCCATTTGATGTACATATCCAGGTTGCAGGAATGATTAAACATTTTGATACTTTCTGCTGTTAAGTTCTCCATATTTTTCTAAAATCCTCAAAGAGTCTGGCGAACCTTGGTTTGTCTTATATAAACTCCCACCCAAAAATCATTCAAAACAATTAATCCTACCCTTTTTACCCCTTTTTTTGACTTGTATACCCACGAGAAGATCAAAATCCATTTGCTAAAGTATGCAAAACAGATTAGGATTTCAAAATTTCTTTAGTAACCCTTGCCTTGCATTGAAAGTATCTCCATAATCTGGAAGTGACAACTTGTGAAAGTCAGATTTGGAGTGTTGATCATATTTTCCCAAGGCACCTTCATACTATTTGTACAAATTGAGGTATATCTTCATCTCCTTCACCATTTGAGGGTTACAAAATAGGTTCTCTTACCTTGTTTGAGAGGCACAACCTAAAATAGTTAGGACAAGATCAAGTCCTATTTTAGTGCTATCCATCTCTCCACAAATATGAGTGCTAGTTAGATCACATCCCCAGCTACAAAATGACATACATCATGATCTATTTATCTTCAAGCTTCATGCCATATCTTTGATGTTGCTCAGACTAAAAAGGAAAACAAATTTGGGTACCAACGAGAATGAAGAAGGTGCTTGAAGAGACCCATATAACAATAAAGTCCACAGAGTTTACAGACAAACAAGAAAACTTTGTATTGACAAATATGGTGGAAGAAGTGGATCAAAGAAACTTAGATAAAGTAAACATGCTTAGAACATTATTAGAAGAAAATAAGAATAAGGAAAAAGAAATCCATTAATAAACTACGGCACACAACAAAGCTCGGGGCATAAGATGTCTATTCTATATTTTGCTGCTGACATTGGAAATGAGGTTTTTGAGGTGCATATAGAATTTGATGAGAAACAATAAAATATATGTCATTTGCCTTGCATTTTCTATAATATTTGGTTGACCTAGTGTATAAGGAAAAGTCAACCATGCGAAGGGAGGTTCAATTAGGCACTTGGTAAAAAAGGAGAAGAATAAGAAGATTATAGTGTGCATGATTATGGACTATGACACCATGTTACAAGCGTTAAAGGATAAATTAAAGAAGGAAGGTTGTACATTGATAAATTTCTAAGATTTAGAAAAAATCCTTAAGGAGTAAACAATCTAGAAATAGAATGAAGTTCTCATGGATAAGAAGGATGTGGTGATCAAAAGGGAAGAAAAGATTGTCATAATTGTGAAGAAGTGCGGCGTGGTTAAGGTAGTGAGGGAGCCACATGAATTAAGAATAGAGGATTTAGCGTTACTAGTGGCGAAAGGATAAAATTTATAGAGTGAATTATCTCAAGTTTGGTTGAAGTATTGTACATACCCAAAAATGTAGGTATTATCGCTTGAAAGAGGTTACAAAAACCCCAATGATGATTCAGTCTCTTTGCAAAGTGTTCGGAATCTAGAAAATCTTGCCAAGTGTATGTTTGCATCCCAAATGCTTTATATAAGCTCCATTTTCTTTGTTTTGTCCTCTCCACCCTTTTTCTTTACATTCTAGTCTTAAGTGATAGGGACTGCCGTCACGAGTGGGACGACAGTCTCGTAACCGCCACCTAGGACGAGTGACGGTCTGTAACCACCGCCCTATGCAAGGCGGAAGTCCTATGCACATTTTCTAGAACATTCGACGATCACATCAAACATAAAAATTCAATTTTCACCCACATTTCTCAACCACTCTTGCTTGCATTTATGTTTTGGCCACCTGGTAAATAGTAATTTCTCTTTGTTTAATGGTGAGAGAGTTCAATTTTAACTTTCCTTCTAGTGATTGCAAATGCTATAAATATGTAACTTGTTTAAAAGCAAATGGTCTTAGTTCTTTAGTCTAGAGTATTTATTCTTGAGCTTGATCTTTAATACGATCCTAGATGTTGTTTATGAATCATTTTATCTTTAGCATGGACTAGAATTCTTAATATTTAGTTATGCCTCACTATACACCAACAATGATCCTGCTAGGAATCGCATAGGCTAAGCTCCGTTCTCTTGCACCATCCCTATCCTACTTGTACTTTATTGTATTCCTCTGAAGCTACTATTGCTCATTATTTGAGTACACGGTGTTTATAATATTGTTTCATCATTTTTGCTAGGAATTGTATAGGCCAAGTCGGTTCAGTTCACTTGTGCCATCCCTCTCCTACTTGTGCTTTGTGTAATTTTTACCTCAAAGTAAATATCGTCCCAGTGCCTTCTTTGGCTGATGATGTTATACTCCTAATCTTTCTGGATTCACATGAACACACAAGAACAAAGATATCACTATGAGGCTAGCTAAAGCTATAACACAATGGATTTTCCTCTGCTCTCCGTAAACTCTAGGTTTATATCGTCAAAGTTATTATCAAATAGATTAGTGAATCATTTTATTTCCATTAATATCTCTTTCAATATTACCAGGAAGTTGTAATGAAGGTCATCTCAGCCTTAGTTGAGAAGGTTAGAGGATTAGAACTTTCTCAAACAAATCAAAATTCATATTTTAGGAAAGAAAGAATCTGACCCTCGCATCATCCTAGCCAAGTTGACCTCCTTATAGGAAGCAGGAACATTAGGTATGCCTCCTCAACATTCATATAGCTATCAGCAACAAACACCAACTAGGACCGCATTTTCAAATGCCACTCCGATTGAAAATATGATACCTCCGGATTAACACTAAACAATCCATACGAGCAGAGCAATGCTCCTCCCTACTTAAACATCTATTCAAAATCACCACAGGAGACATGTTCTCCTCTCTGGGATGTTCATTCAACCATAGGGATTTCCTTATGCCCTTGAAAATATGTATGATGTGCCATATCAACAACCCATTCTGCCTCCACCCCCTCAGTAGGCACCATCTATGGTTGAAGCCTATGCCGTAGGGACTTACTCAAAATATTTAAAAGATCCCCTAGACTTCACCATCTAAAGTGTCATGCCTCTAAGACCTCTTCTCAATTTACCCAAATAGAAAGGGGAGGGAGATCTGAATGCACATATCAAGGCCTATGCCACGGCCATTCAAGAGTTACTCCCTTGGGATGGGGTTGTTACTAAGATATTCCCTAAAACCTTAGAGGGTATTTCCCTTTATTGGTATTACAGAATACTTGAAGCCTCAATACACTCATTCAAACAACTTGTGTTAGAGTTTATCAAATCTTTTGACATGAACAAATTATTAAGAACATGAATCAGGGAATTCTTGCATATTAAACAAGAGCATAATGAATCTACTTGCCCATTTTATTCAAAGATGGCGTCTGATCCTCTACTCATCGAGAAAGTGCTCCAAACATGGATCAAATGGAACTATGTCATTTATTCCTTCATTGTCTCAGTAGAGATAAAGGAAGAAGTCGAGAAGTTCTGCTAAGGGCTTATGATGAAGTACTTGAGAGTGCTCTCCGAATAGATCAAGTGGCGATAGACAGTGGTTGTAAGACTTATGGAACGAATGGGAGATTAATTACTCCCAATCAAAACACTATGACTTATCCCAACATGGGAAATACCAATCAAGGACCCAAGATCCCTGAAAAAAACCATGTGGGTTACAACAGATGGAGTCACTGATCAAGTCAAAGGACCAAATGTTGTGAACACTCCAGCACCTACTAATAATCAACGCAATAATAACTTCACTCCAACGATCAATACGGTGGATTTTAATCATCCTCCACAACATCATCCATAACAACAACAACAAAAACAACAACAAATCCAATCACAAGGCCTTTCTCGAGGCCCAGATGGATATCAAAACCAAAGCCAAAGGCCACAACCTCAAAATTACAACTATAACAATCAACAGCCTAACCAAAATTTTGGGCCACAACAAGGTTCAAACCAATGACCACGGGACTATAATCCCAATCTATATTGTGGCTTTCACAAAATTTGAGGTCATGATACTAGGACCTACCATGACTACAACAAATTCTTACAATGTTTACCAGACGATCAAAAACAACTCTTTATAGACATGTTTTTGGCAAGTCCTACACTACCTATGCCAAACACCTATATGGGATCAGTTTCCCCTCAAAACGCACCTCTCAAGATTTTCAATGATCCTCTCCCAAATCATTCTAACAATAATAGGTTAGATCCAAATGGGACAAACAAAGGTGTCATAATAGGAAATAATGATCAAGATGCCTCAACTCCTGACAACTCTCGGATTGCTCCTAACCTAGGTTCAAATGGTAATACAAAAATCTTAGGATTAGTTGAGTTGGAGGTTGAGCGTGAAATTAATGCAACAACTCAGACAAAGGAGTATGTTTCACAACCCCTACCTGATATTTTCTACGCACGAGATGAAGTTCCTACAATAGCAAAACTAGTAGGATCCTATGATTTAATATCAGATTTGAACAAGACCTTTTCCCACATTTCATTCCTAGATTTACTAAAGAATTCACCTACACATCACTTTACGTTACTCAAAGCATTAGGTCTTGGACATCTAATCCACATTACGCCACCTCCTAGTGCTCAAATAAACCATGTAGACTTTGACATCTACCCTCCAGGGCAGCCAGATAGGGATACTAAGTTTGTATTTGACATAAGCAAGATGCCAACAGACACTGAAATTTCACATAGAGGTGATCCACCCTTGCACTTGTAGGTTTGGATTTACAACAACTACGTCAAGCGTGTAATGATTGATGATGGGGTAGTAGTTAACATAGTCCCCTTCACTTTTCTTCAAAAGCTAGGATATGGAGAAATGAACTATTCTTCAACACGAAACATGCTAAGGGGCTATGATAGTCTCAAGGCAACTTCAATCGGGACTATAGTGCTACCAGTCACTCTAGGGCCCAAAACAATCCTCACTAAATTTTATATTATAGATCGGGAAACCAACTATAATATGATTCTCGATCATCCATGGATACATTGCATGAAGGCAATCCCTTCCATGTTATTCCAAGAAGTAAGGTTTTTACACCTAGGAAAAGTCTTCATCACTCAAGGGGATCCTAAACCATTTGATATACACTTAGAAAACCTCAAGAAAAAGAAAGGAGTCCATACAGAGCATGAACTTCCCATGAATCAATTAAATAAAGCGCCTCAAAAAAAAAAGAGTTAGTCCTAGTCACCCTAGACATTCCAAAGGTTGAAGTTGTTGACCCAAAAATATACAAGGTGGCAAAGACAAATAAAGGTAAGTCAATTGTTGTGGAAACACTCTCCACTAAAACCATAGCAAAAATTACAAAACCCTTGGAGAATGATGATCTGATCTTTCTCCCATTTGAACCTCAGGGAATGGGTAGTATCCTCAGTAAAACATCTCTTCCCTCTGATGACCTAGATCTAGATATGAACATGATAGAATTAACAAACGAAGAAGGGAAATTTAAAATTGAAATGATGCCTATCAAAACCATCTCTAGGCATTTCCTATTCTAAAGCTGGTTTCAACCCATGCATGTCTAAAGCTAAGTTTTCCCTATCCCTGGGGCAAGACCTCATCATTCGACAAAATTTACAAATAAACACAATGCTCCATATGGGAGAAAAGGTTGAGCAACATAGTCATGCTCACCCACATGCCATCTCTCAAAAAATGACAAAGAGGCACGTGAACGCCTCTTTTAGAAAAATGTTTTTAATAATGGGACATATACACCTCTGGGCAAGGGTTGTAAGTTCAAACCCATAATGGTAGGCCCTTGTCAAGAGAACAAAAAATTTGAGGATAATGGTTCTCCGTTGTGTACTTCTAGGGGTGAAGAATTCAATATTCATCAAATTTCTTCACCTTAGACATCATGACATATAGTTCCACCTACATTTTCATATGTACATGGTTGCAGTTGCATTGCATTAGTAATTTAGTTAGTTCATCCTGTTCACTCATTTTATAATGTTGTGGTCAAGGAACTTATTCTTAAGAAATTTATTACAAGCTTCTGAAAATATTGGCAAAAGCATTCAAATCATATCTCTTCAATTTTCATAATATCATCAAATAGTTTGAAATCATTTCATCAATTTGACAAACAAAGTCTTGACAAAAACCATACCAAGGCCTATATACTTGGTCATACTCATTCTTTTCTACTTGGTTAAGTTGTTCTTACCTATGGTCTATTCTAGAAGCTTCTTGGTGTCACATCTATCCTTCTTACATCTCTTTGAAACAAGGATACTCCAAAATCACGAATCGAAATTTCAAGTTAAATAAAAATGCTAAACTAAATATAATATTTTATTTTTACACACTTCTTTTCCCCACCAACCTTCGGTGATAAGTCCACATCTCTTACTAGTGATATGAGGTTGAGAAAGGAAATAAGTGCTCTTACTCACCTATGCCACGGCTTTGGTGATGAGCCCATGCTTCCTACCAGTAGCATGAGATAGGGTGTAGGGGGTCCATTCACACAAATTAGTGAATATTAATATTTTAAAGCAAAGTATACTAAGAGAAGTTAAATATCCAAATTCCAAAGAGATCAAATCCTTTAAACCAGAATTTTTCAACCAAGTTTCCATCTATGGATCCAAGTCTAGATAAACTAGAAAATAAGTTACATTCTAAACTATGTAGTAGCTTCGAGTAAGAGTAAGTACGCAAGTCTGAATTTGATTTCTATCAAAACCTTTTCTTTCTCTCATCATTTTCATTCATTCAAACTCATACAATTTGTGCCCTTCCCAACTCTTGATGTTGAGCCCTCACATCTTACTAGTTGCATGGAGTTGGGAGTGGGGCAAGTTCATCTCGTTATCACTACATATTCATCATGTTTTTCCAAAAAAATAAGAAGCAACGAACATTGCCCAAAGAAACCAAAAGTTCAGTACTACAATATGTTTGCATCGTCACATATCAGCATTACCAAAAACAAACCAAAAAAATAGCATTTTTTTCAACATTTGTTATCACTTGTCATCCATTGCATACATTTTGAAAAGCATATGAAAATCGGAAATTCTAAACATCTAAGAGTACACACATGAATCAAATCATCAATATAAGCCAACTCTATAAAATGAATAACCAAACCAAATAGATATATATATATATATATATATATATATACATATATGTATATATATATAGATATATATATATATGTATATACATATATATATATATACATATGTATATACATATACATATATATATACATATATATATATATATACATATATATATATATATATATATATATATAAGCATCGTGTTTTACATACAATGCCATCATGCACTAGGCATGGTCAAAATGCTTGCAATAAGCACAAAATACAAAAAAATCATACATGCCTCACAAAATGGAGACTAAGAAATAAAGGAACTCTACCTATCCACCCTTTCGAGGCCCATTGTGACCTCTCTAGTTACGAATTTCTTAGGAGTTCTTCTCAAAAGCATTCAAAAACAGAAAAAAGCTAAGCCTAACAAAAATACCATTCCCAAGCTCATTCCAATTCAATCATACTCAAAAACAAAAAGAGTGATCACCGTGGACCCAAAGCTCAAAAATTACCAAATCGATACATGCAAATGAATAGTAAAATGAGCTCATTATATATATATATATATATATATATATATATATATATATATAGTATTCTAATCTTTTTTGAGTATTTTTATGCGATTTGGAGCACCGATAGAGGTAAGTTCTTATCCCCGTGCAAATGGTGAGTCCTCATTTCATTTTATTTTAGTATTTATTTTAGATTTATTTTATCTATCTACACTTGATTCCCCTTTTCATTTTGCAGATAGAAAGAATTTGGATGGCAACATTTTGACACACAAGCGTGTTAGGTGTAGCTTCTAGCCACCCCATTTCGGGACTGTCATACTCAGACCCATCATTTTATGCCTCCTCATGGCTAAAATGCTTCTCCGAGGGGGAGATATGTATGTACCCAAAAATGTAGGTATTGTACTACCGAGAAAGAGGTTACGAAAACCCCAATGATGATTCAGGTCTCTTCACGAGGTGTTCGAGAATCTAGAAAATCTCACCAAGTGTATGTTTGCATCCCAAATGCTTTATCCAAGCTCTGTGTGCTTTGTTCTATCCTCTACCCCCTTTTTCTTTGCATTTTGGTCTTAAGTGACAGGACCACCACCTAAGCTGGGCAATGGTCCTATGGCGGCCGCCGAGGATAGGGTGACGGTCTGTAACCGCCACCCTGTGCGGGCGGTGGTCTGTGCATGTTTTCGGAATGTTACGATGATCGCGTCAAACGTAAAAATTCAAGTTTCACCCACATTTCTCAACCACTTTGGCTTGCATTTATGTTTTTGCCACAGTAAATAGAAACTTATCTTTTTAATGGTGAGAGAGTTCAATTTGAACTTGCCTTCTAGTGATTGTAAATCTTTGTAAATATGCAACTTGTTTACAAGAAAATGGTCTTAGTTATTTGGTCTAGAGTCTTCATTCTTGTGCTTCCATCTTTAATACTCGGTCCTAGATTTTTTTTTTGAATCATTTTATCTTTAGCATGGACTAGAATTATGAATATTTAGTTATGCCTCACTGTACACCGACAACGATCCTGCTAGGAATTACATAGGCCAAGCTCTATTCTCTTGCACCATCCCTCTCCTACTTGTACTTTGTTGTATTTCTCTAAAGTTGCTATTGCTCATTGTTTGAGTACTGTGTTTATCATTTTGTTTCATCATTTCTACAATGACCCTACTAGGAATCACATAGGCCAAGCTCAGTTCACTTGCGCCATCCCTCTCCTACTTGTGCTTCGTGTCATTTTTACTTCAAAGCAACTATCATCCCAGTGCCTTCTCTTGTCGATGCTGCTATACTCCTACTCTTTCTGGATTCACGTGAACACACAAGAACAAAGAGATCACTCTGAGGGGAAAAGCTACAACACAACTAGATTTTCCTCTTCTCAGTAAACTCCGAGTTTAAATAAACAAAGTTAATATCAAATAGAGTATTGAATCATTTTATTTGAGTTAATCTCGCTTTCAATATTGCCATGAAAGTTGTGGGAATGATATTTTACGAGAAGCTATGATTTTTACTCACTTACGAGGTAAGATTGAAGGTTTTTAATTAAGTTAATTAGTTGTCTTTCATATAAATTCACACATTTGTATAGATCAATAACCACACCGAGTTATCACACTTGTCTAGTTTTAGTATAAGAGTATTTTAATTGTTGTTTATAATTATAATGTTTCAATCATGTATTTTGTTTAGATTAGTTTCCCTTTCAGTAGTAGTATAAATTGTTATTTTCAATTTAAGAGACTTCATTTTAGATTAATACTTAGATCCTAATTAAGAGAATAAACCATAGGGAATTTACGCTACCCATTCATAGCCTCTAAATCTCCCCTTTGTCATTTCAACTACCAGGAGATCACACTACCAGATCTTAGTCACTAATCCTCCCATAGTTAGGTATAGGAAATTTGCTTTCCGATTCTCATCCTCGCTTGTAGCTTTTCTATCATAGAAAGCTGACCATAATCTGGTTGTGACTTCATCTAAGTCACTGCATTTCAAACCACCGGCTATCTCGGCCACGATCTCGGGAGGTTGGAGTACGAAGAAGAGCTAATTTCATATTCTCATGCTCGCATGTCACTTTTCTATCATACTGATAACCAACGAGCTCAAGCATAAAAGGGGAAGATATGACTCTAAAGGAAATGGAAGGGATAGTTGGGATAGTCCTAAATACATTGAAGCATTTGGTGGAATGGAATGAGCTAGAGAGCACTATTAACAAAGAATACCACTGAGATTTTGTTTCTAATCGGGAGTATGATATTATAATGCTTTGAAGACTTCTATTCTTTATGTCTTGTTCTTTTTATATTTTATATTTATTATTTTCATTATTTGAATAGATAAGTATGGAAACAACATTGTCGAGGAGGAAATGTAATTAGTGTTGGGTAATGTTGGGTGATAAATTTACTAAGTATGAAGAGTGCATGGGGACATGAGGTGCTTAAGAAGAGGACATTGAAGGTTCATGCATAGGAAGGAAGAACCCAAGACTTATCTGATTTTTAAATTCTTGGATAAAAATAGATAAGCAAAGTTGGAGTGTGGATCAAGAAAAGGATAAAAAAGGAGACTTGGATACGAGGAAAGTATGTTTTGGGAGAAATTACATGTAGAGAAAATATGAAAGCTCATTCATGTATTGACCGAATAATAGGATTAACGGAGAGTTTATTTATAGGATTAATCTTTTATTAGGTTTTATAGAAAAGCATGCACACTTTATGGATGTTTTTGGATATACGCGGGGCTATTTAAAGCATGCAATCTATTTTGAGAATGCATGGGCGATGAAGGGAAAGAAAAAAACCTATATATATATATATATATATATATATATATATATATATATATATATCTTTTGAATGTCATTATTTTGATTACCGTAGATGAGAGATCGGTGATGTTACGCTCTAATGTACTTGTGTGCATGAATCGGTTTTCACTCGTATTGATGGTTATGTATTCAACTTTTGTTATGTAATACCTTTGTTATGAATGGATAATTTTGCTTGGATCATGGTCATTGATATATCTAAATATGGAGATGTGTTCTTATAGTTGATCTTTGTTACGATATTATATGTTATGTTTCCTTATTACATGTGTTTCCATTACAATCTCATGATATGATGTCTACATGATGCATTTATATATATGATCTGATTTTGGTTATCATTTATATACATGCTAACATCTTGGTAGGATAGAACAAGGGAGTGACCTAGTAGCTTATTTCGCTTTGAGTGAGTGTTCATATATGTCTAGATGAGGTGCCAAAGTGCATATGTAATTAAGTGGAAATAAGAGACTAGATGCATGTATGATCAATGCTAAAGGATTATTTGTCTTATAAAATTTGTTGTGTGAAGTTAAGAGTAATGTGTTGAAATGAAAAGATTGTGTAACTACCCCTTGGTCACGAGGCATCTAAGAAGGGTTAGGGAACCTAGGTGTAGACACCAAAATTGGGTCAAATTCCCCTTGGCCCTTTGTTATATAACTAGCTCAATCATACTCATCTAACCATGGCTACTTCCACCCCACATCACCATTAATTTAATTTAATTAATATATATGCTCACCATATTTAATATCTAATTACCCTAATTTCTACCCCACCACCTCACCTAGCCACCTTACATAGACACCTCATCCAGCCACCTCACCTTAGACCTATTCTTGGCATGTTTCCATAACTAACTAAGACTTAATCTTACTTTCCTTAATGAGCTAAGATTTGGTCCAACCCTAAAATCAATGCCTAAAATATCCCTAACCACCTTCCCGCTCATAAAAAAATGTAACGTTTGTTCCAAATCTACAGATCAACGAACTAAATTGAGCTAAAAGAGGCTAGATCTACCAATTTTAGTAAACCTAAGGAGTCCCACCTTAACCGATGTTGGTCACCCTAAACCAACGTCAGTCAACCCAGAATTGCCGTCGGTTACCATTTATTCACCTAAACAACCTTGTTTTTGGGTTGGCACATTTTGAGAGTAAGAAAGGAGATCAAAGCTATATGCAAGAAAAACAAGCATCCTTTTACACATCCAGACATCTAGAACCATTACCAGGATCAATCATAAAGCCATTGCATTCATAAGAGCACTCTAGTAAATCACCGATATAGTACCATACACATATTCTCCATTACACCACCTCCACCAATCAGCCATTAGATCCTTAACATAGTAAGTATGGCCCTAACCAGTAGGGTTTATTTCAATTAGTAATCTTTATTACTCCTGTTATTAATCTATTCTTTGCATGCTTATTACTTCATCACCCACTTGCCTATGAACTCAAATATCCCTTCACCTATATCACCAAATTAACTATCCTCACATGTTATATACTTTGAGCATACCTAAGACCTCTCTGAGACCTTCCCATTCACTCTCTCAAACTTTATTTGACCTCGATTACCCCTTCCATTTAATCTATTTGGAGTTTCTTTTATCTCGACAATACCGACATCGGTTATCCACAACCGCCGTCGGTTCTACCTAAACCGGCATCGGTCACACTCAACCGACATCAGTCTCTATGTTTTACACCTTGACCAAGAACATACCCAAAATCACCCTACCAGTATACCTAAACAACCCGAGAATCGGACCACACATCAATCCCAGTACGTTTACAAACACCTTACCTCTCAGATCCAACTATAGCCTAGCCTGTTGTGATTGGATTTTCTTATTGTACTTGAATGAAATACCTAAATCATATCAACTACAGTATAAATTTGTTTATTTATCACATTAACTTGTTTTAAACCTGGATTGATAGTCATCAGGAAGTATCACACTTCCAGGAACTAGCATACACTAGGCGGTCCTTTGTCCTATATCATTTAACTATCTTTTTGTGGTCTTGGTTTCTATTAGAGGTAGTTCCTCCTAGCAAAAATGAAGCTCTCACATTCAGCTATGGATCAAGAAGTCAAAACGCATGCAACAACCATCAACCGACTAGCATTTAACATGTATTCCTCCTTGGCCTTTACCCTTATCTATTTCATCACTTCGAAAACGTAAATATAATGGTGAAACATTTTGGCATTAGGTGGGACCCATTAGGGTTTCTTTTGCATTTATTCATTCCAAATTAATTTTCTCTTTTGGAAATCATCCTCCTTCTTTCTATTGTCTAAAAACAATCATATTTTTTGCTGCTTTAAAAGGAACATGTCTTCCTTTCTTTAGCATTGCATTAGTGAAAGAGCATCCCTCTTCCTTTTCACCTCTTGCTATATCAAATATTACATTTCGATTTGGGTTTTAAAATGTTGCATTGCATTCTATTTTGTTGCATTATTATCTCTCATTAAAGCGAGGGCAACCTATATCTTGGAAGTCATGCCCATCGATGGTTGACATAAAGAATCATAGAAAGCACATCTTTTTCTCTCTCTATGTCTTCCCAAACTTGCACAAAATCAAAATATATACATATTTCTTAAACAAAATCTTACCTAGGAACATCTATCGGTGATCACATGATATGGTTGGCAGGTACTCCCTAGCTCGTTGCCCTGCCGAGTCATCATCTCAGAGGGCCGCCCCCCACCATAACATACCTAAAACCTATCCTTTTAGATATCCTCCTTTCTAGGACACCTTCCTAACCAAAAATTATGTTCTAAATACACACAATCATTCCTAAATAGCATAAGCTAAACAAAGCTGTTGTTGCAAATCAGCAGCACCCCTGGATGCAAATCAGGTTTCTAAGTTGATTCTAGAGCATCCAGTGTGATTGCACAACATGGAAACCTCTCTCTAAGTGTGGGACTTGTGAAAATGAGAGAGGAATATCCAGATTAGAGGATGGTTCCTCAAACTCCTCTAATTTATATCTATATTTTGCACAACTACAGAGGTTCTAATCCTAATTCTACCCTAGATTGCAAGGAGACAGGGATAAAAATGCAAAAATGAAACTAAACTAAAGATGGTGATGCACCAAAAGGAGTGGTGAAACATTTCTTGCCATATAAATAGACAAAAATTCATGAAATGCAACAAGGGAAAACATACACAAGCTGATAGATGTAATTAGAGGTCTTGAAATGAAGTAAAACAATACAAACAGAGGACTGAAAGCATTCACAGAGTTTGCACTGTCAATTTCATGAAAAAATCTCTTGCATTCCACCATCAAAGAGGTATAAACCTATTACAAACTGTGAAAAAGGTTTGATTCTTACAACTATCACTTGCTGGAGGTGAAAGAAGAAGTTTTTAATGCCAAAAAGTGTTCAACCCTCAAGAAATGAGCCAAATCTGGCTTTTACAATGCATGGGTCGAGCCCAGGAGAGAGAAAACATAAAAAATGTGGGAGCCCATTCCTCATTGATGGAAAATGCATTAAAATAGCATGGAGGACCTTACAAACCCATACCCTGTCATTTTTGACCATGCTGGAGAAGAATGCGACCCATTTTGTATTAAATTTGGTTGTTGAAATGTCATTTACGGCCATGGACACGTGCAAAACCGTTTTTGAATTTTCTCTCTCAAACCGAACAAAATTAGAAATTAACCATGAAATCATGTAGATAATTTTAACATATTTCAATGATATAAAGAACACAAAAACCAAGCTTTGGATCAAAAGATATGATTGTTTGAAGATTTAGGGCAAAAACGGCCCAAAAACGGATCGGCGGGAAAAAATTTCAAATTTTACCTCTTTTTTGTCTTTGGAAAAATTTTCAAAAATTCCCGCACTCCGCTGGTCGGATGCCACGTGGCAAGCTCTGATTCATTCTAGAATTCTCTCTCCTTCACCTCCCGCGGGTTTTCCTTTGAAATTTTGACATTTTTAGACTTTGGAAAAAATTCATTTTTCCCCCGTGCCGCCCGGCCGGGACACGTGTCGGCTTTTGAATGGCTGACAGGGGGCGCGGGCCCTTCTTTCACTTTTTAGTTTTGGCGAAAACTTTTGCAAAATTTTCAAAAACCACCCCGAGCTCCGAATCTACCTTCCCCTTAGGACACGTGTCCTAATTTTACTCGTTGCGGGCTCTCTGTTCCATTCTTCCACTTTGGATTGGTTCGCGGGCCCCACGGGAAAAAATTTCCATTTGAACCTTTGACCAAAATACTTGGAAAAAATTCAAATTTGCCTCCGACCCCCGAACTCCTCTGCCACATGGCAGCTTCTATTATTTGCGGGCCTCAAATGGGAAAATTTTCCACAAAAACTCTGTAGAGCCATAACTTGAAAAATATAAGGAGTTAGGAGGCAAACTTTACCTTTCTAGAAAGGCTGAGAGAGAGTTCTATCGATGGTTCAATTTCCACAAAGCCTTGAGTGCCTAAAAAAAAAAAATGTAGACTAAGGCACAAGAGAGGCAAGAACACAAGAGTTAGCCACAAAAATGAGTTGGGCGCCATTTTGGATAACAATTTTGGCAACTCAGAGGGGTCATCTTCCTGCTAGATGAAAATACCAGTTGCCTGAAGCAGTCCATTGGGTATGGAGTCATCAAATATTCTATTTAGAACCTCAACTGACTTATAATGTGTAAGGAGGAAGATGGAATATCACCTGATGGAAGAAAGGACTGCAAAACATCTCCATGGACAACAAGCTGTGCCAAAGCACTTAGGGAAAACAAAACTAACCTACAGCAAAACAATGTGCACAAGTACTTGGAGGAATGAAAATCTAATCTAATATTTACAAGGTGGTAAATTTCCCTCTAGAAGCAACGCTTGAGATAGATTCCATTATTTGGAATCTGCGGTTCTTCACCATCGATGAGGCGGAATTGGAAAGCATTGATATTCTTGCACTTCGTGACCATGTATGGGCCACTCCAAATGGCATCAAATTTTGAATGCCTTCCCGGTTTTGCTCTATCCACATCCCATTTCAGCACTAGATCTCGACACGAAAAGATCTATCCTTGGCCTTCTATCAAAGGTATTTTTGATTAAAGCTTGGTCCTTTTCCATTGCTTGGGATGCACGATTTCGACCTCCTGCAGCTCCATCAACTCTGCATATCTCACCTCCATGGGCTCAAACTCTAGCAACTCTAATTGCTTCATGAGTTCGATGTTGGCAACTCAAGTGACATGGGCAAGATTGCCTCTCTTCCATAGACAAGTTTGAATGGAGAGTTACCTATGGATCTCTTGGGAGTTATCCTATCAGCCCATAAGTTTGATTTCAGTTTGGTATGCCAAGACCTCTGATTCTCATCAAGAGTCCTCCTAATGATCCTCAACAAGTTATTTTTTGTAGACTCGGCCTGGCCATTACCTTGAGGGTAATAGTTTGATGAAGTGCTTAGGTAGATCCCGTTCTTGACAGCCCACTCAGTCACCTTGGATCCAATGAATGCCAATGCATTATATGAGATTATTGTAGTAGGTATACCAAATATGGTTGCTATCCCCTCATAAAAGTCTAAGATGTTGGACTCATTTGCTTCTTTGAGTGCTACTGCTTTAGTCCATTTGGTGAAGTAGTCCGTGGCTGTCAAAATCCATTTGTGCCCTTGACTTGAATTGGGATTAATGACTCCAATGAAGTCCAAACCTCATTACATAAATGGCTGGTCAACTAAGATTGGATGCAATGGAAGGGGCTGCAAGTCTCTCTTTTCTGTGAAGAATGCATAGGATTCTTACACCTCTTAATCCATGCATAGCAATCCTTTGAAAATTTTAGGCCAATAATAACCAGCCTTCATGATTTTTAGAAATTTGTCACTCTTGGTGTAAAATGACCACCAGCTGGTCCACCATGGAATTCTTCAACACCCTATGAATCGATTTGTGCTAATACATCTCAACAACACTCCATTCACATCTTTCTTGAACAAAACTCCATCAACAATGGCATATGGGACAGCCTACAATTTGAAGTGTCTTCTTTGGGTCTTGTTCATCTCCCGGAGGGCATAGGCTGTGCTTAGGCGGTGCATTATACCTTGGGTCCAGCAAGGAGCGGGGAAACATTGTTTTCTTCTTGAGTGCCACATGGCTCATGGCTGTCTTGAACTGTCAAAACAGCCTCTCCTTTATTGCATGCTTCTTTTTGCTTCCCCAAAACCAGCTACTCACACAATCCTTTTCCTCTTACCAGCTTGGTGATTTTGATCTCAATGTCATACTCCATGACACGGGTGATCAACCTGCCCTTTTCTCATTCAAATATATTTTGAGGAGGAAGTCCTTAACTTGACATGAGAGACCAACAAGCTGGACCTTGTTGTTTGGACTAAATGCTTGAATTTCTTCAAGATCCCGATTCTTACTGCCGACATATGCTTCTCAATAAAAGAATACCTCACCTCATATTCATCTAGGCTTTGGTGAAGAAAGCAATTGGCTACTCATTATTATCCTTGTTCTGCTTTGTACCAAAATGGTAGAAATAGTGTCATTACCTCCAAATGCATAGAGGATGAAATCCTTGGAGAAGTCGAGTTGATGAGAGTTGGTGCTTGAGAGATGGCTTCTTTGATTGCTTCAAAACTCTCCTTGCCTTCTTTGTCCACTTGAAATCCATGCTTTTCTTTAACATTTTGGTGATAGGTTTGACAAGGGCTTCAAAATGCTGGGACAAACCTCGAACAAAGTTTATCCTCCCAAAGAAACTCGAAGGGCTTTCTTGTGGCTTGAGAAATGGTAGTGCTCTTATGTAAGCTGACTCTCTCTGGATCAATTGCTAATCCTTCTTTGGAGACAATATGGCCAAGGAGCTTTCCTTCATGTGAAAGAAAGATACACTTCTTAGGATTCAAAGACACTCCAAATTTCCTACACCTTGTGAAAACTTGTCTCAAATGAGAGAGGTGGTCTGCTGCATTTTGGAAAAAACAGTGATATCATCAAGGTAAATCGGCACCACGTTGTTAATCAAACCTTTGAACGCCATGTCCATTGCTATTTGGAAGGTAGCACCAGCATTGGATAGCCCAAATGGCATCTTCTGTATGTAAAATTCCCCCATTTGGTTGTAAATGTTGTCTTGAACTGGTTTTCTTCCTTCACCATAATCTGATTGTAGCCGGAGTAGCCATCAAGTAGTGAAAACCTCTCGGAGCTAGCCACAACTTGCAAGATTTGCTCCATGGAAGGGAGAGGGTAATGGTCCTTGAGAGATGCTCTATTTAAGTCTATGAAATCAACACACAATCTGATCTCTCCACTCTTCTTTCTGATTGGAACCAAGTTGGCAACCCAACTAGAATGCTTGATTGGGAATATGATTCTTTACTCAATCAGCTTGTCCAATTCTTTCCTCATGAGAGGCTCCATGTGTGGATTGAGTGGTCTTTGTTTACTTTGTGAGGCTTAGTATTTGGATCAATTCAATGGTATCTTTGAGCTAAGTTGGGATTGAAACCTTTCAAATCTTCATAGCTCAAGCAAACACGTCAAGGAACTCTTGACACAGCTGTATGAACTCATAACTTTCTTTCTCAGTTGTCATCTTTCCAATTTGCAATGGTTTGTTCTCTTCCACCAAGATGGATCACGAATCTTCTCTCTTGACTTTGAATGTTTTCTTTCTCTTTCCTAAACTGATCATTGGGATTAAAAATGGACTCCAAAGTGATAAGTCCCTTGGGCAGCTTGTTAGTTCTCATCTGTACCACTTGGTCACCATACTGATGTTCTAGTTTTTCTTGATTCTTAGCTGAGAACTCGGCTTCTTCTTATAAGAAATGGATGATTTGCTGGTCATTCTCAAATACTTGCCAACTAACATTGTTATCCGGCACTGAAGGCCTCACAATCACGTGGATGTTTAGTTGTACCTTGTCTTTTTGAATGCTTTCCACAATGTCAAAGGCCGCCCCTACTGCTGCAAGCTCTGTCAACAGCTTGATTCTCTTTCTTAGGAATGGATTTGATGCCAAAACCCTCAAAATCTTCCATGAGGTCCCATACCCTATTCTTGTAGCACTTGAGTAGATCATTCTTGGCAGCATGTTGTCCCTTGACCTGATTTACAATCAATTCACTATCACCAAAGACTTACAAGTTCTTTATTTTCTTCTTGATTGCCCAATGCATCCCTTGCACCAAGGCTTCATATTCAGCAGTGTTATTGGAGCATGCAAACTGAAATCTAAAAGATAAATAGTACTTTACTCCTTGAGGTGAAACAAGCATAGCTCCACCTCCTGCACCTTGTCTACTCCTTGATCCATCAAAAAATAGCTGCCATACCTCATTGTCATCCTTGTGGTTTGGCTTGGTGATGCTAGGAATAGGCTGATTTTCTTCATGTATACAATAGACCCCTAGCTCAGATTCTTCTACTTCTTGATAAGGATCAAAAGCATGTACCTTGTTTTCCCATTCATCAAGAGTTAGATCTAGGATGCTCCCAACCTTGGTGTCAGCTTCATCAGTGCTTGGGTGATCTTCTTGATCAAATGCTGAGCAATTGGCATTAATCTGACTTGGAGTGTAAGGCTCAATGTGGAAGTTTGCAATAGGTTCAGACCTGACTGTAGCTTTGGTTCCATACCTCGTTCTAAACAACATGTGTGACCAATTAGCAGACAAATATCCTCCAATCTTGGCTGTGAAGTCCCTTGACAAGCAAAGGGAAAAGAGTGGTGGAAGGTCTATGGTGATACATCTTGTAAAACAAAACCATTTGGACATGCATGAAAGGTAAGACTCAAGTTTTTAATCACTCCACTGTTACTCTTTGTTGTCCCATCTATTGCACTACTCCTTTGGATATTTTTTCATCTTTGGAGCCCTAGGTGATCAGCTATTTGTTTAGGCATCAGGCTACTTGCCCCGGAGTCTATCATGCAATTGTGCACTAGCTGATTTCCAATGATTAATGAAACATAGAAAGGAGGGGGCTTCAACATTTTACCTTGCTGTCCTCCATGATTCCCCTCAGGCTGGGCAGCATTTGTGAGCACTTTCTCTTGCATCTGAACTTGCTGATTCGAAGTTGGCCAGTCCTTCATGGCAGCTTGTAGCAAATCTCTTTGGCCTGGGATAGATAGGGATTCCCACATTGATATGTTGACATTTGTCTTCTTCATCTGATCGATGATACTGAATGGTGATGAAGG
This sequence comes from Taxus wallichiana var. yunnanensis, assembly GCA_018340775.1. Classification (NCBI taxonomy): domain Eukaryota; kingdom Viridiplantae; phylum Streptophyta; class Pinopsida; order Cupressales; family Taxaceae; genus Taxus; species Taxus wallichiana. Next base: position 562,573,581 of record CM031235.1, on the reverse strand, counting down.
ATCTCTTTGTTGTCCCTTTGTTTGCACATTCACTCCTTGCACGTGAGCAGCAACAACTGGTATTTGAGTTGGCCTAGGAGCTGTTCTTGGCTGCCCTTGTGCATTTACAACTGGATTTTGTTTGCCAACCACTTGTGGAACCATAGAAGGTCATGGATTGGTTGGAGCCAATGGCTGTTCTTCACCCAAATTCCTCCTTTTTGACCTTGTGTTGGCTGCAACACCTTGGGAAACTGCCTGATTCATGCCACAAAAATCCTCTACTTGCCAATTTACCAACGTGGTGTCATTTGGGGCTGATTGTTGTTGGAATGTTTCTTGTTGTTGGCTATTTCCTTGACTGCCCTCACCCTCCACACCAGTAGTTGTCACCATTAATGCTTGATTCAAAGCACCATTGAAGCACATGGATTGGTTATGAGGTTCATTGCATGGAAAACACCAGTCATACTCCTGAGCAATGTTGTTTTGTGTTGGCACCAATGCCTTAGAGGCAGATATGGCATTTGGATTGTAGGGCTGAAATGGTCTATTGGCAGGAGGCCTTGTTTGATTCATATTTGCAGCTGGATTAGGTGGTCTTTGTGGTTGGTATGGCTGCTGTTAGGCTGAGCTTGGGGCTGGTAAGAAGGTCTAAAACCTTGGGCTTGTTGCCTCTTGAGAGTAACCAGCTCATTGCCTAGGTTTTGCAGTTGCTTCATGACTTCTTGAAGCTCATTTGGGGCACTTGGAGATGAAGTAGAAGCTTCATTTGAACTCTGATTTCTGGGAGTGGGAGAAGGAGTCAAATTAGGTGCTTGATTGGTGTTTGGACTCTCTAAACTTGGAAACAATGGCATGGGAGGTCTAGGGGCAAGTTTTCAGCTTGGATCAAACAATTTTCAGCCCTAATGGCAATGCTATAAGCCATAGGGATAGTTATGCCTCCCATGGACTGAATCAACATAGAAATATCAGAATTTAGAGCTTTGAGATAGTAGAGAAAAACACCTTGTCTTTGTTGGCACTGCCCTTGCTGGAATTCTCTCCTAAGTCTTTTGAAATCTGAAGTTGAAATCGGTCAATTTGCTCATTGGGAGCTCTCTTGATGGTTGTCGGTTGCTCAAAAGAGACAAGTTGTCTCCCTTCTCTCCAAATTACTCATGAAGTGCTATACACAACTGATTCCAATTTGTGATTGAACCAGCTCCAAGGCTTCTAAACCATTGCAATGCTTTCCCCTTGAATGAAGATGCCAACAACTTGACAGCCACTTGCATCTCATTGATTTCATGAATTACACAAAGGTTGGCAATGTCTTTAACATGATCACCTGGAGTAGTCTGATTCTCTCCAGTGAAGTATGGAATGTTCTTCAAGGCTGCAATTGGAATTGGATGTTGTGCATTGAGAGCAAGTGGGCTGCTGCCAGTGAAATTGACATAGGGGTTGTTTTGTGCCATTCTAATTGGCCTTAGAACCCTTGTTGATTGAATGAAAGGCCTACCAGGTGGAGGAGTTGAGAGAGTTCTGTTTGGTGGAGATGGAGACCTTTGGATTCTCCTCCCACTTTTCCTTACTCTTGGAGATAACTGAAGGTATTCAAACAACACTTCTTCTTCTCCAACTCTTGACCTTGTAGTGATTCTTCTCATGAGTTTTCAGGCCTGCACTGCTGAAACCAATTGATTCTTCCCCTTGGAGTCGCCAGATGTGCAAATTATAGCTCTTTTCAAGCAAGAAAATTGCAGTAGATGCACATCAACTTTTCTGCAATAAAAAAGAGACCTCTAATGTCCCACTGGGCATGCCAAAACTGTTTTTGCAAACCAGCAGCACCCATGGATGCAAATCAGGTTTCTAAGTTGATTCTAGAGCATCCAGTGTGATTGCACAACATGGAAACCTCTCTCCAAGTGTGGGACTTGTGAAAATGAGAGAGGAATCTCTAGATTAGAGGCTGGTTCCTCAAACTCCTCTGATTTATATCTATATTTTGCACAACTACAGAGGTTCTAATCCTAATTCTACCCTAGATTGCAAGGAGACAGGGATAAAAATGCAAAAATGAAACTAAACTAAAGATGGTGATGCACCAAAAGGAGTGGTGAAACATTTCTTGCCATATAAATAGACACAAATTCATGAAATGCAACAAGGGAAAACATACACAAGCTGATAGATGTAATTAGAGGTCTTGAAATGAAGTAAAACAATACAAATAGAGGACTGAAAGCATTCACAGAGTTTACATTGTCAATTTCATGAAAATATCTCTTGCATTCCACCATCAAAGAGGTATAAACCTGTTACAAACTATGAAAAAGGTCTGATTCTTACAACTATCACTTGCTGGAGGTGAAATAATAAGTTTTAATGCCAAAAAGTGTTCAACCCTCAAGAAATGAGCAAAATCTGGCTTTTACAATGCATGGGTCGAGCCCAGGAGAGAGAAAATGTAAAAAACATGGGATCCCATTCCTCATTAATGTAAAATGCATTAAAATAGCATGGAGGACCTTAAAAACCCATACCATGTCATTTTTGACCATCTTTGGAGAAGAATCACGACCCATTTTGTATTAAATTTGGTTGTTGAAATGTCATTTCTGGCCATGGACACGTACCAGAACCGTTTTTCAATTTTCTCTCTCCAAACTGAATCAAAATTATAAATTGACCATGGAATCATGTAGATAATTTTAACATCTTTCCAATGATATAAATAACATGAAAATCTGAGCTCGGATCAAAAGATATGATCGTTTGAAGATTTAGGGCAAAAGCGACCCAAAAAGCAGATCGAGGCGGGAAAAAATTTCAAATTTTACCTCTTTTTTGTCTTTGGAAAATTTTTCAAAAATTCCCCACGCTCCATGGAGTTAGATGCCACACATGGCAAGCTCTGATTCATTTTGGAATTCTCTCTCCTTCACCTCCCATGTTTTCCTTTGAAATTTTGACATTTTTAGACTTTGGAAAAATTTTCATTTTTCCCCTCGCGCCCCGCCTGGCTGGGACACGTGTCGGCTTTTGAATGGCTGACAGGGGGCATGGGCCCTTCTTTCACTTTTTAGTTTTGGCCGAAAACTTTTGCAAAATTTTCAAAAACCACCCCGAGCTCCGAATCTACCTTCCCCTTAGGACACGTGTCCTAATTTTACTCGCTGCGGGCTCTCCGTTCCATTCTTCCACTTTGGAAAATTTGGCAAATACTTAGCAAATTTTTCATTCCCCCTTGTGACACGTGTCACAACCTGATTGGTCTGCGGGCCCCACGGGCAAAAAATTTCCATTTGAACCTTTGACCAAAATACTTGGAAAAAATTCAAATTTTCCTCCGACCCCCGAACTCCTCTGCCATGTGGCAGCTTCACTATTAATTTGCCGGGCCTCAAATGGGAAAATTTTCCACAAAAACTCCACCGAGCAATAACTTGAAAAATATAAGGAGTTAGGAGGAAAAATTTACCTTTCTGGAAAGCTGAGAGAGAGCTCTATCTGATGGTACCATTTCCAGAAAGCCTTGAGTGCCTAAAAATAAAAAAATGTAGACGAGGCACAAGAGAGGTAATAACACAAGGAGTTAGCCACAAAATGAGTGGGGCACCATTTTGGATAACACAAACATAAGAAAATCTTTGTTAGGATCATTCTTTTCTTAGCATTCTTTTTGGTTTGTATTTTGAGGTGTGAGATTACAAATCTTCATTTTCTTCTTCTTACACACTCCACCATCATAGTTGGAGTATTCGACTTTGTTAGAGTGTGTCGAGGCCCCATATCTTCATTCTCAAGTTTCTGAGTTTGATTCTTCACTTAATTTAATTCACAAAACTAGTTTTCTTCATTCCTTTCTAATTTTAGAATCACCAACATTGCTCAAGTGACCATCGTTAGTTCACATCTAACTATCATCAGTTAAAAAATAACTAGTGTCAAACCTGTCTTTCTAGTTACTTTACCTACAATAGCTTTCATCACTGTTTGTGTTCTATTTTTGGCCCTCAAGGCATCATCATATTTCTCCCTTGTCGATACTTACTGTCATACATAGTTTTCACTTGTACACATCCAACATTCTTGTTTCATTCCTTAAGACTGGTTTCTTCCATAGTGGCCGGTGCAGTTTGAAAACCATCATCGGTGGTCTTGACCATCAGCAGTCATCGACCATCATTGGTTTTCCCTCAACCGTCATTGGTTTCTGTGTTTATTTTCAAAATATAGACATTGACCAGATTCGCCTCTCAAACCCCATTATTCTTTGTTTCTACTGTTTTCTATGTCATCTATAGAATACAGTCTTACTAGGTCAGCACTTGTTCACATGGTGTTGACTCGCAGCTAGACTAACGCCCTCATATTCCATGCTAGTCGTCAACCACTCCCACCTAGTCCCTCACCACCTTCCGTCCTATCACCCATGGATCCAACCTTACCTACCACCATTTTTGCAGGTGATGAAGAGTTTACACGACTCCTTGATCAAAATCTCGTGGCCTTACAGTTCTACCTTTCCCATTCTTCCACCCGAGACTCCTTAGGTCAGTTGATATACGACATGCCTATGTCCATCTCTCCTACCCTTATTCTGCTGCTGCATTAGCCCCTAATAATGTGGCATTATCCTCACCTACTTCACCTCGGGTTTCTTACAGCTAGGACTCATACCTATCATGGTACTTTGCATCTACATTTTCCTTCGTGCCTATCGTATCTGTTGTCCCCTTGTCAACCACCCAGACCATAGCACAATCCGTAGCCATTATCTCACAAATACCCATTACAAAATAACTGCTCATGGTGTTGGTGACCCTACTCCATTCCAAAATCTCATCCTCTCCATCCCACAAACACTGCCCCCAATCACTACCAAAGTCATGAAGACCATCCCACCTACATACACCTACTATCAACAACCCCCTATCTTATGTCATCACCCATTCTGGATATGTGCCTCCTATGTCGGTCCCCTATTCTCAACCTCACTATCGGGTTCAATATCCACCCCCTTATGCCACATGAGGTGTCTCCCCATCACAATGGCCCGACCCTTTGACCTCATCAAGTTGATGATGGAAAAGAGGTAGAAAATAGAAGCATCGGTTTCAGCTCACATGATTCCCTCACCTATGACAAAATTTGTAATCATCTTATTCACTCATCCATTCCTATTTGACCATACTCCATACATTAGGAAATTCCAAAGTTCAACCACTTCAATAGAAAATAGGATCCACAAAAACATTTGCAGTCCTTTAAACATGGGTGTTACCTAATTTCCCATGATGACGCTTTACTTTTGAGGACTTTCCCAATGTCCTTGACTAGACCGATATTAGGCAGTACGGTGGGCTACTAAGACATTCCATCTACTCATTCAATCAAGTATCCCAGGCATTCTTAGACCACTTCTCGATTAATATTGTCAAGAAGGTTACCATGACTAATCTTTATTCCACTCGTCAGTATGACGATGAGTCTATCACTAATTTTGTCGCTTGTTGGTGCAGCCTAATCAATCAACTCACATTTCAACTACTCTAAACTAAAATCATATATTTGTTTACTTGGGATTGTGTTAGACACGTCTCACTAACCCTGCGTAGGTAGAGACCTTCCATACTTTTGACGAGGCATTCACTATGGAAAAAAAATTAGAAATTCATGCTATCAAAGAAAATAATATTCAACTTCGTAACAAGAACATCACGTTCAAATAAAACGTTGCTTCTTCATTTGTGAAAACCCAAAATAGCTATTCAAAACCCAAAGGGTCTACCAATTCCATAGTTCTAAAATATTTTCCCCTCATCAATCAAACTCAACCAAACCCCCTTGAATCTCTCTCTGTCCAAGCTTTCTAGTTCATACGGGAACAACGAAAATACACTTCCATAGGAGAATCCTATTCTTACGTATTGGAAAAGCTTATGAAGGATGGTGTTATTACCCTACCACTTATAAAACCACATACTTGTTTTGACCTAAATGACCCATGCCATCATGGTATAAGGAATATGACTTTTGTAACTATCATTGTGTCAAAGTTCATAGCGAAATAAGCGCATCACCTTCAAGAATATTTTTCAATAAATGTTGGACAAAGGAGATCTAGTCTTGGATATCCCAAATACACCCGCTAAATAAAACTTGCATATCTTCAAGAAACCATTCCCTAATCATGCCCCATCTTCCAACCAAGTTGGTTATACGAAATAATTATGGCGATATGCACGTGAGGTCCACGCTATTTTTCAATGACACACCAATTGCTTCCCAATTGCCTCATGTTCCTTCCATAGATGAAATATTATCCCACGCTCCCCTACCTACACTAGAATCTATTTCATCTACTCCTCTACCCATAGAAGAATCCCATTCATATTCCCCTTCACCCATGGAAGATCCTATAATTAACATGCTAGCTTTGACCCCTCAAAATTCTGAGAAGTTTTTAGTGGCACCTCTCCTACTCATAGAAGATGTAGGTCCACCGCCTACACCAACACAGGGAGAGTCCACTTCAGATAATCCACCCTCTCCTCTACCCATGGAGGATACTATAAAAGTACCACTACCTATAGATGACCATTCACCATCAGACCTTCATGATCCTTCGATGTACTTTTTGCTCTCTTACACATAGATTTTGAGGCTAACGATTTCCTGTATCTCAAACACATTTCTGGGGATTGCCACTCAATCGATATCAACCCCACCTACGTCGGTACCATTCTCACACTTGGCTGATTTCCTTGACTATGTCGATAGAGCCTTACTTTGGGGATGCCTTCTACTTCATGTTTTGACAAAAATGTAGTTGTCCCCTATTGTCACCTCTACTATGTATCTAAAAGTGTTTCAAGAAACCAAACTAAACATAGTCACGACTATTATAATACCTTCCATGACACCACCCCTGGCCTAACTCACACCTCTACCCATAGCCCAATATACACCTACACCTAAACACCTACCCCCACCTATATTGTCACCCTTACCTAAACCTACGCCAACCTTAGGGATCATACCAATAGCTAGCCTTACTCACCCATCCATCAAATTAGATTTAGCTACATCTTCTAAAAATAATACCAAATTTAAACCAACCCCTAAAAATAGGATCCAATCTCCTAAATCTCATACCCCAACCTCACCTACCATTTCCTTCTCACCTTCATCCCTTCCATCCATCCTAGGAACTCACCCCAACCCTAGCCAAACAACCCCCATCTATCGGTAAACTAAGAATGCAGTAACCCATTTCCCCATCACGGACCTCTAATATACCCAAGCAACATGCACCACCACCTCCCTCACCTATAACCTTCTTACCACCCATAACTTCAATACAGTTAATAACTTCTTCACTACCCATGACACTTCCTTCTCTTTCGCTCGCGCCTCTGCCCAACCCACTGACACCTACCTCCACTGACACCTTGGTTACCCCTGTTGGTAACCTGCCCTCTTTCACCATCTAATTTTCCCTCCACATATCATATGCCCATATCTCCTTTTCCTAAAAATATGTAACCTATAGCTAAAAATCTGCTACCCTCAATAAGGCGAGTTAAACCAACCAACACTTCTATTGCTAGTTCATCTACCATGCCCCTACCCAAGCGAGATACGACTAACACCTAAGACCACACCACACACAAAACTAGTAGCCCAACCTACTCCCCATATTGTAAAACATCTTCCTCCACAATCAATCATACATGCACCCATACCCACATTCACCTCCCATTGTGATCCACTAGCAGGATATTATGCCAAAATCTTAAACAATCTCTTCAAAAATTTCCTCATCACATTACCGCCCCATAGAACTTACGAACCACTCAAACCCAAACCAAAATGGTTTGTGAAACCAAAATTTGTGCCTACCATAGTGTCCCAGGACATGATGTAGAGAATTTTAAGGCTCTAAAAACTACTCTTGTCCAATTGTGTCCTCCTGAAGAAAACTTTGACAATGATGATCTTCTTGATGAGCAACCCATTTTGCCTTCACCAATTTCCACAGATCCTCTCCGTCACCCACTCGGTGACCAATATCTCAACCCCGAGAACTCTCGGATCTATCCCCGAGGTTTGAAATTAACATGGTTCACATAAGAGAATTGGATAAACCACCCCCAAAATGTTGTTACACCTGACTCACTTCACAAGGCTTTTCTCCTGGTAGGTTTCTTCCAGTCATGTCATTATGCCACTCATCCTACACCTTCTCCATTTACCCCCTCCTCGGATTAACATGATCAACATTGCCACTGTGCTTAGAAAGATAAAGGCAAAGAAAAATCAAGTGGCCCATCAACCAACCCTATACCCAATATACCATCCACACCCACACCCAAATTCATCATTCGACGTCCTGCATATCCCATTTACGCGGGGTTACACATCACACGATCTTAAAACAAATACACCAATCCCCCTCAAAATGTGTTTATATGACCTCGTCTAAACCTCAGAGTCACATTTTCAAACCCTCATGGAGGTCCTTCAATCTATAAAAGTCTTACCAAATGACCCCACACCTGTGGCATCCATCATTACCCATCACCATATAGCCTCTCTCACTAGGTCTTCACCTTCCGGTACACCTCCACCCACTCGTCACATGGTCATCCTCGGCATTTCGATGAAGAGATCACTCCCTTCTAGTCCAATGACCCTAACCCCACTCCTTTCATCTCCATATTCATCAATAATAAACATATATGACACGTTATGATCAATGGTGGTGTTAGAATTAACATCATCTCCTCCATACATATGACCAAATGAAAATCTCTACCAATTACATGCATGGTTACCATGTTATGTTGTGTTCCTTCAATGGCGCAATGACCTCTACCCTAGGTACCATTTTTCTCTATGTTCACATAGGTCCCCACACTATCCCTAAACTTTTTATGTCTTGGAAGGGGATTTCGGTCTGACTTGCGGCTTGGCCAAGCTTGGATCCATGTTATGGGTTGTGTTCCTTCAACATTACATCGATGCCTCAAATTTGAACACGAGGGACATAATTACACAATCCATGCTAACCCCTCACCTTTCAAGACTGGTAACATGCTATATCAACCCAAGGATGTGCTTATAACGGTCAAGGAATCTTCCACCACAACTACTTCACCTTCACCCATGAGCCCATCCACCAAAATTGCCACTATTTCGGTTGTATCTAACCTTGATATCCCCATTGCAACTATAGCCTCTACTACTGGCACCCCTTCATCTAGTGATCCATCCATACCCACTACATACATACCAACTATTGATCCCTTAGAAGGTTTTTTTCAACGCCTCACTCTAGGGAATCTTGCTATCTGATATCGATACCTTCCTCGCCTCACAAGACTATGAGAATCTTTCTCAACACCCTAATTATGAAATTCACATCGGTGACATTTTCCCTTATGGCCCTCCCCACCTTCACACCAACCTAACATATGGGGGACTTGATATGGCCACCTATAAACCTGAACCTCCATCCTAAACCCAACCATTTTCATCCGACCTACACTCCCTCACTAACCGTCATTTTTCTCACACTTTCCTCCACCGGTGTGCGTGGAAAGGATTTGACTTCAGTTTTTATGAACAAGGCCACCACATTGTCATCTCCTATACCTCTTGTAAACATAATGACCATATTGGAATTGGTTTTGATGCTCCACCCACCAAGAAGTTTTGCATCGACCTTATACAGGATGAGAAATATTCCCCCTCTCATTCACCCATATTACCATCTTCACCCATGCGGTCATTCCTCCTAAAAATTTTGTAAACACCATTTCCCTAGGATCTGCTAACCTATCAATGTGATGGCGAGGCTCCCTCTTCTCTCCCATTCCTGTATCCTAACATAATCGATGATGATACGCCTTTAATTAATGTCATTCAATGTCAAGATGATGAGTCCATCCTCACCTACCTTAGTGCAAAAGACTCTTATATTCATTGGTCACCTTATACGGGATGAGAAATATTCCCCTCTCATTCACCCATATTACCATCTTCACCCATGGAGTCATTCCTCCTAAAAATTTTGTAAACACCATTTCCCTAGGACTGCTAACCTATCAATGTGATGGCGAGGCTCCCTCTTCTCTCCCATTCCTGTATCCTAACATAATCGATGATGATACGCCTTTAATTAATGTCATTCAATGTCAAGATGATGAGTCCATCCTCACCTACCTTAGTGCAAAAGACTCTTATATTCATTGGTCATTACCCTATGAGATGCAGAGCATGCTGAATGACTCAACCATCACAATCAACATTAATACTTAGGATGATCTGCACATTCTAAAGATTAGCCACTCCTTAGACGCTATTGAATAGGAAGCCTTCACCTCTTTCCTCTGGGACCATAGCAATGCATTTTCTGGTCCTATGCCGATATGCCTGGTATTGACCCAAAAATCATGGTTCACAATATCGTAACCATTCCTGATGCCAAACCCATCAAACAAAAGTTGTAGAAAATACATCCTTGCATTGCTCTTTTGGTCAAAGAAGAGCTTCAGTTCCTTCTCTCGGTTTCCTTCATTCTACCCATTGATTATCCCCAATGGATTTCTAACATCGTTCTTGTCATGAAAATGACAGGAGGACTCCGCATTTGCATAGATTTCCATGACCTCAACCTTTCCTGTCCTAAAGTTGATTTCCCCTACAAGGCATTGACCAACTAGTTGATCTCACTGTTGGCCATGAAATGTTATCACTCATGGACGGTTTCTCGGTCTACAATAAAATATTACTAGCCCAAGAGGATCAACACAAGACTACCTTCATCACCCCTTGGGGGACTTTCCGCTATCGATTCATGCCTTTTGGCCTCAAAAATGCTGGTGCTACATATCAACAAGCCATGACTTGCATATTTCATGACATCATGCATCACATATTGGAGAATTACGTAGATGATATGCTTTCCAAATAAAAGCATCAAACTGAAAACCTTCCCATTCTTAAAGTCATATTTGACTTCCTCATCAAATCTCGTGTTTCACTTCAACCAAAAGTTTGTCTTTGTGGTAATTTCTAGAAAACTCCTAGGTTTTATCCTTTCTTTGTGTGAAATAGAAGTCGATACTACTAAAGTCAACGCTATTCTTGAAATGCGCCACCTATTAATCTCCATCAACTTCACATGACCTACAAGGAAATTTGTAATCAATTCATCGTTTTATCTCACAATTTTCCAACCACTGCATCAACCATTCCATCATCTTCTTAAGAAAGATGTTTCATTTGTATGGGATGATGAATGTCATAAAGCCTTAGAATCCTTGAAATAATACCTACTTCAACCACAAATCTCATTCCTCCTAAGGATGACCAGCCCTTATACCTATATATTTCCACCATGACCATTCTCTAGGTGCCATGCTTGCTCATGGCGACAACCAACACCGAGAGCAAGTGGTTTATTACATTATCCATACCCTTCTTGAATATGAAACTAGATATACCCACACTAAATTTTTTTCCTATCCTTAGTTTTCATCACCACCAAACTCCACCATTACCTACTCAACCAAAAACCTTCTTCATTACTAATACTAACCCATTACACTATATGTATGCTAGACCTTATCACAATCAACATGCCCACACGTTGTCTTAGGCTTCGGCTGACCTCGGCCTTGAATTCATCCATCAAAATTCCATCAAGGGCCACGATATTGCTGAAAAATTTTCCGATGCACCTATTTCAGGAATCAACCCTCTAACTTTGACTTTCCACATGATTCTATTGCTACCATTTCCCTCGAAAAACCCACTTATCAAATGACACTCTTCTTTGATGGCTCTAAGTGTCGGCGTGGGGATAGGGCTAGTGTTATCCTCATTCCACTTGATGGTGAACTTATGCCTTTGTCTTTCAACATCAATTTTCATTGTACAAAAAAATTACTGAATACAAAGCACTCGTATTGGGTCTTCAAGATTCTTATGCCTTAGATGTTAAATCAATCAACATCCTCGGTGATTCTCGGTTGGTCATAAACCAAGTAAATGGTATATATCAGATACCGTAATGAGATACTTCAAATGTATAAGCATCACATGGACATAATTTTGATCACCTTCAACTATTACGCACTTCAAACCACCCCATGTTCTACCAATAAATTTGTAGTTACCATCTTTGCGCTTGTGGCCCGACTCTAAAATCTTTGTCACCATACAAAGACTACAATCACCCTCTTATTTTCCTCGTGAAGTCTACTCTATCAGAACTGTTTCTCTTGACCCAAGTGACCTTTGGTATAAACAATATACAAACTATCTTCACCTTTCCATTATACCGACCAATCTCACTTGTAATGGACAATGTGCCTTTCTTAAAAGTGTCTCTCATTTTGTCATCATGGGTGGTATTCTTTATAAATGAAATTTTGAAAAAATTCTCTTGTGATGCCTTACAAGTTTTGAAATTCCTTACACCATTAATGAAGTCCACGAAGGAATTTGTGGAGGCCACTTTATTGGTCTCATTATCACAAAACGCATTCTTCACCTAGGCTATTACTGGCCAACCCTAAACCATGACTGTTGTGATTATGTCAAATGTTACATAAAATGCTAGCAACATGCTAATCTCCATCACACCTCTAGTCATGCCTTATAGGTCATGTGAGACCTTTGGCATTTTTCTCAATGGGGTTTGGATCTTGTCGGTGAGATCAACCCCCAATTGTCACAATGCCACCAATGGATCATAACTGCTACTAAATATTACACTAAATGGGTAGAATCCATTCCCCTCATTTCCACCAAATCCAAGAAAATATGTGAATTCATCAACCATCACATCATCTGTCGCTTTGGTTTCCCTCACCGCATTATGACGGATAACAGAAAAAAATTCAAAAACAAAACCCTACGCAAACTATGTAATGCTTTTGGCATCCAACGTAGTTTCTCATCACCTTATAAACTACAAACCAATAGTCAAGCTAAATCAACCAATAAAACCTTGAACAAAATTCTTATGAAGGTATTCAACAATCGAGAAGGATTGGCATATGCACATTTCTTTCACCTTGTGGGTTTATCACAATTGTATTCGCACTTTGATGTTGTTGTCACCCCCTTTTTCTACGGTCTATGGTACTATGGTTGTATTACCTCTTGAATTCTATATTCCATCCATTCGTGTCTCACTACAAGACATGCTCAACAATGATGAATTTTGATTGTTTGGTGCAACTTGAATTATTAAGTGAACGTCATCTCAATGCTCTTGACCGTCTTAAAATATACTAAAAATGTATCAAACGTGCGCATTAATAATCATAACTTTTCACGAACAAACCTTTCAATTCATTGACCCATCCGAAGGAAAATAAACATGTAACCAAGGAGGAGAAAAGTAAATGGGGAAAATTTACTCCTAATTGGCTTTGACCTTATATCATCATCCATGCCTATGGATCGGGTGCTTATCGTTTGTATTCACTCGCAGTAAACTTGAACTGGGCCCCTTAATGCCTTGCATCTTCAACCATTTTATTGTTGATATAAAGTCTTATATCATATTCTTTCAATTTATCACTCGTCCCTTAAGAAATGTTCAATTTTCCATAATTACCCATTTTCGGGATCCACGACTAAACAAGAATAATGTGATTATCCGTCACCTTTAAGCCTTGTCTTCAATATGAGTACCATGGATCTACTCATAGCATGATTCTCATGGATACTTTTTATCTTCTTCAAGATGGAATCCCATGGTCGTTCATCACTCAAAACCACCTCTTTCATAGTTAATCTTTGTGCACTATGATCTTGTCTTCTAAAACAAGAACCTAATTGTCCTCTATAGTATTTTCCATGACTTAAACATCTAAAAACAAAAAGGGATACAACTCCTTGAGTCAAAATTCCAGCAAAAGATGACTCCCTCAAAAGGGACATCTCTTCTTTATATTCTACCACTATCAATAGACTACTCCCTAGAAGGACAGCTATATACAATCATTACAAAAATATAATAACTATTCAGAAGCTTCCCGCATCGATCAACTTCACGAATACCTCAAGGAGATAATATACCCATCCCATATAGACTTCCTACATTGATTTATAATAATAAAAAAGAAAGATGAAATTTTCATCATGGACTTGCCTATTTTGGGATTATGGGTTTCTTGTCCTAAAATACATGTCATCGTACACTAAGTTACACTAAACCTCTCATTCTCACCTCCTCACCTCTTTCTCCTAAATTCCTCGTTACTCAAGGGAATTTCACAAACACGACATTTCGTGATCATGTGAATTTTCTTCCCCATTAGAATAGTCTTTTATGCAAGGCCTGTAGGGTCTTATGTTCATAAGCCCACCTAGGGTATGGTAGACTCATTAGGGTTCTTATCAATTAAGTAACTCTTTTACCACCTCTTACCATTTTCCTTCCTCATTACTTATTGATTATCCTATACAGGACCTATGTTTAAAAATCACTCAACCATGTCTACCACCTAAACTCAATCATGCATATGACCTACATCACCCATGCCTAACACCTATCAACCCATTCCACTATTTCACCCTAATCTTCCCTAGCTTATGGGATAACTACATCGACCTGAGGTCCCTTTTTGTTAGGACTATGTAGGCAGCACTCCGAGGGCATGGGGCCCTTGGATGTTAGCTCAGCCACTCTCTACCCTAACCAATTGATGGGTGTCATTATTCCCTTAATTTAATCAACTTCTTGTTGATGTCATATTCAAAACAAGGGTGTGTCTAAAGCTATATGTAACAAGAGTAATCCTATTGAAGTAGTAGTTGACTATAGTTATTTTTGTATTTTCTGGGGGATCTTTTCATTGTCTTAAGGACTTCTTGGTAAAAACCTTATTTAAACCATACTAAGAAAATGTGTTGAAAGGAAAAAAACTTTGCAGAATGGAAATAAACACATACGGAAATAAACACACTTTCTTTTGGAAGTAAACACACTTGCTTTGAGTGCTTAAAAACTGGTTGCAAGAAGAATAAGAATCTACCTAGACACCTGCAAGAATAATTATACAAGAGAGTCTAACTAGAATAATTAAAAGCTATATAGAATTAACAGATCTAAACTTATTTTATTAGGAAATATAAATACCAAAGAGATGAATATCCTAGTCCTTGGGGGAGTGGGCCCTTGCTCCTCCTTGAATCAATATTTAACAACTTAGAATTCTCTCAAACAGGAATGGATATTTATTGATAAAACATTTAGTATTACAAAACATACGCATCCGTATACTTATTCTCTATCTAGATCTACCTTCTTCATTCTATCTCTATCTCTTTATCTATTGCAGGTCTACTTATATATATATATATATAATCATATTTGTCTCTACGATTCTGATGAAATCGAATCATGCCCAAAATAGATGCTGAATCAGATTGTGGCTGATCAAACAATTGTAAGATAACTATCCCTGGATCTGTAATCAGAAATCTTCTCATCCTTTCCTAATTGAAAGGGTCGTTGAAGCTAAATCACCATATGTTTCTATAATAGATAAACTTCCATCGGTTTCGAAACTTTAGAGAAGTTCTAGATTCATAGGAAATTGTTAAGGATCAAAACCATGAGAGTTCTGAAGCTATACCCAGGAGTTCCAGAACTAAGTCCAAAAATTCCAAAACTAAATACAAGAGTTTCAGTAACTAAGTCCAAAAGTTCTAGAACTAGATGATGACTGTGTAATGGAGTTCTAGAACTAAGTTGTATTAGAATAGATGCTACCTAAAACATGCTATCAATACTTGTTTGTAATATGGAAAAATAATGTGTCTTGAATCGTTCATCAAAGGTATCAATTCTAAAATGTATGAGGAAGGAAAAAGGTTTACCATAGTGAGATCTCATGCAGCGACCAGTTGAGCTAGCTTTCAATAAAAACTTATATTCCCTTTCCTTCCATGTAATTTGGTTTTGTAGAAAAGAGACAAATGCATTGAGATGACTTTCCCCACATACAAATTGATCATAAATCTTTTGTTTTTCTCTAGCATCAAATTACAAAGATAGAATTCACATAGAATAATTTTCTACTCAGGACTGGCTAAAGAATAAGTTGTCATGAATTTAGATTCATCTTTTAGTTCATGTGTGAGTCCACATGCAATCCTTGACAACTACCAGTGAATGAATTGTTCTTCTAAAAACACACTATATTCAGGAGAGGGCCTCCTATAGGCAAGTAATTTTTGACTCATAATACAAACCATATCTATTTTTGCAAGACATTTATATTTGCATCCTTCTTCCTTATAAAATTTTTATTCCCACTCTTTTCTTGCCTTCTTTTCTTCTTCCATCTTGGTCTTCAAATCTTCATTTGATGTTTTAGCTTCTCTGAGTTCCCTGCAAGTGTCATTCCATAGTTGTTTGAGTGGAAAATAAGTTAACTCAGTCTGTGCAGAGACCGAGGAAACACCATGCTATTTCCTAAAAGTTTGACATTCTTCCTCTTTCTCTATCAGTTGTTTTTTAATTACAGATAATTCCTCAGTCCTGAATGCAAGCTGAGTTGTTAGCTCTCTAATGAGATTTTCCCTCTATTCTAATTTGAGTTTGAGGAAATGACTCGTCGTCCTTTGCACTGATAACGAGCTCTACTCTAGACAAGAACAAAGCCTATTTAACATGATGTCTTTCTTCTTCCTATGAAATTTCTTGGGGAGTTGAGCATTCTTCTTCTATCAAAGGAAATTTACCTTTTCATCTCCAGGATGCCAACTCTTCCTCTTCATGTGATAATGCTGATGGTTCATCCAATTCTTGAAAATCCTACTCCTTAATTTTCTCATCTCCTTTGTCCATATCAGCTTGGCTTGGTTCAGGAGGAGTCATGGCCATGCTGCCAAAAATATCAGCAACTTCTTTTTCCATCTTTTCCTGTTCACTCCTTCCCTCTGGGGTTTCCCTTGACCTCTTATGAATTTTCCTTCTTTGGGGAATTTCAACATGCCCAATAGTGGATTTATTTTAGTGCTCCTTCTTAATTATTTTTCCTTGCTCTTGCATGGGTGATCTATCACCATCAAAGACAAATATTAGCTCCCCTGTAGCTACTGCAGAAGAAGGAATTTCCTTTAAAGGCACAGAAGGCTTTGTTGTTTTTGTCTTTCTCACAGATCTTCTTATTTTTGGTATATTTTCTCTTCCCACTTCCTTTTTTTATTCTGAAGGGGCATCAATTTCCAAATTAGTTGAAGGAGAAAATGGATCTGGTATTTTCCTTTTGATAATATTAGGGTTTTTCTTAAACTTCCCAAGGAAATTTTCCTAAATTTCTTCTCCATTTTTCTTTGACAGAAAATGGTGTTGGCATACTAAATGAACTAACCAGTACTTCCTGATTGTCCCAACACCCCAAGAATACCTCTGGGCCATGGTATGGATAGAATAAAAAAGAAACCCTGGAAGGTTTATTATGTATTATGGTTTTGTGGCTCCATATTTTAGATATATGAGCATCTTCAGGACTTCTTTTCTTATGGACCCAAATTGACCGTCACAGGTTAAATACTTCACTATCCAAAATGCTACCCTATCAAAGGGGTGGAAAAACTGGTCCTTCTTACCCCTTTTATGAATTTCTTTGTATTGTGAATGTATTGGGGATCAGTTACCCCTTATTATAGTAGGGTTTCAACAAGTTCTTTCAAGGTCCCTTTGGTAGGATGTGGGACATGCACAATCGGCACTCTAGACACATTACTTATTATATTCACAGAAAAAGGAAATAAAAATTTCTAACCTTTGTCTGGATTGATCTAGGTTTATGACAAATTCTTTTACTAATTCGTCATTATACTTTGAATTTTTTTTCAGTAACTCTAGCCATCCTACATGCTCAAAGATAGATGCCACTTCTTCATCCGCGAGCATCTGGGAATCATCCTCTAGTTTTAATTTCTTTTTAATCCCCATATCGACTCAAATTTTGTTTCCTTTTATTCTGTGCAAATATGTGCAATAATTCTTGATTAGCTACAAAACCGATGATTTTATTTGTGAAACCTCTGTTCTTAGCTATGGAGCTCCTGTTCTTAGTTTTGGAACCTCTGCTCTTTGTTACGAAACACAAGCCTAATTCGCTCCTTCTCCCTAAAAATTTCTCTACAACTTATTTCACTTTATTGATTTTACAATAATGATTATCATGCCACAATTTATTCCATCCTAATCATCTTCATGATTATTCCTAATAACTATGCCACTACTTATTCCATCCAAACCATCTTCATGACTACTCACTTTTAATCATAATGTATAAATAGATGACTCAAAGCATTCCATTGTTAATCACACATGCAAACTTTTAATCTAACCCTAAATAAGTTAAAAGGTATAACTACCATCCTTGATGATGCAATCCTTTTGTTATGATGACTCGTCATTCCTACAAGTGGAATAAAAAATGGTTACATAAGATAGTTGGAATTCTAAAGAATTCCCTTTTATTTGAATTAGCCAAATGAGGAGGTCAACCACCATTACTAGTTTTTAATTGACCTCTAAGAGAAATTTTTTTTTTTTTTTTAGGGGGAGAAAATGCCATTTCTTGGTTTTCATTTTCTTCCATTTATTCTCGGATCTATGATTTGGTTATTTGATCATTTTGGAAGAACAGGGTTCTTCCATATGATCAAATTCTTTATCTACTTCAATCTTTCTCAAGAATTCATCCTTAATGGGAGGCTTCTATAGATTTTTAGCCTATGTCCATTGACCAAGAGTGTTCTTCTTTTTCCATCAATGAGAAGTGCTGAATAGACCCATTTTGAATATCTGCTCAATCGATAGGGTCCCAACCACCAGTTCTCAATTTTCCCTTGAATTGTTGGTACTTATAGTGAAACAACAATGCCTAGTATCCTAATTTCAATTACCTTTTCTTAATATGTGTGTCATGTCATTATTCATTTGCTATTAGATTATCTCTTTCTCTTGAAGTGCTTCTATCCTTAATTCATCCAATTCATTGAGTTGAAGTATTCTTTCCTTTTGAACTGCATCCAAGTCAATATCCACCTTAACTATTGTCCTTGATATCTATAGTTAGAAATCAATGGGAAACAAGGGATTTTTCCCATAGAATAACTCATATGGTGAAAACCCTGTTATAGTTTTCCAAGTTGTATTATAAGCCCAAACAACTTCAGGTAGTCTCTTTACCCAATCTTTTCTCCCAGCTTCAACTATTTTGGTAAGGATGTTTTCCAATTCTCTATTTGTTACTTCAGCTTGTCCATTTGATTGTGGGTGATAAGGATATGACTTCCTATGATTTATTTGGTAATACATTGTGAAATCTTGGATCATATTAAACATAAATTGTGGTCCCTGATTTGAAACTATGCTCCTTGGTGCTCCAAATTTTACCATAATTCTATTCCAAAGGAAATCAGCAACTACTTCTTCAGTGGCATTTGTCAATGCCTACACTTCTGCCCACTTTGTCACATAGTCAGTACACACAAGAATATATTCCTTTCCTTGTGAAGGAGGATTAAAGGGACCAACAAAATCCAATCCCCATCTCTCAAATGGTTCAATCACTACTTGAGGTTGAAGAGGCATTTAATTCATGAAATTTGGTTGACCCATTCTTTGACAAGGATCACACTGCTTGATATATCTCTTCACATCCTTGTACATAGATGGCCAATAATAACCAGTGCCAAGTATCTTATGAGTTTTTATTTTCACTGAATAGTGTCCTCCACTTTATTAATCATGACATGCTCGAAGAATGTCAAAGATTTAATCTTCTCTTACACACCTACGTAAAACCAAATCGAGCCACATTTAAATAGCATTCAATTTAACCATTTGAATTGGGCACTAGTTTTATTAACTTCTTTGTTTTTTTCTCGGTGAAAGAAGGAGGGAACTTCCCTATTGCAAGATAATTTTCCATATCAACAAACAATGGTGTAATCTGTTGAAATAGAAAACAAGCTGTTCATCCGGAAATTTATCCTTGACTTTATCTTGCTCCCCTATAGTGGTTAGTCTTGACAAAAATCAGCTACCACATTAGATTTACCTAGATTTTCCACAATGGTAATATCAAATTCTTGTAAAAGTAATAACCATCTAATTATTCTTCCTCCAACCTTTGGTTTTTTCATTAAATATTTAATTCTTTGAATGATCGTGTGTACAAATATTTTGTACCCTAAAATGTAATGTCTAAATTTATTGATTGCATAAATCATAGTAAGAAATTATTTTTCAGTGGTGGTGTAATTCTTTTCGAGTGGGAGTAAGATTTTTACTTGAGATAATAAATAGCATACATTTTTCCTTCTTCATCTTTCTAGTCGAAAACTACACCAATGGAATTATTTGAGGCATCTATTTGGATATGAAATGGATTTTCCCAATTAGGTCCTCTCAATATTGGGGTAGTGATTAATTTTTCTTTAATTTATTGAAAATCATGTTGACACTTTTCATCCCAAATAAATTCACAATCCTTGGTTAGCAAATTAAACATGGGGAAAAAATTTTATTGAAATATTTGATAAAGTGCCTATAGTACCCAACATGTCCTAAAAATGACTTGATATCTGTGGGGGTCTGAGGAATAGGTAAATCTAAAATGATCTGTTTTTTTTATAAACCTGAATTCCTCTTTTTGAAATATGGTGTCCTAATACAATCCCCTCATTAACCATCATTAAACACTTTTCATGACTAAGAGATAGATTATGTTGCTCACATCTTGTTAACACTCTATCTAGATTTCTCAAAGCATCATCAAATGTATCTTTGTGTACAATGAATTCATCCATATATACCTCAACACAATCATTTGTTAGACCAACAAAGATTACAAGTACAACTCTCTAAAAAGTTGTAGGAGCATTACACAAGCCAAATGGTAACACCCTATAGGAAAAGGAACCACATGGACATGTAAATGTAGTTTTTTCCTGATCTTCAACAACAAATTTTATTTGATTGTATCCACTAAAGCCATCTAAGAAGGAAAATTATTGTTTACCTGAAAGGTTTTCTAGGACTTGATCTATGAATGGTAAGGGAAAATAATCTCTCAGTGTGGCTTTTTTCAATTCACTATAGCCAACACATATTCTCTATTTTCCGTTCTTTTTAGGAACAATTACAAGAGGAGATACCCACTCATTATCTGAGATAGGGTAGATAAAACCTACTTGTAATAGTTTTTCAATTTCTTGTTTGACTATATCCCTTAAGGTTGGGTTAATCCTTCTCTGAGGCTACCTAAATGGTTTAATGTTTTCATTATAGATGTGAAGAGTGTAGATACTTGGGTGAATTCCCTTCATGTCTTTGTAATCCCAAGTAAAATCTTTAGTATGATTTTTTAGAACATTAAACAATTTAGCTTTTTCATCATCCTTCAATCAAATTTGTTAATATTCAAAATTTTACCCGTTTAAATTTTGACATGCTTTAGTTCAAATATGTGATGAAATAATTTGTTGAAATGGATCCATTAAATTATTTAGTGGAAATTCATGTGGTAATAACATATGATATGTAGAAAATATCCAAAAGTTCCTTGAGACGAGAATCTTTGGAAAAGAACAAAGAATGGGAATTATGATACTTTTCTCTTGTTAGGTCAAACTCTTCATCACTGCTACTTTCAAAAAATTCTTAACTACTCCCGGATGTATTTAAAACTAAATCTAATGATTCTTCCTCTCCCCACGAGAAATATCATTTCTCTAGAGTGAAATTATTTCCAATCAGAGAGAACCACTATTGTCATGATTTTAGAACTAAATATGGTGGTTCCAGAACTAAATGTGGTGGTTCGAGAACTAAGTTCATAGGTTCCGAACTATTTCGATTATTTCGAGGACAGTTGGTACTCATTCAATGGTAGATTAATCATCTCTTCTACTTCTCTTACATGCTCCTTTAATGTGATCATAGCCAAATAAGACAAATTTTACTTATTAGTGTCAGGATAATCAACCCACAATTTTTCTTGATTGTCAATAAAATATTGTGCATAAGGATATAAAGAAATTTTCTTAGAGTTCTTACCATTCGAGATATTCATATCACCTAACCTACAATCAATTAACGAAGCAACTGTAGTTAACCATGGTCTACCCAAAATAATGGGATAACCCAATGTTTTACGTTTTGGCTGCAGATAAGGAAGTCATTTGGATATTCCCATGACTCCACCATAACCACCATGTCTTCAATAATGCCTTCTGGTTTTGCTACAGATTGGTCTGACATCTGCAATATGGTATTAGTAGTTTTTATACCTGTTAATGATAATGTTTACAAAGTATCCAATGTCATTACATTTATAGTCGCACCCAAATCTACCAAAATTTTATGTATATCCTTATTCCCTATAGAGATGTAAATAACGGGACTTCCAGGGATCTCTATATTTAGGAAGTAAAAGTTTTCCTTCTAGTAAATCAACAAGTTTCCCATCTACTCGATAGTCTTGGGTACTGTCTCTTCCTTCCAGGATTTTTCAAACATAAAATTTTGATTAATTTGTTCAATTATGGAATGTCCTTAATTACTTGTAACAATGGTATTTCAATATTCAATTTCCTTAGTTCCTATACCAATTTAGACTCCTTGGTTTCTATAGCTTCTTTAAATCTCTCTAGAAATGGAGTCTTAGTAGTGTTCGTTATCTGGATCCTTTTATTTTATTTTTATATCCTCTTTTGGAACAATAGTACTAGGGATTTCATTTTCTTCTGTCATTTCAGTGATTATAACAGGTGGAATGCTAATTATTTTTCCAGATCTAGTTTGAATATCCTTACAATCCATGGCATTTAGATCAACTGATTTTTCTAGTTCTGTTCCATAAACAAGAGTTGTTTGTTTGTTTCTTGGGTTTGCTACTAGTTGTGTTGGTATTTGTGTTTGGACTATATTCTCAGTTTGTGAATTCTGTGTAGGGGATCCCATGATGGCTTTTGATTCTGATTTGGATATGTTTTTCCTTGAGCATAATTACTAGGGTTCCATCTAGGTTGTGACCAAACATAAGGATTTCCTTTACCATCCCATGGTTGTTGATGTCCCTGAGCTTACCAAGATTAAATTTCCAATCCTGAGGGTTCCATGTTGGTTGAGGTACCTAAGGTGTCTGTCCCAAATTTTGTGGTACTGTCTGAGTAACCCATGTCATCATCCAAGGATTAGGAAATGATCTTGGCATAAACTTCCCTTGGTGAGTTTGTCTCTAAACAAAATTCAATTCTTCTATTGTGGATGATGTACTAGTTTGTTTAAGCTGATTCTTTATGACTGGGAGTAGAGAACAAGCATCATTATCATGTTCTTTAGATTCATAGATAAGACACATTTCTGTTTTATCCAAAGGACAGTCTCTTATTACATGCTTCTTCCTGCATCTAGGACAATACATAGCCAATGGTTCAGTTTTGGCATTTGCTTTAGCTTGTAATCCATCCATAGTAGAGGTTAATTGAACTAAAATGTTTGTTTTAAAATTTGCTAACTCATCCATTAGTTTGTTCATATCTAGATTCAGAATTTTCACCAATTTTCCTTTTCTAGGTCCACCCCTTATTCTAGAATAGCTTCTACAAATCTCCTTAATTTCATTCATCCTTAATTGATCAATGTCTCCACCTCCTATTAAGTTAAGGGCTTCCCTATATTCGTCATCCAAACCTTTGATAAAAATGGTTTTACTTAACTCCTCTTGAAGTAAAAATCCACACCTTTTTCTCATAAAGAGGAATCTATCTAAATAGTCTTCTATATTTTCATTCTCCTGCTACTTGATTTTGAAGAATTTTTCCTTCCTATTTCTCCCTCTCTAATAATCCTGGTATTTATCTAGGAAGGAAGTTTCCATTTGTTCCCAAGTAGTAATATAGTTGGATGATAATCCCATGAACCACCTCATTGTTGCATCCTTCAAAGTGTATGGAAACAAATTGAGTTTTTACTATCCATTTTGTAGTCATAGGTCGACATAGTACCTGAACTCAAACAAAAATTAGTCGTGGTCTTTAGATGACATCCCTCTAAATGTGGGTAAATGTATAGGTGAGATATTTTTCATTGGCATATCATCATCACCCAATTGGATTGGATAAGTAAAGTTCCTATCAGGTTCCCATTCCATTTTAAAAATATATTCCAAATTTTCCTACCAATCAATGTGGTATGTGGTATACCTTGGAGAAGGTGAAAAATCAGGAGTAGGAGGTTGAATAATCAATTGAGAATCAAAATCACCCTAAATGAATCTTGAGAAATAATCTTTCTCCTAAAATTTCTACTTCCTTTAGGTGACTTATCTAAGAATTCGAAGATGAAATTTTTTTCCGTATAACAGGGGATGATGGTGCCTCCAATTCTTGATCAATTTCCTTATTTGGACTAGAGGATGTTATGAATTCTTGTGAAGATGTTCTTGGGAGGAATCTACCCTTTGAGTCTCTTATTCTACTCATATATTTTATGATATAGTAGCCAAGATCCCAAAACTACTAGATGTATGATTGTTGCTCTTTTGCGACATGTAATTAGAAAATTCCAACTAGTGTGTTCCCCGAAACGGTGCCAAAAATGATGGGTTTCGTTATTACCTTCATTTAATCAACTTCTTGTTGATGTCATACTCAAACCAGGGGTGTGTCTAAAGCTATATGCAATAAGAGTAATACTATTGATCTAGTAGTTAATCTGTAGTTATTTTTGTATTTTCTAGGGATTTTTTCATTGTCTTAAGGACTTCTTGGTAAAAACTTTATTTAAATCATAATAAGAAAATATGTTGAAAGGAAACACACTTTGTAAAATGGAAATAAACACACTTTCTTCTAGAAATAAACACACTTGCTTTTAGAAGTAAACACACTTTCTTTTGGAAAATAAACACACAACTTTTTGGAAGTAAACACAATTGCTTTTGGAAGTAAACACACTTGCTTTGAGTGCTTAAAAAATAGTTGTAAGAAGAATAAGAATCTATCTAGACACCTGCAGGAACAAGTATACAACAAAGTCTAACTAGAAGAATTAAAAGTGATACAGAATTAATAGATCTAAAATTATTTTCTTAGGAAATATAAATACCAAATAGACGAATATCCTGGTCCTTGGGGGAGTGGGCCCTTGCTCCTCCTTGAATCATGATTTAACAACTTAGAATTCTCTCAAACAAGAATGGTTATTTATTGATAAAACATTTGGTATTACAAAACATATTGGATCTATATACTTATTCTCTATCTATATCTATCTTCTTTGTTCTATCTCTATCTCTTTATCTATTGTAGGTCTATATATATATATATATATTTACAATAATAGTTGTCTCTATGATTCTGATGAAATCAAATCATGCCTAGAATAGATGTTGACTCGATTGTGGTGATCGATGTACTTTAAGATAACTATCACTTGGACCTGCAATCGTAAATGTTCTCATCCTTTTTGGATTGAAATGGCTATTGATGCTAAATCGCCGATGTGGTTAGAAGAGATAAACTTTCATTAGTTCTGGAACTTTAGAGAACTTCTAGAA
Source organism: Taxus wallichiana var. yunnanensis (assembly GCA_018340775.1). Taxonomy (NCBI): domain Eukaryota; kingdom Viridiplantae; phylum Streptophyta; class Pinopsida; order Cupressales; family Taxaceae; genus Taxus; species Taxus wallichiana. Next base: position 562,547,986 of record CM031235.1, on the reverse strand, counting down.
CCATCGGAAATCATTAAGGATCAAAACTGTGAGAGTTCCGGATCTATACCCAGGAGTTCCGGAACTAAGTCTGAAAATTATGGAACTAAATACTAGAGTTCCGGAACTAAGTCCAAAAGTTCTGGAACTAGATGATGATTTTGTAATGGAGTTCCGAAACTAGCTTGGAAGTTCCGGAACTAAGGTGTATTGGAACAGATTCTACCAAAAACATGTTGAACACTACATACTTCATTTCTTCGACTTACTAGACTTGATTTATTACTAAACTGAATTTCAAACACTCTTCATCAATAATTTCAGATATTTTAAACATTAGAATCACAATCAATCAAAATATTTACAATCACATCCTAACTCATATAAGATCAAATAAAAGTCAAAAAATGCAATCAAACTTAATAAAAAGGAGAATAAGATGAGATAATTTATTATACATTTAATGGGCATATTCTAGCCTCATCACCAATTCCCTCGCCCTTTTCCTATTCACATTATACTCTAGTTAGTTTCCTTTTATATCAATAATTGGAAATTAAACCACATAAAAACCATTTCTTAACATCTTTACCATCATCCCTCATACATTCATTTCATGTTGTCTACCATTTATTTACCATTATCATACATTTTCCTACAAAACATCTTAACATGATCCACATCATCATTAATTGCACAAATTAATGAATTGGAAAATCAACCACTCCTAAACCAACCTAACTCAATAATACCTACAACCTAAACTCAATCATACCTAACCCAACCTAACTCAACAATACCTATAACATAAACTCAATCATGCCTAAGCCAACCTGACTCCATCCATGCCTAAGACAACCTGAATCCATCCATGCCTATGACCTAACTCAATCCATGCCTATGACCTGACTCCATCATGCTTGAACCAACCTAAATCCACCATGCCTACACAACCTTGACTCTAGCATTCCTAATCACCTAACTTCCACCTATATATATATATATATAAATGGAAGTTAAAACATGTACACCATCATCTCAGTAAATCGAACATCTATATAAAAATACATTTGAACATATATCCCCATAATAATCAAAATCATCTCAAATCACTCATATACATCCTCACCATCTTTGGCACACAGGCGTATATCATCAAAATCTCAAAAAATCTCATGTACATCCTCACTCTCTTCGGCACATAGGCCGGTATATATCAAAAATACACAACTATACAAAACAGAGGTATATATGGCTATCAAACATCACCCTATTGGATATCCTCCATATATGTCTCACCTATCTCCTCCTCCTCCACTGCCCCTGTATGACGTCTAACTAGCATCTCACCACCCATCATCAGCTCTAGCCGGAGCTCTACCAAGACCTCACCTAGGGCTAGCCTCCATATACTCTGGTAGCCTCACCCGACCCTATCTCGGGGCTTGATGACCCCCTGTACTCTCTACACTGTGTGTACAAGACCTGGTCCTCTCACTCAAATCCTATTGTGCTCTGACTCTACGTAGGATGGGACATCTATCCTTGAGGCCATCAAATGATCCTAATAATACCATGCCTCTCCTAAGGCATCTCTAAATCGGGCCATAGGTACCATCTATGGTGGAGCCATTGGTCTCACCCCTTGTACCTGCGCCACTAAGGACCCTATCCCTTTGGTACTGCAATGAGGGACCCCTGTCCCTATCCCTATGCTTGTGCCTCTCGAGGGACTGATCCTGCCCCTTCGTATCCAGGGCTTGAAGGGCCACAACCTACACCTGTGCAGTGGCCAAATGGCCCTGTAAACCTGCTATATATGCCTGTAAAGTAGCTACCTATGCCTATAAAGAGGCCACCTATGCCTCGAACCCTGTCAACTATCCCTACACTACCCCCAACTGTGAAACTAGGGTCACCACCTGCCCCTGGAGGGTGTCTCTCTGCACTATAATGGTGGCCAAGTCTAACTACCCCGGCCTTAGTGGTACGACTCGTAGTTGTGTTGCCACAACTTTCTATACCCATTTATAACTCCGACATCATCAATCCACTAGTCGACCACCTACTCCTCCTTCCCTGTAGGCACTGTCAGCTGTGGTAGAGGCATAGGCCTCTCCATGTCATCTCTCCTGTACAGTGGGAATGGTGGAGGTACATCTTGCGGTAACCCAAACTACCATCTAACCCTGTCTACGGGTATCATCTCATGCTCTCTTGCATAGTACCCCTCTATCCATCAAATAAACTATATCTCGTCCTAACTCTGCAACCACCTAAATGTATGATGGGAAGTCCACATATGGCCTCCAAATGATGTCTACCCCAGAAAACCCCTCTAGTATTTTCTGTAGTGAGCTACATCATGTGTAGCCCTAGTCCCCCGCTACACCCCACTAACTGGAACCCATTACCTATACCCAACCCAAACCATACCTAGCTCAAAGGCATCTAGCTAGGCAACCCAATCAGACAAACACACACAATGTGCTTGTATGCCCAATAATGAAGTAGAAACGTACAACATAAGTTGAACCTCCGTAATCTCCCATAGGCCCATAGCTCTCGGTATAGCTGTACCAAATACATAGGTGCCTAGGAAAATAAAGTCCTCTCCTCCATCATATCATGTAGGACTCCCATCAGTGCTCATGGGAATCTCCCACCCTCTGCATCCGGTAGTGTGAAATAACACACTGCCTCCATAATCAAAACTACTAGCCTCATCTCCTTAGGATGGGCCACGTACATCTCTCCATAGCTCAAGTTGGCACTATGAAACCTCATCTCTGTCATCCCCTCCCTGAATACTATCAGTATTAAGTCATTTGCTACCTCCAATGAAATTGAATACACCTGTGCCCCTAATATAGCCAAAAAATACTATAAATTTCCTCTAAGGTGACAGTCATATCCCCTGTTGGAAATGGAACATGTTGGTCACAAAATCCCATCTATCGATGAGAGCAACCATCAGACTCGGATCACAAACTATGTGCCTATAATGTGAATCCCAATCAGACCCACCTCAGTCACGTGCCTCCACTCCTCATCAATCACATCTCCTTGGACATCTAGTAATAAAGGTGGTACCCTATCCCACATCCGTAGCTGATCCCTCACCTACATCCAATAAAAATACTATTGTTAGAACCCCCACATACCAAACACACTTCCTACCTAATAAACCTCGTTTCCAACCCTCATTACTTATTCCACCCATCCTACAGATTACCCATTGCTAAACCAATCTATTCATGTCATTTATACTTATTACCCTACTTTCCTCTCATGAAACCTATCTTTACATCGCCCGACATATCCTCACTTCTTACCTTTTCTCTCTATTGCTCTATGTTCCCCAAAATCTGACCACCACGGTCAGCCTTGACCATCATCGGTCATGTGTAACTAGAATCATCACCTACTTTTGGACCGATGCTGGCCAAAATACCACCGACATCAGCCAACACTTGACCGACATCGCATCGGTCACTGTCATAAATATGAACACAGAAAACCCCTCCCCTCTTTTCCAAAATTCTTCAAATCCAACCTATACACCTACTCTACCCTACCCAAAGCTAACCTAACCCCTACCCATCCCTATCTACCCTACCTAGAACCTCCCCCCTCCCTCATTGCATCAATTTTCACCACCAACTTCATTATATTTTCCTACCCAAAACCCATACCCACATCACATTTTTCTACTTTAAAAAGGAAGGATCGGGATAGACTCCTACCTCGTCTCGGTGTCAGCCTGACATGGTGGTATGATTGGCTGTTAAACCGGTGGCCCACCTGAACCTTCTCCTACCTTGGCCATGTCTAAATCACCAACACAAATATTCCTAACCTCCAATCAAATCCTCCACACTGATCTCATGGACTGAATACCTAGCCCATCTAACCAACCTGATCTCTCCACCTCACTGGTGTATTATACCTCATACTTTCCTCTCACAAAGGCATGAAAGGTTTTGTGCTCTGTCATTTTCCCAAAAGTCAAAATACACAAATGAATCCCATTTTTGAAAATTTCTCTCTTTATAGACCAAACCCGACCCAACCGACGTTAGTCAGCTTGTGGCCTAGTAAACCGATGATGGTTAAACCTAAACCGACGTCGTTACCTATCATTTCACTTATAACTTTTTTTTACCTATTTTTTCCCACAAATTACCCAACCCCTCCACCATTTGACCTTAACCATTTTTATCGCAACCTACCTCCAAGCCTACATTACCTATACATGTCCTTCATTGTGTTTAGGGACTTGTTATTTTACCCATACATCGGCCTTACCTATGCTGTGACCTCACTACCTGGACCCAAAACATTGTTAATAACCTATGACCTCATGTGCTCACTATACCTTGCAACACTGTTACCCGTATTGTTTGACCTAATGACCTTACGCTACCTATTTCCATGACCTAGCTACCTAGACCCGAAACATTATTAGTGACCTATGAACTCATGTGCTCGTTATACCTTGTGAAACTGTTACCCATGTTGTTTGACCTAATGACCTTATTTGTCCTATTTCCATGTCATTTATCTTGACCTTACCTTTAATGTATCGAAACATACCTAAACATTCCAACACCTAACCTGCAAAGTGCTTCCACACCATATCCTGTACCTTGGATACCGGAATCACCTCAACCTTGTTTAGGACCTATCGACCTTAGACAATGTAGTGTTTTCATGCTCTTTAACCTGGTACTGTGCCAAAATTTTATACATGTTCTTACATTTGACTATTACTACCTTTGACCCTGGCCCATTATCTGGATTACCCAATTACATCTTTACCCAATTACCTCCAGTGTCCACTTTCCTCTTCCTCACATCCACCTTTTATCAAACCACTCACTGATTCTATCTTCTACCACATCAGTTCCTAGTTTGAGGGGGATCACCCTCACCCACACATGGGGAAACCACATATTATTTTTTTCAATGTCACTTGCCAATACATGCTACACAATAAAAAGAGTAAAAATGTAGACACCAAAATTGGGTCACACTCCCCTTGGTCCTTTGTCAAATAACTAGCTCAATCATACTCATCTAACCATGGCCCCTTCCACCCCACATCACCATTAATTTAATTAAATTAATATATATCCTCACAATATTTAATATCTAATTACCCTAATTTCTACCCCACCACCTCACCTAGACACCTCATCCACCACCTCACCCTAGACCTATTCTTGGCATGTTTCCATAACTAACTAAGACCTAATCTTACTTTCCTTAATGAGCTAAGATTTGTTCCAACCCTAAAATCAATGCCTAAAATCTCCCTAACCACCTTCCCGCTCATAAAAAATGTAACGTCCATTCCAAATCCATGGATCAAGGAACGAACTTGAGCTAAAAGAGGCGAGATCTACCAATTTTAGTAAACCTAGGGTAACCTTCCTTAACTAACGCCAATCACCCTAAACCGATGTCAGTCAACCCGGAACCACCGTCAGCTACCATTTATTCACCTAAACAACCTTGTTTTGGGTTGGCACATTCTGAGAGCAAGAAAGGATATCAAATTTGCATGAAAGTGAAACAAGCATCCTTTTACGCATCTAGACATCTAGAACCATTACCAGGATCAATCATAGACCCATTTCATTCATGGGAGAACTCCGAGAAATCACCACCGCAGTACCATACACGTATTCTCCGGTAAACCACCTCCACCACTCAGCCATCAAATCCTTAACACAGTAATTATGGCCCTAACCAATAGGTTTTATTTCAGTTAGTAATCTTTATTACTCATGTTATCAATCTATTCATTGCATGCTTATTTCTTCATCACCCACTTTCCTGTGAACTCAAATATCCCTTCAACCATATCACCAAATCAACTATCCTCACTGTTGTATACTTATGATAATACCTAAGACCTCTATAGACCTTCCCATTCACTCTCCCAAACTTTATTTGACCTTAAATCACCCATGTCATTTAATATATTTGGAGTTTCTTTTATCTCGATGATATCTTGACATTTGTTATCCACAACCGCTATCACACTCACTCACACGACGTTCATCTCTTTGTTTTACACCTTGACTAGAATATGGACAGATATAATATAATAAGTACCTTTCTAGCATGTGTAATAAAGTGTACATGTAATCCTAAGTAAGAAAGAGTAAATGAAACCAAGATATGTAGTATGTTATGGATGAAGTGGAATGCAATGTAGATTGAATGATAGGATCCATGTGCCCCGAGTGAGGTTGAATGAGTATTCATGTGTTGAGGTTTATTTAAACACGCCCTAAGTAGTTTAGAATTAACCGTAGAGAAAGAGTGAATCATCGGGAAATGGTTTGAACGTGTGTGTTAGAAACATATGATCATGAAAATGTATAGTGTGAGTGAGTGAGTGAGTGATTTTGATGGGGTTTATTTGAAATTTAAACCCTCGAAGTCAATTATGAACCATGGAACTAGATTGTGTCATAGGGTAATGAGCATAGCATGTAAAAGTAGAAAGGAGAAAGATATAACATGAATTTATAGTGTGAATAGTGTGTATAATATGTGATAGATGTTGTGATAAATAGGTGTGAATAACATGTGACGTGTGAAGTGTGTAATGTGTAGTGTGTAATGTATAGTGTGTAGTGTGTGAGGTTTATGCATATATTATTACCTCAATAGTAAAGTGTTAACTAAATCATGACATTTTGTCATTGGGGAATGATGATACAATAGTGTATCATAATTTGTATGATGTGTGTGAAACATTAGACATGTAGTGTAGTTCTAGAGGAGGGGGATGAGTAATTATGATGCCCCCAAGTGAATATTGATGAATGTGATATCTCGATGAAACTAAAAGAGGAGGTTCCTCCATCCGATACTTCAACTTTGGAACTTCTACAAACCACAATTTAAATATGTTGTTCTCCTCTCAAAGAGAAAATGATAGATGAGCTAGTGAATGATTTACTTATTCTGTAGAACTAGAATTTTTCAAAACAAATGAATTAAAACACACACGAGCCAAGTATTTTTATCCTAAAAACCCTAGTGAGAGGGAAAACTTGTCGGGAAGTGTAACTACTCTTTCTTCCCTCTCTTTTTATTGGTCAATTCAATATTTATGGAGATACATATTTTACAATAAGTGAGAAAGGAAATTGACAATGTATCACACTTCCTCCCAACTACTTGATTGTTTTATTCTCAAGCTCTTTCTTCTACAACTCAATTCCAGCAATAGTAAAATCTTGCACTTACTCCTATGAAGTCTCTTTCTTTCGATTATCCATTATTTTCCCCTTCCAGGTATTTATAGCCTCTCCTATGTCCTCCCATGTAATGGAGAATGGGAAAGGTCATGGAAGGGAAGGGGAAAGTTGGAAACTTCAAATCCGCATCCATTTATGCTTGCAATTTTTTTTTCCCTCAAAATTTACAAGATTTTTGTGCTACGCATACCATTAATCATAAGATGCTAGCCTAGCTAGGCCATAGTTATAGGACTTCCTCTCGGGTTGGGCAGCAATTTTGTAAGCACCACTTTGCATAGAAGTGAGGTTCTATTAAAATTCAGACATAACCTTCTTTTGTCCCTTTTCTATACTATTTCCTTCTTGGTGTTGATTTATCTGATGAAGTAGAGTCATTTTGGATCCCTATGGATCACACCTCCCCTTCTTAGGAGTATTTTAGTCCCACAAAATCTTACTAGGGGAGTAGATGAGGAAATAAATCCCTCACTTGCTACTTGAGTGCCACTGGGCCTTCCTTGGTGTCTTAGCTTTATTTCAACCTTCCAAGACTCATGCGGACCTCTTTTTGTCTCTCTAAACTTCTTCGTCAGCAGCACTACATCCTCCTCTAATTCAACCGTTGAGTCCAAGATTCAATCCTCAATGGAAGGTAGAAATTGTAATCCTTCATCTTCATCAAGCATGGATGACTCATATACATGCAAATTTTAACAATTCACTTTGTTGAGTACATCCTCATAAAAGGTGGAAAACCAAGCTGAAATGCATTTTCTCCAACCTACTCCAATATGATGAAGGGTCCATATCGTAGTGGTTTGAGCTTCCATGTCTGACCTTGTAGTCTCTCCTTGCTCAAGTAAATCCAAACTCTATCTCCAACATGAAGCTTATGTTCTCTATTTTGCTGGTCATGTCCATCCTTGTACTTGTCTTGGGATTTATCCAATTGTTCTTTAACTTTGAGATGGAATTTCTATATCCTCTGAAAGAATTGTTTTCTATAGTCACCTCTATGTCTCATGTCTCCTCTTCATCCTACTTCCCAATTTCTATGTCTAGTGGATTTGTAGGTAGATATACAAACCATGCTTCAAATGATGACTTCATAGTTGATGTGTGTACTAATCGGTTGTAGGAATGTTGAATGCGGGATAAGGACTCATCCAAAGTCATTGGGTATTTTCTATTGTACCCCATAATCAATTGTACCAAATTCCTATTCACCACCACCTCTGTCTGTCTATATATCTATGGATGGAAAGTCATGTTCCTTTGTAACCTAATATCCATCTTGTCCCACAAAATAGTCCAAAACTTCCCGAGAACCTAGAATCCTGTCGAAACAATAAAATTTAGCAAACCAAAATGTACCTATACATTAGAAAAGAAAAGATCTTCGGTCTCATGTTCGTGTACTATCTTTGTACATACCATAAGAATACACATATTATTGAACCTATCAAAAACAACATAGAGATAGACATGACCATGTTTAGACATAGGTAATCCTCCTACAAAATCCATAGAAATTTCCTCCCATCGATGAGTAGGTACTTGTAAAGGCATATACAAATCCCCTTCCTAGTATTAGGATTGTTGGTACAAAAAGTTTACATTCAAGTATAAATTTTGATACTTCTTCTTCCATATTGGCCCTATACATGTAACTTTTCTAGTGGGCTAGGGTCTTACCAACACTAAAATGTCCCACTAATTTCGAGGTATGTGTTTCCCTCATCAATAGAGTTATTTCTTATTTCGACACACAAATCTTCCCCCATCGGTAGAGCAGCCTATCCTTGAGATAAAAATCTTGAATCCCCATCCTTTCAGCCCCTTGGGACTACAACTTCTGAAATGTCACCCCAAAGTCCCTATCTTATGCATATTCCTCTCTATAAGCTTCCTTCATGAAGGGATCGATATGAGAGATAGTTACCAAACAAGAAATTTTGTCCTGCGTAGGCAACCTATACAACATGTTTTCCACAAAATTTGTACTACTATTCTTATATTTGATCACTAGATGCAACTCATCGAAGGAACCCCATCGATTTGTAGTGCATGTCCTACTACAATTTAGATTGTACATGCAAATAATGGAGATTTTTGTGGTCATTTTACACAATAGTTTCTTTACCCAACAAATAATGCTTCCATTTCTTAATGGTCTGAAATAGTGCATACTGTAGACACCAAAATTGGGTCACACTCCCCTTGGCCTCCTGTCGAATAACCAACTCAAACATATTCACCTAACCATGGCCCCTTTCACCCCACATTAATATTAGTTTAATTAACTTAATTAAATTAATACCCACCCTCACAATATACATTACTTAATTATTCTAATCAAGCTAATTTCCACCTCACCTAGACACCTCACCTAGCCACCTCACCTTAGACCTATTCTTGGCATGTTTCCATAACTAACTAAGACTTAGTTTAACCCTAAAAATCAATGCCTACTATCCCTCTAACCACCTTCCCGCTCATAAAAATGTAATATCCGTTATACATCCGGGAAGAAAGGAACGAACCTGAGTTAAAAGAGGAGAGATCTACTAATTTTAGAAAACCTAGGGAATCCCAACTTAACCAATATAGGTCAGACCTAAACCGACACCAATCAAGAAGGAACCATCATCGTTTACCATTTAATCACCTCAAAGCAACCTTGTTTGAGAGGTTGGCACATTCTATACCAGAGGAGAGAGATCGATGCTGCATGCAAGCATAACCAACATCCTTTCATGCATCCAAACATTCACAACCTACACCAGGACAAACCCAAAAGCATTTTACTCACGGAAGAATTCCAATATTTACTACTCTAGTAGCAAATACACTCCTTCCGATCAACTTCCATTACCATTCATTTTTCTAGTTTGCATCATAGTAAGTGTATCCCTAACCAAAAATTTATTTCAGTTAGTATCTTTTGTTACTCTTTTTATTAATCTATACTTTGAATAATCATTCTTCTAGCCCTTATAAACATGTAACCCAACCATTTCCTTACCCACTCTACTAAATAACCCATCCTTTCCTTTTGTTCATCTTTGAATACACCTAAGACCTCTATAAACCTCCTTATCCACCCTACCATCTCTATCAAATCCCCGATGCCGGTTCCCCATAACCATTGTCGGTTTTGCATAAACCATCACCGGTCATACCGAATGACATTGGTCTCTATGTTTTATACCCTATCCAATAACAGTAACAAAAATCTCCTACCCATTGACCTAAAGAACCCAAAATTAGACCCTGACCAGCCCCGAGACTGACGGTCACCTCATCCTTTAGATCCAGCTATAATATACATACTATAAGCAGCCTCCTATTTCATCTATAATTCATTTTGGGTACGTACCCCTTATTTCACTTCTTCATTCTCAATCTACCTATATGACATCACCATATATATGAATGCCACCTCCATCATATGTCCAACACCAACCTTATTATGCTATAGGAGGTACCTAGCAATCAAAACCTACCAACGACCTAATAAAGTTAATGATGGACAAGATGCGACATCGAAGGCATTGGTTTCTATAACACATAATTCTCTTACCTACGGTGAGATTTGTAATGAGCCCATCCACCGTCCATTTCTATTCATCCATATCCGTGCATATTGGGAAATGCCTAAATTTAATAGCTTCAATAACAAGAATGAGAACCCGCAACATCATTTGTACTCTTCCAAACACGGATGTTATCTTATTGCCCATGATGATGCTTTTCTCGAGGAATTTTCCCATGTCTCTTACTAGGCCCACGTTATACTTGGTATAATGGGTTACCTAGACATTCTATCTTGTCATTTAATCAAGTAGCCCAAGCCTTCTCGGATCACTTCTCCATCAATTTTGTTAAGAAGGTTACCATGACTTACCTCTACTCTATGCGTCAATATGATGACAAATATATCATAGATTTTGTCGCTCATTGACGTAGCCTAATCAATCAACTCACATTCCAATTACCATAAACTGAACTCATAGAGCTCTTCACATAGGCTTGTGCTAGACATATCTCACCAACCCTACAGGTCCAAACCTTCCAAACCTTTGATGAGGCATTCACCATGGCATAAAAGCTAAAGATTCGGGCCATCGAAGAAAATAAAATCCAACTACGTAATAAAAACTTAGAATTTAAGTCAAATGATACCTCTTCTTCTTCGAAACCACAGAAAAATTATTCAAAATCCAAGGGAACCACTAATGCAGTGGTACTCAAGGCCGCCTAGCTCATCCCTCAACTCAAAGCTAACCCTCGTCTAATCTCTCACCCATTAGGACTTTTCATTTCGACGTGAACAATGGAAATACACCCTAATTAGGGAACCTTATTCTTCTGTCTTAGAAAATCTCATTAAAGTTGGGGCCATCACCCTTCCTCCCATAAAGACACACACTAGTTTTGATCCTGCTCACCCCACACCCACGTGGTACAAAGAGCACAACTTCTACAACTATCATCGAGTAAAAGGTCATAGTGATGGCAATTGCATTACTTTCAAAAACATTGTCCAAGAAATGCTTGAGAAAGGTGAATTAACCTTGGATAATCCTAACGCACGCACCGCCAATAAAAGTGTACACATCTTCAAGAAACCATTTCTAATCATGCCCCTTGTGTTGATCAAACTGAGATACCATGCAACTCATGATAGCCATACCCAGGAGGTCCATTCTATTTTTAGTGATGCACCCATTGCTTCCCAATTACCTCATATTCCTTCCATAGATGAAATTCTAGCCCGAAGCCCTCCACCTACAATTGAACCCACTTCACCTATTTCTCTACCCATAGAGGAACACCCTTTGTTGCCTCCCTCACCCATGAAGGAGACTCCTATTAACATCAAAACCATTTCACCTTTGGCTTCTCCACCTAGAGATCTATCACCTGTGATTACCTCTCGACTCGTGGAAGATGCTTGTTTATCTCCTCCACCTATCAAAAATCTAGTAGAAATTCCTTTACCTCTAGGTTCCCATTCTCCATCAATTACCCAAGATCTTACGGACTTACTCTCGGATCTCTTACCCACAGAAGCTAAAGCTAGCAAATTCCCTATTTCTAAGACACATTTTATAGGAATTTCCATTGGATCCTCATCAGCCTCACCTACAACAGTGCCTTTCTCATGTTTATCTGATCACCTAGATTATGTGGATAGAGCCTTACTTTGGGGGCGTCTTCGACTTCCTATCTCCACACAAATGTAGATGTCACTTGCTGATACTTCCACTATATATCCAAAAATATTTCGGCCGATCGAACCAAACACAACCAAAACTATCACAAATTCCACCACAATACCACTCATGGCTCAACTCACACCCCTACCCATAACCCAACATGCATCAAAATCCAAACCTACACCTACATCATCTTCCTTACCTAAACCTATTACTACCTTAGGGGTCATCCCAACTGCCAACCTTACTCATCCACCCATCAAATTAGATTTGGTTACATCCACCAAAGCCAACACCAAGTTCAATCCGCACCCAAACAGAAGAACCCATCCCATAGATCTCATACTCTAACCTCACCGATCACACCTTCATCACCTTCACCACTTATGTCCATCTTAGGACCTCTCTCTTCCAACATGGGTAAGAAATATCTACCTATCGATACACTAAAAACATAGCAGCCCATTCCTCCTCACTAGACCTCTAACATACCCAAGTGCCCAACACGACTTCCACCCACACCTGCAACATCTTTACCATCCATACCTCTAGTACCATCGATCACTTCTTCACTACCCATGGTGCTTCAGTCCCTTTCCATCACACCTCTTACATGACCCACACCATCTACCTTCACAACACCTCAGTTATCCCCATGGGTAACTCGCCCTCTTCCACCATCCACCTTTCCCTCTAGATTTTGTGCGCCCATATCACCTTTACCCAAGAAGGTTCCACCTAGAGACAAAAATTTTCTACCCTCCAATAAGGTAGTCAAACCAACCACACACTCTCTTTCCATTTAATCTATCATACCCCTACCCAAAAAAACATGACCAACACCCAAGACAACGCCAAAGACCTAAAACTATGGCTTGACCTACTCCCCTTATGCAAAGACCCTTCCTCTAGAGTCGGCCACACCTACACCCAAACCTAATTTCACTTCCCATTGTGATCCACTAGTAGGATCCTATGCCAAAATCTTAACCAACGTCCTTGAAACAACTATCATCACATTACCACGTCTCGGACCTTATGACCCTTGCAAACCCGAACCAAAGGGTTTTGAAAACACCAAAAATTTCACCTACCATCGTGTGCCAGGGCATGATGTGGAGAAGCTCTGCAAGGATTTGAATATCGTTCTTATCTAGTTGTGTCCTCCTGAAGAAAAATTTGACAATGATGAACTTATTGATGAGGACCCCATTTCACCGTAACCCATTCTCACGCTTCTTCCCTCATTGCCTACTTAATAACCAAGACCTCCACCTCTAAAACTCCAAGAGCAACCCCAAGATTTGAAATTAACATGGTTCGCATTAGATAAATCACCAAACCTCCACCCAAATGTCGATGTGCCCAACTCATCTCACAAGGTTCCTTCCCACCCCTAGGCTTCTGCCCTTCTTGTCACTATACCTTTCATGGCTCACCTACCTCACCCACCTCCCCACCTCAAATCAACATGATCCACGTTGTTACCCATGCTCAGAAGGATAAAGGCAAGGAAAAGGTAACCGACCCACCGAATAATCTTATACCCAACATACCATATGCACCCACACCTAAAGTCACTATCTCGTGGCCCCACATATCCTATTTCTAATGGGGTTACACATCGCGCCATGCTCAAACAACTACATAAATCCCCCTCAAAATTTCCCTATATGACCTCATCTAAACCTCGAATCCCATTGTCAAGCTCTCATGGAGGTTCTTCAGTCTATTAAGGTCTTACCTAATGACCCTACACCCATGACCTCCCTTATTACACCCCATCATGTAGCCTCTCTCACCAAAATACCACCTTCATCTACACCTCCACCTACTCACCAAGTAGCTACACTCAGCTTCTCAGATGAAGAGATCACACCACACCAAACCGATGACCTAGATCCTTCTCTCTTCATCTTCTTCCACATCGATGATACATGTGTATGACATGTTATGATCGATTGCATGCACTAGAATTAATATCATATCTTCCCATGCATTTTACCAAATGTGCAAACACGACAATTGTATGTATAAACATCCCATCATGATGCATTCATTTAATGATGTTATCACCTCAAAACTTGGCATTGTCATCCTCTATGGTTGCATGGGCCCCGTAATATCCCTAAACTATTTTACGTCTTCGGGAGGGGGAATTCTAGTACAACATGTTTCTTTGTAAACCTTGGATTCATGTTATGGGTTTTGTTCCTTCCATTCGACTAACCCATCACCTTTCAAAACTTGCAACATGCTTTACCGACCCAATGACGTGCTTATACCCATTAAAGCATCTACCTCCACAATCACTGCTTCTTCACCTACACCTCCACTCCCTAGTGCAGCCGCTACCTCAACCGCACATACCTCCTCTATTCCTACCATTACCACAACCTCCACGGCCAAACCGTTAGCCTCCTAATCTATTAACCCCATCTCCAATCCGACCTCGACACATCATCTATTCTAGTTACCCACATACTAACCACCGATACCTTTGGGGGCATTTTCAATTCCTCACTCTTGGGGAGTATCACCTATATAGTGTCAACACACTCCTTACTCCACAAGAGTATGAATTCTTCACTGAACCCTTGGTATGATCACCGTATAGGAGAGCACCTCCTTTATGGTCCTCCCCACCTTCATACCAATCTCACTTATGGGGGACTTGCTACTACCACTTACACACCTGAACCACCATCACACACCCACCCATTTTCCATCGACTTCCAAGTCACTCACGGTCGCCATTTCACCCACACCTTCCTGCACCGATGTGTGTGGAATGGTTTTGGTTTTAGATTTTAAGAGAAATCTCACCATATTCTTATTCCGTGTACTACCCAAAAACATAACAACCGTAGTGTCATCGGCTTTGTTGAACCACCTACCAAGAAGACCCGCATTAAACTCATTAAGGACATTAGCCCTTCTCCATCTTCTTCACCTGCTCCACCTTCTTCACCACCTTTTCCGGCCAGTCGATGGATCCAAAATCCATTCCTCCTAAAAAAAATTCATAAACACCATTTCCTTGGGGCCTCTGACTTATCAACGTGAGGGAGAGGCTCCCTCCTCTCTTCCCTTCATGTATCTTGAAATGATCAATGATGATACACCTTTGATTAATGTGGTTCAATGTCGGGATTATGAATTGATACTCACCTACCTTGGTCCGAGGACTCATATATTCATAGAGATCGTTACCATCGAGACCCAAACCATGTTGAATGAATTGACTATCAAATTCAACATCCATACTCCAGATGACCCGCACATTCTAAAGATCAAACAATATTTAGATACTATTGAATAGGAAGCCATCACTTCTTTTCTCAAATACCATAATCATGCTTTCACTTGGTCTTACATAGATATGCCCGTGATTGACCCCACCATAGTGGTCCACATTATCATAACCATTCCCAATGTCAAGCCTATCAAAAAAAAATCGAGGAAAATGCACCCTCGCATTGCACTTACGGTCAAAGACGAAATTCAACACCTTGTTCTGTTTCCTTCATCCTACCCGGTGATTATCCCTAGAGGATTTCTAATATTTTCCCTATCACTAAGACGATAGGGGACTTTGTATTTTTATGGATTTCTATGACCTCAACCTAGCTTGCCCAAAATATAACTTTCCTCTACCCGGTTTTGACCAACTAGTTAACCTTATCACTTTGGTCATGAGATGCTATCACTCATGGATGGTTTCTTGGGTTATAACCAAATATTTCTTGCCCCAAAGAATTAACACAAAACCACATTCATAACCCCTTGGGGGACCTTCTGCTATCGAGTCATGCCTTTTGGCCTTAAAAACGCTGGTGCCACATATCAGTGAGCTATGACTTACATCTTCCATGACATCATGCATTGTATATTGGAAGATTACATGGATGATATCTTGGCCAAATCTAAATGCCACTCCAAGCACCTCGCCATCCTAAAAACCATCTTTGACCACCTCATTAAATATTGTGTTCACCTTCAACCCAAGAAGTGTGTCTTCACTTTGTACTCTTATGAAAAATCCTATGATTTATTGTCTCCTTACGTGGTATAAAGGTGGACCCTAATTAAGTCAAATCCATTCTTGAAATGCCTCTACCCATTAACCTTAGGAAACTTTGTAGCCTGCAAGGTAAGTTGCAGTCTATTCACCATTTCATTTCACAATTTTTTGATCAGTGTCAACCATTTCATCATCTTCTCAAGAAGGATGTCTCCTTTAAATGGGATGATGACTACCATAAAGATTTTGAGGCCTTAAAACAATACTTTCTCCAACCAACCATCCTCATTCCACCTAAAGATGATCAACCCTATGCCTATACATCTTAGCTACCGATCACTCCTTGGGGGCCATGCTCGCTCGTCGTGATGAACAACACAGGGAGCAGGTGGTTTATTACATAAGCTATACTCTTTTGAACTACGAAATCCACTATACACATGTAGAAAAACTTTGCTTAGCCTTAGTTTTTGTCACCACCAAACTCGCCATTACCTACTTAATCAAATAACATATGTTGTGACCAACACTAACCCCTTACACTTCATTTATACCAAACCTTACCAAGATCAATGTGTCGCACATTGTCTTATGATTTTAGTTGACCTCGACCTCGAATTCATCCATCTAAATTCCATTACGGGCCAAGCCATCATCGAATAATTGGCCGACGCACCTATTTTCGAGGATCAACCTTCTAATTTGGACTTTCCAGATGAGTCAATTGCTTCCCTTTCTTTGGATGAGCCGAATACCAAATGACACTCTTCTTTGATGGTTCCAAGTGTCGGTGTAGGGGTAGAGCAGGTGTTATCCTCATTCCACTTGATGGTGAACCCATGCCTTTTTCTTTCAAACTCAATTTTGATTGTATAAACAATATTTTTGAATACAAAGAGCTTGTATTAGGTCTCCAAACTACCGTGCCTTGGATGTCAAATCCATCAACATCCTTGGTGATTCCCAATTCGTCATAAACCAATTCAATGGTATATACCAATGTCATAATGAGACAATTCAAAATTATAAACATCATGTGGACATAATTTTGACCACTTTTGATCGTTATGACCTTTAAACCATCCCCCTCTCTACCAATAAATTTGTAGATACCATGGTCTGCTTGGCCTCTCAAATACCCACTTCGTCCACCAATTCTAAAAATTTTGTCACCGTCTACAATGAATCCAATCACCTTCTTATTTACCATGTGAAATTTACTCTATCGAAACCATTACCCCGACTGAGTGACCTTTGGTATAAACAATACTCAAACTACCTTTCCGTCCCCATATTTCCTCCCAACCTCACTCGTATGGAGAAGACGGTTTTCTTAAAAGGGTCTCTCATTACATCATCATGGGTGGCCTCCTCTATAAGCATAGCTTTGATGGTATTCTCTTACGATGACTTACAAGTTTAGAAATTCCTTATACCATTAACGAAGTTCATGATGGTATATGTGGAGGTCACTTCGGTGGCCTTGTTGTTGCTAAGTGTATTCTTCACCTAGGCTATTCTTGGTCAAACCTCAACCATGATTGTTGCAACTATGCTAAGAATTGTGTAAAATGCCAACAACATCGGAGAGATCAATCCCCATTATATCAATGGGGTTTGGATATCATTAGATAGATCAATCCCCATTCTTCACAATGACATCAATGGATCATCACCACCACCTTTGAATAATACACAAAATGGGTTGAAGTCATACCTCTCATCTCCACGAAAAACAAGAAAATATGTGAGTTCATCTACAATCACATTATTTTTCACTTGTGTTCTGCATTGCCTCATCACTGATAACAGAAAGTAATTCAAAAATAAAACCTTGCAGAAACTTTGTGATGCCTTCGGCATTCTAGCTTAGTTTCTCGTCACCTTATTACCCACAAACCAATGGCCAAGATGAATCCACTAATAAAACCTTAAACAAAATTCTCATAAAGGTGGTTGATGATAATGGGAAGGGTGGCATACGCACATTCCTTTCACCCTCAGGCATACCGCACTAGTATTCACACTTCCACCAAAGATTGCCACACCTTTTTCTCGGTCTATGGTACGGAGGCCGTGTTGCCTCTCAAAGTCCAAATTCCCTCACTTTGCATTTATCTCCATGACATGCTCAATGATGAAAACTTTCGTCAGGACCATTTAGCACAACTTGAGTTATTGGATGAATGCCATCTTAATGCTCTTAATCATATTCGAGTTTACAAAAACATATCAAACGTGCCTATGAAAAACGCATCCATGAAAGAACCTTCCAATTTGGTGACCTTGGCACGAAAGAAAATCAACATATAACCAAAGCGAGAAAAAAATAAACGGGAAAATTTTCTCCTAATTGGCTTGGACCATACATCGTGACTCATACTTATGGATCAAGTGCTTATCGTTTATCTTCATTAGATGGTAAACTTGAACCCTGAACCCCTCAATTCCTTTCATCTTCGACCATTCTACTGTTGACTTTCATTCCTACCTCACTTTCTACCTCTTCTTTTTCATCCCTTGAGTGCTACCCACTTCCTACGCCATCACCAATGATTAAATAAGAATCATGTGCATACCTGTCACCCTTTTATCTTCTCTTAAATATGTGTACCATGACGCTACACATGGCATGATTCTCATGGATACTTTTCATCTGCTTTTAGATGAGATCCCATGGTCGTTTCACCCTACTTTCTGAACAAGAATCCAATCCTTTACCTTAGTCTTGTCCATGACTTAAAAGCCCCCACCTGGGATCCAACTCCTCAAGTCAAAATTCCAAAACAAGATGACTCCCTCAAAAGGACATCTTTCTCTCTACCTCGCTATTATAAATAGACTGCTCCCTCAAAATACAACTATGTAAAGCTCTTTAAAAAAATCAAATTGAGAATCTGAAGCTTCCCACATTGATTAGCTTCGCAAATACCTCAAGGAGTTGATTTCCTCATCCCATATAGACTTCTTGCATCGATCGGTCTATCTCAAATACAAGTCTAACAGAAAAAAATTTGTCATGGAATTGCCCATTGTGACCTTGGATCCCTTGATAAAGGGCATGCTACCTAGTACCATATAAAAACTAACCACTTTTTTACCCTCTCACTATTCAAACTTTCACTTCCTCGCCTCAAGGGACCGCTAAACCTGTGACATTCGGTGATCATGTTACTTTTCTTCACCTTAAGAATAAGCAATCATGCAATTTCTTTAGGGTCTTACATTCATAAAACTATCTAAGGTATGACCTACTCGTTATGATCCTTACCAATTAGGTTTATCCCTCACCTCCTCTTTTCTTTTCCCCTTCAACATTACATATTAATTACCTTGAATAGGATTAGATCCTCGATGCTTATGTTTGGGTAATTTTCCTCTTTTGTCGCAATCAATTCAAAATAACCTATATCAATGTGCCCACAATTCACCCATACCTAAAAATGACCTAAACTCAATCATGCCTATAACCTACCAACTCATACTCATACCTCCTCACATTCTTCCCTAGCTTATGGGAGAACTACATTGGCCTGAGGTCCCTTTTCTTTGGGACTATATAGGCAGCACTCGAGGGCATGGGGCCCTTAGAGGTTAGCTCACCACTCTCTACCCTAACCAATTCACTTTTCATTTTCCTAAATCACAATCTACCCTTGTTAGATTTATTTTTATATCAATAATTGGGAATTAAACCAAACAAACAACAAATTTCTTTCTACCTTTATCATCATCATACATACATTCATTATGTCTACCATTTCTTTACCATTATCATGCATGTTACTATAAAAATCTCACACATGACCCATATCATCATTAAATTGCACAAATTAATGAATTACAAACTAAACCACAACCTAAATCCATTCATTCCTATAACCTAACTTGATCCATGCCTATGACCTGACTCTATCATGCCTACACTACTTGATTTCCATCACATATACACATCAAAATAACAAGATAACCATAACCATGTATACACATAATGACCATAATCATCATCATCTCTATAAATAAAAATATCCAAACATGTGTCTCCATATACATAACTCTCAAAACTATCATATACTGACCTCACCATATTCTCGCACAAAGCACGTTATATGATAAACAATATACAAAACTCTTGTACATCCTCACTCTCTTCGGCAAGTCGACCGGTATATATCAAAAATGAATCAAATACATATAAATGGAGGGATGTGCATTAGCAATCATCCTGTCAGACATCCTCCATCTCCATCTCTCTTGTATCCTCCTCCGCTCCTACCCTAAGGAAGCGATAACATCTCACTACCGCCATAGGTCATGGTCTCGATCACTCTTGGTACATCACTTAGAGCTAGCCTTCATTAGTTGGTGGCCTCACCCTAATACTATCTCAGATCTCGATGGCCCCCTTTTCTCTCCACGCTGTGGGTATGGGATTTGGTCCTCTCACTCAAGGCCTGTTGTGCCTTGTACTCTCTATAAGATAGAAAATCTATCCCGACCACCATCAACTATTCTTTGTAATATATGGCCTCACCTAAGGCATCTCGTAACCTAGATACGGGTACCATCTGTGGTGGCCCCATCAGCCTCTACCCCTGTACCTGTCTTGTGGGACCATATCCCACCTCTGCGTATGAACTGGGACCCTATCATGATGCCTGTAGAGGTGTCAAAAGCCTCACGCTATGTGCCTGTATCTGAGCCTATAGTTCTTGAATCTGTGCCTGTGTAGAGGTAAAGTGGCCCTGAAACCTTGTAACATGTGCTGCCGGGTGGCCACCTACTCATCATCCCCTCTCCATCTCTACCCCCGGGACATCGGGCCTACATCGGCTACCTACGCATGTAATGCGGCCACCTCCACCTCCGAAGCTGCTAACTTCCCATGTACCATCCCCAACTAGGTAATCAGGGTTGTTACTTGTCCTTGTAGGGCATCTCTCTACACCATGATAGTGGCTAAATATGGCTTCCCTGGCCTAGGTGGTACTACTCGTAAATGGGTAGCCCACCACTATCTATATCTATTTATCACTTCGACATCATCAATCCACCGGTCTATCACCTACTCCTCCTACCCAGTAGGCACTGTCGGTTATGGTAGAGGTAATGGCCTCTCCACGTCATCTCTCCTATACTGTGGGAAGGGTGGAGGTATATCTTGTGGTAGCCTAAACTACCATCTCACCACAATCGGGATCATCTCATGCTCCCCTGCATGATGCCCCTCTATCCATATCAATAGCTAAAGGCCATCTAACTCCTCTCGCCATCTCATGTCTCGTATAAGGGATAGCCCACATACGATCTCCAAACAATGTCCACATTGGATAATCCCTCCAGCTACATCATGTGTAACCCAGCCCTCTCACCACTCTCCCATCGTAGGCACCCATTTCCTATACCCCACCCACATAAAACCAAGCTCAAATGCATCTATTTGGGGCACACCAATCAAACAAACACAAACATTGGTGTGCTAGTAGGCCAAATAGAGAAGAATAAATGTATAATAAAGACTAAACCTACAGAGCCTCCCATATGCCCATATCTCTCTGTATAGTTGCACTAGGAATGTTGATGCCCATGCGAAGCAAGTCCTATCCATAATCATGTCATGTAGTACACTCATCAGGGATCATGGGAATCTCCCACCCTCTCGTCTGGCCTGCAAAGGTAAAACAACATACCGCCTTCATCAGTAATACTACTAGCCTCGTCTCCTTTGGAATGGCTATGTACATCTAGCCCTAATTTTGGCTGGTGGTGTGGAATTTCATCTCTGCTAGTCCCTCACCAACTATCGTCAACATCAACTCCTCAGACACCTCTGAGGAGATCGAATATACCTATGTCCCTAATATAGGTGTGACATGTCCTCCAGGTGATGTTGGTAGGATGAATGTGTTGGTCGCGAGAATCCCATCTATCGATGAGAGCGACCATCAAGCTTGAATGTCATACCACATTGGTAACTACAGACCCAACAAGGCCCACATCGGTGACACACCTCCACTCCTTGACTATTTCCCACCCACAAATTGTCACGAGTAGGGGTGGAACCTTATCTCACATCCTAAACTGATCTCTCACCTGCATCCAACAAAACAATCACATTATTAAAACACGACCATATCTCCATTCACCCATACCCCTTCCCATCACCCTACCCCTTTTACTTCGCTACTTACCCATTTATCCCATGGCCTACCCTCCACCCCAACCCAACCCTAACCAACCAACCTCCCTACCCTAAACCTACCCAACCCAATATCACCTTACCTATTTACACACACCCCAACCCCTCACCTACTTCCATTTTGACCCACCCCCCAACCTTACCTATTTTCCCACACATCTATACATTTTTTCCCTAACAACTCCACCCTTACCTATTTTTACCCCTTACCTATGTTATGATTTTCACTAAAACCACTTCTCTAACCCCTACCTACCTCACCCACCCAACCTTGAACACCTTTTTGCCCCTTTTTCCCCAATTTACGACTAGTACTGGTTACTATAATCGACCCTAGTCCCTATAAACTAGCATCGGTCACCTGTTTCATGACCGATACCGGTTCTCTACCACCGACATCAGCTAACCCTCAACCGACGACGGTCACTGTCGCATTAAAAAATGTGACGCCCAAACCCCCTTCTTCCTAAAAACTCTCTTTTTCTCCCTTCTACCCACCCAATCCTACCCAAATCCCCCCTCTACCCTTCCCCACCCCTCCTGCACCCAATCATCTCTCTCCTCATTCCTCTTTTAACTGATTTTCCCTCCCACACTTCAAAATTCATTTTCCCCCAAAACCCATTTTCACCCACCTGACCTCTAATTCAATATAATAAACAAAGCAACGAAAAGGGATTAATTCTTACCTCATTACGTTGCTACTACCGCCATGGTGGCATGTCGATCGCTGCACCAAAGTGGTCCACCCGATCCCTCATCTACCTCTTCCATCATTGAATGACCTCTCACTCTGCAACCAATCAAATCAATCCAACCCAGCTCATGGATCAACCTATTGACCAACTATCCCTAGTCATGTGGCTTGCTACTTCATTCCTCCATCTCACTCTGTCACTTTCCACCTTTTCCTCTCTCTTTTATCATTTTCTCCAATTTGATAAAATACAAATGATTTGAAAAATATGGTAATTTTTCTTTTTATACCCTACCCGACCTAACCAACGATGGTTTTACCTTGACCAACATCAGTCCCATTCCCTAACTTACCATGGTTAGTCCATCTTGACAGCATCGGTTCCTTCAAACTGTCATTGGTTTACCTACTTAGTATTTTTCCTACCCCCTACCCCCAATTTTTGACCTGAATCCTTTTTACCTCACCCACACCTCACTTGGACACTTCACTTTATCTTCTTGACCTTATCATTTACCCCCTCACCTTGTCCTCATTTGGGGACTCGTTATTTTACCCATACCTCAGCCCTACTCGTGTCGTGACCTAGATACTTAGACCTAGAACATTGCTAGTGACATGTGACCTCATGTGTTTGATATACCTTGCGACATTATTACCTATGTTGGTGGACATCGACCCCACCTTGTGTCTTTCGTGACCATTTATCTTGACCCACCCTTGGGTGTACTAGAACATACCTAAACATTCCTACACCTGACCTACATCATGTTTCCTGACCATATCCTATACCTTGGATACCAGAATCACTTCAACCTTATTTGGATAAACCTATCGACCTTAGACAATTTAGAGTTTACCTGTTATTCAACCTAGTATTGTCTGCAGTTTATACGTGTGCGTGTGTTTAACTATTACTACCTTTGACCCTCGCCCATTACCTGGATTACCCGAGTGGACCTTTTTCCTTTTTACCCTTGTCACCCACCATCTTCCTCCTCACATTCACCTTTTATCAAACCACTCACCGATTCGACTTCGCCTCATCAATTCTTGGTTTGAGGGGGATCACCTTCACCCACACATGGGCCAACCACATCTTATTTTTATCGCCACGTACTTACCAATACAAGCTATGCAACAAAAGGGGAAAAATGTAGACACCAAAATTGGGTCACACTCCCCTTGGTCCCTTGTCAAATAATCACCTTGAACACATTCACCTAACCATGGCCCCTTTCATTCCACTCTAATATTAATTTAATTAAGTCAATTTAATTAATTCATTATCCTAATTGGATAATGCCCACATATCCACCTCACCTATAAACCTCATCTAGCCACCTCATCTAGCCACCTCACCCTAAGATCTATTCTTAATATCTTTTCATAACTAACTAATACCTACCTAAACCCTAAAAATCAAAGCCTACATTCCCTCTAACCACATTCCTACCCATTAGAAATGAATCTTCCATTCTAATTCATGGGAGAAAACAAACGAGATCCCAAAAAAACAAGAGGATCTACGCAGTTTAGTAAACCTAGGAAATCCCACCCCAACCACCGCTAGTTACCTAAACTACCTCCAGCCAACCCAAAACCACCATCAGTTACCATTTAATCCCTAAAACAACTTTATTTTGAGGTGGGGACTTTTCTAAGAGGTTGGCATATCTTCTGAGAGTGAGGGATGAAACTAGAGTTGTATGCAAGAAGAACCAAAGATTCGTACACATTCATCAGCATCCACAACAACACGGAAGAAACCACGAAGCCATTTTCCTTCACGGGAGCATCGGGAAGTGTCTACACCACACCAAGTTTCTTTCATTTGATCACCCATAATTACCAACCAGACATCAACCTCATGCAACAGTAAGTGTTTTATTAACCAGAACTTGTCCATTGCCATTTTTAGTAGATTCTTTTACTTATGTTATTAGTTTTGCTCCCATTTATATTTACCCACCATTTACCTCCATGCAAACTTGACCATTCCTTCACCCACACCTTTGAACTACCCATACTTAGATTTTAATCACCCCTGAGTATACCTAAGACCTACACAGACCCTACCATAGCCCTCTCCATTTCCATTTAGCCTTCGATCTACCCTCACCTCAGACTTTTATTGAGTTTCTGCACTGCAGACCACATCGACGTTAGTCCTATCATACCATCACCAGTTCACATGAATTGACATTAGTCCTATCATACCGACATCGGTCTCTATGTTTTTACCATCAAACCAAGAACAAATCCTGAACTCTTTACCCAATACCCAAAACACCCAATTTGACCCCGACTAGTACCAAGACTGACAGAGATCTTGACCTTCGATTCAATCATAGCTTAGCTTGTTATGAATGAATTTACTTATTTATTTAAATGAGATACCTAAATCATTTTAACTACAGTAGTATTTCCTTTATTGTTAACATTAAGTTGTTTTAAATGCAGTGGATTGTGACCATCCGGGGAGTATCACACTTCCCGGATCTAGCATATGCTAGGTAGTCCACTTTGCATATAGTGTTTATTTTTATTTAATGGTCTTGTTTTCCATTTAAAGTAGTTCTTAAAACCAAAAAGGAATCTCTCACAATCATATGTGGATCAAGAAGTCATATGAGCACAACAACCTATAACCAAAGCAATTCGACATGTATTCCTCCTAGCCCTTTACCCCTATCTGTTTCTACAACATTCAAAGAAATGATCTAGAATCGGGTGGAACACACAGTGGGATTTCATGTCCCCTACTTCCTTAAGGTTAGGTAGACTAACCATGGAAAGATGTACCCAGGACCCCATGTGACCTCCAGACTTGACATTTTAGCCCGGTGCATTTTTGGAGCATCCATTCCCTATCGTCGGATCAAGCACCATTTTTCATCTCAAAGACCACCGTGGAAACTTATGTCCATTATTTCCTGAGGTGAGAAACATAATACCTTGAAAAATTCTCCCATCCCCCTATGGGTAGCCTTTTGGACATCCGTGTGATCGACTTTCAGCCCCTAGGTGCATTTTTGGAGCATTCATTCCTTGTCCTCGGATCAAGTGCCACGTGTCAGCCCCAGGACCACCATGGAAACTGATGTCCCTTATTTCCATGAGGTGAGGGACATAAGACATGGAAAAATGTGCTAAGCCCCCTATGGGGAGTCTTTTGGACACCCACGTGACTGACTTTCAGCCCCTAGGTGCATTTTTCAAGTAAATCCCCTGTCGTCGAATCGAGGACACATGACATCACCTTGACTATGGTGGAAATTGATGTCCCTCACATCCCTGAGGTCAGGGACATCAGGGAGACACAAATTTTCCCAGCCCCTCCATGTTCATTTCTTTTAAAATTTAAATCTGGCACTTAGTTGTTTCATCCCCCTCATTTCTCCTTCACTGACTTCATACCTTGTCATGGCTCCGTGAATGATTGTCTAGACACCCGGTTCACCATTGTTGCTCCAAACCAGCTCCATCATGTCCACATAAACTCTCCACACCATGAATTCATAGTAATATGTAGGCCTCAGGGAAAAATGGAGTGAAATGATGAAGAATGAAGAGAAAATGGATATTTTTCACCAGATAACTATGAAGCCACCTAATAAAAAAATCACCATATCTTGCAAAGTACAAGTCGGATCAAGATTCTATCTTTTGCAGAATTTCACATTTTACAAAACAATAAAGATGCAACAAACAATATTTCAAATGGTTCATAGAATCATTTTCTCCAATAAATTCCTCGCCGTGCACTGAATCACATTCATCGGATTTCCCATCACTCCGGAAATGGAAACAAACTAAAAACTTACACATGAGCTCCAAATAAAAAACCTATTGCAATGGAGTTGTTTTCATCTCAAACAGAGATAGAAACAAAACCTACAAATTTCAAGGTCCATTAATGGCCACCATGGTAGCTCCATGCCCGAAGCCACTGTCAAGTCAAAATTTAAAAATTTATTTCCAATCATTCTAGTTGGAAAAACTATGTGAAATTTGGAGGGTGTGATCGTAATGACAAGATGAGTCCAAAAAGTATGTTCTATCACAAATCGAGCACTGGAAACACACTTTCTAAAAATAGTAAGTTTTCCTATATAGACTTGCTATGTTTGGAAATTCATCATCAAAAGAAGCTGAGACAAAGGAAATGGGAATTGAAGATCACGAGGAAGCCAAAATGAGTGTTCAAAGTAGAAAATAGTGAAAATGACCACTTACTAAAAATAGTAAGTCCCTTATATGGGTGCTTACTAAAAATAGTAAGTCACCCCAAAGAAGTGGCTGAGGCAAGGGTAGGGTGCGCAGTATCGAATGAGGGAGTTCATCACATCACGATGGTCAAGAAGAGGAAAAAATAACCTCTCACTAAAAATAGTATATCATACATGTAACACCCTCGACAATTGTTATATTCCTCTTTTGCATTTCAAGTGTTGACATGTGATCTTCTTCTAAAGATGTGTTCTTTTGGTTGTTGGAGATCATGCTTGATATGGATAAATCTTTTATGTTCTTAAGATCATTAGACTGGAATGGAATGGCTTCCTTGAATCCATTTTTCACTTCTTATAGGTGAGTTGCAATCTGGTTTAAAAGTTGCAAACTTATCTCCTTATCTGACTCATCCTTGGATCAATTTCAGTGATCCAAGGAATGTTTTAAACCTCCTCAGTTGAATGAATGGTAAATTGACATTCCATAATTGAGGGACATGATGGACTGAAATTTGTTATAACAAGTTCTTTAATCTATGTGAACGTGTTTCTATTTAGTTGTATGTTGTGCTTAGGTCCTTGAAGATTGATCTTGGCAGTCCATTGCTGACATAAATGAAATGCAACCTATTCATGACATTGGAAGGATTCAGAATCCTAAAACTATAGGATTATCCTACGGAATCCTAAGTTGGGTAAGAATATATATATACTACCTAGCTATGTTACTTAATTGAATTTTTATCCTAACCTAAGCTTTGTGCTAAAGGATTATGGAGAGGTTACTAGGCTATTTAAATTAACCTAAAACCTAATGCTATAAGATTATGAGATGATCTAACCTAATGCCTAAAACTACTATGTTGTGAATTAATCTAACCTATGTGGAAACTACCTAAGGTAATGTGTAAGGCCTAAGGTGATTAATTCTAAACCAACCTAAGTTCTAAGGGATCTATCCTAAGCTATTTAAAAGGGAACCTAAGGGGGAGTGGCATGCATCAAAGGAGATGATTCCAATGGCATTTAATTGTTGATAAGGTTCTTAAAGGCATACGTACTACCAATTTTAGCAGGGGCTAGTTGACTTGGTGGAGACTTATGTGGAAGTTTCACTAAAGATGGAATTTCATGTTAAATGTGAATTGGCATTTTCCAGACTTGGGAGGTGGTGGTAAGGAAAGATAAGTGAGAAAATTGGAATTAGTGAAATTTATTGGTCTCATTTTTGTTCACAAACTGTCTAGGAAACTTGGAAGGCGGATTTGTGGGAGGTTGTTGGTTTTTGCATGATTTTCAGATTTTGCTCTATATGGAGCAAACTGGTTCTTCGAACCACCAATTCAACCTGCACTTATTTTCTATTTGTAACTCACCTGGTCTATTTTTTTATCATGGGAAGGTATATGAGGCATTCTAAGGAAAGGTTTTGGTTGGTTGATTTTTTTTGGAGGAGAAAAGGAGTTGGAAGCTTGTCTGGAATCCTCCTTCAATTTGGTAGAAGTGCTATCAGGCATGATAGGCTCTAACCATTAAGATCTCTTTCTTTCTTCTAAACGTTTCATTAAAATGACTCTGCTCTTTTGAGATTCTTGGCTTGCATGTTTTATTTGGTTATTTGTTTGCTGGGTTTTGTAATCTCTGGTAAATTTGGGTTTGAATCCTTGGAAAAAATTAGTGTATGTCCTGGAAACTTTCTTTGTAAGGGTTAAATAGCTAAGCATGTATGAGAAACTTGTTTCTATGGCTCTGCATGTCATTTCTTGAAATGGTATTGGAAATGTTGAGGCTATGACTGACCTTCGTCACTGGTTACTTGGTTATGAGTTTTTAGGAACCTTGAGTTTCATCTGATATTTCTTTAGGAGCTCATGTTTGTTGAGCTTGAGCTTATATTTTAGCTCGTACTTAAACTTGTGTTTGAGCTCGTGTTCGTTTAATCCTGTCTTCGAGTTCGTGTTTAATTGAGCTTGATTTGGTGTTAGTATTTGATATGAGTTTGTGTTGGAGGTTCTTGTTACTCTAAACCGTGTTTGGAAGCTTGGTTAATCCTAGACTATTGTTTGAAGTCTGTATGTAGCTTTGTACTCGTGTTTATTCCTGTATTATTCGGGACTATTAATGGGAGTTCATAACGTATAAAACACTCATATTTTATTACTTGTATGGTTTCAAAATTTGGTGAGAAACTTGTGTTTTGTTGGAGTTGGAAATAGGGATTTTGATAAGATGTAAACAAATAATGGAAGCCCTCTACTATTCTGAACTATTAATAGGTATTTGTATTATATATTGCCTCGTATTAAGATACTGGTGTATATCTGAACTCATGTTGGAGATTTTGTGATTCGACACTATACATTTAATTTGTTACTTAGTGTGTGGAATTTGTAACTGCAACGAGGTATCGGTTCTATTCTGGTATTTTTTTGGGTTTTCTTTGTTTAAGATATAAACTGGAATGGGAACATGTTGTTTCCCTAAACTGTAAATATTCTCTTGAGTGGTCCTGAACCTTTGTGAGAAGTTTTTGTTCAACATTGTGCTTGGATTTTGTATTTTTGAGTTCTGAACTAGTCGTATTATAGACATGTTCGATTTGGTTTTGGTATTGAATTGGGTTTTACTTTCTTTTATGGTTTAAGCTCATAACTCTTTTGAATCGAACTACTTGCTCAAAGAAAAACTAGAAGAGTGGTTTAATTGGGTTGTTGGGTAATCTCTTTAAGATCTTGACTGAAATATCTTGTTGGTTTATTGTTCTTCTTGGAACCCCGATCTGTTTGCTCTTATAATAAGATGTTGAAATTTATTGTAATATAGTTTCTGTCTTGGCTGAGCTCATGGGTAATTCAGAGTTAGTTCTCTATTTGGGTTTTTACACCTCTTGTTGGGTCCATTAAGTGAATACCGAGTCTTTTAAAAGGTTAAGGAAATTGTGATTCCTTAGGGATAGTGTGTTGTTTCGAACTTTACTGCTATGTTGTTCTAAACTAAAAAATGAACTCATGCTTTATTATGGTAAAGAATGTCAGGGAGATTGTAGTACGTTTTCTTCTTACATTGAGTTGGCTTTGTTCTCTCTTCTGGGAGCTAGTGTATGAGCTTATTGTTTGGATTAGAAAGGGGAATTTGTTGTTAAGTGTAATGAGATGATTTAAGGATTGAATCATATTCGAAAAGTTCCTTTTCTAGGCTGTTTGGTTAAGTTCATTTGATTGAAACCTTCTATTAATTATTCTCTTAGGAAATGGAGATTTATTATGTTGATTAGTCTTCTTGTACATATCATTTGACTGATCTGATGTAGAAAGAGATTAGATGATTAGGTTTGTTGAACAGAAAATGTAAATTGGTTGGTTGACTATTTGATTCTATATTCACTCTTGGATTGAAATGGGATTCTGTTATGATGAATATCTTAAATGCTGAAGTTAAGGTAGTTGTCCTTTAAATGAGGTAGTCATATTCATGTTATGAACCTATTTTTGTTTTCGGATGTTTTGTGTTTGGGCATAGTTTGTAATGGGTATTCTTCTTCTTTTGCTTAGGAGTTAGATGAATCATCCTAATGAGAACCATGTTGTAAACCCTTCTTTTGGCTTAAAGCAAAGATAAATGTTGTATTCTATTATGATAGAATTGGGAACAATGAGATGATATGATCTGTTGTTTGCTTAAGGATAATTGATAGGATCAATTAAACTTTAATTCTGTAAGGTAGATGTTGTGGATTATATTTTTTCTCCTCTTAGAAGGGAATTCAGATTGGTTAATGTACTTCTTTTCCGATTGTTATTACTTATATTGGTTTGTATGATATATTAATTGTCCCATTAAAGCAGAGTTGTTTTAATGGAACAATTAGTGGAATGCAATACGTTTTAAGGCTTAGTGCTTATCATGCTCAGTTCATTGAACTGACCCGTGCTAACAATTTTTGCAGATGGACTTTGTAAGTGATAAAAGAAGGCTAAACTTATGAGATGCATTGGCTGATTTAAATTTGATTCCTTGTGAAGAATTCTGATTTGTTCTTGAGATTGTATTGAAAAAGAAAAGTAGTATTCTTTTAGGATGAAGGTGGTTGTTATGCAGTATGCCTAAAGTGCATAAGGCTTGTAAATGTATAAGTTATAAAGATGAATTGAAAGCTGAGAATTTACTTGTATTGGTTGTGTAAATTATCTTGTACTTGTATGAAAAAGATGGATTTCTATCTTGTTGATATTCTTCATATTATTTATATGCTTAATTGGTTATCCTTGATAAGTTGGATAAAGGGATTTAGTTCAATTTCCCTAATCAAAATGCAGCTTGCTATGTTGCAGAATATGATGTTCTTATCTAAACTATATTATATGGTAATGTAATGTGTGTTGAACATACATTAAGAAATGTGGATACTGGGTAGGATATACCCTAACACTTAACATGTAGATAAAGACTCTTTATCTTTCTTAATTGAATATAAACCAAAAAGGTATGTTAATGTGATTACAATTTATTAGACTTCATTTTGTATGAAGTCTACTTTAATTGGATATATACTCGAACATTGAACCTGTCTAAAAGTTATTGTACTTCTTAAATGAAACTTGATAACGTTGTTCGGTTACGGTTAATTGGTAGTTTAACTGTGTGATCAAACATTAAAAACAACCATAAGTATAACAAAGTTCTTCATGGACTAAATAAAGAAAAATTAGGAAAGAACTTATTGAGCGTTGGATTAGGGGTTGGTAGGGTTGTTGTAATCAAGAAATAATTCAGACTAATAATGTATTAACAATCCCCTCGGGGTATGTACATCTTGATGAGGTAGTTTCTATAGGATATTGGCACACACCAACTACAGAGATGTACTTTCAAGAAGGCTTGGGTCTTCCCAAGAATAAAACATTGTATTTGACATGTGGCATCACCCTACCGCATTGATCATCTAGATCTACACACAATAGGAACTCAAACTTGAACTTAGTTTCTATCTAGGTCCAGATAGGAGCATATTTAGGATATTAATTAGCTTCCAATGGCTTAGGGTATGTTGGCACATCTGGATGATTTAGGTCAACCGTGTATTCCCATTTACCCTAAGCCATTGCGAGCATCTTCCTATAATAGGTTATCTTCCTATCTAGGGCTAGGGTTAAACATAGAACAAGTGGACTGATGGTAGTCAGTAAATTCCAATCATGATAATTAAGGAGTGAGGTGAAGGACATATTCCAATATGACAAGTATGTCATCTAGGAATAGTGACATACATAGTATGTTATAAATCTTTGGCCAAAGTATCGCAAACTACTGGTTGTGTTGTCCTATGTCACCAAGTTTAAAACAACGTGATATCAGATGAATATTGGTAGCAGATATTCAGATATGTTCTTTAAATAGATCACTCAATACTCATTGTAGGGTAGGATGACAAACTATATGAAGTGTTGGTGTCCATTTTGATCCTCTATTATTTTTCCCTAATTTTCCTTTCACTTTGCATTTCTTGAAACATTTTCTATAGTTTTAATGGGTAAAATGAAGTTGCTACCTCTGTTCCCATGCCTTAATCCATTTGAAAATCATTTGACATGCCCCATTTTGCAAGAATACTCAAGTTTTCCTAATTTTTGCCCAGAATTCTTCAAATTTGCGGGCTATGTCATTTTTCCCATTTTCCCGATCGTAGAAGCTTAAAAATGATTATTTTATACCTATATGTATTTGAAAATCTAATTCCAAGGTTGAGAAATGCTCATAATCATGTTTTATCTGGTTCCATTCGAAAAAATTTCCATCCTTGGTGAAAAAATCAATTTCTAGGGCATCCCTGGCATTTTCTATATTTTGATGCCCAGACGGGCATCATTTGCCTATCAAATTCTTCCTCAGCATGCATTGGCAATGTGGTGGGTTCTAATTGGCGAGGGATGGCAGGTGGTCAGATTCCCTTAGATTTTTTAGACTTTATTTTGCAAAAATTTTAAAGTCACAAAAAGGTCCAAAGCTCCGCAGCCAATCACAGGTGGACACGTGTCCTCAAAAAACCAAAAATGGAGGAGTGGGCTGATGGAGGACTTAGAGAGATTTTTAGCTCTATTTTCTAAGGTTAAAAAATGAGATGTAGCCCCACTCCAATCAGAGGAGGACACGTGGTAAAAATCAAGGGTAGAGGGGATGTGGATGGCAGAGGTTTTTGAAGTTTTTACCTTTGGAGGTAGAAAATGTTAAAGTAAAATTTTGAAGTGCGGCCCCATGGCCAATCACAGGTGGACACATGGCCTTGAAAAGGTAGAATGGGGGGTGGATTTTGGGGTCACTTTGAATTTTTAACTTCAAATGGATCAAAGTTAACAAATGGGATGCATCTCGGCTCCAATCAATGATGGACACATGGCGAGGGTAGAGCGGGTCGGTGGGCGAGTGGAGGTAAAAGGAAATTTTTTCCCTTTTACAAAAAAGACTTAGAATGAAAATTTGAGGCATGGCTCGTGACGAACCGACCAACACATGGCAAGGAAGGAGGCTGGAGGTGCGGGCCCGCAGAAGAAAAATTAAAAAAATTCCCTTGGTGAAAAAGGGGTTAAAACATGAAATAAGCTCATGGAATTTTAGCGATAGAGAGCATGACACATGTCAAGGACCGAGACGGAGGTGCGGGCCCGTGGGGAAAAAAGTAAAATTTTTCCAAACTCCAAAAAGGGTCAGAATGCGTAGAATGGAGCCGCGATTTCAATGGGACCCACCATATGCCACGTGTCATCACAAAATTTCAAGGATAGAGCGGCGGAGAAAAAGTCAATTTTTTCCATTTTTCCACAAAAGTTAAAAAGTTAGCAAGTGAGCCCGAATTCATTCCCAATCATATTTTGACACGTGGAGGGTCCAGTTGAAGGAGAAAGAGCAGATCAAGGGTAATCTGTACATTTCCATTTTTGGCCACCATTTTCACCGGGAAGTGTGGAAATGTGAATTTTGCATCGTTTTTCATCGAATCTTTGGTGAGTTCATGTTGTTTGTGTCGAAAAGACCAATGCAAGTGGTTTTAGGGATTAATTTGTAGATTTGAGGTGTTTTTGAAATATTTTTACTCAAGTCCATGAAAAACGTGAAATATCAAACTATAAAGTTACATAATCAAATTTTGGAATGATAAGGATGAAATAATAAAATGAAAGGGGTCCGTATGCTTGGAAAATGAAAAACGTGCCTCCACAATGGATAATGATGAAGGATTTGTAATGATTCACCATTTTAGAAACACTTGAAAACTTTTGTTGCAAATTTGTTAAATGTCCCTATCTATGAATCATGTTGGAATTTGTAACAAACTTGATGCTAGGAATATTCTTTTCTTGGGAGAGAAGGATCAAATTTAATTGAAAGTTATATAATGCATGTTTTGAGACATGCAAAAGGTGAGAGAAACATAGAATTTCATGGGAAAAATCTTGGAAGAAGCCCATTCTCTGAGAAACTACCTGAGAACTATTTCTATTTCCTTTTTACATCAAATTTTTATCATGTTGAGTTTGTTTTAGTTGTAAAGCCATCAACAAGATTTGAGATTGTTCTTATAACATTCCCCTGTTGATAAATTTGATCATTCTAGATTATTTTGTGTTGTCTCTTGGCAAAATTTACATGCACTTAAGTTTCAGAATGTTTTCAAATTGTGTTTCTTGCTCCTGGTGCAATCTTGTGTTTAAAATATCTCTTAATCATACATGGTCTCATTTCTTGTTGATAATTTAGTGGCATCTACAGCCTCACATTGAAGAACTTTCATCTGGTAAAGAGATAAAAATATTTAAAATCACTTTACCTTTCTTGAATTCTCGATATTGTCTATAAACCTTTGGGTGACCCTTAGGTCATGAGAAAATAGAGATTTGTAGATACTTTTTGGTTCATCTACTTCAAGATTTTGTGGTAGGTTGTCAAAGATTGTGTGGAAGAGTGAAGATCTGGGACTCCATTTGCTGCACATATCCTAGTTGAAGGAGTGTCTCAACCCTTTTGAATCATTCTATTATGTGGGTCTTACAAATTTCTTAAAAATTTCCTTAAAGAATTTGGCAAATTCTCGTTAGTCCTGTCTAAAATCTCCCACCAAAAATTTCATTAAGAATAACTAATCCTATCCCATATCGCCTTCGCATCGCATTGTGTGTCAAAAAAAGAACACAATCCATTTACAAAAATGAACAAAGAAAATCAGGATCATACCATGTCTCTAGCAGCCTCAGCCTTGTCTTGAAAGCATTTCCATCATTTAGTAGTGACAACTCTGTTGAGTTTGAATAATGGAAAATTGATCATGTTTTCCCAAGGCCATCTCCATACAATATGCATATTATAAGGATATCTCCACCTCCTTCACAAAACAGAGGCTATAATATAGGTTCTCTTACCTTGGTTGAAAGGAAAAACCTAAAATAGTGAGGATTAGATCAAAATCCTTTCAAGGTGCTACCCACTTCTTCAAAGCCTGAGTGCTAACAAGTCAGATAAATTACTTCCCTGGATACAAAACAACATATAAATCATTTATCTTCCTCTGAGTGTCTTGTAAAATCCATGATGCTACTCAAGTTGTGAAGGAGATTAAATCTAGGTACCAACACCCAAATGGCACCATTGCCAGGGACATTATTCAGTATTTCAGTATTTTAGATCCCTGGTAATACTTCTTGTGTGATTTATGTGCAATTACAAAATCTGAGTATCATCTTTTGATCAGATTTATAAGATTGGAATGAAGAGTAGAGTTTTGAGTTTGATATTCTCTTAGTTCAATCTGATCCATGTGCATACATATTTGAGATATTTGAATGCATATCAAACCCTGGTAAAGTCCCTTGCAAATTCTACAAATACATTGTTGAAGCATCATTTTATAATCAGACTTGTAAGGATTAAGTGAAGATATAAGTTCTACCTACAAATTTTATCAGTTTCCAGCAGTAGTTGCACTTCATTTGCATTTGTGATTGATAAATTCAAAGAAAGGAAGGTCTAATCTATAAAGTTTGGTAAGGTTTTCAGTGTTGATAGATATTTGACTGAGTATTTTAGTGCATTTGTACAACTAGGGTGAAATTCCTTAGTGGCGACCTCATGTTGTTCGAACTTGATAAGTACTAGTGTCTTAACTTTTCTCGTCATTTACTTTGGTGTTGCTAATCTCTGCAAAACTGGAAGGAAGAGGATCTCTCCTCATTAGAGACTTTGCTAAGAAGTTGTTTCTAGATTCAAAAAAAATAGAGTTGGAAGGGAGAAGAGTTTGGAAGGTTGTTAAAGGTCAGACATCAGAAAAATATATATCCATTGGTGAGAGAGATCATCCTTTGGTAGAGGATTATCACTCTTCTTCAAGTGATTCTAATTTAAGCAATCCTCTCATAAACTTGCTTGCCTCATCTAGTGAAGGTCCTTCTACTGTACCAGGTAAGTTTCTTCTCCAATCTACACATCTGTGTTTCAATTCAAATAGAACTTTCCAAGAAAATCAGCACTTAGAGAATACCAGTCTTGTGAATCACATTCTTGAGCCCCAAATACCTTACACTTCTCATCAACTTGTGTCACCCCCAATATCACCTCCACTAAACAATATGGCTCATCCTAGACCTCCATTTGTTGTTAACACCTTTGGTCCTATAGACTTTAGAGGAATGGATGGTTACCCAAATACTATCCCACAAGATGTCAGAAATAGATTTCCAAAATTCTAGGGTAACAATGCAATAAGCTGGTGATCAACATCTCAAACTTTTTGTTAACATGATGGAATATTTTCAGATAGAGTTTGAAGATGAGTATATTAAATTTTTCATTCATACACTAGAAGAGGATGTTAGGGATTAGTACAAGGCTCTGCCTAATAATTCAATTGATTCTTGGTGACATGAACAATGCATTTAGATTGCAATATGGTGACAAGACTGATCCTATATTTCTCTTGTCTAAGTTTGATAATATCAAGAAAAACCGTAATGAATCAGTCCATGACTTTAACACAAGGTTTAACAAAACTTTGAGAAGGCTTCCTGTTAGTCTGAGGCCTTGTGATGAGTCTTGTTTAATCAAATATGTAGATGCATTTGATAAAAAAGTAGCCTATTACCTAAGAGACAAGAACCCTACCAATCTAAGACAAGCTTTCACCATGGCACTTCAAATTGAAAACAATATCAAAGCAATTGAGAAACCTCTCAAGAGAGATGGTGTAAAGTTTATAAACCCTGAAAAACCTCAAGATAGCAAGGGTGCTGATTTAGAGGAGGTTGTGAAAACTTTGGCAAGGGTAGTCAAAGAAATCTCATATAAGTTGGCAAGATCTAAGAAAGGAATTGGGAAAGCTTCACAAGTTCAGCCAAGAGCACAAAACCATGACATATTTTCCAATCATCCTAGAGGTGATCAAAGGGAAGATGATATAGGAAAAGGACCCATGGGTCTGCAAATAGACATCCTCAAGCACATGAAGGAAGAGTGTTACCCGATCCCTTGACTGTTAGGGTTGCTGTAGTTGAGGAAGTTGTTGATATTGATTGGTGTGATAGGTGTTTTTTACCCCATCCTCCATGTGAAGTTGACCAGCAAGAAGGTGAAGCTAATAATGATGATGGTACCGATGATGATATTTACATGATGGGTTTTCCTTCAAGTCCACGAGGAGTAACATCTATCGAAGTGATAAGTGCAAGGACAGCTACAACTTTTTTAGGATTAGATCAAATGGGTACATGTCTCTCTTCCCCCTCATACTCTTGAATTTGATGTAGTGTAAGATTTTGAAATTCCTAACAATGAATTTGAATACTCAAGAGATTTGATGATTAAGAAGTATGATGGTGGTATCCCTTCGGAGGAAGATAGACAATTGTTTATGAATGATGTAGTAGCTCAAGAGAAAGACTATAACACTAGAAGAAAAGTTATTAAAGGAGTTGGGCCTCAAGCCATACCTAAAACACCCTTGCTCACAAGCATTCCAAATGAATCTCCTAGGAGAGAAACACTTTCCAAAATCTCTGTTGTCCCAAGAAAAAATTTTGGTCCTCTTCATGCCTAAACTGCCAAGAATCCCACGCCATCTGATGAATCTTCTTGTCTCCCTTCCAATGCTATTTTTCCAAAGATTTTTCCCTATGACATAGCCCAAGTATTGAGCAAAATCAAAGTGAGTTTTCCAATCATTGAGTTGCTTAGGATTTGTGAGGATAAGAAGAGAGCATTTGAGTACTTGGGGTTGAAAGAAGAGAAGACTACTCCAGGAAGACATGTAAATGTTGTTGAGATTCGTCCTCAAATCATTGTTGACCTTGAAACACCGCCAGTGAGTAGAGGATTTTGGAGAGACACCTGAGGTATATTTGGAGACATCTTTGGTTGATTCTCAATTGAATGTTGATCCATTCTTCACAACTTTGATCATAAAGGATAGGCTACTTCACAATTGTATGTTTGATTCCGGTGCATC
The DNA here is from genome assembly GCA_018340775.1 of Taxus wallichiana var. yunnanensis. Lineage (NCBI taxonomy): Eukaryota > Viridiplantae > Streptophyta > Pinopsida > Cupressales > Taxaceae > Taxus > Taxus wallichiana. Next base: position 562,508,883 of record CM031235.1, on the reverse strand, counting down.
ATATAATTTCTTGCCTCTAGAATTCATGAATGAGTTGGATATAAAAGTGACAACAGCCTATGGAAAGTGTACAGCCATGGACTCAAGAGAAGTACCGATTGTTGGTTGTGTGAAGCGTTTGGTTGTGCAGCTTGCATCTTATCCCGGGAGGAATTTAAAAGTGGATGTTTTGATTATTGATTGCCCTGCCAAATGGGGTATGTTATTGTCAAGAAAGTGGTCTGGAATTGTTGGAGAGAGTGTCCAAATGGATATGTCTTTTACACCCATTCCCATTGAGGGCAGGCTTGTCAAGCTCTAGGGAGAAAAGAAAATGTTGCATCTAATTGAGGACCCAAACAATGCTTCTTATGAAGTATTATTTGTTGATGTTGATGCTGATAATTTCATTGGGTTTGCTGATGGAAAAGAACACAAAATAGATCAGTCAAAGTACCTTGAATAGGTATGTTCTCCTTGGACCTTGCTATTTGATGGAGCTTGCTCCAAAATTGGAAATGGTGTTGGTGTAATTCTAATTTCTCCTAGCTTGGAAGAATTTGTTTTTTCCTTCAAGCTTAATTTTTGATGTACTAATAACATTGCTAAGTATGAAGCCTTGTTGTTGGGTCTGAGAATTGCATGGAAGTATGGTGTCAAGGAAATCATTGCAAAGGGAGATTCAAAGCTAGTTATCAAACAAATAAGAAAATTATATGCTACAAAGAATCAGCAGATGAAGCAGTATAAGCATGTAGTTTGGGATATAATTGAGATGTTTGATTCCTTCAATATTGTGCACCATGACAGAGGTTTGAATGTTGCTTCTGAAAATTTGGTAGTGTTGGGGTAAAGATTTTAAGATTGCACCATTTCACCTTATTATGAGTACAATGTTGAAGTGTTAACTAGGCCATTTGTCACGACAACATCAAGCATTGGCGGTGTTTAATGATGATGCTCAAGTACAAAGGTTCTTACAAAATCAAGGTGAGTTTGTAGATCAGCATATTGAATGTGAACCAATGGTGTGTGTGACTAAAGGAAGAGAGAAATTGTTTGGAAAATATATTATCTAATTGAAAACTAACACCATTCCTAGAGGTCTTGTTACTCTTGAGTCAAATTTTAGCAATGTTGATTACATCATCAATAGAAGCATATCTACCTCAAGGGATGTGGAAGAGCATGACTTGGGAACAAAGGAAAAACCAAGAAAAGTTTGGTTGGGCAGCAGTTTAAATAAAGAAGAAAAATAATCCTACCTCCAATTGTTGAAACAATATCAAGACTGCCTTGCTGGTCATATTCAGAGATGAAAGCATATAGAGAAGACTTATTTTAGGATGATATCCCTCTTGAGAAAAATAGAAAACCATTCGGATGAAGCAAAGGCAAATTAATCCACTCCTCTCCATGAAAATGCAAGATGAATTGAAGAAACTAAAGGAGGGAGGGATCATTCAGCCCACAAGGTATTCATCTTGGGTTGCAAACCTTGTGCAGTTCAGAAAGAAGAATGGAGATATCATACTTTGTGTAGACTTCAAAAATCTGAATAGAGATTCATTGAAAGACAATTATCCTTTGCCAAACATGGAGAACATGCTGCAGTTAGTGACTAGATCTGAATTGTTGTCCACCTTAGATGGTTTTTCTAGCTATAATTAGGTTGTTGTCAAGGAGTCAGAAAGATTTAAAATTTCCTTTACCACTCCTTGGGGAACATATGTTTATGTGAGAATGCCTTTTGGTCTCATGAATATTGGAGCTACCTTCCAAAGAGAAATGGATGTTACTTATTCTAGTTATATAAATTACTTCATTACAGTTTATCGGATGATGTGACTATATTTTCAAGGAGCAGAAAAGATCACTTGCAACATTTGGAAAGAATGTTTATCAGATGTAGAGAGTTTGGAATCTCTCTCAATCCAAAGAAGTGTCACTTTGGGGTGCAAAAGGCCAAGATGCTTGGTCATATTGTTTCAAAGGCTAGTGTCATGATTGATCCTGAGAGAATAAGCAATCAACAAGGTGCCAATTCCAAGAATGAAGAAGGGCATCCAATATTTCTTTGGGTAGATCAACTTCATTAGAAGGTTTGTGTCCAATTTTGCTGAGTTGACTCTTCCTATCACATGCATGTTAAAGAAAGGTCAAGTTATCAAGTGGGAGGAGGTTACTATTTAGGATTTTGAAGGAATCAAAGAGGCACTTAAACATGCACCTATCTTGGCAGCTCCGAATTACAAGAATCCTTTCCAAATATTCTCCTTTGCTTTGAAAATACTATTGCATCTATTTTTCTCCAAAAGGATGAAGATGGGGCTAAGAGGCATATTTCCTTCTTTAGCAAGGCTTTACAAGTTGTTGAGTTAAAATACATAATCATGGAAAAACAAGCATTTTCCTTAGTGAAAGCAACAAAGGTTTTCAGGCCTTATATCCTAATTTCAAATGTTGTTGCTTATGTTCCCCACACCATGGTAAAATACATCTTATCAGAGATTGAGATCTCAAGTAAAAGATGTAGATGGGTGAACAAAATACAGGAGTAGGATATGGACATCCAAACCACAAAGTTGGTAAGAGGTTTGGGTCTTGCTAAGCTCATGGCTGAGAGCAACTTGCAGACTATGGAAGTGAATGAAGTAGATGAAGAAAGGGCATATGTTCTTAAGAAATTGGGAAATTCTAAGTTGTACAAGGATATAATATTTTACCTTAGACACCTATAATGTCTTGATCATTTAAATAAAAATAAGAAAAGATCCCTCAAGCTGGTTTCTTAAAAATACATCATCACTGACTTTGGTTTGGCTTGGAAGAACCCTTAAGGTGTCCTCTTGAACTATGTGGCTGAAGATGAAGATCCCAAAGTGATTACTGATATACATGGGGGAGTTTGTGGAGGACACTTTGTTGGAAGCGTTACAACACACAAAGTTTTGAGGGCTGGTTATTGGTGGCCTACTCTCTTCTAAGATGTAACCATATTGATCAGAAAATGTGAAAGTTGTCATCATTTCTCTAGAAGAATGAAATCTTCACGCTCCATTCCTTTGTAGCATGTATCAATTGAAGATCCTTTCAAACAGTGGGGGATGGACTTCATTGGAGAGATTTCAGACCCTTCTAATGCTAGACATAAATAGATACTTGTAGCCACAGATTACTTCACCAATTCGGTAGAGGAAATCCCCACCAAGAAATCAACACACCAAGTTGTTATGAAATTATTGCTGAATATTATCATATGTAGATTTGGTGTACCAGTCAAGATTATGGCTGATAATGCCATGTGTTTTAGAGTTAAACCTTTGATGGCAATGTGTAAGGAGTATGGGACTAATCTGACTTATTATTCAAACTATAACCCCCAAGGGAATGGACAAGATGAGTCTAGCAATAAGAACTTATTAAAGATTATTAGGACCTTGGAGTTGAACAAGAGAAAATGGGGTGAACAACTAAAATTTGCAGTTTGGGCTGATAGAATCACTACCAAGAGAGATACTGGTAATAGCCCATTTGAGTTGGTGTATGGAACTCAAGCTCTACTTTCATTACATCGTAGTTGTCTTCGTTTCGGTTTGTTAAACAAACTTGAGGATCAAGAAGTTAGTCCATATGAAGCAAGGATCAATCAAATTGTGGAGCTAGATGAAGAGAGAAGAGCATCCCACCAAAGGCATATCAGATTTAGAGAGAAGTTGAAAAGATTGTTTGACAAGAAGGTCACTCCTAGGGCCTTCAATATTGGAGATCTAGTTTTGTTGTGGGATAGAAGAAATGAGGATGGGCCCTTACTCCATTGATTTCAGAATTGGTGAGAATACCCTTTTTCTCAAAGATTTAGATGGGGAATTGCTTGAAATGCCTATTAATGGCAGGCATCTGAAGAATTTCTTGGATTAATCCCCAAATTTGAGGTATGCACCATTTGTACAGTGTATAGTGTTTGGTTTTTCACTCTGTTTTTGGTGTTTTGTCAGTTTGTGGTTTGCCTTGAAGTGTGGCAACCATTTTTTCAGGTTCTCAGCTAGTGTTTGGTGATTTTGGTTCATGAATCCTTTTCCTAATGGATTATTTTGGCACTTGGTCTACTTATTGTTCTTGTGGCACTCACTGGGAGTGCCCATCCCAGTAGGAGTCGATGTTGGTGTCCATTTTGATCCTCTATTATTTTTCCCTAATTTTCCTTTCACTCTGCATTTCTTGAAATGTTTTCTATAGTTTTAATGGGTAAAATGAAGTTGTTTCCTCTATTCCCATACCTTACTCCATTTTAAAATCATTTGACATGCCCCATTTTGTAAGAATACTCAAGTTTGCCCTATTTTTTCCCTGAATTCTTCAAATCTGTGGGCTATGTCATTTTTTCCATTTTCCCGATCGTGGAAGCTTAAAAATGATCATTTTATACCTATATGTATTTGAATATCCAATTCCAAGGTCAAGAAATGCTCAAAATCATGTTTTTTCCGGTTCCCGATTTGAAAACATTTCCATCCTTAGTGAAAAAAATCAAATTTTAGGGCATCCTGGCATTTTTGTATTTTGATGCCAGAGACAGTGTCATTTTCACGTCAAATTCTTCATCGGCATGCATTGGCAATGCGGCGGGTTCTATTTGGTCAAGGGATGGTGGGTCATTGGATTCCCTTAGAGTTTTTAGACTTTATTTTGCAAAAAATTTAAAGTCACAAAATGGTCCGAAGCTCTGCAGCCAATCACGAGTGGACATGTGTCCTCAAAAAACAAAAAATGGAGGAGTGGGCCGATGGAGGACTTAGAGATTTTTAGCTCTATTTTCTAAGGTTAAAAATGAGATGCAACCCCGCTCCAATCAGAGGAGGACACGTGGTAGAAATCAAGGGCAGAGGCGATGCGGATGGCGAGAGGTTTTGAAGTTTTTTTCCTTTAGAGGCAGAAAATGTTAAAGTAAAATTTTGAAGCATGTTCTGTGGCCAATCACAGGTGGACACGTGGCCTTGAAAAGGCAGAATGGGGGTAGATTTTGGGGTCACTTTGAAGTTTTAACTTCAAATGGATCAAAGTTAACAAATGGGATGCATCTCCACTCCAATCAACGATAGACACGTGGCGAGCGTAAAGCAGGTCAGCTGGTCGACGGAGGCAAAAGGAAATTTTTTCCCTTTTGTAAACAAGACTTACAACGAAAATTTGAGCCATGGCTACACTACGAAATAGTGATCGACACGTGGCAAGGAAGAAACCGGAGGCATGGGCCTGCAGAAGAAAAATGGAAAATTTTCCCTTGGCAAAAAAAGGGGTTAAAACATGAAATAAGCCCATGGAATTTTAGTGATAGAGAGCACGACACATGTCAAGGACCAAAGTGGAGGTGTGGGCCTGTGGGGAAAAAAGTGAGAAATTTTTTCAAACTCCAAAAAAGGGTCAGAATGCACAGAATGGAGCGGCAATTTCAATGGGACCCACCATATGTCACATGTCATCAACAAATTTCAAGGGCAGAGCAGCAGATAAAAAGTCAACTTTTTCCATTTTTCCACAAAAGTCAAAAAAGTCAATAAGTGAGCCTGAATTCATTCTAATCATATTTTGACACATGGAGGGCCCAGATTGAAGGAGAAAGAGAAAATCAAGGGTAACTGTACATTTCCATTTTGGCTACCTTTTTTCTCCAAGAAGTTTGGAAATGTGAATTTTGTATCATTTTCATCGAATCTTTGGTGAATTCATGTTGTTTATGCCTGCAAATACCAATGCAAGTGGTCTTAGGGATTAATTTGTAGATTTGAGGTGTTTTTGAAATAATTTGTACTTAGGCGCGTGCAAAACGTGAAATATCAAACTATAAAGTTGTAGAATAAAATTTTGGAATGATAAGGATGAAATAATGAAATGAAAGGGGTCTGCATGCTTGGAGAATGAAAATGTTCCTCCACAATGGATAATGATTTACCATTTTAGAAACACCTAAAGACTTTTGTTGCAAATTTGTTAAATATCCCTATCTGCGAATCATGTTAGAATTTTGTAACAAACTTGATGTTGGGCATATTATTTTCTTGGGAAAGAAGGATCAAATTTAATTGAAAGTTATATAATGCATGTTTTGAGACATGCAAAAGGTCATAGAAACTTAGTATTTAACGAGAAAAATCGATAAGAATCCCATTCTCGAGAAATCACCTAAGAACCATTTCTATTTCCTTTTTGCATTAGATTTGTATCTTGTTGAGTTCGTTTCATTTGTAAAGCCATCAACAAGCTCGAGATTGTTCTTATAACATTCCCTATTTGATAAATTTGGTCATTCTAGATTATTTTCTATTGTCTCTTAGCAAAATTTGAATGCACTTATGTTTCAGAATGTTTTCAATTTGTGTTTCTTGCTCCTGTTGTAGTCTTGTCTTTAAAATCTCTCTTGATCATACATGGTCTCATTTCTTGTTGATAGTTTAGTGGCATCTGCAGTCTCACATTTAGAAGAGATTTCATCTGATAAAGAGATCAATAGATTTAAAATCAATTTACCTTCCTTGAATTCCGAGATTTTCGTAAACCTTTGGGTGCATCTTATGTCATTATAAAATAGAGATTTTTGGATACTTTGTATGTTCATCTACTTCAAGATTTTGTGGCAGGTTATCAAAGATTGTGTGGAAGAGTGTAGATTTGGGCCTCCATTTGGTGCACATATCTTGGTTGAAGGAGTATCTCAACCCTTTTGAAGCATTTTGTTGTGTGGGTCTTACAAATTTCTTGCAAAGGTCCTCAAAGAATTTGGCAAATTGGTTAGTCTTGTCTAAAATCTCCCACCAAAAATTTCATTCAGAATAACTAATCCTACCCCATACTACCCCTACATTGCATTGTGTGTCAACAAAAGAACACAATCCATTTACAAAAATGCACAAAGAAAATCAAGATCATACCATGTCTCTAGTAGCCTCAGCCTTGTCTTGAAAGCATTTCCATCATTTAGTAGTGACAACTCTGTTGAGTTTGAATAATGGAAAATTGATCATATTTTCCCAAGGCCAACTCCATACAATATGCACAGTATAAGGATATCTCCACCTCCTTCACAAAAAAGAGGCTGCAATATAGGTTCTCTTACCTTGGTTGAAAGGCACAACCTAAAATAGTGAGGATTATACCAAAATCCTTTCAAGGTGCTACCCACTTCTTCAAAGCCTGAGTGCTTAACAAGTCGGATAAATTTCTTCCCTGGATACAAAATGACATATAAATCATTTATCTTCCTCGAATGTTTGGTAAAATCAATTATGCTACTCAAGTTATGAAGGAGATTAAATATGGGTACCAACATGAAGTATACGATATGTATTCGATACATAAGATAACATAAATAGATCGGTAGCTTACCGAGTTATGGAATGAATAGATCGGTGAATCACCAAGTCATTATAGCTGCATATGTTTATCCATTGAATTTGATTGGCATGGAATGTTTGTTCTAAATAATGCTATATTTAGAACAATGAACACTATAAAAAAAATTTTTCCCTTGTTTCTAAAGTCTTAAAATGGGAATGTTACATCTTGGTATCAGAGATGAAGGTTGTAGCTTTTGGACTTATTGTTTCCATAATCTGATGAAACTTATATTTTCTTGTAATATAAAATGGTGAGAACAAGAGGAAACGCTGCAAATAACCCTCCACACCGAGGAAGGACCTACAACAGAGGCTAAAAGCTTGATGAGATCCTTGCTTCCCTATTGGACATAAGAGATCATTTGGCTGTGCTTGAACAACAAGTAATGGGTAATGAGGAGGAAGAAGAAGCTGATAACAATAATCAGCCACCTCTAGGGGACAACGCCAATGTGGGTGTTGATAATAACAATGTTAACATACCTATTCAACCTGAGAACAAAAAGGCTAGGCTAGCAACAAAACTCACTAATGACATAAAAAGGATAAGTCCACCCAAGTTTGATGGCACCACATTAGGAGATGGGGTGAGAAGCGCTCGGTGAGATGGAGAAATACTTTGTAATAAGAAATTTCTCATAAGAGAAAAAGGTGATATGGGGAGCATATCAAATTTCTCATGAAGCATCTTCATGGTGGGACAACCATGCAAGGCTGAGTTGAACATTGATGAATCTAATATCACATGGGACCAATTTAAAGGTTACTTTAGGCAACGATGGCTGCCACAACTCTACTATGATTAGAAAATGACTGAATTTCAGAACTTAGCTCAAGGAAAGATAACTGTAACTGAGTATTGGAAGTGATTTACAAAAATCCTTAAATATGTGCCTCAGTACCAAATTGATGAGAATTTCAGGATACGAGAAATTCATCATGGGATTGAATCTTATTATAGGAGGAGAGGTGGATGTTCACAGCCCAACCACGATGGAAGGGGTTGTTGAAAAATCCATAAGGTAGGAACATAAATTAAAGGAAAAAAATTTTCATAAGGAGGAAGTAAGGAAGAAGAATCCCAACTCCTCTTCATCATCTCGCACCCAAGAAAGGACCATGGAAGAAATTCGGAAGGAAAAATAATTTTTCATCTAATACAAATATAAAGCAAGAATAACAAACAAGTTAGCTAGTAATGCATGGAAAAATGTAGTCATTTTTTCACCCCACTAAGAACAAGGGAACCTCATGTGTATCGGCCTATCACCCAGCAGGCGCTGGGTGCCCACCCGAGGCATGCGAGAGGGAGCTGAGTCTCTCTTTTATGTGAGTTTAGTGGAAGGCATAATTCATGATCTTGACTTAGTGATTTAACAAACATGAAGAAGTTATAGAGCTCATAACGGCTTCTACACCCCTTTAGTCATAACAAAAGCAAAGCGCACAATAGAATTAATAGAACTAAGAAGTTGTAAATCCACAAATATACTCAACATTCAAGTAAGGTTCATGATTATACAAGATCAAAAGCAGAGTAGAAACATGCAAATAATACGAAAGGAGATATTAATATAAACACGGAGGTAACCTTATCATATTCATTCATATTCTTACTACAAAGCATCATAGAAGGCGGACCATAGTCATGCATCGTATCGGATCCATACATGTATACTCACAAAATAAAAATTTCATTCCCCATTCCCTCATTACATCCTTCCTAGAATCATCTACCCATTCTCTCCCATAGTTCTCGCAGTAGTGCGAGCTTCGCTACCTCACTTATGTCTCTATTCTCTTTCCAAGGGCATGCATATAAATAGGCATCTGAGCTCCAACAAACTCCTCTATAACCTCAGATCTAGCCCCAAGTGTCAAGGTGTGGGTCGCCCCAAGCGCATGCCTCTCCATGTCATGATTAGCTTTTTGGATCTTCCTATCAAAAGGTATATTCCTCCTAGGACACCCTATCTCTAGGCTAGAAGCGTTATCCAAATTCACCCCCAGGGTTAATTTGATAACATGCATCAGAATTCTCAAGTCCCAGGAAAATGGATTGATTCAGGGCAAAAATCATGTTTCTAGGGTCCCCTCAAATTTTTTCTAAGTCCCCTGTCTGAGAGGAAAAGAGCAAGTTCTGAGGAAAGGTGAAAAAAGCGGCAAAAACAAGCTTGGGACAGGAAAAATCATGAAAATTGGCTAAGTCCTAGTCCTCGCAAAAGTTGGAACAGTTGGGACATCGAGGCGCGGATCAGCCGAAAAGCCTCCAGGCGGCCCGTGAAGCAAAGGGACATCTGGGACATCGGGACGCACGGGACGCGGAAAGCCGGTTGAAGGAGAAGAAAATTGACTAACTACTCTGGGACATTGGGGATAAGAAGATGCGAAGGACCCGAACCGCCCGAATCGGCCGAAATGGAGAACTTTCGCACTAAGCAGTTCGGGACATTTGGGCCGTGAGGACGCGAACCGGCGAATCGGGTGAATCGGAAGAATTTGTCCCAAACAGTCTGGGACAAGTGGGACAAAGGGATGCGGAAGACGCGGATAGCGAAAAAAGCGAGAGCCAATCAGATCACGACACGTGTCACCAGTAGAAAAGGGACAGGGAAGCCCATTTCGGGCGGATCGGAAGTTTTTGTCCCAGACAGCACTGGGACATCCGGGACAAATGGACGTGATGGACGTGAAAATCTGGCAGGCCCGAGAACCAATCAAATCACGACACGTGTCACAAGGGAAAAATTCCAAAAGTCAAAGGGCGAGTTTTGAAGGGTCAGCCCGAGCCAATCAGAAGAGGACACGTGTCCAATGGAACAGATAAGCTCGGAGCCCAGGAAGGAGTTAGAGAGTTTAGCAAGAGTTTTGGTTGAAAATCTAAAAGCAAAGGTCTACCCACACCCTTGTCAACCAATCAATGCATGCCACGTGTCATCCAGTGGCGAGAGCACGGAAGAAATTTAAAAATCTGTTTCGCCGTTTTGTCCCTAAATCTTCATATCGCCATATCTTCCGATCCAGATCTTGGATTTGCACGTTCTTTATATCAACGGAAATATTATGAAATTCTCTACATGATTCTATGGTTAACCTTGAATTTTGGTGTAGTCTGGAGAGAGAAAATTGAGAAACAGATCTCGACACGTGTTCATGGCGAAGTGACATTTCAATGACATTTAATGCGAGAATGGGTCGCATTCTCCTATAATTTGGTCAAAGTGACGGGGTATGGGTTTGTAAGGTCCCCATGCCGTTTTAATGCACCTGCAATCAAGAAGGTATGTGCTCTCACGTTTTTTGTACACCTCTGTCTCCTGGGCTCGCTCATGCGATGTAAATGCGATTTTGGCTCATTTCTAAGAGGGGGAACATTTTTGGGCACTGTGCAGACTTCTTCTTTCACCTCTAGCAAGTGGACCGAGGCAAGGATCAGACCACTCCAAAGATTGTAACAGTTTTCTTTTACCTCTCTGAGGGTGTAATGCGTGTTTTTGACACTGAAATGATAATGCAAGCTCTGTGAATGGGTTTCAGTCCTCTGTTTGTATTATTTGCTTCATTTCAGATCCTAAATTATACCTTATCAGTCTGTGTATGTTTTATGTTGTGAACTTTGGTCTGTGTCTATTTTCATGACAAATATGTTTCACCACTCCTTTTGGTGCATCACCATCTTTAGTTAGTTTCAATTTCTTGCACTTCTACCCCTGTCTCCTTGCAAGTTAGAGTAGGATTAGGATCTGAACCTCTGTAGTTGTGTAAGCATTAGATCTAAATCAGAGGAGTTTGAGGAACCAGCCTCTAATCTGGAGATTCCTCTCTTAGTTTCACAAGTCCCATGCTTGGAGAGAGGTTTCCATGTTGTGTAATCACACTGGATGCTAGAGTGATCAACCTAGAAACGATCCGCATCTAGGAGTCTTTGTGAGCCTATAACAACAAGAACCTTATCCAAATGGAACACGTTTTCATGTGTTCTATCCAAAAGGCCAAAAAATGGCTAAGTCCCGAATTATTCTTCACGTGCACCGTGTCATTGGTTCTCCAAGAACCCGTTTTTAATTTTTCCGTGTGCACCTTCACTTTTCTGCTCTCCCCTGGTCATGTGCGCCTACGTGCCTTTAAGATTTGGTAGCTACATTAGGGTCCCAAAAACAAATTTTCCAAGAACAATAATAACGAGAAGTCCTATGGAAAGTCGAGCGATAACTCTAAGGCTGAAAATAAACACGAGCCTAGGAAGGGACCTGTAGGAGGCTTTTATAACTATGGCAAAGATCATTACGCAAATCTATTTTCTTTGAAGAAGGATGATCAATATCATAACTAGCGAGCATAAGATACATCTTTGAAGTAGGCAAGTCATGAGACTAAGAAACAAGCCACACCCATAGAATTTTTAGGTAAGTTATTTGGCTTACCAATAACTATTATTTTTGACACCAGAGCTACTGAATGTTTTATTTCTAGTAAATTAGCATCAAAATTAAAAAGAAAAGATGGAAACATGGATAAAACATGGACTGTACAGTATGGGAATAATGTTGTTCATATAGTTAGTATGTGTCTTTTTGGAGCAATCCTTGATTTACCTAACTTTTCCACTGAGGTTGATCTTTATGTTGCACCCTTGGGGTCTTATGATGTAATCATAGGTGTTAATTGGTTAGCATAACATAAGGCTAAAGTGGACTATTTTGAAAAATGCATTAGTTGTTTAGATGACCTATAGAAAACAACAAAGATTCAGGGTGTGAAATGTGAGATTTCTGTTAGAAAACTGTCATCTATGCAACTTAAAAAGGCCAAAAATAAAGGATGTACCTTATATGCAGTAAAAATTACTGAATCAATAGAAGAGAGAAGCGTGATATTATGGAACGATATCCATTGTTACGAGACTTCAGTGATGTATTTCCGGAAGAATTGCTAGGTCTTCCACCCAAAAGGGAATTTGATTTCATGATTGAGATCAAGCCTAGAACTGAACCTATTTCTAAGGCACCGTATTGAATGACTACTACAGAATTAGTAGAGCTTAAGGCTCAGTTGCATGAACTTTTGTCTCAAGGTTTGATTAGACCAAGTGTTTCACCTTGGGGAGCACCCATAATTTTTGTGAAAAAGAAAGATGGAACACTTAGATTGTGCATTGATTATAGAATGTTAAACAAGACAACAATCAAGAATATATATCCCTTCCCTAGGATTGATGATTTATTTGATCAGATCCGTAGAGCATTGGTATATTCCAAGATAGATCTTCAATCTAGATATCATCAATTGTGAATTAAGGATTAGGATATTCATAAAACGACTTTCGGAGAACAAGGTAGGGACATTATAAGTTTACGGTTTTACCTTTTGGATTAACTAATGCACTTGCGGCATTTATGAATTTAATGAATAATATATTTCAAGAATATTTGGGCAAATATGTTCTCATATTCTTAGACGACATTCTCATATATTCTAAAAGCTTTTAGGAGCATCATGAGCATTTGAAAATAGTTTTGGAAATTCGAGAAAGAGACGGTTGTTTGGTACACTAACCAAATGTTCTTTAAATGACACAAAAGTGCACTATATCGATACATGTAATAAGTAAAGATGGAATTTTTGTAGATCCTTCTAAAATTATAGCTATAACTAAGTGGTCTGCACCAAAGAATGTACATGAAGTTGGAAGCTTCATGGGACTTGCTGGCTACTATAGGAAATTTGTAAAAGACTTTTCTAAGATAAATTTGCACCAATAACTTCCTACAAAAAAAAGATAAAAAGTTTGTTTGGAGTGAGAAATGTGAAATTGCATTTAAAACCTTGAAGGAACAATTAATTTCAGCACCTATTCTTGTAGTACCAGATCCTAATGGAGATTTTATGGTGGTAATTGATGCATCCGGTGAAGGTTTAGGAGGTATTTTGTTACAAAGTTGTCATGTTATAGCATACACAAGTAGAAAACTTAAGTTACATGAGTTGAATTATGCTCCAAATGATTTAGAGCTTGCTTCTTGTTCATGCACTTCAAGTTTGGAGGTATTATCTGTTTGGTAAACCATTTGAGTTGAAAACTAATCATCTTGGGCTGAAGTACATTTTCACTCAGCCAAATCTGAATGCAAGACAATGAAAGTGGTTATATTTTTTGTCTCAATATGATTTTGACATAAGTTACATTAAAGGAAAATAAAATAGAGTGGTTGATGCTCTAAGTCATAGAAAACACATTTATGCTCTTATAAAACTTAAAACTCAATTTAAGGATGAAGTAAAAAGTGTTATGGAATCTGATTCTTACTTTCAACAAGTAAAAGTAGCACTTACTGCAGATTCTAGTGGTTCGAGGTATAAAGGTTTTCACTTTGATAAAGAAGGAATATTACGATTTGAAAATAGAGTCTATGTACCTTTTCTTAATGATTTGAGAAAGAAATTGTTAGTTGAATTTCACAATTCACCTTTTTCTAGACACCCTGGCATTACAAAGATGCTTGCTGATATAAAAAAACAATATTTCTGGAAAGGAATGAAAAAGGATGTTATTGATTTTGTGATACATTGCCTTGAATGTCAATGTGTTAAAGTGGAACATATGCACCTAGACAGTTTATTGTATCCTCATATCATACCATAGTACAAATGGCAAGTAATAAGCATGGATTTTGTACAAGGGTTACCTATGTCAAGAAATAAGCATGATGTTATCTTAGTAGTTGTGGATAAACTAACAAAGGTAGCACATTTTATTGCTAGAAATATGAAGGATGATTCTCCTATTATGGGAAGAAGATTTGTACACGAAATTTTCAGATTACAAGGAGTACTTGAGTTAATAATTTTGGATAGAGATCCTAGAATGATGTCAAGATTTTAGAAAATGATTAATGCAGCTCTTGGAACTAAGCTAAATTTCAGTTCCGTGTATCATTTGGAAATGGATAGATAGACTGAAAGAGTAAATTAGGTTTTGGAAGATATGTTATGAATGTATTGCATAGATCAACATTATAAGTGGGAAGAGTATCTTCCATTAGTTGAATTTGCATACAATAATACATATCATGATTCTCTTAAGATGACACCTTTCGAGGCATTATATGGAAGAAAGTGCAGAACTCTTGTTAGTTGGAATAACATAGAAGATAGAGACGTAATTGGACCTGAAATTCTTACTGAAATGGAACACAAGTTAAATTGATTCGTGGACACTTGAAAGAAGAAGTAGATATGAAAAAGAGTTATGTTGACTTAAAGAGGGTTGATAGGAAATTTGAACTTGGTGAGAAATTCTTTCTTCGAGTTAAACCAAAAAAGAGTTCTATAACCTTTAGCAAGGCTACCAAGTTATCACCTCGTTATGTGGGACCTTTTGAGATAGTTGAAGTAATAAACCATATAGCTTATCATTTAGTATTACCTCCTGCTTTGTCACGAATGCATGATGTTTTCCATATTTCTTTTCTTAAGAAATATGTTTTAGATTTATCACATGTGTTAAATTAGAATTCCTTGTAGGTCCAAGACCCAGGAATAATCATGGTTAAACCCATACAAATGCTTGAAAATCACCAGTTGCATTTGATAAATTGAGAAATAAGTCAATGTAATGTCTAGTGCGACGAGTTTAATGAAGATAGTGCAACTTGGGAAAACCTAGAGGATATGAAAACTTATTTTCCATATCTATTTGAATAGAATTGATTCTATGGATTGTTAGAAATTTTTGTGATTTTTCTTCTATATATGACTATAAGTATGCCAGTTTTGGGAGATATTTATATAATTGAACAAACAACTATTTAATGTTGATTTCTAGAACTATAAGTTTTGATATATTTGACTTATGATAAGAGAAGTGAATGAATTGATTGTCATTGATATAAATTGTTAAAATGAGGTAATCATCGGGATGATGATTCTTTTTAGGAGGGAAGCATGTAACACCCTCGACAATTGTTATATTCCTCTTTTGCATTTCAAGTGTTGACATGTGATTTTCTTCTAAAGATGTGTTCTTTTGGTTGTTGGAGATCATGCTTGATATGGATAAAAATTTTATGTTCTTAAGATCATTAGACTAGAATGGAATGGCTTCCTTGAATCCATTTTTCACTTCTTGTAGGTGAGTTGCAATCTGGTTTAAAAGTTGCAAACTTATCTCTTTATCTGACTCATCCTTGGATCAATTTTAGTGATCCAAGGAATGTTTTAAACCTCCTTAGTTGAATGAATGGTAAATTGACATTCCATATTGAGGACATGATGGAATAAAATTTAGTTATAACAAGTTATTTAATCTATGTGAACGTGTTTCTATTCAATTGTATGTTGTGCTTAGGTCCTTGAAGATTGATCTTGGCAGTCCATTGCTGACATAAATGAAATGCAGCCTGTTCATGACATTGGAAGGATTCAGAATCCTAAAACTACAGGATTATCCTATGGAATCCTAAGCTGGGTAAGAATATATATATATATATATATATATATATATATATATATATATATATATATACTACTACCTAGCTATGTTACTTAATTGAATTTTTATCCTAACCTAAGCTTTGTGCTAAGGGATTATGGAGAGGTTACTAGGCTATTTAAATTAACCTAAAACCTAATGCTATAAGATTATGAGATGATCTAACCTAATGCCTAAAACTACTATGTTGTGAATTAATCTAACCTATGTGGAAACTACCTAAGGTAATGTGTAAGGCCTAAGGTGATTAATTCTAAACTAACCTAAGTTCTAAGGGATCTATCCTAAGCTATTTAAAGGGAACCTAAAGGGGGGGTTGCATGCATCAAAGGTGATGGTTCCAATGGAATTTAATTGTTGATAAGGTTCTTAAAGGCATACGTACTACCAATTTTGGCAGGGGCTAGTTGACTTGGTGGAGGCTTATGTGGAAGTTTCACTAAAGATGGAATTTCATGTTAAATGTGAATTGGCATTCGCCAGACTTGGGAGGTGGTGGCAAGGAAAGATAAGTGGGAAAATTGGAATTAATGAAATTTATTGGTCTCGGTTTTTGTTCACAAACCGTCTAGGAAACTTGGAAGGCAGATTTGTGGGAGGTTGTTGGTTTTTGCATGCTTTTCAGATTTTACTCTGCATGGAGCAAACTAGTTCTTCAAACCAGTAGTTTGACTTGCACTTCTTTGCTATTTTTAACTCACCTGGTCTATTTTTGATCATGGGAAGGTATATGAGGCATTCTGAGGAAAGTTGTTGGTTGGTTGATCTTTTGTGGAGGAGAAAAGGAGTTAGAAGCTCATCTGGAAGTATCCTTTGATTTGGTAGAAGTGCTATCAGGCATGATAGGCTCTAACCATTAAGATCTCTTAATTTCTTCTAAACGTTTCATTAAAATGACTCTGCTCTTTTGAGATTCTTGGCTTGCATGTTTTATCTGGTTATTTGCTTGCTGGGTTTTGTAATCTCTAGTAAATTTGGGTTTGAATCCTTGGAAAAAATTAGTGTATGTCCTAGAAACTTTCTTTGTAAGGGTTAAATAGCTAAGCATGTATGAGAAACTTGTTTCTATGGCTCTGCATGTCATTTCTTGAACCAGTATTGGAAAGGTTGAGGCTATGACTGACCTTCATCACTGGTTACTTGGTTCTAAGTTTTTGGGAACCTTGAGTTCGTATGATCTTTCTTTAGGAGCTCGTGTTTGTTGAGCTTGAGCTTATATTTTAGCTCGTACTTAAACTTGTGTTTGATCTCATGTTCGTTTAATCCTGTCTTTGAGTTCGTGTTTAATTGAGCTTGATTCGGTGTTAGTATTTGATATGAGTTTGTGTTGGAGGTTCTTGTTACTCTGAACCATGTTTGGAAGCTTGGTTAATCCTGGACTATTGTTTGAAGTCCATATGTAGCTCTGTACTCATGTTTATTCCTGTATTATTTAGGACTATTAATGGGAGTTCATAACATATACAACACTCATATTTTATTACTTGTATGGTTTGAACTTTGGTGAGAAACTTGTGTTTCGTTGGAGTTGGAAATAGGGATTTTGATAAGATGTAAATAGATAATGGAAGCCCTCTACTATTCTGAACTATTAATAGGTATTTGTATTATATACTACCTCGTATTAAGATACTGGTGTATATCTGAACTCATGTTGGAGATTTTGTGATTCGACACTGTACATTTAATTTGTTACTTAGTGTGTGGAATTCATAACTACAACGAGGTATCGGTTTTGTTCTAGTATATTTTTTTGGGTTTTCTTTGTTTAAGATATAAATTGGAATGGGAACATGTTGTTTCCCTGAACCTGTAAATATTCTCTTGAGTGGTCCTGAACCTTTGTGAGAAGTTTGTGTTCAACATTGTGCTCAGATTTTGTATTTTGAGTTTTGAACTGGTCGTATTATAGACATGTTCAATTTGGTTTTGGTATTGAATTGGGTTTTTACTTGATTTTATGGTTTAAGCTCATAACTCTTTTGAATCGAACTACTTGCTCAAAGAAAAACTGGAAGAGTGGTTTAATTGGGTTGTTGGGTAATCTCTTCGAGATCTTGACTGAAATATCTTGTTGGTTTATTGTTCTTCTTGGAACCCTCGATTTGTTTGCTCTTATAATAAGATGTTGAAATTTATTGTAATATAGTTTATGTCTTAGCTAAGCTCATGGGTAATTCAGAGTTAGTTCTCTATTCGGGTTTTTACACCTCTTGTTGGGTCCATTAAGTGAATACCCGAGTCTTTTAAAAGGTTAAGGAAATTGTGATTCCTTAGGGATAGTGTGTTGTTTGAACTTTACTGCTATGTTGTTCTAAACTGAAAAATGAACTCATGCTTTGTTATGGAAAAGAATGTTAGGGAGATTACAGTATGTTTTCTTCTTACATTTAGTTGGCTTTGTTCTCTGTTCTGAGTGTTGGTGTATGAGCTTATTGTTTGGATTATAAAGGGGAATTTTTTGTTAAGTGTAATGAGATGATTTAAGGATTGAATCATATTCTAAAAAGTTCCTTTTCTAGGTTGTTTGGTTAAGTTCATTTGATTGAAACCTTCTGTTAATTATTCTCTTAGGAAATGGAGATTTATTATGTTGATTAGCCTTCTTGTACATATCATTTGACTGAACTAATGTAGAAGGAGATTAGATGATTAGGTTTGTTGAATAGAAAATTTAAATTGGTTGGTTGACTGTTTGATTCTATATTCACTCTTGGATTGAAATGGGATTCTATTCTGATGAATATCTTAAATGCTGAAGTTAAGGTAGTTGTCCTTTAAATGAGGCAGTCATATTCATGTTATGAACTTGTTTTTATTTTCAGATCTTTTTTGTTTGGGAATATTTTTTAATGGGTATTATTCTTCTTTTTCTTAGGATTTAGATGAATCATCCTAATGAGAACCATGTTTTAAACCCTTATTTTAGCTTAAAGAAAAGATAAATGTTGTATTTTATTATGATAGAATTGGGAACAATGAGATGATATGATCAATTTTTTTCTTAAGTATAATTGATAGGATCAATTAAACTTTAATTTGTAAAATTTAATTGATAGGATAAATCTTTAAATAGATCACTCAATACCAGATAATTGATAGGATCAATTTCGGTGTAGGGTAGGATGACAAAGTATACGATATGTATTCGATACATAAGATAACATAAATAGATCAGTAGCTTATAGAGTTATGGAATGAATATATCGGTGAATCACTGAGTCATTATAGCTGCATATGTTTATCCATTAAATATGATTGGCATGGAATATTTGTTCTAAATAATGCTATATTTAGAACAGTGAACACTATAAAAAAGCTTTCCCTTGTTTATAAAGTCTTAAAATGGGAATGTTATAATACATAAGCTGCGAGTTGCGATAATAAGTTCAATAGTTCACTCAACTTGGTAAGCATTCACAAGCTGATTTGAAGGAGATTCACATTGTGCAAGGGATTCAAAGATTCAGATTTTCACTGCATTTGGAGCTTTCCATCAACGAGGATCAACATACTTCATCGGAAATGACATCTCCTCTTCCCCCCAACATTCTCTCACTTTCCAATATTCTAATTTCATGATGGGATTGAAATTTTCACATGTCCTAATGTTCCTAATGTAATAAGTCACCTTTATGTTATAAAAAGGGACTTAAAAGTTTCCTAGGAAGTTGAAAAGTTTTAAGTTGTGTGAGGACATATGAAAAGGCATTGGGGGGTAGATGAAGAGTCATATTCTACTCTATAAATTGTAACGACATTCCCATTTCAAAGGGTTGTCGATTGATATTGTAAACTCAAGAGTGCATTATACCTAGAGAAAGTAAAGGAGATAGCCATTTTTCTTCTACTTTTCCCGCTTCTCAATTTCCTCCATTTCTCCACTATGTACAACTTTTGTTTGATAAATTAATATAAGAATTAGTTTCTAAATTTATTTGACTAATATATTTCTTGATACTTTGTGTTCATAAAATTTCATTTGGTCTTAATCTTCCTTACAAAGTTATTTCTTCTCATAAATGCATGTGATGATACTTCTGACTAGTGTGTGGATGAATTTGATTTCCTACCTGCAACATTAGTTATCCTACCTCAATTCTCACTCCCTTTCCCATTTTTCAAAAAAAATCTTCCCTAACAAGAGATTGTTAGCTTTGCCACAGGGTCAGTGGAATGCCCTTGTTGGATCCCTAATTGAAAGGCCACCATAATAATTCACATTTTCTTGTGCATGCACATATGGCGATTACCTTTAGTTAAGGAGAGGGACTTAGATTACAGAGCATTGGAAAGAAATACACAAGTTTTTCCACCTAAAAATTTTCTCACCAAAAATGTTTTGGCACCCAACATGGGGTAGATTTAACAAACATCCGCACCCAAAATACAACTGCAAGGTCCAAAATTCCAAAAAAATCAAATATTGAAAAAAAAAAAAGAGTTCATGAAAATCCATTGCTGAAAGATACACTCTTAATTCTTGCAAGTGACCTTTCATATTCCACAATGTCTTTTCATATTCCCACTTCAATAATTTCCAAAATCGGCTAAAGGAAGATACACCAAGTTGAGTAGGTCAAGAGGTGTTGTTGATTCCAATTTCAAGGCTTTACAAAATCAGTAAGAATGAATTAGAGATAATCCATACTTCTTCTCTCAAGCCTCCTCTCCATCTAGTGCTTCAATTAGTTCACCTAGAAATACTATCAAAACTCCTATTGATACTTCCCCTTCAAATCCTCCCATTTTTCAACCACCATTGAACATCAAGTTCACAAAAGAAGAAGAATTTGTAGAAGAAAGGGCTGAAGCAGAAGCAGAAACGACAATGGAAGATGAAGAAGAAATACCTCAACCCATTGTTCCATGGGGAAGGAATACGGGCCCGCTTGCTCTTGAACCACCTCTCCATGATCTACCAACAAGTTCCTGCAAGAACTTTCCAAAGTTCAAAGGTGACAAAACACAACATCCAGGAAGAACACATTGCTACCTTCATGACATCATGTGGAATTATTGGTGTCCAACATGAAGACGTTGTGGTGAGACTGTTCATGGAGTCCCTCCAAGAAAAAGAAGTAGAATGGTTTTACCTCCTACCTACCCGGTCCATCATGGGTTGGAATGACATCAAGGATGCCTTTGAAGAGAGGTTTAAATCAACTGAAGACTGTCAGGACCTTCTGGTGTAGTTGGCTCAAATAAAGAAAGGAGAAAATGAAACCATGAGAGACTTTGTGGCTCATTTCAAATGGTTTCTTTATAGGATACCTGAAGAGGATTCACCATCTCAAAATAATGTCAAGAGATTCTTCATCAATGCTCAATCACCGGAGGTAGGATTTCTCCTATGAAGAGTTCAACCAAGGGATATTGTAGAAGCACAAATATTGTCCATTGAACTTGATGATGATCTCATCCTCTCTAGAAAGATCAAGAATCCATCAAAAGGAAAGACCCAACATCCTGGAGATGAGAGAACCAATCCATCACTACAAAATTTGGTGAATGAGATAGCATCTTTGAAAAGGGAATTATTTGAATGAGTTTCTTCCCAAAGAAGCAATGAAAATTAGTTTACAGGAGCACCCTGAAGGATTTCCTTAGAGGCCCCACTTGTCAATACAAGTTTTAGGATTAAGGAAAATGAAGAAGAGTCTGAACAATAAAGTGAAGGTGTTTGTTTCCTAGAAAGTGATGAGTTTGAGAACGATACACAAATCAAATTTTGTGAGTATTCTAGAGGTTATGAATAAGATGCACCCTATTTCTCTTGCGCGGTATTAACTCATTCTTATTCCAAGAAAGGAGCACCCCCCTCCACTGTTGTAAAGAAAAATAAGGTTAATGATCTTCTTATGGTAACTCCACAAAACAAAATAATCAATCGAGGATCACCACTTCCTCCTTCCATGAAGTCTGCATTGTTAGAGCTTGATCCTGTAGCAAGTAAGAAGGATCCCACTATTAAAATTAAGTCTTCTAACACCTCTTCAAATTATAAACCACAATATTCTCCTATAAAATCTAATTCCTTGAAAGCTCCTAGTGTTTCACCGTTTTCTTTACCTTTTCGAAATGACAAAATAGATAAGGGTAAGGGCCAAGGAGGAATACCTATTAAATGTTGGTTGGTTGATGGTTGTTTTGTGCATTCTAACTTCTTGATCCACAGCTGAATGTGAGAGCTTCCTTTTGGCTAGGAGGAACTACTTGTAATAGAAAACAAGACCACAAAAATATAGTTAAATGATATATGATCAGTGGACTTCCTAGCATATGCTAGTTCCGGGAAGTGTGATACTTCCTAGATGGCTATCAATCCACTATTTAAAATAATTTAATGCGATAAATAAACAAAGTCCTACTATAGTTTATATGATTTAGGTATCTCATTCAAATATAATAAGAAAATCCAATCACAATAGGCTAGGCTATAGTTGGATCTGAGAGGTGAGGGTCTTTCAAGGTTATGGGACTAGTCAGGGTAAGATTATGGGTCCAGTGGGTCAATTGGTAGGGTGGTTATTGGGTATGTTCTTGGTCAAGGAGTAAAATATAGAGACCAACATCGAATTAATGCGACCGATGTTGATTTAGGTAAAACTAACAACCATTATGGGTAACCGATGTTAGTATGGTTAGGGTGAAAGAAACTCAAAATAGGTTAAATGGTAGGGGTGATCTAAGGTCAAATAAACTTTGGGAGAGTAAATAGGGGTATTTGGAAGTATTAGGTATGCTCAAAAGTATACATCAAGTGAGAATAGATGATTTTGTGATGTGGGTGAAGGGATATTTGGATTTACAAGCAAGTGGGTGATGAAGCAATAAGCATGCAAAGAATAGATTAATAACATGAGTAATAAATATTACTAACTGAAATAAACTATACTGATTAGGGCCATACTTACTGTGTTAAGGATTTGATGGTTGAGTGATGGAGGTTGTTGATCGAAGAATACATGTATGGTCTTGTAGTGGTACTTTCCCAAAGTGCTCTCGAGAATACAATGGCTCTCTGATTGATGCTGGTGATGGCTCTAGATGGTTGGATGTGTAAAAGGATGTTTGTTTCACTTGCATGAAGCTCTACTCTCCTTCCTTGCTCTCAGAAAATGGTTCCGGGTTGACCGGAATTGGTTTAGGGAAGACCAGCATCGTTTAGGGTGGGATTTCGTAGGTTTACTAAAAATGGGAGATCATGGCAATGATTTCCACCAGATCTCTCTATTCATCCGGGCCAGAGTGGGAATTACCTTTTCTTACATGAGAATTTGGCTAGAGGTGATGTAAGATTTGATTTTTAGGTTTTACTTAGGTATTAGTTAGTTATGGCAACATACTAAGAATATACTTAGGGTGAGGTGGTTAGGTGAGGTGGTGGTGTGGGAATTATCTTAATTAGGATAATTTAATAATAAATATTGTGAGGACATGGATTAATTTAATTTAATTAATTAAATTAATATTAGTGTGGGTAAGGGGCCATGGTTAGGTGAGTTTGTTCAAGTTGATTATTTAACGAAGGGTCAAGGAGTGTGTGACCCAATTTTGGTGTCTACATTTTACCCTTTTTGTTGTGTAGCTTATATTAGTAAGCGATGCTAACAAAAATAAGATGTGGTTGTCCCATGTGTGGGTGAAGGTGATCCCTCTCAAGCCAGGAACTGATGAGGTAGAAATGCAGAATCGGTGAGTGGTTTGATAAAAGGTGAATGTGATGAAGAGGAAGGTGGACAATGGGGGTAAAGGGGTAAAGGTCTAATTGGGTAATCCAAGTAATGGGTCAGGGTCAAAGGTAGTAATATTCGAATGCACACACATGTATAAACTATAACATGGTACTAGGTTGAAGACAATGCAAACTCTACATTATCTAAGGTTGATAGGTTTATCCAAACAAGGTTGAGGTGATTTTGGTATCCAAGGTATAGGATATGGTGTGGAAGCACTTTGTAGGTCAGGTGTAGGAACGTTTAGGTATGTTCCAGTACACCAAAGGTTGGGATAGGATAAATGGTCATGGAAAGATACAATGTAAGGTCATTAGGTCAAACAACATGGGTAACAGTGTCTCAAGGTATAGTGATCATATGAGTTCACTAATCACTAGCAATGTTCTAGGTCAAGTAGCTAGGTCACGACATAGGTAGGGCCGAGGTATGGGTAAAATAACAAGTCCCAAAACACAATTAAGGACAAGTATAGGTAAGGTAGGCATGGAGGTTGGTTATAATAAGGGTGGGTAAGGTCAAATGGTGGTTGGGTTGGGTAAGTGGGGACAACAATGGGGAATGGGCACAAATATGACAGGTAACCGATGTCGGTCATACATAACTGGGGACAGTCGAGGTAAGCCAATCACGGTTTATGGGGGTAGATGACTGATGTCGGTCTTGGTATAACTAACTATGGTGTTCTAGGGCACAGGAATGAAGTTGGTTTAGTTTTAATCGGTGTCTGTCAGTCGACATGGGTATATAAAAGAAAAATCCATATAATATGGATTCATTTGTACATTTTGGCTTTTGTGAAAATGACAGAGAACTAAACAAGTTGTGTGTTGTTGGCGAGAAAAGTATAAGGGATGATATCCTATTGAGGTGGAGGGATCCGATTGGTTAGAGGAGCCAGGTAGATGGGTTCATGAGCATAGATAGATCGATTGTGATTAGGTGGAGAGCAGGAGGATTAGATTTGGTGAGTGGACATGGCAGAGGTGGGAGAGGGATCGGGTGGACCACTAGTGCAATGGTGGCTGATGTGTCACCACAGAGATGGCATCACGATGAGGTAAGATTCAATCTCTTGTATTGGTTTGAAGTAGATTAGGTAGATAGGTTAGGGAGGGAAAACATGTTTTTGGGGGAAAGGGAATTTGAATTGGGGAAGGAAAATTGGGTAGAATAGGAATGGGTAGAGGTGTGGTTAGGTGTACGAGGGGTGGGGAGGAGATGAGGGTAAAGGTAGGTAGGAATGGGGAGAAGAAGGTAGTGTTTTTAGGAAAAAGGGGTTTGGGTATCATGGATTTTTGTGTGATGTGACCGGCATTGGTCAAGGGTGGCCAACGTCGGTGGTGTCGAACCGGTACCAGTCATAGATAAGGTGACTGATGTTGGTGTGGGATAGACCATGGTCGGTTATAAGTAACTGGTACCGGTCAACATGTGGGGAAAAAGGGGCCAACAGAGCTCTATGATGGTTGGGTGAGATAGATAGTGGGCAAGGAAGATGTTGTTGATGAAAAACAAAGCATGGGTAAGAGGTTGAAAGAGGTATGGTATGATCGATAGTGGGTGAGGGTTGGGGTGGGTAGATAGAATATGTGATAAGAAGGTAAGTGGTGAGGGAAAAAGAGGGAGGGTAATAAGTGTAGGTTGATGAGGCCGAGAAAATGTCCGATTAATGTATAATATATGATCTCATTGTACTCTCCCTTTTATTAAGTTTGATTACTTTGTGTGACTTTTAGTTAATCTGATATGAGTTAGGATGTAATTGTCTATCTTTTGATTGATTGTGATTCTAATGTTTAAAAGCTCTGAAATTCCTAATGTAGTGTGTGTTTGAATTCAATTTTGTAATAAAGTAGGTCTAATCAATCAAGGAAATGAAGCAGGTGGTGTTCAGTATGTTTTTATAGCATTTGTTCCTACACAGCTTAGTTCGAACTTCCAGAGATAGTTTTGGAACTCCATCACACTGATCATCATCTAGTTCCGTAACTTTGGACTTATTTTCGGAACTCCAAAGTATTTATTTCCATAATTTTTGAGATAGTTCGGAACTCTTGGGGATAGCTCTCGAACTCTCATGGTTTTGAGCCTTAACAAATTCCTATGGTTCTGGAACTTATTCGAAGTTCTAGAACCAATGGGAGTTATCTATTCTAACCACATTCGGAGATTTTTCACCTACGACCCTTTCAATCAGGAAAGGATGACAAGTTTTCATAATGCAAATCCAGGAAAGTTATCCTACAACTATCGATCAACCTTGCAATCGACTCAAAGCATCTATTCTGGGCATGATTCAATTTCATCATAATCAATTGAGACAGTTGTGATTGCAAAATGTATATAAAAGTAGACCTGTAATAGATATTATATATAATAATAGAGATATAGAATCTGATAGGAGATAGAAATAGAACAAAGAAGAGAAATAGACTAAGTACTCAGATCCAGTACATTTGTAATTCTGAATGTTTTATTAATAAAATATCCATTCTTATTTGAGAGAATTTTGAGTTGTTAAATCCTAATTCGAGGAGGAGCAAGGGCCCACTCCCCAAGGACCAGGATATTCATTTATTTGGTATTTATATTTCTTTAGCAAATAGCTTAGATCTGTTAATTTTGTATTGTTTTAATTCTTTCAGTTAAACTTTTTGTATACTTGTTCCTGTAGGTTTTTAGATAGATTCTTATATTTCTTGTAATTGTTTTCAAGCATTCTAAATTGAGTATGTTTATTTCCAAAAGCAAGTGTGTTTACTTTCAGAAGCAAGTGTGTTTATTTTCCAACCACAAGTGTATTTCCATTCTGCACAGTGTGTTTCCTTTCAGTAAATCTTTCAGTGTGTTTACTTTCAGCAAGTTTTCATAGTTTGATTTAAATAAGGTTTTACCAAGAAGTCCTTAAGACATTGAAAAGATCCCCTAGAAAATACAAGATAACTACTGATCAACTACTAGATCGATGAAATTAATCTTGTTGTATATAGCTTTAGACACACCCCTGGTTTGATATGACATCAACAAGAAGTTGATTAAATGAAGGGAATAATGACACCCATCATTTTTGGCACCGTTTCTGGGGATCACTAGTTGGAAATTTCTAATTAAGTGTTAGCAAGAGCAACAAAACATACATCTAGTAGTTGAAGGATCTTCCCTACTATATCATAAAATATATGAGTAGACCAAGAGACTCACAGGGTATATTCCTTCCAAAAACATCTTCACAAGAATTCATAACATCCTCTAGTCAAAGTAAGGAAATTGATCAAGAATTGGAGGCACCATCATCCCCTGTTAGACAAGAAACAAAATTGCCATTTTTGGAATTCTTAGATCAGTCACCTGAAGGAAGTGGAACTTTTAGGAGAAGGCTTATTACTCAAGATCCATTTAGGGTGAGTTTTGATTCTCAATTGAGTAGTCAACCTCCTACTCCTGATTTTTCACCTTCCCCAAGGCATACCACTTACCACATTGATTGGGAGGAAAATTCAGAAAATATTTTTAAAATGGCATGAGAAGCTGAGAGAGAACCTGATAGGACCTTTACCTATCCAATCCAATTGGGAGATGATGATACATCAATGAAAAATATCTCACCTACACATTTACCCACATTTAGAGGGATGTCATCTGAAGATCTTGACCAATTTCTGTTTGAATTCAAGGTACTATGTCAGACCTATGATTATAAAATAGATAATCAAAAACTCAAGTTGTTTCCATCCACTTTGAAGGATGCAACAATGAGGTGGTTCATGGGATTACCATCTAACTCTATTAGCAATTGGGTAAAAATGGAGACTTCCTTCACGAGATAAATACCATGATTATTATAGAGGGAGAAATAGGAAGGAAGAATTCTTCAAAATCAAGTAAGAGGATGATGAAAACATAGAAGACTATTTATACAGATTCCTCTTTGTTGGCAAAAGATGTGGATTTGTGCTTATAGAGGAGTTAAGTAAAACTATTTTTCTTAAAGGTTTGGATGATGAATCTAGATAAGCCCTTAACTTGATAGGAGGTGGAGACATTGATTAGATAAGAATGAATGGAATTAAAGAGATTTGTAGAAGCTATTCCAGAATGAGAGGTGGACCTAGAAAAGGAAAATCAGTGAAAAGTCTGAATCCAAATATGAACAAACTAATGGATGAGTTAGCAAAATTTAAAACAGATATTTTAGTGCAATTAACCTCTACTATGGATGGATTACAAGCTAAAGAAAATTCCAAAACTGAACCATTGGCTATGTATTGTCCTAGATGTAGGAAGAAGCATGCACTAAGAGATTGTCCTTTGGATAAAACAGAAATGTGTCTTATCTGTGAATCTAAAGAACATGATACTGATGTTTGTTCTTTACTCATGTTATTAAGAATTAGCTTAAACAAACCAGCGCCTCATCTACAATAAAGGAATTGAATTTTTTTTAGAGATAACCTAACCAAGGGCGTTTATGCCAATATCCGTCCCTAATCCATGAATGATGCCACCTTGGGTACCTCAACCAACTTGGAACCCTCAAGATTGGGAAAATCATGCTTGGTATGCTCAGGGGCATCAACAACCATGGTTTGGTCAAGCTCAAGATCATGGGTAGGATAATTAAGCTTGTGATCCTTGAGTTTGCGAGACTCAAAAGCTACAACCCTATCATCCTGCATCAACACACCTCTAAGCCCTACTAAAGAAGCATTTATGCAAACAAAAAAATCACCTTGTGGATCTGGCACTGCAAGAATGGGTGTTGTAGTGAGGCACTCATTCAGTGTCCTAAAGACCTACTCACATCTGTCCAACCAAACAAAATTCTTCACTTTCCTCTGAAGGGAAGTGATAGGGTCTTGCAATTTGAGAGAAGTCCTGAATAAATATCCGGTAGTAACTGCTAAACCCATGAAGATGTACACCTCGGTCACTATAGTGGGTGCTGGCCAATCCATAATGGATCCAATAATAGAAGGATTGATTTTGATACCTTCCCCAAAAATTATATGACCCAAATATTACACCTCTATCTAGAAGAAAGCACACTTCTCCAAGTTCCCATAAAGTGCTTTGCTCATAAAGACACCTTTGAAGAAACTGCCGAAGGTTCCGCTCGTGCTCCTCACGTGTACGTGAGTATATCAAAATGTAATTGAGGAAGATGAGCATGAAGCGATCTAAAATAGTTCTGAATACCCCATTCATCAAACTCATAAACACTGCAGGGGCATTCGTCAAACCAAAAGGCACCACTGTGAACTCATAGTGCCCATATCTCATATGAAAGGTGGTATTATGAATGTCCACCTCCAAAATCCTCAACTAATGGTAGCCTGACTTTAGATCAATCTTAGAGAAAATGGTGGCTCCCTTCATCTGATCAAACAAGTCATCAATACGAGGAAGAGGATAATGATTTTTTATAGTCACCTTGTTCAACTAACGGTAATCAATGCACAACCGTAATGATCCTTCCTTCTTCTTCACAAAAATCACTGGTGCACCCCAAGGGGATACACTAGGATGGATAAGGCCCTTCTCCAAAATGCCCTCAAGCTGTAACTTGAGCTCACAGAGCTCTAGGGTAGTCATGCAATAAGGTGATTGTGAGATAGGATCTACTCCTAGAACTAGATCTATATGAAAATCAATCTCACGTGGGGTGGTAACCAAAATAGCTCCCTTGGAAATACATCAGAAAAATCTCTCAAGATGGGATGATCATCTAGCGATGGTCCACTAGACCCATCCTCTGATCTTTCACTGACTGTAACAACATACATCTGACAACCCCGTCACACACACCGCTTAAGATGCATAGCGAGAAATGGTGCAAATAGAAACAGTCTCCTAACCCTTGAGATCACCAACTCAAATCCAAAATCATATGCTAAAGCTATAGTCTTGTGGTAATAATCCATCCTGGTCTTGTGTGTAGATAACCAATCCATACCTAAGATAGCTCCATAGGAGCCCAAAGGAAGGATATGAAGATCGAGGTGGTGATGAAAGGTCCAAAATCTACAAAACACTCCTTAACTAAGGAGTCCACACAGAGATCTTAGCTCCGGAAGCCATCACGACATCCCAACCGGTACCTTTCCTAACTACCACCATCCCGCATCGCTCTACTAAATTTGGTGCAATGAAAAATTTAGAAGAACTAGAATCAAACAATACAAAGGTAGGAATACCACCAATGCTACCTGTGGTCTCAATGACTATGCTCTAGTGCTCTACCTGGCAGTTCTCAACTCTGTGCATAGATCATGTGGTTGTATCCCATGTCACCAAGCTGTCGACTTAGAAACTAGTGCCTTACCCTTGTTGGGGCTCTAAGGAAAATCTCTCCAAAGTGTCTAACTACTCCACATCCAAAGAAACCACCTGATCCTCTCCAAGGAGTAGCACCTTCAGTAGGTTCCCTAGAATCCTATGGTTTGGATCTTGATGATCCGGCTACGGTCCACTGTGGCCTCTCTTGGAGAGATCCTACTAATCGAGCTCTAGGTCCACCCTAGGCTCGACGATAGGACCCCTAGGAGGAGGCCCCATACTCCGACCTTTCTGTGCATCATCTCTCTATGGAGGTCTATACGGTGTTCGGGACTCCTGCTTTTGTGGCCTAAAGGATGACTATGTTGAATGCGACCACCACGAGGGCAGTGTACGAACCTCTAGATCTACCATCCCGCATCTACCGAATGTGGCTCCTAACTCGGTCTCTCTAGCACGATGGGTTTTACCCTAACTCTCCTTTGTAATATAGGCCTTCTCAACGGCCTCTACTAAAGTCGATGGACACCGAATGCATGTGCACCTCCAATGTCCAAATTTAGGCCCCAAATAAATCTTTGATTCCACACCTGCTCATCCTACATATACTCTACATACTGAAGTAGATCTAGAAATCTACTCTCATACTCTACTACTGAAAGGGTATCCTGTCGAGAGGTCATGGAACTCGTCAATCCTCTGCTAGATGAACCTCCATGATAGGTACTTGCTCCTAAATCTCTCCTCAAACATCTCCCAAGTCATTGTCTCTGAATCTACATAGAGCTTCTGCTCCTCTATCCTCCACCATACTCCTACTCCATCCCTCAGTAGATGGATCGCAACATGAGCTTTTGTGTTGCTAGAATAAGGACAAAGCTTGAAGCAACCACTCAAGCTCACTAACCAAGCCTCTACCTGAAATCCACATGTATCACCTGAGTAATGTGAGGTCCTAAGCTTTAAGATCTCCCTAATGTGATACGCAACCGTGGTCAACTGTCTCTAGATATCTCTCGCATGCTCATCCCTAAGCCTAAGGCTCTGAGATGTCTCTTTATGCTCTGGAACTCTGTCACCCTATCTCCTAGGTGGTGACTCTACTATAGCTAACTCCATATGGGATTTATCTCCTCTATGCTCCTTGCTAAGTCAAGGGGGTACCTAACCCTCGATAGAAGGATCTCTATCATGACTAGTTGTATGCCCTCCTACTGATCCTCTCGTGTAAGGTGGTATTAACATCATGAAGGGTCGTAGAATCGAGTTAGAATGGCTGTTACACCTTGATCCGGTGGTGGTGGTGGTGGTGAATCTAAGTCTCTTTGAAGGTTCCTCTTGCTCCGTATGAGCCTCCTACATCAGACTAAAGTGAGAGTTAGTTCATTTTCTAAGTTATACAACTTCCATGTTTACTAAAAACATACAATTTCTTGCTAAGTTGTTTTCTAGGTTTCAGTGTGCTAGGTTTAAGTTTTCATGTCTCAAGTTTTCTAGTGTGCCCAATGGTCCAAGATTTTGAACCACTTTCTCGATACCAAACCAGTAGTGCCCGTTTCAACAACCACTTGAGACCAAAGAAACAACCTAGGGTTAGCTAGAAAATAAAAGGATTATTATTTTTATTTAAAGTGTCTACAACTAAATGACAAGACATTAATTTTCACCAATAGGTTGGAACAAACCTATTTACCAATACACATGTTTCCTTTATTAAATTATAATAATTTCATAGGCTTCAAAATTAGGGTTACATGTTCTAGTTATATTCGGGGAGTAATCTTACCCAATGCCTTCTCTCTAACAAGATCAGAAATTAAACTAGAATTTTCTCATACCAAACACTTACAAAATTTCCTAAACCATTCCCAATGGATAGGAAATTTTCTCACATTTTCGGTGATATAAAGAAGTCCTCCTAACTCCTTGTAGAACTCAAGATATAAGCAGGAAGAGTTTGGGGATCAAATTTTCCCAAAGGGGGACACGTGTCGCCCCCCGATTGGTTGGCCGGCCTTGGGGAAAAAATATTCCCCAAGCGGCAGGTTGGTGGGTCACTGGAGGATTTGGGAGAATTTTTCCCCATGTGGGTGAAAATTCACATTTTCTTCCACACCCCCGCGGGTCCGCTAGGGACACGTGGCGACTTCGAAGACAACGTCGGAGTGGCGGGAGGAATTAGCGATTTGCACCCGAGGAGGAAAAAGGAAACAAATGGGCATGTGGGTCTGTCCACCTTTGAAAGGACAAGTCCAAAGGGAAGGTGGAGAAGTAGGCCATGGGAGGAAAATTTAAAAAATTTCAAAGTCAAAGCGAATAAAAACAAAAAGAAGATGGAAGTTCCGCCTTCTCACCTCCACCTCAAAGTGCCACGTGGCATGCCCCCATTAGTGCGGGCCGACAGGACAAATGGAAAATTTTCACAAAAAAATTATAAAAGCTAAGGGTTTTAAAAGAACCACACCTCTGCCATAGCCACAAGGGGACACGTGGCACCCTCTGATTGGTTGCGAAAGTGGCAGAGGGAAAAGTGAAAATTTTCCAAAAATTATCAAAAAGTTTAAGGGGTAAAATTTTATCCATGCCTCCACCTCAGCCCCTAGAGGAAACATGGAAACCTCTGATTGGATGTGGGCCGATGGAGGGAAAAGTCAAAATATTCAGAGCCCAAAATTTCTAAAATTTTCTAAGGGCAATTTTGATGGGAAATTTGGGTCATGGGTCCACAGTGGAAAATTTTCCCAAATTTTCCCGCCAAGAAGACAAAAAAAACTCCAAAGTGTCATAACTTGAGCTAGAAAACTCAGTTTTGGGAAAACGAGGACTTTTTCTAAATAAATTGAATCCCTCTTTGCATAGGGAAAATAAAATTTACTTTTTAATGAAGTTTTAAGGGTAAATTTTGTAAAAATGATCTCATGAGCCTTTATTTGGAAAGCTCACAATTTCCAACTTATAATTTTGATAAAATTAGAAATCCTTTGCTCAACATGTCAAAAATACATGGAGGATCTCTGTCTAAGGAGGGTTTAGAGTGTTTCTGAAGTCAATTTATCCAATCTGCATTCAATGTTGCATTTTGTGAAAATAGACGAAAAAACAACTTTTGCAAGCTCCGAATTGAAATTCATTAAGTTTTTGGAGATTCATTCTTGACTGTTATAGTGAATTTTAGTTCCTTAGGTAGTAATAAGTCTAATTTTCAATGTTTCATAACTTATTGTTTAGTGCAAGTATGAACTTTTCATTTTTATAAAAATGTGAGTTATCAAGATGAAGTATATTACAATGAACTATTTCTTTAAATTGGAATTTCCATTTTGTCATTTAAATGTGCATATGATTCCTAACTTAGTCAAATACATTGCTTATTAAATCATCCATCCGATTCTAAATGAAACTACATTTCTGATTTCAGTTTTAATATACATTTTGTAAGGAAAATAACATTGACTTTCATTCCATTTGCATTCTTCTTTCAACATTCCAAACAGAGGTTTCGATTGCAAGTAAAACTCACATTTCCAATGGAGAGAATAGCATATGAACAAGGTAAAATAATTTTGAGAATGGAATGTGATCCTTCATTGATCATCAATACAATTTTGCTACTTTCCTTTCTATTTGATTTCAAACTACAGTTCACAAAATACATCATACAATGCATGTAATATTATTTACATTTCTTTTCCAAAATCAAGAACACATATGACTCTCCTTCACATTTCTCAATCCTAATTTAATCTTCCATCTACATTGCAACAACTTCACATCACAATTACTATACATCTCATCCACTCAAGGTGGGAAAGGTTACATTGAATTTTCTCAAAAGAAATAGGACTGTCAAAACTGTAATTTCTCCTTGCTCCAAACGAAACATGCAACACTCTCCACCCAACCAAGACATCCAATGAGAAAGGAGAATCCATCCTTTCCTCATTGGCCCCCGAGCCCCACCATATTGAAATAAAGTATGAAAATCAACACTATGAAAAAGGCTTCTTCCACAAAAACAAGCATTCTTCACATTGCATAAAAACAATAATATACACAAATTCAACAAGACAATAGTTCCCAACTACATTTTAAATCAAACACACAACACATAGGATTGATCAAGCAATCCATCAAGAGCAATAACTATGGGGAAACTCCTTATGCCTCCCAATTTGGAATTGGGCATCCACCACAATTCATACCGCCAATAAACATATCAACCCCATAAACCTTATATCTCCCAACCCCTCCTTATACCCCCCATGTTTATCCCTTATGCCCCCAGAGTTAGAAATGTAAGCAATTTCTTTTCCAAGGTGGATCCCAAACCAAAAATCCCTCCATAATAGAACTAGTGCCATTGGAAATCCCTTATTCCCCCCATATGAAATCCCCATATCCTTCTCCTACACCTTTTCGTAAGCAGTCTACCTACCCAGCCAAGATCACAAACACAAACACCATCTAAACATGCATGCAAGAGAAGGAAAAAAATTAAAACACAATTCAAGATCCTACCTCTACATACTAAAGTTTGTTCCAAGCTCACAAGCTTTCTAAGATGCCAAATACAGTCCAAAATTAGCAAGGTTCAAGCATGCAAAAAGACTCCAGCTTATTCCACAAAAAGCTCCAAAAATAACAAGAAAAATGTTCCCCAAGAGGAAATGGATAAAGTTTCAACAACCATAAACAAGAAAGGAGTTTCAATTTTATAGGAGAGGGAAGAGAAGAGGATGATGTGGATCCATGTGGGATGCCACATCATTCTTCCTCAACCCCAAGAGGAAATTCAACATCCTTCACCAAATCACAATAAATAAAATGACAAAAATGACTTACACACTCCAAAAATGCCCATACTCCAAAAGGACCAAATTTAAAACATGTAAGGGAAGTGCAATTAAACCTTATATATTGTCACTTCAAAATGCATTATAAATTCCTACATTTAACCTCAAAACCATAGGCATGGTTGGTGGATCATTTTAAGAGGTGTGGGACAAGTTTAACTTATCCCACAAGCCTCCAAATTTGGACTCCAAGGAAAAATTCGCATTTCATAAAACATGGAGTGCTTGACCTTTTAAAATCTACCTTACATACTCTTACATGTTTCTTATACATCCTTACAGCATTAACTTACACACTCTTCCAACATTAATATCTAAAGTCAACAAATTTATTAATTACATTCCACATCCCAGTTTAATTTAAATAAAATTTAACTATATGATCTCTCACATTAATCTACCACATTTAAATTAATTAAAAGAAGGAACACATTACAAATAAAATACATACAACAATAATTAAAAGGAACACATAAATAAAACACTTATCCCATGGTCACATATAATGGAAATCCCCCATGGGAATTCCTAGCAAAACACAACACATAACACACAACACAGTTGCCATGGTGACCTTGTTGAATTCACCCAGAATTTCAATATGGTTAGTCTCCAGTCCCGACATTGTTGTGATTTTTAACCTACAAAATGTAAATACCTCCTTTAGCCTCGTGGCCATATTAGAACATCCAAAATGATATAAACAACATTTCAAAATCATCTAAACACATGAATCACAACAATATCAAGAATTCAACATTATCATTTTCAATTAATTAATCAACATATAATCATCTATAATATGTCCACGTCAAACCAAAGATATTTTTAACCTCATATAAAAATGTCTCTAGTAACCATCATGCATAATAACTGAATCCAAATCAATAATAATCCATGATCTAACATCTAACCATCATACTAAAACAAAACATAATAGTGTCCATAATATGATCAATAGTATCAAAATCAGTATCTAAAAGTGTCAAAGGGAAGTGGGCACTACATTTTCATTCTAGAACTGGTAATGGAAGTGTTCTTTTGATGACCTTCGTTGCTAATGTTATTGTGTTGAGTTATTTGGGAACCTTGATTTCCACCTGTTACTATGGGAATTCATGTTTGTTGATCTTGAGCTTGTATTGAGCTCATATTTTTTTGTAACTTGTACTCAAGCTCGTATTTCTTTTTGGATCTTGTTTTGGTTCATGTTCGATTTGAACTATTGTTAGAGGTTCTTGTACTTAGGAATCAGTTTTGATTCTTGTGATGACCTGGACTATTGTTGAAGTCCGTATATGGCATAGATCTTGTGTTATTTTCTAGTGACCATTTGAACTATTAATGGAAGTTTATAATGTACACAGCACTCGTATTTTATTACTTGTGTGGATTCTAAACTTTGTGGGAACCTTGAGTTCTATTGGAGCTAGTATTTGGGCTTCACGTTTTGATATGAACTTGTGTTGGAACCACTTGTTGTTCTGAACCGGTGTTTGGTATCTTGGGTAACTCGGGACTGTTGTTGACATCATATGTGGCTCTGTACCCATGTTTTATTTGGTGAAATTTTGGACTGTTAATGAAGGTTCGTGTTTTTCACCACATTCGTATTTTGTTACTTGTGTAGTTCTAAAATTTTGTTGAGACTTGGTGTCGACTCTGTCTGGTATTTTGAGTTAGGTTTTACTTGTATAACTCTTTGTTGAACTATTTCTCAAAGAAAAACGGGAGAATAGTTGGCTGAGTTGTTAGGAAAACTCTTTGAGATCTTAACTGAAAACATCTTGTTTGATGAATGGATTTGGTTATTCTTTTTTAGAACTATTTCTTCTTTTCTTGAGATGGCAATGGCATTTTATCAGGGGTATTCTTTTCCCCTCTGTTTTTTGAAACCCACATTTTCATATCTTTGAAAATAAGCTCTGGTTTCGTTTAAAAGAAGAGTTTATTACTTTGGTGCTATGAATTGTTATCGTGGAATTACTTTGTCTATGTTCAGATTGTTTTTGTAATTAGTGCTTATTGAATCGTGAACTAATTACTCTTTTGTAATGCAAAATTGAAACCTGACAATGGGTTTTCAATCTTTGAGTTTGTTGATACTCTAAACATATTAGCTTACTGATCGGTTTGTTTTTCTATCTCTTGTTGGATATAGTAAATACACCTTGTGTCTTTATAAAAGAAAGGAATGTGATTCCTTTGTAATAGATAGTTGTTTTAGGACTACCATGTGTATTTCATTCTAAGTTTGGAATTGAAACTCGTGTTCTTTGAAGGTAAAAAAGTGTAAGGAAAATGGTAGTGTGCTTTCTTCTTACTGTGAGTTGATTTCATTCTCTCCTAGGAACTAGCTTATGAATTTCTAGTTTGAATTAAAAGTGGGAGTTCATTTGTTAGTGTAATAAAATGAATTATTGTTGGGATCCTTTTCTAACTAAGATCCCTTTCTTTCTATTGATGGGATAAGTTCATTGGTTGAACTTTCCTGCTATGTTTCTCTTATAAAATGGAGATTTCTATATGAGTTGTTGGTCTTCCTTGTTCAAACCATTTGTTGAAATGTTGTAGGAAGAGATTGGATGATTCAGTTTTGTTGAATAGAAAATGTAAGCTTTTTGGCTAGAATGTTTGTTTGACAAGGCTTGCTTGTTTGGTTTGAGATGAGTAAGTTTTGTCTCTTGTACTCTATCTTTTTATGGACCCTCCTTGGATGGACTCAAGTAGTGATTATCTCTGTATGAGTCTACTTTGATTTGTGAACGTTGATTCAGATCTTTAAATGTTAACTTCTAATATGTGGAAGTAGATTTAGACTTGCAGGTAGACTATTTGATTCTCTCTTCCTTCTTGGATTGAAATGAGATTTTGTTCTGGTGAATATCTTAAATGTTAAACTTTAAGGTAGTTGACCTTTAAATGAAACAGTTAATTCATGTTATGAATCTGTTCTATTTTTCAGATGTTTTGTGTTTGGGTACAGTTGTAATGATTCTCTTCTTCTTTTGCTTATGAGTTAGATGAATCATCCTAATTAGAACCATGTTGTAAACCCTTCTTTTGGCTTGAAGCAAAGTTAAATGTTGTATTCTATTATGATAGAATTGGGGAACAATGAGATGATATGATCTGTTGTTTTCTTAAGGATAATTGATAGGATCAATTAAACTCTAATATTGTAAGGCTGATATAGTGGATTATATTCTGTCCTTTTCTTGGAAGTGAATTCAATTGGTTAAAATATACTTCTCTTCCATTTTCTATTGTTGTATTGATATTATGATGTAATAATTGTCTCATTAAAGCAGAGTTGTTTTAATGGAACAATTATTGGAATGCACTTCATTTTAAGGCTTAGTGCTTATCATGCTCAGTTCATTGAACTGACCCATGCTAGCAATTTTTGTAGATGGACTTCGTAAGTGATAAAGAAGGAAAAACTTATATGATGCATTGGCTGATTTAAATCTGATTCTTGTGAAGAACTCTGATTCATTCTTGAGATTGTATTGAAAAAGAAAAGTAGTATTCTTTTATAATGAAGATGGTTGTTATGCAGTATACCTAAATGCATAAATATTGTAAATGTATAGTTATAAAGATAAATTGAAAGTTGAGAGTTTACCTGTATTGGTTGTGTAAATTATTTTGTACTTGTATGAAAGAGATGGATTCTATCTTGTGGTTATTCTTCATATTATTTATATGTTTAATGGCTATCTTTTAATAAGATTGGATAAAGGGATTTAGTTCAATCTCCCTACTTGTGATGCAGCTTGTAAAGTTGCAGAATAAGATATTCGTTATATAAACTATATAACATAGTAATGTAAAGTGTGATGAACTTACATTGAGAAATGTGGACATTGGGTAGAATAAACCCTAACACTTAACATGTAGAGAAAGACTCTTTCTCTTTCTTAATTGTTCATAAACCAAAAAGGTTTGGTAACATGACTTCAATTTATCAGACTTCATTTGGTATGAAGTCTACTTTATTTTGGATATATTCTGGCATTGAACTTTTGCAAAAATTTATTGTACTTTTAAATATGACATAACATAACACTGTACAGTTACGGTTAATTGGCAGTTTAACTATGTGTTCAAACATTAAAAGTGACAATGAATATAACAAAGTTCTTAATGGGATAAATGAATCAAATTTAGGAAGAACTTATGATGTGTGTTGGACTAGGGTTTGGAAGGGTTGTTGTAATCAGGTTTTAACCTAGACTAATAATGTATTAACAATCTCCTCGGGGTTTGTACATCTTGATGAGGTAGTTTCTGTAGGATGTTGGCACACGCCAACTATAGGGTTGTACTTTCAAGAAGGCTTGAGTCTTCTCGAGAATACAGCGTTGAAGTTGACATGTGGCATCACCCTTTTACATTGATCATCTAGATCTACACACATCTGGAACTCAAACTTGAACCTAGTTTCTCTCTAGGTCTGGATGGGAACATATTTAGGATAGGAATTAGCTTCCAAGGGCTCAGGGTACGTTGGCACATTCGGATGACTTAGGTCAAATGGGTATGCCCATCTACCCTAAGCCTTTGTAAGCATCTTCCTATAATAGGTAATGTTTCTATCTAGGGCTAGGGTTAAACCCAGAACAAGTGGACTGATGGTAGTCTAGTAAAGACCAATCATGGTAATAGAAGAGTGAGGTGAAGGATGTATTCCCATATGATGAGTATGTCATCTAGGAATAGTGACATACATAGTATGTTGTAAATCTTTGGCCAAAGTATCGCAAACTACTGGTTACGTTGTCTTATGTCACCAAGTTTAAAACAACGTGATATCAGATGAATATTGGTAATAAATATTTAGATATGTTCTTTAAACAGATCACTCAGTACCTGGTTTAGGGTAGGATGAAAAAGTATGTGAAGTATACAATATGTATTCAATACTTAAGATAACATAAATAGATTAGTAGCTTACCGAGTTATGGAATGAATAGATCGGTGAATCACCGAGTCATTATAGCTGCATATGTTTATCCATTGAATTTGATTGGCATGGAATGTTTGTTCTAAATATTGCTTTATTTAGAACAATGAACATTAAAATAAAAAATAAAAAAATTCTCTTGATTCTAAAGTCTTAAATGGGAATGTTATACTTGCACTTTGGTTATTATTGGCCATCTCTATACAAGGATGTGAAGAGATATATCAAGAGGTGTGATCCTTGTCAAAGGATGGTACATCCAACTTTCACCAATGAAATGCCTCTTCAACCTCAATTTGTGGTTGAACCATTTGAGAGATGGAGATTGGATTTTGTTGGTCCCTTTAATCCTCCCTCATAAGGGAAGGAATATATTCTTGTGTGTACTGACTATGTAACAAAATGGGCAGAAGTGCAGGCATTGACAAATGCCACTGAGGAAGTAGTTGTTGATTTCCTTTGGAATAGAATTATGATAAAGTTTGGAGCACCAAGGAGCATAGTTTCATATCAAGGACCACAATTCATGTCTAATATGATCCAATATTTCACAAGGTATTACCAAATCAATCATAGGAAGTCATCTCCTTACCACCCATAGTCAAATGGACAAGCTGAAGTAACAAACAAAGAATTGGAGAAAATCCTTACCAAAATAGTTGAAGCTAGGAGAAAAGATTGGGTAAAGAGACTACCTGAAGCTTTATGGGCTTATAATACAACTTAGAAAACTACAATAGGGTTTTCACCATATAAATTAGTCTATGGGAAAAATCACGTGTTGCCTATAGAATTTGAAATTCAGACATTTAGGACAATAGTAAAGGTCCAATTGAGTTGAATGCAGCTCAAAAGAAAGAATCCTTCAACTCAATGAGTTAGATGAATTAAGGTTGGAAGCACTTCAACAAACAGAGATAATTCAAGAGCAAAGGAATCAATGGCATAACACACATATCATGAAAATTTAATTCAAATTAGGAGACTGGGAATTGTTGTTTGATTCTAAGTACCAACATTTCAAGGGAAAATTGAAAACCAGATGGTTGGGACCCTATCAGATTGAGCAGATATTTGAAAATGGTTCTATTCAATTACTTCCCATTGATGGCGAAGTAGAACACTCTTTGTTAATGAACATAGGCTTAAACTCTATAGTAAGCCTCCTACTAAGGATGAATTCTTAAGGAATATTGAAGTTGTGAGATAATTTGATTATATGGAAGAACCCAGTTATTCCAAAATGATCAAATAACTAGATGATAGATCTAGAATAAAGGGAAGAAGATGAAAACCAGCAAATGGAATTTTCTTCCCCCCCAAAAAATAATAATCAAAATAAAAATAATAATAATAAAAAATTCTCTCAAAGGTCAATTAAAAACTAGCAAATTGTGGTTGACCTCTTTTTGGCTAGTTCAAATAAGGGAATTCTT
Source organism: Taxus wallichiana var. yunnanensis (assembly GCA_018340775.1). Taxonomy (NCBI): domain Eukaryota; kingdom Viridiplantae; phylum Streptophyta; class Pinopsida; order Cupressales; family Taxaceae; genus Taxus; species Taxus wallichiana. The sequence continues at coordinate 562,467,743 of CM031235.1, read as the reverse complement.
TTGAATTCTAGTTGTCTTATCTAATCATGTTTTGTTCCACTTGTAGGAATGATGAGTCATCATAGCAAAAGGATTGCATCATCGAGGATGGTAATTATGTCTTTTAACTTATTTAGGGTTGATTAAATGTTTACATGTGTGATTTGACTTAATTTAAAAAGTAGGTATGATGAGTCATCTATTTATACATTATGATTACAAGTGTGTAATCATGAATTTGATTTAGATGGAATAAGTGGTAGCATGATTATCATTAGTAATTATTATTGCAAAAATCAAGAGAAACAAATTGCAAAGATATTTTGAGGAAGGGGTGTCAAATTAAGTTTGTGTTCCACAGAAAATAATAGAGAATTTGAAGTTCTGCAGCTAAGGCGAGGTTCCACAGCTAAGAACAGAGGTTCCGTAACCAAATTCATCAGTTCCGTAGCTAAGAAAAAGGGCCTACAACCAATTTGCACAAAATCAAAAGAGATAGAACTCAAGATGATATGGGGATTAAGAAGAAATCAGAACCAGAGGATGATTCCCAGCTACTCGTAGATGAAGAAGTGGCATCCATCTTTGAGCATGCAAGATGGCTAGAGTTCCTGAAGAAATTTTCAAGGCATAATGAAAAATTGGTAAGAGAATTCATCATAAACCTAGAACAATCCGAACAAAGGTGAGAAATATATTTATTCCTTTTATGTAAATATTGTAAGTAATGTGTCTAGAGTGCCAATTTTGCATGTCCCACAACCTATAAGGGGACTTTGAAAGAACTGGTTGAATTCTTACTGCAAGAAGGAGAAACTGAACCCCAGTACATCTATAATACAAAGAAAATCATAAAAGGGGTTAGAAGGGCCAATTTTCCCAAACCCTTTGACAGGGTAGCATTTTGGGTAGTGAAATATTTAACCTGTGATGGTCAATTTGGGTCTGTGGGAAAATAATTCCTAAAGATTCTCATATATCTGAAGTATGGAGCCATAAAACCTGAGTACATAATAAACCTTCTAGGGTTTCTTTTTTATTCTATCCATACCATGGCTCAAAGGTAATCCTTGGGAGTTAGGACAATCGGGCATCATGGTCTAATTCATTTAATATACCAACATCATTTTCTCACAAAGAAGAATGGAGAAGAAATTTGGGGAAAGTTTCTTGTGAGTTCAAGAAAAACCCTAATATTATCAGAAGGACAATTCCAGCCCCATTCTCTCCTTCAACTAATCTAGAAATTGATGCCCCTACAGAAGGACAGAGGGAAATGGAAAGAGAAAATATACCAAAAAGAAGAAGGTCGGTGAGAAAGATAAAAATAGAAGATCCTTTTATATATGTGAAGGAAATTCCTTCTTCTGCAAAGTAGCTTCAGGGAGCCAATATCTGTCTCTGACGGTGATAGCTCACCCATGCAAGAGCAAGAAAGAATAGTAAGAAGAATCTCTAGAAGGAAATCCACTGTTGGGCATGATGAACTTCCCTAGAGAAGAAAAATTCATAAGAAGTCAAAGGAAACCCCAGAGGGAAGAAGTGAGCAAGAAAGGATGGAAAAGGAAGCTGTTGATATTTTGGGTAGCATGGCCATGACTCCTCCTGAGCCAAGTCAAGTTGAAATGGATAGAGGAGAAGAAATATTTGAAGAGTAGGATTTTCAGGAATTGGCTGAACCATCAGTAGTGCCACATGAAGAAGAAGAGTTGGCATCCTGGAGAAGAAAAGGAAAATTTCCTTTGATAGAGGAAGAATGCCCAACTCCTCAAGTAATTTTAGAGGAAGAAGAAAGATAGCAAGTTAAACAGGATTTGTTCTTGTCTAGAGCAGAGCTCATTATCAGAGAAAAGGATGAGGAATTGGATTTCCTCAAACTTAAGTTAGAATAAAGGGAAATGCTCATTGATGAGCTAACAACTCATCTTGCAGCCAAGCGTGTAGTTATCAAAGCAACCAAGAAGCAGCTGATAGAAAAGAGGAAGAATTTCAGACTTCTAGAAAATAGAGTGTTGTGTCCATAGCCTCTGCACAGACTGAGTTGACCTATTTTCCACTCAAATAGCTATGTAATGATACTTGCAGGGAGCTCAGAGAAGCCAAAACCTCAAATAAATAATTGAAGACCAAGATCGAAAAAGAGATGAAATCAAGAAAAGAATGGGAGGAAAAATTTTATAAGGAGGAAGGAAATAAATATAAATTTCTTACAAAAATTCATATGGTATGTATTATGAGTAAGAAATAGTTTGCCCTGTAGGAGGCCCTCTCCCGCATATAGCGTGTTTTTAAAAGATCGGTTCATTCATTTGGTAGTATTGTCAAGAATTGCATGTGGGCTTCCACATGAACTAAAAGATGAATCTAAATTCATGGCAGCTTACTCTCTATCCATCCCTGAGTAGAAAAATCTCTTGTGTGAATTTTATCTTTGTAATTTTATGCTAGAGAAAAACACAGGATTTATGATCAATTTGTATGTGGGGGAGAGCCAGCTCAATGCATTTGTATCTATTCTACAAAACCAAATTGCATGGAAGGAAAGGGAATCTGAATTTTTATTGAAAGCTAGCTCAACAAGTCTCTATATGAGAGCTCATTATGGTAAACCCTCTACCTTCCTCACACATTTTAGAACTCATGCCTTTGATATGAGATTCAAGACACATTACCTTGCCATTCTATAAAAGAGTATTGATGCCTTCACCTCCTACGAGGAGGAAAATTTTTAAGATATTTATGAAGGATGCTCAAATAGGTGGGAAATCCTTATTGTTTCTTTGAAAAGAAGGGAAGTAATTTCCCCTACAAATCTGATTTGGAGTTTAGAAAGGGAAAAAGCATTATGCACAATAATTCCCCAAGTCAATGAAACCTATGAGAAAATATGGATGTGAATGCAAATAAGGCCCCATCTATTTCTCACCCCCATGTCTCCTTGGAAAAATAGAGAACCTCAAGACCCTACTGAATTTGAACAGTGGGAGAGGAAAATAGAAGTAGGAGCTGGGTACAGTACATCTGAACTTAAGCATTGGGAAATCCAGTTTTAGCCATTTGATCTGAGCAATCAAATGGAATGGAGAACATATGACCCCACTTTTGAAGAATGAAGTTTGTTAAGGGATTTACAAACAAGTAAGTTTGGGGGAAATGATGAGGCCAGAATATGTCTGATTAATGTATAATATATGATCTCATCTTACTCTCCTTTTTATTAAGTTTGATTACATTTTGTGACTTTTATTTAATCTGATATGAGTTAGGATGTAATTTTCTATCTTTTGATTGGTTGTGATTCTAATGTTTAAAAGCTCTAAAATTCTTGATGTAGTTTTTTTGAATTTAGTTTTGTAATAAATTAGGTCTAATCAGTCGAGGAAATGAAGTAGGTGGTGTTCAGTATGTTTTTGATAGCATCTGTTCCTACACAACTTAGTTTTAGAACTTCCAAGCTAGTTCCAGAACTCCATCACAGTCATCATCTAGTTCGGAACTTTCGGACTTAGTTCCGGAACTCCAGTATTTAGTTCCAAAATTTTCAGACTTAGTTCCGAACTCTTGGGGATAGCTCCGAACTCTCACAATTTTGAGCCTTAACAAATTCCTATGGTTCTAGAACTTCTCCGAAGTTTCGGAACCGATGGGAGTTATCTATTCTAACCACATCTGGATATTTTGCACCTACGACCCTTTCAATCAAGAAATGATGAGAAGATTTCTAAACACAGATCTAGGGAGAGTTATCCTACAGCTATCTGATTAATCATGATCTAACTCAACATCTATTATGGGCATGATTTGATTTCATCAGAATTGATTGAGACGATTGTGATTGTAAAATGTATATAAAAGTAGACCTGTAATATATATATATATATATATATAATAAAGATATAGAATCTGATCGGAGATAGAATTAGAACAAAGAAGAGAAATAGACTAAGTACTCAAATACAGTACATTCGTAATTCTAAATGTTTTATCAATAAAAAAGCCATTCTTATTTGAGAGAATTCTAAGTTGTTAAATCTGATTCAAGGAGGAGCAACGGCCCACTCCCCAAGGACCAAGATATTCGTTTATTTGGTATTTATATTTCTTCAGCAAATAGCTTAGATCTGTTAATTTTGTATTGTTATATTGTTATAATTCTTTTAGTTAAACTCTGTTGTATACTTGTTCTCGTAGGTGTTTATAAATTCTTATATTTCTTACAATTGTTTTCAAGCATTCTAAATTGAGTTTATTTATTTCCAAAAGTAGGTGTGTTTACTTTCATAAGCAAGTGTGTTTATTTTCCAATAGCAAGTGTGTTTCCATTCTACACAGTTTCTTTCCTTTCATCAAATATTTTTGTGTGTTTACTTTCAAAGCAATTATTCATAGTTTGATTTAAATAAGGTTTTACCAAGAAGTCCTTGAGACATTGAAAAGATCCCCATAAAATACAAAAATAACTACTGTCAACTACTAAATTGATGAAATTACTCTTGTTACATATAGCTTTAGACACACCCCTAGTTTGATATGACGTCAACAAGAATTTGATTAAATGAAGGGAATAATGACACCCATTATAGGTGAAGTGTCAAGAGTGATTGTGGGTATGATCAAGTTGTATTAATGTTATGCTTTGTTAGATGCGGGTGAGAGACCAGCAGCGGATGCGAGATAGGGTGTTGCCCCTGCTCATGACTATTCGAGTAGGTACGACAACTTAGGATTGATGGCATGTTTCCATCATTAACCTAACTAGGGTTAGGCGCTACCAGCATGTAGTCTGGCAGCCTATTTTGATGGTTTCCCTCATTGAAATATGGGATTCAGAAACCAACACATTCCATCTACCAATGGGTGAGATCACAGTCACCCTGGATGATGTATATAGGATCCTGTAGTTTCCTATAGTGGGGCGCAGGTATATTTGATCTCTTTAGAGGCATCTGAGGAGTTGATGTTGACGGTCTTTGGCGAGGGGTTGGTGGAGTTGAGGTTCCACAGTGCTAGCCTGAGCTATGGAGAGATGTACTAGGCCCATCCGGAGGAGATGAGGCTTATTGTGTTGTTGATGGAGGCAGTTTGCTACTTTTCACTGCCAGATACAGAGGGTGAGAGATTCCTGTGATCACTGATGGGGTCCTACATGATATGGTGATAGACCAGACCCATTTTGCATGGGCGCCAGCATTCCTAGTGTAGCTATACAGGGAGCTATGGGCGTATGGGTGGCTTTAGAGGTTCAATTTGTGTTGCACTTTCTTATTACATTGTTGGGCATATGAGCACATTGTGTGTGTGCGCCCAGTTGGTATGCCCAGGATGATGCATTCAAGCTAGGTTTTGTTCGGGTGGGCTACAGGTGATGGGTGCCGTTATTGGAGAGCATCGAGTAGGTAGGGTGACACATGATGTTACCTACTATAGGAAGTTACTGGAGGGTTGTCCGGTGTAGACATCATTTGGAGGCCCTATGTGGGTTATCCATCATATGGGCAGATGGTTGCGGAGCTAGATGGATTGCATCTTCTCAGATGGATAGAGGGGAGACGTGCCGAAGAGTATGAGATGATACTCGTAGACCTATTTAGGTGTCATTTGTTTGCATGTAGGATATACCACCACCCTTCCCATAGTACAAGAGGGATGACATGGGGAAGTCATTGCCTCGCTGCCTAGTAGATAATGCCTACAAAGTAGGAGGAGAAGGTGAGAGATCAATGGATTGATGATGTTTGGGTGAATGAAATATATAGACAATAGTGGGCTCCACACCTAAGAACAAGATCTTGTCGAGGCCGAGGTAGCGATTTAGCCACCATCAATGTTCAGAGAGATGCCATACGAAAAAGGTAGCCACGTTTATTACACAGCCCAGGGGATGGTGGGGGCGGTTGACAAGTGTAGAGGGACATGTGGCCACTTTATTGGTGCAAGTGGCCAGTTTACATGCCCAAATAGCATAGGGACAAGCACCTACACAGGGTGGTGGTGGTGATGGGATACATGTGGCCACCCTACAGGCGCATGTTACAGGTTTATAGGGTTAGTTGGCCACTACACAGGCATAGGTTGTGACTCTTCAATCCTAGATATAGGTAGGAGCGGGACAGGGTCCCTCAGAATAGGCATAGGCATAGGGACAAGATCAGAGGCCAATGGTGCCACCACAGACGGCAGTACCTATAGCAGATTATGGGATGCCCTAGGTGAGGCTAGGTATTATCAGGATATCTTGATGGTGATAAGGATATATTTTCTATCCTATGGAGAGTACAGGGCACAATAGGCCTCGAGTGAGAGGACCAGGTCGTGGACCCATAGTGTGGAGAGTACATGGGGCCAGCAAGCCCTAAGACAGGGTCAGAGTTGAGGCTACCAGTTCATGGAGGCCAGCTCTAGGTGTAGTACTAGCAAGGACCCAACCACGACCCACGATGGGTGGTGATATGTTAGCAAGCAGCTGTAAAAGATCCAAGGAGGAGGAGGAGATAGGGGAGATAGATATGGAGGATATCCAACAAGGTGATATCTGATAGCCGTATGTACCTCTTATGTTGTATAGTCATTTATTTTTATATATACCAGCATGTGTGCGAAGAGAGTGAGGATGTATATGAGAGTTGATTGATTTTGGTCATATACCAGCTTGCGTGCTGAAGATGGTGAGGATGTACATGAGGTTTTTGATATTTTTGGATTCATTTGTATTGGTGTACATATGTATGTGTACACATATGTCATGATTTATAGATGATTATATTTATACTATGGATGGTGTGCTTGTTGTAATTTCCATTATTATTTGTGTATGTGATGGAAACTAGGTGAATTAAGTATGATAGAGTCAAGTTCATAGGCATGGATTAAATCAGGTCATAGGCATGGATTGAGTCAAGTCATAGGCATGGATTGAGTTAGGTTGTAGGTATGGATTGAGTCAAAGTTGTAGGAATGGATTGAGTCGTCAGTTGTAGGCATGGATTGAGTCGGGTTGTAGACATGGATTGAGTCAAGTGGACTTTGGTATGATGAATTTTAGGTTGGTTGAGTGTTTAATGCATTAATTGGTGCAATTAATGATGATGTGGGTCACTTTAAGATGTTTTGTAGTAAAATGCATGAGTGATGATGGTAAAGATGTGAAGTGTGTGTTGTTTGTTTGGTTCAATTTCAAATTATTGATATAAAAAGGAAACTAAGTAGGGTAGAATTTGACTAGGAAAGGGGGGAAGGAATTGGTTAAGGTAGAGAGTGGCCAAGATAACCTTCAAGGCCCCCATGCCCTCGAAGTGCTGCCTATATAGTCCCAATGAAAAGAGACCTCAGGCTGATGTAGTTCTCCCATAAGCTAGGGAAGATTAAGGTGAAATAGTGGAATGGTTAGATAGGTATTAGGCATGGGTGATGTAGGTCATAGGCATGATTGTGTTTAGGTTGTAGGTATGGTTGATTGATTTTTAAATACATGTGCCGAGGATCTGGTCCTGTATAGGATAATCAATAGGTAATGAGGAAGGTGAATGGTAAGAAGTAATAAAAGGGCTGTATAATTGATAAGAACCCTGACGAGTCGATCCGACCTTAGATGGTCTTATGAGCGTAAGACCGTACATGCTTTGCATAATGGACTATTTTAAGGGTGAAGAAAAGTCACAAGATCACAAAATGTCACATTCGCGGAAAGTCCTTGAATAACGAGGAAGTTTAGGTGGAAAAGACAAGGAGGTGAGAATGAAATGCTTAACATAACTTAGTATACTGACAGCGTGTTTTTCGGAACAAAAACCGAATCCAAAATAGGAAATTCCATGATGAAAATATCATATTTTTCTTGATTTGTTTTTTTAATAGACCGATCGATGTGGGAAGTCTATATGGGATGAATATATTATCTCGCTTGAGGTCTTTCTGAAGTTTGATCGATGCGGAAGCTTGTAAATATTTATTACATTTTTGTAATGACCGTACATAGCCATCCTTTGAGGGAGAAGTCTATTAGTAGTGGTAGAATATGGAGAAGAGATGTCCCTTTTGAGGGAATCATATTTCTTTGGAAGTTTGACTTAAGGAGTTGTATCCCCCTTTTTTGTTTTTTTAGATGTTGAAGTCATGGACAAGATTATAGAGGATGATTAGGTTCCGGTTTTAGAAGACAAGATCATAGTACACAAAGATTAACTAGGAAAGAGGTAGTTTCGAATGATGAACAAAGGTGAGATTCCATCTTGAAGAAGATGAAAAGAATCCATGAGAATCATGCTATGAGAAGAGTTGTGGAACTCATATCTAAGACAATGCTAACAAGTGACGGGTAATCACATGATTCTTGTTTAATCGTGGATCCTAAAAATGGGTAATAATGGAAAGTGAACAATGCTCAAGGGATGAGTGACCAATTGATAGAAAGTGATATAGGACTTGATATCAACAATAAAATGGTCGAAGATGCAAGGAATTAAGGGGCTCAGGTTTAGGTTTACCTTCAAGTGAAGAAAATGATAAGCACCTGATCCATAGGCATGGGTGACGATATAGGGTCCAAGCCAATTAGGAGAAAATTTTCCCCGTTTACTTTTCTCCTCTTTGGTTACATGTTGATTTTCTTTCAGGATGAGGTCACCGAATTGAAAGGTTTGTTCATGAACACATTTTTCATAGGCATGTTTGATACGTTTTTGGTAGATTTGGAGATGGTCAAGGGCATTGAGACGATGTTCATCTAATAATTCAAGTTATGCCAAATGATCCTAGCGAAAGTCATCATCGTTGAGCATGTCTTGTAGTGAGATGTGGAGGGATGGAATCTAGAATTTGAGAGGTAAGAAAACCTCAATACCATAGACCAGAGAAAAGGGGGTGGCAATATTCAAAGTGTGAATACTAGTGTGGTAAGCCCACAAGGTGAAAGGAATGTGTGTATGCCAATCCTTCCCAATATCATTGACCACCTTCATAAGAATTTTGTTCAAGGTTTTATTGGTTGATTCGGCTTGACCGTTGGTTTACGGGTAATAAGGTGATGAGAAACTGAGTTGGATGCCAAAAGCATCGCATAGTTTGTGTAGGGTTTTTTCTTAATTGTTTTCCGTTATCTGTGATAATGTAATGAGGGACACAAAGCGATAGATTATGTGATGGTTGATGAATTCACATATTTTCTCAGCTTTGGTGGAAATGAAGGGAATGTCTTCTACCCATTTAGTATAATATTCAGTAGTGGTTATGATCCATTGGTGGTGTTGTGAAGAATGGGGGTTGATATCACCAACAAGATCCAAACCCCGTTGAGAGAAATTCCAAAGGTTTTGCGTGACCTGTAAGGTATGACTAGGGGTGTGATGGAGATTAGCATGTTACTAGAATTTTACAGTATTTGACATAATCACAATAGTCACGGTTTAGGGTTGGCTAGTAATAGCCTAGGCGAAGAATGCATTTAGTGATAGTGAGACCACTAAAGTGGCCTCCACAAATCCCATCATGGACTTCCTTAATGGTGTAAGGAATTTTAGAACTGGTAAGGCATTGCAAGAGAATGTTGTCGAAACTGCGTTTGTATAGAAGACCACCCATGATGACATAACGCAAGACACTTTTAAGGAAGGCACGTTTTCCATTACGAGTGAGATCAATGGGTAAAATGGAGAGGGAAAGATAGTCTATGTATTATTTATACCAAAGGTCACTTGGGTCAGGAGTAGCGGTTCCGATAGAGTAAACTTCATGAGGAAAATAAGAGGGTGATTGTAGTCTTTGTATGGTGACAAAGATTTTAGATTCAGCGGGAAAAGAAGGTATTTGAGAAGCCAAGCAAGACATGGTATCTATAAATTTATTGGTAGAACATGGGGTGGTTTGAAGGGCGTAACGGTCAAAGGTGGTCAAAATTATGTCCACATGATGCTTATACTTTTGAATTATTTCATTACAACACTAGTATATACCATTGACTTTGTTTATGACCAACTGAGAATCACCAAATATGTTGATTGACTTAACATATAAGGCATAAGCAACCTCGAGACCTAATACGAGTGCTTCTTATTCAGCAATTTTGTTTGTACAATCAAAATTGAGTTTGATAAACAAAGGCATAGGTTCACCATCAAGTGAAATGAGGATAACACCAGCCCCACCCCCACACTGACACTTGGATGCATCAAAGAAGAGTGTCATTTGGTAAGTGGGTTCATCCAGGGAAAGGGTAGCAATATACTCATCTGGAAATTTGAAGTTAGAGGGTTGATCCCTAGAAATAGGTGTGTCAGTCAATTAGTCGGTGATATCTTGGCCCTTAATGGAATTTTGATGGATGAATTTGAGGTCGAGGTCGGGAAGAAGCATAAGCCAGTGTGCGACATGTTGATTTTGATAAGGTTTGGCATACATGTAGTGTAATGGGTCCAGTATTAGTAATGACGAAGGTTTTGTGGTTAAGTAGGTAATGGCAAAGTTTGGTGGTGATGAAAACTAAGGCTAGGAAAAAAAATTGGTGTGGGTATATCTAGTTTCATAGTCAAGAAGGGTATGGCTTATGTAATAAACCACTTGCTCCCAGTGTTGGTCGTTGCAATGAGCAAGCATGGCACCTAGAGAATGGTTAGTGGTAGAAATATATAGGTAGAAGGGCTGGTCATCCTTAGGAGGAATGAGCATTGGTGGTTGAAGGAGGTATTGTTTTAAGGCCTCAAAGGCTTTATGACATTCATCATCCCATTTGAATGAAACATATTTCTTGAGAAGATGATGAAATGGTTGACAATGGTCAGAAAGCTGCGAGATAAAATGACGAATGGATTGTAACTTACCTTGTAGGCTTCAAAGTTAGCCGAGATTAGTGGGTGGAGGAATTTTAAGAATGGCCTTGAATTTAGTAGGATTGACTTCTATGCCACACAAAGAAATGATGAAGCCTACGAGTTTCCCTGAAAGTACTACAAAGATGCATTTTTTTGGTTGAAGATGAACACAATATTTGATGAGGCGGTCAAAGATGACTTTAGGAATGGTTAGGTGTTCAATTCGATGTTTGGATTTGGAAAGCATAATCTACGTAATCATCCAATATGCAATCAATGATGTCATGGAAGATGTAAGTCATGGCCTATTGATATATAGCACCAGCATTTTTGAGACCAAAGGGCATGACTCGATAGTAGAAAGTTCCCCAAGGGGTGATGAAGGTAAGGGAGCTAGTAATATTTGATTATATCCCAAGAAACTATCCATGAGTGATAACATTTCATGGCCAATAGTGAGATCAACTAGTTGGTCAATGCCTAGTAGTGGGAAATCATCTTTGGGATAGGAAAGGTTGAGGTTGTGGAAATCTATGCAAATGCGGAGTACCCCTGTCACTTTCGTGATAGGAGTGATGTTAGAAATCCATAGGGGATAATCAACGGGTAAAATGAAGGAGACCGAGAGAAGGCATTGAAGCTCTTCTTTGACCAGAAGAGCAATGTGAGGATGCATTTTCCATAGATTTTGTTTGATAGGTTTGGCATCAGGAATGGTCACGATATTGTGAACCACAATTTTAGGATCAATACCAGGCATATCGACATAGGACCAAGAAAATGTGTCACTATGGTCCTGAAGGAAAGAGGTGAAGGATTCTTGTTCAGTAGCATCTAAAGATTGGTTGATCTTTAAAATGTGTGGGTCATCTTGGGTATGTTGGTACCCAAAAAATTTCTCCTTTTCATCCGAATAGCATCAAAGATATGGCGGGAAGCTTAAAGATAGATGGATCATGGTGTGTGTCATTTTTAGCGCAGGATATGATCTAACCGACACTCATTTGTGAATAGATGGATAAAACTTAAATAGGACTTGATCTTGTCTTAACTGTTTTAGGTTGTGCCTTTCAACCAAGGTAAGAGAACCTATTTTGTAACCCTCTAATGGTGAAGGAGATGAAGATATCCCTCAATTTGTACAAATAGTATGAAGGTGCCTTGGGAAAATATGATCAACACTCCAAATCTGACTTTCACAAGTTGTCACTTCCAGATTATAGAGATACTTTCAATGCAAGACAAGGGTTACTGAAGACATTTTGAAATCCTAATCTTTTCTCCATACTTTACCAACCTGGATTTTGATCTTCTATGGGTATACTGAGTCAAAACAGGGTAAAACAGGGTAGGATTAGTTTTTTTAATGATTTTTGTGGGATTTTAGATAAGACAAACCAAGATCTGCAAGAATCTTTAAGGATTTCAACAAAATATGGAGAAACTTAATGACATAAAGTATCAAAATAGTTAAGCATTCCTTCAACTAGGATATGTGCATCAAATGGAGGTAATGATATGAACGTTTCCACATAATCATTGATCATCTATCACAAAATATCAAGTTAGAATGAACCCATGAAGCATTTAGCTATCACTATTTAATCATGACCTAAGGTGCACCCAAAGGTTTACAAACAATCTCTAAAGTCAAGGAAGGTAAAGTGATTTTAAATTTGTTTATCTCTTTATCAAATGAAAGCTCTTCTAAATGTGAGATTGAAAATGCCACTAAACTATCACAAGAAATGAGACCATGTATGATCAAGAGATATTTTAAAATCAAAACTGCAACAGAAACAAGAAACACAAATTTGAAATGCATTCTAAAATGTAAGCATTCATATATTTTCCAAAAGACAACACAAAATAACTCAAACTTGATCAGATTTATCAGCAGGGGAATGTTTTGAAAACAATCTCAGAGCTTGTTAATGGCTATACATGTGTAACCAACTTAACATGATTTGAAATATGATACAGAGAGAGTTACATGAGTTTCTCAAGTGGTCACTCAGAGAATGGGCTTCTTCCCAGATTTTCTCATGAAATTTTTAGTTTTCTAGGATTTTTAAACTCTTCCAACCCTTTACATGAAAAATTCATGCAATATATAGCATTCAATCTCCTTCGAGCCTTCTTTCCCAAGAAAATAATATGCCAAAGGATCAAATTTGTTACAAACATTTCTCATGATTCGCAGACAAGGACATTTAACTGAACACATCGAAAAAGTTGCTAGTTGTCTGAAAAAAGAGATGAATCATTGCAAAATTCACATCATTGTCCATTGTGGAGGCAAATTTTTCATCATCAAAGCATGCGAGACCCCCTTTCTTTCATTATTTCATAATTATTCCTCCAAAATTTGACTCTGTAACTTTTGGATCGGATATTTCATGTTTTTGGATGGATTAGGGAAAAAATTCATTTCAAAAACATTTCTAATCTTGAAATTGATCCTCAAAACCAATTGCATTGGTCCTTACAGGCACAAACAACATGAATTTGTCAAAAATTTGATGAAAATTGATGCAAAAACACATCTCCAAAATTCTGGAGCATTCTAGGGCAAAAATGGTAGCAAAGCAAAAAATGATGCTTAGCTACCCTTGATTTGACATTCAAATGTTAATCCATGCCCTCCATGTGGAGGAAAACCATTAGAGACGGGCTTTAGAGATGACTTTTTCCACTTTTCATTTTTTTAAAGAAAGCGACCACGTGGGCAAGATTTGATTCAGCACGGGCACGAGTTTCACATTTTTACCCTTTTGACCTTTTTATTCTAAGTGGCCACGTGGCACCATTCCATTGGATGTGGACCTAGGAGCTTCATTTTACCTTTTAAACTTTTTGGGAAAAATTGGAAAATTTTGATATTTTCCCCCGCACCTCTGCCTCATGAAAACGGGCTTGACACATATCCCAAAGTGGTCCCCATTGGAATCATAGACTGATTCTACACATTTCCACACTTTTTGGAAAAAGGAAAATTTTCCAACTTATCTCTGTGGGCCTATACCTCTGATTCTGTCCAGACACGTGTTGGTTGCTGATAAGCTGCGGGCTTGTGCTCCTCCTTTTAATTTCATACCTTTATGCCAAAAAATGGGAAAAATCTCAATTTTCCCCTAAGGCCCGAAGTTCCACCTCTAACCCTGCCACATGTCTCTATGTGATTTGTTGTGGGCCCTAAGAATTTTCTTTACACTTTAACTCTTTTTCCAAAATACCTTAAGGCACAAAAATACCCATTGTTTCTCATCCAATCAAAAGAGGACATGTCATCATTTTCGGGCAAAATTTAGAAATTTTCTCCACCACTTGAATTCAGGCAGATTAGCACTTGGCGGGGCCATGGGGAAATTTGAAACTTTTAGCCAAAGTAGCTAAAAAAGAACAAGTTCTCAAAACGACCCGCCGCTCCTCCTCTAATCAAAACATGCCACGTAAGAAACATTAGAACCAATCAGAGTAAAGCAGAGCCATGGGACCAAATTCACCCTTTTGCCAAAAAAGCAAAAAGTGATAAGTTAAAACAATTTTCCGTTGTCCTTGGCCAATTAGAAAAAGATTCATTACCGAGGAATGTGAAGAAGAAATTGACGGAAAATGATCCCCATCGACCGCCAAAAACACGAGAAAATGCCAAGGATGCCTTAGAATTCAATTTTTTTGCTAAGGATGACAAATTTCTTGAAATTGAACCAACTGAAACATGTTTTTAAAGCATTTTTATCATGGAATTGGATTTTCAATGGCATACAAGTGCAAATCGATCAATTTTAAATTTCCACGATCGGGCAAAAGGAAAAATGGCAGAGCCCATAGATTTTGGAAATATTAGGACACAAAGCAGGGCACACATGTAGATTTCTTTCAAATTGGGGCAAAAAAACAAGTTTGTGAGAATTTCAAGGCATTCGACTGGAGGGAAAATTTGTAGACCACCAATTTGAGAGAAAAATGTTTCAGAGCACGCAAAATGAAGGAAAAATTTAGGGCAAAATGGTGTAAGCTCAAAAATGGCACCAACATCAACTCCTACTCGGGGATGGGCACTCCTAGTGAGTTCCATAAGAATAAAATAAGTAGACCAAGTTCCAAAAACAACCATTGGGAATGGATTCAAAAATTCAGAGGTATAAAAACAAGACCCAATCGACAAAAAATGGTTTCGAAGAACAGGGAAAACACAAAACAACAAAACCAAAGCCAAAAAACAAAGACTATACACTATACAAGTGGTGCATACCTAAAATTTGGGGATTAATCCAAGAAATGCTTCAGATTCCTGCCATTAATAGGAAGTTCAAGCAATTCCCCATCTAAGTCCTTGAGAAAAAGGTATTCTCACCAATTATGATATCAATGGAGTAAGGGCCCATCCACAATGCATCAAATTTACCATGTTTGCCCTTATCTTCATGCCTATTATCCCACAAAAAAACAAATCTCCAACATTGAAATCCCTAGGAGTGACCTTCTTCTCAAAAAACCTATTCAACTTCTCTCTAAATCTAACATTCCATTGGTGGGATACTCTTCTTTCTTCATCCATCTCAATAATCGATTAATCCTTGTTTCATATGGTGACCTCTTGATCTTCAAGTTGTTGAAAAACTGAAATGAAGATAATGGCACATGTAAGGGTAGTAGATCTTGAGTTCCATATACCAACTCAAATGGGATCTTACCAATAGCTCTTTTGGCAAAGTGATTCTATCAGCCCAAATCTGTAAATTCCGATTGTTCACACCATTTTCTCTTGTTCAACTACAAGGTTCTCCTAATGATCTTCAACAAGTTCTTATTGCTGGACTCAACTTGTCCATTCCCTTGAGGGTTATAGTTTGAAGCATAAGTCAGATTGGTTCCATACTCCTTGCACATTTCCATCAAGGGCTTAGCTCTAAAACACATGGCATTAGCAGAAACAAATTTACGTGCACACCAAATCTGCATATGATGTGACTCAACAATAAGTCCATAACAACTTGGTGTGTTGCTTTCTTGGTGGGGATTGCTTCTACCCACTTGGTGAAGTAATCTGTGGCTACAAGAATCCACTTATGGCTAGAACTGGAAGGGTCTGAAATCTCACCAATGAATTCCATCCCCCATTGTTTGAAAGGAGCCTCAATTGATATAGGCTACAAAGGAAGGGAGCCTGAAGCTTTCATTCTTCCAGAGAAACAATGGCAGCTTTCACATTTTCTAACCAACAGGGTTGCATCTTTGAAGAGAGTAGGCCACCAATAACCAGCTCTCAAATTTTTGTGTGTTGTAACCCTTCCA
This sequence comes from Taxus wallichiana var. yunnanensis, assembly GCA_018340775.1. Lineage (NCBI taxonomy): Eukaryota > Viridiplantae > Streptophyta > Pinopsida > Cupressales > Taxaceae > Taxus > Taxus wallichiana. The sequence goes on along the minus strand of CM031235.1, from coordinate 562,451,661 downwards.
GAAAAGTGTCCTCCACAAACTCCCCCATGGAAATCAGTAATCACTTTGGGAGCTTCATCTTCAATTACACACTTCAAGAGGACACCTTCAGGGTTCTTCCAAGCCAGCCCAAAGTTAGTGATGATGTATTTTTGAGAAGCCAGCTTGAGGGCCCTTTTCTGAATTTTATTTAAATGATCGGGGTAGTATAGGTTGTATCGAGGTAAAATATTATATCCTTGTACCATTTAGAACTTACCAATTTCCTAAGAACATCTTCCCTTTCTTCCTCTACTTCATTCACTTCCACAGTTTGCAAGTTGCTCTTAGCCATGAGCTTAGCAAGACCCAAACCTCTTACCAAATTTGTGGTTTGAATGTCCATATCATACTCTTGCAGTTTGTTCACCCATATACATCTTTTACTTGAGATCTCCATCTCTGATAAGATGTCTTTTACCATGGTGTGGGGAACATAAGCAACAAATTTTGAACTTAAGATATAAGGCCTGAAAACCTTTGTTGCTTTCACCAAGGAAAATGCTTGTTTTTCCATGATTGTGTATTTTAACTCAATAGCTTGTAAAGCCTTGCTAAAGAAGGAAATAGGCCTCTCAGCCCCATCTTCATCCTTCTGCAGCAAAATAGATGTAATGGTATTTTCAGAAGAAAAGGAGAAGATTTGGAAAGGCTTCTTGTAATTCGGAGCTGCCAAGACAAGTGCATGTTTCAATGCTTCTTTGATTCCTTTAAAAGCCTAAATAACAACCTCCTCCCATTTGATAACTTTGTCTTTCTTTAACATGCATGTAATAGGAAGAGTCAATTCAGCAAAATTAGACACAAACCTTCTAATGAAATTGATCTGCCTAAAGAAGGATTGGATGCCCTTCTTTGTTCTTGGAATTGGAACCTTGTTGATTACTTCTACCCTCTCAGGGTCAATCATGACACCATCCTTTGAAACAATATGACCAAGAAACTTGGCCTTTTACACCCCAAAATGACACTTCTTTGGATTGAGAGAAATGCCATATTCTCTACATCTGATCAACATTCTTTCCAAGTGCTGCAAGTGATCTTTTCTGCTCCTTGAAAACACAGTCACATCATCCTAATAAACTACAATGAAGTCATTTATGTAACCAGCAAAAGCAACATCCATTTCTCTTTGGAAGGTAGCTCCAGCATTCATGAGACCAAAATTAATTCTTACATAGACATATGTTCCCCAAGTAGTGGTAAAGGTAGTTTTAAATATTTCTGACTCATTGACAACAACTCGGTTGTAGCTAGAGAAACCATCCAGGGTGGAAAACAATTCAGATCTAGTCACTAACTGCAACATGTTTTACATTTTTGGAAAAGGATAATTGTCTTTCAATGAAGCTCTATTTATATTTCTTAAGTATACTCAAATTTTGATATCTCCATTTTTCTTTCTGACTGGAACAAGGTTTGTAACCCAAGATGAATACCTTATGAGTTGAATGATCCCTCCCTCCTTTAGTTCTTCAATTCATCTTACATCTTCATTGAGAGGAGTGGATTAATTGGCCTCTAATTTTGTCTAAAGGGCTTGGCATTTGTTTCAAGAGGAATATCATGTTGAAACAAGTCCTCTCTATATGCTTTTAGCTCTGAATAAGACCAAGCAAGACAGTCTTAATATTTCTTCAATAGTTGAACATAGGACTGTTTTTCCTCTTTGTTTAGATTGTTTCCCAACCAAAATTTTCTTGGTTTATCATTAGTGCCCAAGTTATTCTCTTCCACATCCCTTGAGGTAGACATGTTTCTATTAATGATGTAATCAACATTGTCAAAATTTGACTCAAGTACAACAAGACCTCTAGGAATGGTGTTAGTTTTCAATTGGATAATATCCTTTCCAAACAAAGTCTCTCTTCCTTCAATCACACACACCATTGGTTCCCAATCAATATTATAATCTATAAACTCACCTTGATTTTTTAAGAACCTTTTCACTTGAGCATCATCATTAAACACTTGTCTTTGCTTGATGTTGTCGGGGACGATTGGCCTAGTTAACACTTCAATATTGTACTCACAATAAGGTGAAATGGTGTAATTTCAAAAATATTGAATCCAACACTGCCAACTTATCAGCATCAAAATTGAAACTTCTATCATGATGCACAATGTTTAAGAAATAAACATCTCAATTAGATCCCAAACTGCATGTTTATCTTGTTTCATCCACTCGATTTTTGTAGCATACGAGTTTTCTTATTTGTTTGACAACTAGCTCTATATCTCTTTTTGCAATGATGTCCTTGACACCATACTTCCATGCAATTCTTAGACACAACAACAAGGCTTCATACTTAGCAATGTTGTTAGTACATTCAAAATTAAGTTTGAAGGAAAAAACAAAACTCTTCCAAGCTAGAGAAATTAGAATTATACCAGCACTATTTCCAAATTTGGAGCAAGCTTCATCAAATAGCAAGGTCCAAGGGGAAACTACCTATTCATGTCACTTTTATTGATCCATCTTGTGTTCTTTTCCATCAGGAAACCCAAAAAAGTTATTAGCATCTACATCAGCAAACAACACCTCATAGGAAGCATTGTTGGGATCTTTAATAAGGTGTAACATCTTCTTTACTCCACAGAGCTTGACAAGACTGCCTTCAATGGGAATAGTGGGAAAAGACATGTCCATTTGAATAGTCCCACCAACACTTGTAACCCACTTTCTTGAAAAAATCATACCCCATTTGGTAGGGCAATCAACAATCACAACATAAAGTTTCAAAATATTACCCCGATAGGTGTAAGTTGTACCACCAAACCCTTCACACAACTAACTACCGGAACTTCTCTTGATTCCATGGCATTACACTTTCCATAGGCTTCTGTCACTTTGATATCCAACTCATTCATGACTTCTAGAGGCATGACATTGCATGATGCACTGGAATCAAACATACAATTGTGAAGTATTCTATCCTTTATGATCAAATTTGTAAAGAATGGATCAACATTCAACTGGGAATCAACCAAGGATGTCCCCAATTATACCTTAGGTGTTTCTACAAGATCCTCTAATGTTGGTGGTGTTTTAAGGTCTCCAATGATTTGAGGAGGAGTTTAAACAACGTTTACATTTTTGCTAGGGGTACTCTTCTTGTGCTCGGAATCCTAACCAAGTCAATGATTGGAACACTCAATTTGATTTAGCTCAATACTTGGGTCATGTTATATGGAACACTCTTTGGCAAGGTAGCATTGGAATGGAGACAAGTAGATTCATTAGATGGCATGGGATTCTTGGTAGTTTGGGCATGAGGAGGACTGTAATTTTTCTTGGGACAGCAGAGCTTTTGGCAGGTGTTTCTCTTCTAGGAGCTTCTTTGGGAATACTTATAAGCAAGGGTGTTTTAGGTTTGGCTTGAGGCCTAACTCCCTTAACAACCTTGCTCCTAGTGTTATACTCTTTCTCTTGAGCCACAACAACATTCATTAACAATTATCTATCTTCCTCCAAAGGGATACCACCATCATACTTCTTAATCATCAAAGCTCTTAAGTATTCAAATTCATTGTTAGGAATCTCAAAATCTTGCACTACATCTACCTCAAGAGTATGAGAGGGAAGAAGGACTTGTACCCATTTGATGCAATCCCAAAATGTTGCAGCTATCCTTGCACATATTACCTCAGTTGATGTTTCTCCTTCTTATGAGCCTGAAGAATAGACCACCATACAGATATCATCATTAGCACCATCATCATTATTAGCTTCACCATCTTTCTGGTCCATTTCGCATGGAGGATGGGGTAGAAAACACTTATCACACTAATCAATATCAACAACTTCCACAACAAAGCAACAACCCTAGCGAGTTAGGGGATCGGGTAACACTTTCCTTCACATTCTTGAGGATTTCTATTTGCAAACCCCATGGGTCCTTTCCCTCTATCATATTCCCTTTGATCACCTCTAGGATGATTGGAAAATCTATCATGGTTTTATTTTTTTGACCTTGTGTGCTCTTCCCAATTCCCTTCTCTTCCGAGCTAGCTTGTACAAGATTTCTTTGTGACCCTGCAAAATTTTTCACAACCTACTCCAAATACACACCCTTGATAGCTCAAGGTTTTCAGGGTTTATCAAGTTTACACCATCTCTCTTGAGAGGTTTCCCAATGGCCTTAATGTTATTTTTAATTTACAAAGTGCCATGGTAAAGGCCTGCCTTAAATTGGTATGGTTTTTGTCTCTCAAGTAGTAGGCTACTTTCTTATCAAATGTATATGCATATTTGATTAATTAAGACTCTTCACGGGGCCTCAAATTAAGAGGAATCCTCATCGATGTCTTATTAAATCTTGTATTAAATTCATGCACCGATTCATTGGGGTTCTTCTTGATATTCTCAAATTCGAAAAGAGAAATCTAGGATCAGCCTTATCACCATATTGCAACCTAAATGCATTCTTCATTTCAGTCCAACAAACAATAGAATTATCAGGTAGAGCCTTCCCTTGCATCCTCTTCTAGTGTATGAATGAAAAATTTGACATACACATCTTCATTCTAAGCAAAGCATCAAAAATATGGCAGCAATCTTGAAGAGATATGGATCATGGTGTGTGTCATTTTGTAGCAGGGGATATGATCTAAGCGACACTCATTTGTGGATAGATGGATAAAACTTAAATAGGACTTGATCTTGTCTTAAGCTGTTTTAGGTTGTGTCTTTCAACCAAGGTAAGAGAACCTATTTTGTAACCCTCTAATGGTGAAGGAGATGAAGATATCCCTCAATTTGTACAAATAGTATGAAGGTGCCTTGGGAAAATATGATCAACACTCCAAATCTGACTTTCACAAGTTGTCACTTCCAGATTATGGAGATACTTTCAATGCAAGACAAGGGTTACTGAAGACATTTTGAAATCCTAATCTGTTCTCCATACTTTACCAACTGGATTTTGATCTTCTATGGGTATACAAGTCAAAACAGGGGTAAAACAGGGTAGGATTAGTTGTTTTGAATGATTTTTGGTGGGATTTTAGATAAGACAAACCAAGTTCCTCCAGACTCTTTAAGGATTTCAACAAAATATGGAGAAACTTAACAGTAGAAAGTATCAAAATGGTTAAACATTCCTTCAACTAGGATATGTGCATCAAATGGAGGCCAATATCTGCACTTTTCCACACAATCTTTGATACTCTATTACAAAATCTTGAGTTAGACTGAACCGATGAAGAATTTATAAATCACTATTTAATCATGACCTAAGGTGCACCCAAAGGTTTACAAACAATCTACGAAGTCAAGGAAGGTAAAGTGATTTTAAATTTGTTGATCTCTTTATCAGATGAAAGCTTTTCTGAATGTAAGATTGAAAATGCCACCAAACTATCACAAGAAATGAGACCATGTATGATCAAGAGATATTTTAAACACAAGAATGCAATAGGAAACAAGAAACACAAATTTGAAATGCATTTTGAAATGTAAGAATTCACAGATTTTTCCAAAAGAAAACACATAATAACTCAAACTTGATCAGATTTATCAGCAGGGGAATGTTTTGAAAACAATCTCAGAGCTTGTTAATGGCTATACATGTGTAACCAACTTAACATGATTTGAAATCTGATATAGAGAGAGTTACATGAGTTTCTCAAGTGGTCACTTAGAGAATGGGCTTCTTCCTAGATTTTTCCATGAAATTTTTAGTTTTCTAGGCTTTTTTAAACTCTTCCAACCCTTTGCATGAAAAATTCATGTAATACATAGCATTCAATATCCTTCGAGCCTTCTTTCCCAAGAAAATAATATGCCAAAGGATCAAATTTGTTACCAAAATTTCTCATGATTCAAAGCAGTACGTTTAACTTAACACATCTAAAAAGTTGCAGTTGTCTTAAAAAGAGATGAATCATTGCAAAATTCACATCATTATCCATTGTGAAGACACGTTTTTCATCTTTAAAGCATGTAGACCCCCTTCCTTTAATTATTTCATCCTTATCCCTCCAAAATTTGACTCATCATCTTTTTGCATCGATATTTCACATTTTGGATGGGTTAGGGAAAAATTCATTTCAAAAACATCTCGATCTTCAAATTGATCCTCAAAACCGATTGCATTGGTCCTTGTAGGCACAAACGATGCAAATTTGTCAAAAATTCTATGAAAATTGATGCAAAAACACATCTCCAAACTTCCTAGAGTGTTCTAGGGTAAAAATGACGGTAGAGCAAAAAATGATGCCGCGATTCTGATTGATTTGACATTCAACTTTTAATCTACGCCCTCCACGTGGAGAAAAACCATTGGAGATGGGATTTGGAGGCACCTTTTTCCACTTTACATTTTTAAAAGAAATGGCCACATGGTGAGATTTGATTTGGCACAGGCATGGGTTTCACATTTTTACCCTTTTGACCTTTTTATTCTAAGCGGCCATGTGGCACCATTCCATTGGATGCGGACCTAGGAGCTTCATTTTACCTTTTAAACTTTAGAGAAAAATTGGAAAATTTTGATATTTTTCCCGCACCTCCGCCTCATGAAAATGGGCTTGACATGTGTCCCAAAGTGGGCCCCATTGGAATCACAAACCGATTCTACACATTTCCACCTTTTTTGGAAAAATGAAAATTTTCCAACTTATCTCCATGGGCCCACACCTCGATTTCGTCACGACACGTGTTGATCACCGATAAGTTGTAGGCTTGTGCTCCTCCTTTTAATTTCATACCTTTATGCCAAAAAATGGGAAAAATCTCAATTTTCCCCGAGGCCCAAAGTTCCGCCTCTGACCCTGCCACATGTCTCTCTATGATTTGTTGTGGGCCCTAGGAATTTTCTTTGCACTTTAACTCTTTTTCCAAAATGCCTTAAGGCACAAAAATACCCGCTACTTCTCATCCAATCAAAAGAGGACACATCATCATTTTTGGGAAAAATTTAGAAATTTTCTCCGCCACTTGAATTCAGGTAGATTAGCACTTGGCGGGGCCACGGGGCAATTTTGAAACTTTTAGCCAAAGTAGCTAAAAAGAACAAGTTCTCAAAATGACCCATTGCTCCTCCTCCAATCAAAACATGCCACGTAAGCAACATTAGAACTAATCAGAGTAAAGTGGAGCCATGGGACCAAATTCACCCTTTTGCCAAAAAAGTAAAAAGCGATAAGTTAAAACAATTTTCCACCATCCCTCGGCCAATTAGAACAAGCCACATTGCCGATGAATGCTGAAGAATAAATTGGAGAAAATGATACCCGTCTAACCGTCAAAACATAGAAAATGCCAGGGATGCCTTAGAATTCGATTTTTTTGCTAAGGATGACAAATTTCTTGAAATTGAACCAACTAAAACATGTTTTTAAAGCATTTTTATCATGGAATTGGATTTTCAATGGCATACAAGTGTAAATCGATCAATTTTAAACTTCCACAATTGGGAAAAAGGAAAAATGGCAGAGCCCATAGATTTTGGAAAAATTAGGGCACAAAATAGGGCACACATGTAGATTTCTTTCAAATTGGGGCAAAACAACAAGTTTGTGAGCATTTCAAGGCATTCAACTAGAGGGAAAAGTTGACATAAATCGATGAATATATGGGAATGCGTGTCAACACCCCGATTATGACATTCACATCGGTGACGTTTTCCCTTATGGCCCTCCCCATTAGTAAACGAGGATTCCGTAATTATGTCCCTCGTGTTCAAATTTGAGGCATCAATGTAATGTCGAAGGGACACAACCCATTGCACAAATCCAAGGTCAACCAAGCAACAAGTTATACTAGAAATCCCTTTCTACAACATAGAAAAGTTCTAGGATGGTGCAGGGACCTACGCAGACATGGAGAACAACAGTACCCAGTGTAGAGATTATGGCATAATTGAAATAATGCAACATAACGGGGTTACTATGCATGTAATTGGTAGGTATTTTCATTTGGGCATACGCATGGGAGAAGATTATTTTAATGCTAGCACCACCATCGATCGTAACGTGTTAGATGCGTATATTATTGATAAAGATGGAGATGAACAGAGAGGAGTTGGGGTCATCAAACTGAAGGGGAGTGATCTCTTCATCTATAAAACTGAGGGTGACCACTTGGCAAGTGGGTGAAGGTGTAGAGGAAGGGGATGACCTAGATAGAAAGGCTACATGGTGAGGGGTAATGATGGAGGCTATGGGTGTGGGGTCATTTGGTAAGACTTCGATAGATTTAAGGACCTCCATGGGGGCCTGATGATGTGACTATGAGGTCTAGACGAGGTCATACAAAGACATTTTGAGGGTGGATTAATGTAGTTGTTTTAGCATTGTACAATGTGTGGCCCTGTCGGAAATGGGATATGTAGGACTGTGAATGATGACTTTGGGTGTGGGTGTAGATGATATATTGGGTACAAGGTTGGTTGATGGGCCAGTTGTTTTCTCTTTTCTTTGTCTTTCTGAGCACAGGTGGCAATGTTGATCATGTTAATCTAAGGGGAGGGGGTAAATGGAGAAGGTGTAGGATGAGTGGTATAATGGCATGACGGGAAGAAACCTATCGGGGAGAAAATCCTTTTGAAGTGAGTTGGGTGCAATGGCATTTGGGTGGTGATTTGGCCAACTCTCTTATGTGAACCATGTTAATTTTGAATCTCGGGGATGGATCGAAGAGTTGTGGGGTGGAGATCTTAGTTGTTGAGTAGGTAATGGGAGAGGATCTGTGGAAATTGGTGAAGGTGAAATGGGGTCCTCATCAATAAGATCATCATCATCAAATTTTTCTTCAGGAGGACATAACTAGACAAGAGCGGCTTTCAAATCCTTATAGTTCTCTACATCATGTCTGGCACACGATGGTGGGAAAAAAATTGGTTTTGTCAAACCCTTTTGGTTTGGGTTTGATTTGGTTGTAAGGTCTAAGAGGTGGTAATTTGATGATAGAATTTTTAAGGAGGTTGGTTAGGATTTTAGTGGAGGACCCTGCTAATGGATCACAATGGAAGGTGAATGTGGGTTTGGGTATAGGTGCATCAGATTGTATAGGAATATTTTTCGCAAGAGGGGTAGTGGGATAGGCTACAAGTTTGGTGTGTGGTGTGGTCTTAGGTGTTGGTCGTATCTGCTTGGGTCGGGCATGGTAGATGAAGTGGTAATAGAATGTGTGGTTGGTTTAATTACCTTATTGAAGGGTAGCAGAGTTTTGGCTTTACGTTGTACCTTCTTGGGTAAAGGTGATATGGGTACACGAGAAGTAGAGGAAAAGTAGATGGTAGAAGAGGCGGGTTACCCATGGGGGTAAGCGAGGTGTTGTGGAGGTAGATGGTGTAGATTGGGTAGAAGGCGTGAATGAAAGAGAAGGAAGTATTGTGGGTAGTGAACAAGTTATTGATGGTATTGGAGGTATGGGTAGTGAAAAAGTTACAGGTGAGGGCGGAGGTTGTGTGGGGAGCTTGGGTATATTAGAAGTTTAAGATGGGAAAATCGTTACTCCATTCCTCGTTTACTAATGGATGAGGGTTTCTTGGCACAGGTCGAAGGGTGAGGTCATAGGATGGATGGAATGGGTGAAGGTGATAAGGGTGTGATTGGTGAGGTTAGGGTATGCGATCTAGGAGATTGGATCTTTGTTTAGGGGCCGGGTCAGGTTTGGCGTTAGTGTTGGAATATGTAGCCACATCTAATTTGATGAGTGGATGAGTAAGGCTAGTTGTTGGTATGACCCCTAAGGTAGTGATAGGTTTAGGAAAGGGAGATGATATAAGCATTGGTTTGGGCACAGATGCATGTTTTGTTATAGGTAGAGGTGTGAGTTGAGCCATGAGTGGTGTCGTGGGATATTTTTATAGTTGTGGTTGTGTTCGGTTTGGTCAGTGAAACACTTTTGGATAGATAGTGGAGGTTTCAGCGAGTGACAACTACATTTGTGTTGAAATAGGAAGTAGAAGATGCCCCCAAAGTAAGGCTCTATCAACATAGTCTAGGTGGTCGGCAAAGTGTGAGAGTGTACTATTGTAAGTGGATCCGGTGTGGACTAAGTGGAAATCCTGTAAAATGTGTTTGAGATACCGAGAAATGGCTAGCCTCAGAATCTGTGGGTAAGAGATCCAAAAGCATATCAATGAGATCTTGAAGGTTTGATGGTGAATAGTCATCTATAGGTGGTGGTACTTCTATAGTATCCTCCATGGATAGAGGAGAGGATGGGCTAGCCAAAGTGGGCTCTCCTTGTGTTGGTGAAGTGGGCTCAAAATTTTGAGGGGTCGAAGGTGGTGTGCTGATTATAGGATCTTTCATGGATGAAGGAGAAGATGAAGGGGATTCCTCTGTGGGTAGAGGAGTAGATGAAATAGGTTTGGTTTAGGTAGGGGAGTATGGGCTAAGATTTAATCTATGCAATTAATATGAGGTAATTACGAAGCAATCAAAAGTGCGTCATTGAAAATAGTGTGGACCTTGCGGATAGTGCTATCATTGTTTGAGGTATCACCCACTTGGTTTGAAGATGGGGCATGATTAGGGAATGGCTTCTTGAAGATGTGTAGGCTTTGGTTAGTGGGTGCATTCAGGCTATCCAATACTAAGTCTCCATTGTCTATCATTTATTGAACGATATTTTTGAAGGTAATGCAGTTATTGTCATTATGACCTTTGACCCGATGATAGTTGCAAAATTCATGTTCCTTATACCACACAGGCATGGGTCACTCAAGGTCAAAACTAGTATGTGGTTTTATGGGTGGAAGGGTAATGGCACCTACCTTAACAAGATTTTCCAAAATGGAGGAGTAAGATTCTCCTAGGGAAGTGTACTTTCATTGTTCTCATCTGAACTGGAAATCTTGTACAGGAGAAATATTAGAAGGGGGTTTGGATGGGTTTGATTGATGAGGGGGACCAGCTTTGAGAACTACAACATTAGTAGACCCTTTGGGATTTGAATAGTTGTTTTGAAGAAGAATAAGTATCATTTGATTTGAACGTAATGTTCTTATTACAAAGTTGAACCTTCTTTTCTTCAATGGAGAAAATTTCCAATTTCCATGCCATGGTGAATGCTTCATTGAAAGTGTGAAAAAATTGCACTTATTGGGTTGGTGAGATGTGTCTAGTACAAGCCCGAGTAAATAGTTCTATAAGTTTGTTTTGAGGCAATTGGAATGTGAGATGGTTAATGAGGTTGCGCCAACAATTGATGAATTCAGCAATAAATGCGTCGTTATCTTGTCATGTGGAATAAAGATCAATTATGGTAACCTTCTTGACAACGTTGATGGAGAAGTGATCTAGGAAGGATTGGGCTACTTGATTCAATGAGTAAATGGAGTGTCTTAGTAGTCCAATATACTAGTCTAATGCAGGTCCTGTCAAGCACATTGGAAAATTCCTCAAAAGTAAAGTGTCATCGTGAGCAATCAGGTAACACCCATGTTTAAAGGACCGCAAATGTTGTTGCAGATCTTCTTTGCTATTGAAGCAGTTGAATTTTGGCATCTCCTAATGTATGGGGTATGGTTGAATGGGAATGGATGGGTGAATAGGCTCATTACAAATTTCATCATAGGTGAGGGAATTACGTGAGCCAAAACCGATGCTTCTAGTGTTTACATCTTTTCCATCATCAACTTGAAGAGGTCGTTGGTAGGTTGTGATGGGGGGACACCTCTGTGGTGTAAGGAGGTGGATATTGAACCTAATAGGGAGGTTGAGAGTAAGGACCCAATATGGAAGACACATATCTATAATGGGTGATGAGACGAGGTAGGGGGTTATTGATAGTTGGCATATGTGGGTTGGATGGTTCTTGTGACTCTGGTAGCGATTGGGGGAAATGTTTCTTTGGATGGATAGGATGAGATTTTGTAATGGAGTAGAGGTCATTGACACCATAGGTGGTTATGTTGCAATGGGTATTTGTGAGATAATGGGTGTAGACTTTGCTATGGTATGGGTGGTTGATGAGGGGACAACGGATATGACATGCAAGAGGGAAGCGGAGATGTGGTGGTCATTGTGGGTATGGGTCCTAGTTGTAAAACTACCGGGGGCAAAGCAGGTGAGGGTAATGTAGCAGCAGGAACAAGGGTAGGGAGATTGATACCGACATGTCATATATCAATTGACCAGAGGAGTCTCAGGTGGAAGAGTGGGAAAGGTAGAACTATAAGGCCACGGGATTCTAATCAAGGAGTTGTGCAAACTCCTCATCACCGGCAGCAATGGTGGTAGGTAAGGTTGGATCCATGGGTGATAGGATGGAAGGTGGTGAAGGACTAGGTGGGAGTGGTTGATGACTAGCATGGAATATGAGGGTGTTAGTCTAGCTGCGAGTCAGCACCATGTGAACAAGTGCTGACTTGGTAAGACTGTATTCTGTAGATGACACAGAAAATAGTAAAAATAGAGAATAATGGGGTCCAGGAGGTGAATCTAGTCAATGTCTAGATTTTGAAAAATTAAACACAAGTAACCGACAATGGTCAGGTTGATTGGTGATGGTTCTGGGAAAACCAATGATGGTCAGGATGATTGGTGATGGTTAGGACAACACCGATGATGGTTTCTAAAACCGATACTGGTCACTGTGGAAGAAACCAGTCTCAAAAAAATGAAGTGGGAATGTTGGATTTGTATTGGTGAAGCTGTGTATGACAAAAAATATCAATAAGGGAGAAATATGATGATGCCCTAAAGTGGAAAGCAAATGTAGAGCGTAATGAAATTTTTCTAGGTAAAGTAACTAGAAAGATAGAAGCAGACACCGGTTAGGGTTTAACCAATGACACTTATATGTGAGCAGGTGATGGTCACTTTGGAATGACATTAGTGATTTGTGAAATTAGAGAGAAATAAAGAAAAATGGTTTTGTGAATCAAATTAAGTGAAGAATCAAACCCGAAGCCTAAGAATGAGAAGATGTGTCCCACGACACACTAAAAAAAAGTCAAAATACTCCAACTATGATGGTGAAGTGTGCAAGGAAGAATAAAAATGGGAATTCGTAGTCTCACTCCTCAAAACACAATACAAGAACACTAAGAAAAATGTGATCCTAACGGTGATTTTCTTATGTTTGTTTAGCTTATGCTATTTAGGACTAATTGTGTGTATTTAGAAAAGAATTTTTTTGGTTGGGAAGGCATCCTACGAAGAATGATATCTAAAAGGAGAGGTTTCGGGTATATTATGATAGGGCAGGCCATTCTCTAAGATGATGACTTGATAGAGGCAACGAGGTGGTAAGTACCTACCAATTAGATTGTGTGATCAATGATAGATGTTCTGGGTAAGATGTTGTTTAAGAAAGATGTGTATATTTGATTTTGTGCAAGTTTGGTAAGACACATAGAGAGAAAAATTTGATTTCTACTATTCTTTGTGTCAACCATCATTGGCATGACTTCCAGCATATAGGTTTCCCTTGATTTTAATGTGAGATAATATCATAATGTAATGCAAGATTTTAAGCCCAATTCAAAGTGTGATATTCAATGTAGTAAGAGATGAATAGGAAGAGGGATGCTCTTTCATTAATGTAATGTGAAAGAAAGGGAGATGTGTTCTTTTCAAAGCACCAAAAACATGATTTTTTTAGACAATAGAAAGAAGGATAATTATTCCAAGGAAGAAAAATTAATGTGAAAGATTTTCTAAGGGAAACAAACACACAAATTTCACCTAGGAATGAATAAATGTAAAAGAACCCTTGATGGGTCCCACCGGGCATGCCAAAATGTTTTACCATTTTCTTTACCCTTTCGAAATGACGAAAACAGATAAGGGTAAGGGCAAGGAGGAATACCTATCAAATGTTGGTTATTTAATGGTTGTTGCACATGTTCTGACTTCTTGATCCATAGCTAAATGTGAGAGATTCCTTGTGTCTAGGAGGAACTACCTGTAATAGAAAACAAGACCACAAAAATATAGTTAAATGATATATGACAGTGGACTGCCTAGCGTATGCTAGTTCTGAGAAGTGTGATACTTTCTAGACAGCTGTCAATCCACTGTTTAAAACAAGTTAATGTGAGAAATAAACAAGGTCCTACTGTATTTTATATGATTTAGGTATTTTTGGTGTTGAATCACATCACCCACAGGACTCGCAACATGATGGGTTGAGAATCTCGGTGTGATTGCACAACATGGAGCTTTTCTCAAGTGTGGGACCTTGCAAAATCGGAAAAGCTCTCCTGATGAAGGCCGACTCCTATTCCTCTGTTCGGATGCACACAAAAAATGTAGAGGTTTTACTCAAAAATATAAACTAACTTGCAAGGGATAGGGAAGAAGATGCATAAAATAAACCTAAGCTAACAGAGGTGATGCACCAAGGAATGAAGAACACTCGTTTTGCAAATTTAACATAGACCACATAGATGTAATACAAACACCATGCACAGGTAACCAAACTGCAATAAGAGATCAAAAATGACAGCAATGAATACATGAGAGGGTTTAGAATCAATCACAGACATATATATATTGCTCAAGGATCGATACAGTACATTGCAGTGGCCAAGAGGCAAAAAATGGCATTACAATCCATATGGGAGGTTTGAAGGCTCCACAAATTCTCTTGCAAGCAGGAGAGAAGGGAGGATGCAAAACGAAAAATGTCCAACCCTTTTTAATGAGCCTCTCCCGGCCATTTATATGAAGAAAAATGAGGGAGAATAGAAGAATTCAGAGTTTCCCCAACCACCTCCAAGACTGCACCTAACTTCAACAAATCATGGCAGTAGGTAAAAAACTCAACAAACTCAAAACATGGCAAACTGCTTATTTCCGCGTCAGGATTTTCTGCCTGTCGGGTTCGGGGTTCTCTTGTGCATTTTCATTTGGTTTGGAGGATGGCTTGACATCTTCGCTTGATGTTTGTGTTTTCCCGAAACCTGCTTCCGCCAAGATTTCCAAGTTTTCCTTTGTTGTCGGGGCGGAAGATGAACTTGCATGTGCATCGGGTTTGGAGGGTTGCTCGACATGTTTTCACCCCGTGCTTCGCGCCGTGTTTCCCGACTTCCTGACCCGATTTCCTTTGATGTCGGGTTTTCCAACCCCTCCGACATGTCTTTGATGTCGGGTTTTCCAACCCCTCCGACATGTCTTTGATGTCGGGTTTTCCAACCCTTCCGACATGCTTCTTCGTCGTGTTTCCCCGACGTGTTTCCCCGACGCCGAGACCCGATTTCCTTTGATGTCAGGTTTTCCAACCCTTCCGACATGGTCCTTTGATGTGTTGATCTATATTTACCCGGGGGTAAATATATACAACAATTTGGTGACTCAACGGGATTACCTGCCTGCTAGGTAGAAGATCAGTGGCCTTTTAGCGATCCATTGGGCATGGAGTCATAAGCAATAACCTGAAACCAACCTGATATCTTTGAAAACCCCTCTGAGCCACTTGAAACCCATTGAACCTGGAGTTGACCTCACCAAAAAGCCACTGAAATGAACTGTGCCAGAGCAAAACCAGCAACACCAAAAACTATGCACAAAACTGAAAATCATACATGCCCCAAATGGAACATGCAGAGTGTGCACAAGTACTTCTTCTACTGAAAGAAAACCTACCTACTCTACTCTAACTGAAAGAAAAGGTGAGCTAAATGAACCCTGTAACTGGTTGTGCAAAATAGCTTCCTTTCTTCAAAATTGGCAGCCATGCAAATGATTTGGAGCTGAGTATGGCTGATTGGATGAGTGGAAAATCAACAAGAAGCTGGTCTTCTACCCAAATTAGCAAGGTGTCAACTAAAAACAAATCCAATACCTCTTTTAGTTGCTCTGCATTTGGATTGGAGAGGTATGACAGCTGATCCTTGGAACTTTGCAGCTCATCCTCATGCTTAGAAGCAAGCATGACTGGTTGTGGCTTCTCCTTTGGCTCTAATGAAGCCAAATACTTGATTGGGCAAGGTCTGATCCGTTTGATATGCCCATAGCTCTGATTTTCAACTCCAAAAATGGAGTTCTCTTGTAGACCCTCTTGAATGGATGATGTGGAAGAAATGGTGGAATTCTTTTGTCCTTTCTCTTCCTCCAATGAAGAACATGAAAGATTAAAATCTTCCAATCTTAGTTCCAACGAGCTACTATAAGATGCAGGCTGATGCAAATGAAAGCTCTCCTCCATGACAGCAGGCTCTGGTGTTTGGAATGTGGATGATGAAAGAGAGAATGGTGAAAACTCAACCGGTTCTTCTTCATCAAAACAGTCCTCCAAATCTGACAGATAAACTATCTCGTTGTTGTCCTGCTGCAAATGCTCAACTTCCTCCAATGTTTGAAGACAATCTTGCTCTTGATTGAACTCTTCCTCCAGCATGAAGTTTGTCAAGTCAAACTCTTCAGTCTGCTGCTCTAGAGGACAAGTTGGGGCTGCAAGATCTCCTTCAGAGCTTTCTTCCTCCATGGCTGATTGTGCAACTTGAATTAGATCAGCATTTCCTTCAAATAGAGTGTCAACATGGACACTACATTCTGAGCAAGCTGATTGCTGATCTGCTCCTTCCTTTTGCTCTTCTTCTGCTGCAACAAAATCAGTCCTGGCCACCATGGTTTCTACCTTAGCCTCTTCTCGTAGGCTTTACCAGCAAAGGGATCTTCTCAATTCCAAATTTAAGAGCCAAACTTACTAAGCTCTTAATCATTTCTTCTTTTCTTGGCTCTTCCTCTTGCTGTCCTTGATGACTGATTTTTGCAATTTCTTCTTCCCCACATGGAATTGGGAATGCAAGAGGAGGGATGGGTTGTAACTTGATTGGTTTTACAATTTTTTGTGGTGGTGGAGGAGGTGAAACCTCTTGTTTCTTTGGAGTGGAAGGTATTTCATTTAGCTCTTGTGGAGGGTGGAGAAATGGATTCAACACTTGGGACAGCAGATGGAGAGTTTAAAACTTGACACTGCTGAGATAAAACAGATGGGGAAAGAGGAAAAATAAAGGCATGAGATGGCGTGCTTACCCGTTGACAAGGTTGCTGAATACTCCTCTCATACACCTCTATTCCTTCAATCCACCTTGTAAGCAATGGCAGTGTTGCAATCATGAAGTCCAGCTTCTCTTGAGGGCTGTAATGCCTTGGAAAAGGTCCCACCCATGGACAAGGTGCTCTGCAACCGATTCCAAATGCTTTCATTTGTGCCTGAGCCCTAGATTGCACCATGTTTACCTCCATCTTTTGGATTTTCTCCAACAGATCTGCATTTTGCATTTGAGTGTCTTCATTGTATGCATACTCTTGCTCTTGATGGACTTCATAGCCAAACTGACTTTGGCACTGCTGCTCATATGGGTATGCATGCTGATCTTGAACTTGACCAAAATGCTGATTTGGAGGATTTGTAAAACATGTTGGAGGTGTGATATACTGCTGTTGTTGGTGTGAATTCCATGATGGAAATGAAGTCATGATTGCACAACTTCATGGAATGGAAAATAATGAAAATGATGGAAAGAAGAATGGATGGAAATGGATGGAAATGGGTCTGCAACTCAGAGAATGAGTTATTTACCAGATGGAGTCGCCAGATGTGCTTTTGAAAATGCCTCTAAAAGGATGGAAATATCAAGTTACACACCAAACTTGACAATATTAAAAATATAATTTAAACTTCGAAGGACCCAGAGGAGACAATCTTCAATTCGGAACTCGGGCCTTGTTGTGCAGTTGCGGATCCCCGAAAAGTACAGGTGAAACTCAGGTCATGTAATACAACTCACAAAACCTGAATTGCCATGTGTCGGAACATGGGACATGCCCGACACCCCAGAAAACCCGAAATGGCTGTTGTCGGGAATAGGACCATGCAATGCATCCCCCAAAACCTGAAATGACTGTTGGGTCTACTTTGATGTTCTCGAACCCCGAAAACCTGAAATTTTGAAAATCAAAATATCAAAAATCTAAAGATACCCTTTTGAAGGTTACCCCCAGATCTACCAACTGGTGAAATTTTTATTGGTTTTGAGTAAGATAAACCCTTGAAAAATGATTTCAGAGTTCGGCCTGGTCGGAGTAAAATCTGAAATTTTAAAACTTGCAATTTCTCGGCTCAATTTCATAAAAACTCCTTCAAATTTTGTCGAATGACCTCTTGGTCCCACCGGGTGTGCCAAAATTGTTGGTGTCAAATCACAGCACCCCTGGGACTCTGCAACATGATGGGTTGAGAATCTCAGTGCGATTGCACAACATGGAGCTTTTCTCAAGTGTGGGACCTTGCGAAATCGGAAAAGCTCTCCGGATGAAGGCGAGATCCTATTCCTCTATTCGAGATGCACACATAAAAATGCAGAGGTTTTACTCAAAAATCTAAACTAACTTGCCAAGGGGACAGGGGAAGAATATGCATAAAATAAACCTAAGCTAACAGAGGTGATGCACTGAGGAATGAAGAACACTCGTTTTGCAAATTTAACATAGACCATAAAGATGCAATACAAACACCATGCACAGGTAACCAAACTGCAATAAGAGATCAAAAATGACAGCAATGAATACATGAGAGGGTTTAGAATCAATCACAGACATATATATATTGCTCAAGGATCAATACAATACATTGCAGTGGCCAAGAGGCAAAAAATGGCATTACAATCCATATGGGAGGTTTGAAGGTTCCACAAATTCTCTTGCAAGCAGGAGATAAGGGAGGATGCAAAATGAAAATGTCCAACCCTTTTTAAAGAGCCTCTCCTGGCCATTTATATGAAGAAAAATGAGGGAGAATAGAAGAATTCAGAGTTTCCCCAACCACCTCCAAGACTGCACCTAACTTCAACAAATCATGGCGGTAGGTAAAAAACTCAACAAACTCAAAACATGGCGAACCGCTTATTTCCGCGTCGGGATTTTCTTCCACTGTCGGGTTCGGGGTTCTCTTGTGCATTTGCATCGGGTTTGGAGGATGGCTCGACATGCTGCTTGATGTTTGCGTTTTCCCGAAACCCGCTTCCGCCAGTATTTCGAGTTTTCCTTTGTTGTCGGGGGTGGAAGATGAACTTGCATGTGCATCGGGTTCGGAGGGTTGCTCGACATGTTTTTGCCCCGTGCTTCTGCGCCGTGTTTCCCGACTTCCGACCGATTTCCTTTGATTTCAGGTTTTCCAACCCCTCCGACATGTCTTTGATGTCAGGTTTTCCAACCCCTCCGACATGTCTTTGATGTCGGGTTTTCCAACCCTTCCGACATGCTTCTTCGCCGTGTTTCCCGACGTGTTTCCCCGACGCCGAAACCGATTTCCTTTGATGTCGGAGTTTTCCAACGCGCTCCGACATGGTCCTTTGATGTGTTGATCTATATTTACAGGGGTAAATATATACAATAGGTATCTCATTCAAATACAATATGAAAATCCAATCACAACAAAGCTAAGCTATAGCTGGATCTAAGAGGTGAGGGGTCTGTTAATGTTCTAGGACTGGTTAGGGTCAGATTATGGGTCATGTAGGTCAACTGGTAGGGTGGTTATTAGGTCTATTCTTGGTCAAGGTGTAAAACATAGAGCCCAACATCGGCTGAATGCGACCAATGTCGGTTTAGGTAGTAACCGACGATCGTTTCGGTAATGGGCATTGGTATGGTTGGGGTGAAAGAAACTCAAAATAGGTTAAATGGTAGGGGTGATCTGAGGTCGAATAAAGTTTGGGTGAGTGAATGGGGGTCTGTGGAGGTCTTAGGTATGCTCAGAAGTATACAATAGGTGAGAATAGGTGATTTGGTGATGTGGGTGAAGGGATCTTTGGATTTACAAGCAAGTGGGTGATGAAGCAATAAGCATGCAAAGAATAGATTAATAACAAGAGTAATAAAGATTACTAACTGAAATAAACTATACTGATTAGGGCCATACTTACTGTGTTAAGGATCTAATGGTTGAGTGATGGAGGTGGTTGATTGGAGAATATGTGTATGGTCTGTAGTGGTTCTTTCCCGAAGTTCTCCAGTGAATACAATGGCTCTCTGATTGATGTTGGTGATGGCTCTGGATGGTGGATGTGTAAAAGAATGCTTGTTTCACTTATATGCAGCTCTGGTCTCCTTCCTTACTCTCAGAAAATGTGCCAACCATGAAATAAGGTTACCAAAGGGAATAAAAGGTGACCGACGAAGGTTCCAGGTTGACGGGCATCGGTTGAGGGGTGGCGGTGTTGGTTAAGGCAGGATTCCCTAGGTTAAATAAAAATTGGAGATCATGGCAATGATTTCTGCTAGATCTCTCTATTCATCTACGCCAGGTGGGATTTAAGTTTTCTTACGTAGGAATGTGATTAGAGGGGATGCAGGCTTTAATTTTTAGGGTTTAGCTAGTTCTTAGTTAGTTATGGCAAAATACTAAGAATAGACTTAGGGTGAGGTGGTTAGGTGAGGTGCATCGGTGAGGTGGTGGTGTGGGAATCATCTTAATTAGGATAGTTAAATAATAAATATTGTGAGGAAATGGATTAATTTAATTTAATTAATATTAGTGGGGTGTAAGAGGCCATGGTTAGGTGAGTGTGTTCAAGTTGATTATTCAACGAAGGATCAATGAGTGTGTGACCCAATTTTAGTGTCTACACCTAGTGTGTCATTCAAAATATCTTCCATTCCTCAAACATAAAATCCTTCTCCTAAGCCTATCCAGACTCCAAAATCAGTCCCTTAACCCCCTTATCTGCATCTGCTCCCTTTGACTTCATATAATATGAAAACAAGGCCAAAGTGTAGATTACTGAAACTAAATAATTGTAGACTCATCCTGAATAATTTGAGAGGTTCATCCAATATATCCAGAGTGGTAGTCTAACACCCAATTCTATAACATCTAGTTCCAAATGTATTCTACCAAACTCACCTACACCTCCCTCACATAACATGCTTTCTCTAAGTGCATCAAAGATTGATAAAGTTGAACCTTTCTATGTCTCCCTTCTTGTTGGAGAATATGTACTAAATAGTTGTATAATAGATCTAAGTTACTTAGACAACATGATGCCTTTGAAGGTCTACAAGGCTCTCAAACTTACCATGAATCCACCTAGTTTCTCTTGTTACTCTTTGGAATAAAAAAATGTCTCACTTGTAGGGAAGGTCAAAGATGCACAGTTCCTCTGGCCAAATTTCCGAGACAAGAAAGTTTCATTGATAATTTTGGTAGTAGACGTCCCGGCCTCGTTTGGAATGTTGGTGAATAGAAATTTCTACCGAGAATTGAAAGGTAAAATTTAGATGAATTGGTCTTCGCAACCATACCGGTGAAGGGAGATATGGATAAATTTTTTCCGAGAAGAAGATGAGGTATACATTATGAAAGTCAGAACACGGAAGCTAACATCTTGTATCAAGATAGCAGGAAGATGAATCACTTAGTGGAAACTGAGGAGGAAGAGGATATTCCCATCTTGATAGGTCTAGAATTTCCTTCCCAGAGAGATTTGGACTTTGAAGAATCATTGAGGAGATTCGAGTTAGAAGAGGGCAGCTCGAATTGCCGGATGATGCAAACCATGAAGAAGAGGAAATGGCGCTTGATGATTTTCAAGAAGAAAAATCAGCTTATATGCTTATCCAAGATGAGGAGTTATTCTCATTCCCATTTGGGGATGAAGATGACCTCAGTCAGGCCATCTATGGAGAGAAAAAATCATCTTGTGATGATCCCATGAAAGGCTTGAAAGAAATATTCATATAAGGACTACTAAGAGCCACAAAAGAAATAGAAGACCCTAAGATCAGTCTTGAACTTTTAATGCAAGCCATGAATCTGGAAGACAAACGTGAAGCTGACTTGGAAACCTCAACTAGTGTGAAGATGGGCTATGTTGAAATAAATCTAGATGAGAAATATGATGTCCCTCTCGAGCCAATGGTTGGTGGATGCAATAACAAAATGGAGATATTTTCTTTCCCATTTGAAGAGGAAGAATATTTCCATGATGAAAAAACTAAAGCAAGAAGTTTCAAGGCCTTTGAAGATGAAGATATTTTTATGAAGGATTGGTAGAGCACAACAATTCCCAAGATGATGAGGTAACTCCTCTAGATAGTTGCCTCAAGCTGCATTCTTCAAAGGCATATAAAGATGAGCTACAGGAAACGATGAAGCATAACTCTGTGCAAGAAATCTTGGATGCAGTAGAAGTTGTGGAAGACCCGAGCTTATTCTTGATCTCTTCACTCGTGTCATGGATATACAAGACAAGTATGATTTTTCCTTCGATCCTCCCATCAATACTCAAATGCCTCACAGTGGAGTAGAGATAAAGGATGAATCAAATGTTTCTCATGGAGAAGATGTCAATGAGCATAGACCGGGAAAGAAAGTAACTCAGAATATAAAAGGAATTGGAACAAAAATCAGCTCTGGGGTAGTGATAGCACACTCGATGGAGAATCAACTATATGGATAAACATGGAAGGAAACTGGCACTATGAAACTGATTTCAAAGAACATGAAGGTAGTGGAATTTCCAAGCAAGGACCTAAGCATCAAGAAGCTCACATGGAATCACTCCTACCAAGTACATAGATAATTGTGAAAGCACCTAGCTTTCATAAGTAGCTGAGGAGGGGAGGCTACTTTCTGGAACCCGTCAATGGCTTCACAGAACATCATCATTTGGTGTTTCCTCTTCAAGGGTAACTTTTGAGAAATGAAAAGTGCTTCAGTGAAAGTGGGTTTTCCCCACCTTATACCATAGGTGATTTTTAGGTGTGTTTCCCTTTTTGTTGTATGTGTTTCCCTTCCTTTTGTGTTTCATTTTTTCCTTTCCGCCCTTTTCTTGTGCGTGTGTTTTTTCTTCTTCTCTCTCTCTCTTGTTGTAAGTTATACATGACTCTACAGGGCCCAATGGATAAGGCACTAGTCAATATGTTGTGAGTTGAGATTATAGATTCCTATGTCATGTCTTCATTACACTCAGTCCATATCATGTCCCCAAGATAGATCTAGTTGTTGTCATGCAAATGTACAATAGGGAAATTGAAAATTTCCAAGCACAACAACTATACCCCTATGCCAAAATTTTCATGTTTTATCATTCCCAAGCACCCCAAGTCAAATCCATCAGTCTGGTCACCCCTATTTGATGTCAAATTTTTCCCCTAGGTGATTTAGGAAATTCTATTCATTCCCCTAGGTGATTTTAGGGATATTTTAAAAGATGCTATCTACAAGCAGTTGTAAGAAGGGCTATCACTAGCCTTCCTAGGACTGGATCAACCCCTGGAGTAGAAGAAGAAGGCCAAATTCAACATGGAGGTGAATTGAAGACCTTATAACATCATGGAAATTATTTTGGAAGGTTTTGGGAAGTTTTGAAAGACTTGGGGTAGTGTGAGTGAAAACGGGATGCATAAGCCTCGATAGTTCACGGCCTAAAACAATTGTTGGGCTTGAACAAGATTTTGGGAAATGTGGATGGAGTTAGAAATAAAAAAACATAGATGAAAATATAATTCCAATACCTACATGTTTTTAAAATAAAAATTTCACAACACCTTGGCGAATACGATTGGTAGGCGTTTTATCATGTATAAGTAGAGTCTCAAATTAAAAAATCATATTTTTTAGGGATCATATGGATACTTCAAGACATTATACCCATGCCATTAGATCCATCATTCCATTTCCAGTAAGGATCATATAAAATTTTACCAATAAATTCCACCGGGAACTCAAGTTATCATCGTTCCAAGTTACCCACTCAAATACGAGTTCAAGACTTGGTCGGGTTTTGGGAGGACACATGTCGATACTCAAGATCCCTGGCAAGATTTTATGTCCCCAAAGTCCCTAAGGTTAGGTACACCAACCATGGAAAAATTTTCCCATCCCCCTTGTTATCTCTTAGACCATCATGTGACCTCAAGACTTGACAATTCAGCCCCGGGTGCATTTTGGAGCATCCATTCCCTATCGTCGGATCAAGCGCCACATGTCAGCTCTAGGACCACCATGGAAACTGATTTCCCTTATTTCCCTGAGGTGAGGGACATAATACCTTGAAAAATTCTCCCAGCCCCCTATGGGGAGCCTTTTGGACATCCATGTGACCGACTTTCAACCCCTAGGTGCATTTTTGGAGCATTCATTCCCTGTCATTGGATCAAGCGCCACGTGTCAGCCCCAGGACCACCATGGAAACTGATGTCCCTTATTTCCCTAAGGTGAGGGACATCATACATGTAAAAATTCTCCTATCTCCCTATGGGGAGTCTTTTGGACACCCACATGACTTACTTTCATCCCCTAGGTGCATTTTTCAAGCAAATCCCTGTTAGATCGAGGAAACATGGCATCACCTTGACCACTGTGGAAAATCTCCACACCATGAATTCATAGTAATATACATCCTCGAGAAAAAAATGGAGTGAAATGATGAAGAACGAAGAAAATGGATATTAATCCACCCGATCAAAAACTCATCATATCTTGTAAAGTACAAGTTGGATCGAGATGTCATCTTTTGCAAAAATTTACATTTTGAAAGAAAATCAAGATGCAACAAAAAAGAGGTCGAATGGTTCATGGAATAATTTTCTCCAACAAAATCCTCACTTCATGCACTAACTCACATTCATCATATTTCCCATCACTCCGGCAATGGAAACAACTAAAAACTTGCACATGGGCTCCAAATAAAAAACCTATTGCAATGGAGTTGTTTTCATCTCAAATGGAGACAAAAACCAAACCTGAAAATTTTAAGATCCATTATTGGCTGTCACGGTAGCTCCATGCCCAAAGCTACTGCCAGGTCAAATTTTCAAAAATTATTTCCAATCACTCTAGTTGGAAAAACTATGTGAAATCCGGAGGGTGTGATCATAACAACAAGATGAGTCCAAAAAAGTATGTTCCATTACAAATCAAGCACTAGAAACAAAATTTCTAAAAATAGTAAGTTTTCCTATATAGACTTGCTATGTTTGGAAAGTCATCATCAAAAGAAGCTAAGACAAATGCAACGGGCATTGAAGATCATGAGAAAGCCAGAATGAGTGTTCAGAGAAAAAATACTGAAAATGACCACTTACTAAAAATAGCAGGTCCCTTATATGGGTGCTCGCTAAAAATATCTAGTCACCCCAAAGAAGTGGATGAGGCAAGGGTAGGGTGCATAGTATCGAAAGTGGGAGTTCATCGCATCATGATGGTCGAGAAGAGCTAAAAATCACCTCACACTAAAAATAGTATATCATACGCAAGCTGGCAGTTGCAATCATCGGTGGAACAATTAACTAAACTTGGCAAGCATTCACGAGCTGATTTAAAGGAGATTCACAGTGTGCAAGGGACTCAAATATTCAAATTTTCATTGTATTTGGAGCTTTCCATCAACGAGGATCAATGGACTTCATCGGAAACAACATCTCCTCCTCTTCTTCTCTCTCTCTTTCTCTCTCCTCTTCCCCCCAACTTTCTCTCACTTTCCAATATTATAATTTCACATTCGGATTGTACTTTTCATATGTCCTAATGTTACTTATGTAATAAGTCACCTTTATGTTATAAAAAGGGACTTAAAATTTTCCTAGGAAGTTGAAAAGTTTTAAGTTATGCGAGGACATATGAAAAGACATTGGGGGATAGATAAAGAGTCATATTCTACTCTATAAATTGTAATGTCATTCCCATTTCAAAGGGTTGGTGATTGATCTTGTAAACTCAAGAGTTCATTTTACCTAGAGAAAAAAATAGAGATAGCCATGTTTCTTCTACTTTCCCCCCTTCTCAATTTCATCTATTTATCCACTATGTACAACTTTTGTTTAAGAAATTAATACAAAAAGGAGTTTCTAGCTTTCTTTGACTAAGAGATTTCTTGATACTTTGTGTTCATCAAATTTCATTTGGTCTTAATGATGCTTACAAATTTATTTCTTCTCATAAATGAATGTGATGATACTTCTGACTAGTGTGTGTTGGAATCTGATTTCCTACCTACAACATTAGCTATCCTACCTCAATTCTCACTTCCTTTCCCACTTTCGAGAAAAAGTCTTCCTAACAATAGATTGCTAGGTTTTCCACATGGTCGGTGGAGTGCCCCATTGGATCCTGGTTGAAAGGCCACCACATAAATCCACATTTTCTCATGCATGCACATACGACATGATGACTAGATAAGTAGATGGACTTAGATTCCTAGAGCATTGGAAATAAATCCACAATTTTGTCCACTAGAAAAATTTTCTTGCCAATAGATAGGAAAAATTATACAGGTCTCGATGATTTTGGTTAGCTCTTTTCTCATTAGTGGCTCAATTTTGGGATTAATTGGCTTGGCCTCTATTTCTAATGAAATCGCTTAGCATTAGGATCCATTTCAATGGTATATTGTGCTATACCTAGATAAAAACCACGTAGGTATTTATAGGTCCATGAAAAATGTCGTGATAATATTCACAAAGTGTGATGAAATATTCTCTCTTCGAAAGAACACACTTTGTCAATCTTCAAAAGATTTTCATTTTGTACATCAACTTCCTAAAAAATATTATTCTTTGACCACCATGTTAGAGATTTGTCTTTTGACTTGATCATCCGAGTTAAAGACGGATTCCATAGTACTAATCCTTTTGGTAGATTATTTCTTTTCAATTGTATGATTTGATCACCATATGATTCTTGCAACTTATCTTTATTTTTCATAGAAAACTCCACCTCTTCTTGTAGGAAAAGAATAATTTGTTTGTCACTATCAAACACTTGCTAGCTACTCACATTATCAGGGACTACAGGTCGAACCACCATTTTGAAAAATTGTTTCCCTTCTTTCATGATATCAACAAGTATGTCGTATTGTGAGCCAATCATATCAAGCCTATCAACATCTTGATTTTGATTTCTAGGAACCACGTGGATCCCAAAAGCTTTGAAATCTTCAATCAAATCCCAAAATCAGTTCTTGTATGATCTTAAAAGATCATTTTTGGATGCACTATGTGCCATCACTTGATGAACAACTAATTCACTGTCTCCAAAATAGGTAGGGATTTAATACCCCTCTTTTGAGTAAGTTGAATTCCTTTCACAAGGGCCTTCTATTCAAGAAATTGTTAGTGCAACTGAAATGTAACCAAAAATATGAAAAGTACTTATCTCCTCCCGTATGAATTAGCATAACACTAGCATCAAACCCATTCTTACTCCTTGAACTATCAAAGAACAATTACCACAGTCCTTTAAAATTTCTTGTTTTTTTTTTGACCGGTTGCGGTATGATTATACCTTCTTCATGAATGCACTATGTATCTAATCTCATCTCTTCCAACAAGAAGAAACAAAATTCTTCCTCTACCAACACATCAACATACGGATCATACTAATGATCACAACTTACTTCATCCATCACATTATCAAGGAATTCTTCAATAAGAGTGGTCATCTCATTATCAACATGTTCTTCTTCCGGATCGTCGATGGTATAATTCCCATTTATAGGACTAGTAGTGCGGGGTTCCACATGATTATGGCAGATTTGTTCGCCCTTATAATTACTTTGGTTCCCTATCGAGTCTTGATAATCATATGTGACCAATCAGCCGATAGATAACCACCCATCTTGGTAGTTAAATCTCGTGATAGGAAAATGGCAAAGAGAGGAGGGAGATCAATGATCGATATTTGTTGGGTGACCGAAAAAATCGGGCATGCATGAATGGTAAGTTGAAGTTATTTGATAACTCCAATAGTTTTAATAGGTGTAGATTTTATTCGGATAACTCTCCTAGTTATTTGGGTAACTTGTATACACATTTTGAATCTAAGTTCCTCATTGAAGGTTGCGCGCACAAAATTTCAATTAGAGAACTCCTTGTATGTAGTTTCCCCTTAGTGCCCCTTCTTTTCCTCAAGTACCCTTGTGCACTTTCTATTCTCTCCTTCCATTTTCATTTTCCTCTTTGTTCCACCCTTCCCTTGCGCCCACCTTTCGCACTTTCACATTCTTCCCGAGGAACTTCTTTTCCTTGCACACGTATCAAAATTTCTTGAATCAGCTAAGTCTATGTCCCTCTTGCATGTTGTGCCCATTACCCTGTAATGGTTGTGCATTGACCATGTTTGATCTGCTCACTAGTTTGCCTCATTTCCTTGCATTCCCCCTTTCGTACCTTCCTTGTGTCTTATTCCCACAACTCATTCTTCTATGCGCATCCCTACATGCCCTCCTTTACGCCCTTTTGTGCAAGAATATTTTGTGATGCTTGAGTGTTCCGCATGCAACTAGTCAAAGTGCACAAATAGGGAATCAAATCCTTGCAACAAATAAATGAATAACATGTGTCATAAATGAAAAATATTTTCCCAATTGGCAATCATTTCAGCCACTCTTCACACACCGAGTGTTTTGCATATGCACAGATGACCCGACATCTTCTCGACAACCATATCTTCTACTATAGATCTCAAATCAACATGTGCTTGGACTTTTCAGAAATATGATGACATTATTTATAGTGATAGAAATTCAAATTCAAATTTTTGGTGGATCTGGTAGGTGAGAAATGGAAAATGTCTCTCTGAGAATTGATGAGCATTTCTGATTGCTCCAACCACCTGATTTGATATGATCCACCCTCCTTCCTTATTTAACATGCAAAACAGGCTTGGGGAAGTATATTTCATAGATCTCTAAGTGGATTTAAAATAATTGAATGCTTCTTGTTGGTGGTTACATTTAAAATTTGAGTTTTCCCTCCTTCTCTTCTCTTTCTACAGATTCATCTATAAATGTAAGAGCTAGGATCATTTTTTATGTTGGACACTCTAGATCCTTATGAATTTTCTACTAAGGACTTCATATTTTTGTATTTTGAGTTACAGACCTCTAGATCTAGCTCTCACATGTGGATATCGGCCTCCTTCATCATTGTAACAACACTATGTATTTCTAGAAGTAATAGAAACATCATTTTGTGACTATTCTCTGTCCTAACGTGTTTTCATTCCTTCTTCTTACATTTTATTTTGTGTTGTGTGCTGGTTGTGCCATTTCACATCCCTTTGAGTTCATTATTTAGGTGTGTTCCATGAGAACAATAAGGTAAAAACGTGTTTAGTTTTGTTACTCGTTCCTATCTTGGTTTTGAGCTTTTCCTTTCATTCCCGCTCGAAAAAAATAGTGTTCATCCCTCTTTTCTTGGTGCTATCACCTTTTAGTGTAGTTTCCTTTCATGTTATCCTTCTATCCCTAGTCTCTTGGCATTGTTAGCTTAGTTTACCCTTCTAGATATAGTAGCAGTAGTAACAGTAATAGATAGAGGAACCAGCCTTCTCCAGAGATCCGTCCCAAGTGCACAAGGTCCCACAACTTAGGGATGGTTCCATTGTGGTCTCAAACACCTCAGCCCTTCTAAGATCTAAGATGTGGGTGTACATTTGAGCAACCAACAGTTTATGGCATGCCTAGTGGGAGAAGCATTGAAAGCTTAAATTTCATATCTCTAAGTTATGGTGTGTGGACTTAGTGTTTCAGCCTTTGGAGGCTCATTTCAACACATCTAGTGACTTCCAACATTTTCAAATCTTTGTTTAAGGAGTCCTAAGTGCATTTCATGAGAAGAGTGCACACACGAAAAAGTGTAGTAGTTGAAGATTATTTTGATTATCTTCAACTATCTCAAAGGAGAATTCATTCCAAAAAATCCACGTGTGCATCTCCATCTCCTGCGCGCCATGCTCATCCAACTCCTCAAAAAAGACAACATGTGCACCCTGTAATGGAGCATCAGCCACCTCCTCCACTTAGGAACTTTGTAAACTTTTTGGGAGGAAGTCCCTTACTACTAGCTATGTAACTTGATATGAAAAATGGTGCACTTAAGAGTATTCCATACTTTATTGGTGAGAATTAAGTCACCCCTTAGGAGCATATCAAGGATGTAACAAATTTTTGTTCACTCTATCTAATCACACATGATGATGTAATAGTTAGGCTACTTATAGCCTCTTTCAAAGGTAAATCACTTCAATGGTATTGAGGCCTAAGACTTGAATCTATCACCACCTGGGATGAGCTAGGAATAACTCTTTGCAATTACTTTTAAGATAAGCTAGATCACCTATCACTAGTGGAACAACTGAAAATAACAAGGAGGGCACCCAACAACTAGATGACTGATTTCAACATCATATTTCAAAAGACTTGGGACATAATCCCTCTTGTGGTAACACCTACAACCGATCATGCTTTTATGTATTATCTTAAGGCACTTAGCATTGATATCTCAAAGTAATGATACAATCCATGGGAGGTAGGAATTTACTAGCTACTTATAGTATTGCAGTAAGGGAAGAAAATAGTCTTACTTAAGTAGGAAAGATAACTCATAAACTACCTATGCCCTTGTTCCTTGAAACATCACAAGCACCTTGACCTTTTGTAGCCCCTTTTCCTATTCCGAGAAAAGTGCACAATTGGTTGCCTCAACATCATACTCTCTAGTGCAGCAGACGGAAGATGAATATTTAAAAGCTCTAATTAGAAATTTATCAAACAAGGTCATATCATTGGAAAAGAAACATGCGCAAGCCTATAGAGGCAACTCTAATCAGGCACATGACCAAAGAAATCAACCTTGGCATAATCCATATGGAAATCAAATATACATTCCTAACCAACAAAATTATAATGGAATCCTAATACACATCTACCCTTGTAAGTTGTTCCTCTCACACCTTCTCTCCTAAAGCACCCGGTCAAGTAAGTCATGCACTTGTTCCAATTCAGAAAAATTTGGTACAAGAGTTGGAATGGTGCTTCCCTTGTAGTTTTTCTCATAGTCAATATCACTATGAAAATGTTGTGCACACCCAATCCTTCATGATCCAGAATGCTTCAGTTTGTGAGCCTTTAACAAGTTCCCTTGAAGCAGAAAACCAAGAGTTCCCAGAAGCTCCTCCAGAGAAAAAATTGATTTTCTTTGGCATTGAGGACTTCTGTGTAATCAACTAAGTTGCAGAAGATGCAAACAGACCCCTCACCCAAGTTATGGACAACACAAGATATAAGAAGATAATATTAGGCTCAGACGTGTAGGTCCCACTCCCGGTAGAGTGCAACGAGATCCTTATAAGAAGATAGATGCATCCAAGGCATCTAGTGGTAGGAGTTATCTATTCCCTATGTAAGAGGCCCCACACAAAGCTCCTTTTGAAGAAACGTGTGCCCCTCCTTTGGTAGGTCAAGCCTCTACTTTAGCTAAATTCTAGACTTCCATGCCTAAACAGTTAAGAAAGGATGTTATTCCCCAAATGCATAAGATAAGGGGCTTCCATTTAGAATTTTGGATAAGATGAAGAGAACAAACATAAATTTCATAATGTGGGATGCCCTGACCTTACCATCTCAGTGGGATTTTTTTCATGAAGCTCTTGCACAACTCCTACATGTTGACCTAGTTGTGTTTAAGTCACACGCTTTTATCAATTTTTGCTAATAAGAGGAGAAACAAGTAAGTAAAGTTGTTAAAACCCCACCCTTCTACATGTCCTTGATCATAGGAAAGCACCTAGTGCATAATTGCATGATTGACTCAGGTGCTAGTACTTTTGTTATGCCTAAGAAAATTGTTGATGTCTTAGGTCTAAAATATAGCCCTTTGTCTAAAGGAGTCCTACAACTTGATGGCTCAACTATCACCACCTTAGGAGTCATCAAGGATCTTGAGTTAACCCTCCATGCATGTCCAATCCTAACAATAACTCAAGATGTGTCTATCATTGACCTACCTCCTTTTTTTTTCCCCATGTTTGTCAAGGGAATTTACTTCTAAAGTGGGTGGTTACTTGTCTTTTATTGGTCGATATGTTACTCAAGACAAGGTATGATACCTGATTTACCATACAAGTTGAGCCTATATTGTCCTACCATGTATAGTCATATGTCCCATCCCCTCTCCAAGCCAAGCTGTTTAACCTAAGAATAACAAGATTCGGTTCCTAAATAATGAGTCTCTTCCACCCTCTATTCCACGACCTAGTACTTGATGAATGGGTGAAGAGACACCATAAATTTGATCCATATGTTGAAGAACTAGAATATTATGAAACTAGGCTTGGTACTTACTGCATTGTTGAAGAAGAAGCTATGCTTCCACATGTGCTAAAGGAAGACAAAGTTGAGTTGGAGTGTGGAAGATGTACTTTGATGGATCCAGAAGTAGAAATGGTGCGGGAGTAGGAGTGGTTCTCATTTCCCCTAAGGATGAGAAATTATTCTTAGCACACATGATGGCGTTCACATGTTCTAATAATGTTGAAGAGTATGAAGTGTTGGTCCATGGTTTTCTTATTTCGAGAAGAAGAAAATTAAAGCATTGTAGATCTTTAAGGACACATAATTGGTTATCCACCAGGTTATCAACAAATTCTAGACAAAGAATAATCATCTCAAATCTTATAAGCATAGAGTTTAGGACCTCCTTGATAGCTTTAATGGTATAAATCTGTAGGTGGTGTTGTGCAAAATGAATAAGTAAGTTGACCAAATGGTCTCACTTCATTCATAGTTCTCTCCTACTAAGGAATTTGTCAAAGGAAACACTCAGGCCATTAAGATGGTGATCATACCATCCATTCCAGATAATAACACTAGTTTGCAAGTGTTTGACAGTGACGTGTAGATCATCCAGTTTATCCAGAATGAAGTTGAGTTCTCATCAAGCATGTAAGTTGACTTGCATGACAGCTATGGTGACCAAGTGATACAGATTGAAGACAAATAAGTTTCCTAAAGGGTTGGTCACCTTAGATAAAATGTTTATCCCTAATGATGAGTTCAAGGGTGAAGAAATGTACATACATGCCATACAAAAATACTTCTCCTAATAACCATTACACATGGAAAGGATTTTCTTCTTAGTAAATCTTGTACACATGAAGAGAAGCATGCCTTCATCTCTCTTTATCAAAAATACAGTGATATCTTCTCATAGGAGTATGAAGACCTCAAATGTTTTTATCCAAGTGTTTCTCAACACTCCATTCACCTTGATCTTGGTAGCATGACCATCGAGATAGAAGCAATGTCTAGTCAATCAAAAGATAGTGCCCCTCATGAGAAAGGAATTATCCAAACTCATTGAGGAGAAAATTATTTTTCCTATCAAATACTCTACCAATGTCACAAATCTAGTTCCAGTGTGCAAAATGAATGGTGAAATCAAACTTTGTTTGGATTTCAGAAATTTGAATAAGGCATCTCTAAAGGACCATTATACTTTACCTTCAATGGAGCATATTTTGTAGACTATGCCTGACGCGTAGAGATTATCCATGCTAGATGGGTATTCAGGTTTCAATCAAATCCCAATCAAGGAAGAGGATCAATTCAAAACAACATTTACAACCAAGTGGGGAACATATGCATATCAAAAATGCCCTTTGGTCTGTCAAATGTGGGTGCCACATTTCAAAGCACACCATGGATATTTCCTTCAAAGGATACATCAATGAATTCATCTTAGTTTACCTTGATGATATAATTGTCTTGTCAAAGCAAAGCACAGATCATATGGCACACTTGGAAAAATTCTTTAAGAGATGTAGAAATTTTGGAGTGTCTCTTAACCCTAAGAATTGAAATTTTTGGTGGCGTAGGAAATCTCTTAGGCCATGTGGTTTCAAAGGATGACATCACAATTTATCTTGAGCACATCTCAACCATCTTGGATTTTCCCTGCCGACATAGAAAAAGTCCCTATTGTCCTTCCTTGGTAAGATCAATTTTGTTAGGTGTTTTATCCCTACCTTTGAATGATGGTTTGGTCCATCACCCCGATGTTTAAAAAGGACATAACCTTCAGATGGACAACAAAAATAAGAGAAATATTCAACAAGATAGAGAAAAAATTACTTGTGTGCCAACACTCATCAATCGGATTACTCAAATTATTTCATCCTTTATGCTTATGGCACGATGCGAGTGTTGTTATTATAATTACATAAGAAAATGAACAAATGACGGAACAACTAGTGGCCTTCTTCAGCTAGATGCTAAAGGAGTGTGAATTAAAGTACTGATCACAAGAAGAATCGGTCTTTTCCATCACACGCATGTTCAAGAAATTAAAAATATGCTCACCACTAATCATATAAAGGTGTTAGTATCCCACTCTTCGTGAGATACTTCATCATGGGAGAAGAAATCGGTGAGAAAATAGCATGATGGGTGACAAAATTTATGGAATATGATGTGAATATCAAGACCAAAAACTTGGTAAGAGGTAGTGCACTCTGTGAGGCAGATTACTAAGGATGCGCATAGTAAACCTAAGGCTTCATTATTTCTGGATGAAAACCTCCCGCACGTAGAACTTGAGTAGAATACGATGTTGGCATGCATGACTTGATGGACATGATCACATTTCTTTCCAAGAGTGCATACCATCCTTTTTCTAAAAATAAAAGATAATACATCCGAGGTTACAATCTACCCCTTATGTCTTCATCGATGGACTTCTCTCAAGAAAAATCTTGATGGAATGTTGTTAAGGTGTATCAATCGTGTGTGGACTAAAAAAGTGTTAGCAGAATTTCATGATGGATTCTCTGGTGGACACTAATCTATCAAAACTACAACAATTAAGATCATAATGGCATGTATCTTTTAGCCTACCATGTTTACGAGATGCACACAGGTGGGTCAAAAATGCAAGGAATGTACTTTCTTTGTAGGAAAGAAAAGATTGGTAGTTCTTCCCCTTCAACCAATCCAAGTGGATCAGTCTTTTATGCAATGGGGACTTGACTTCATATGTATGATCAATCTTCCTTCAAGAGCTACACATAAATGGGTATTGATAGCTACATATTACTTCACCAAATGGATAGAATCTCTTGCACTCCAGAATCAACTGAGTCAGATATCCTTGAATTTATCGAAGGTATAGTCATAAGGTTTGGCATTCCTCAAACCATTATCTCTAATAATTCCAAAGCCTTGGTACCAAAATCACCAATTGGGATCTAAATATTAACATCTACCTAAAGAATTCTTCTAAATATTACCCTCAAGGCAACGGTTTGGTAGAATCAACAAACAACAACCTGATCATAATCATGAAGCACACAATGAACATCAACCAAATAAATTGGCATACAAAGGTCTCGTGCATGCTCTAGGTAGATAAAATCATAGTCTAAAAGGAAATAGGAACCTTTCTTTACAATATTTTCTAGGGTAAGGATACTACCCTTCCTTTGATGCTAGATTTAAACTCATTCGCACTTGCTTGCAGATGGAATTTGAAGGCATAGACCAGAGATAAATTAGAATGGCAGAGATGGTTAATCTTGAAGAATCAAGGAAGCGTGCCATGATCAGGCTAGAATAGAAACAACAAGCAATAAATAAATGGTTTGATAGAAAGGATAGGCCTCAATATTTCAATGTTTGGGACTTGGTTTTAAAATGGGATATTGACATAACCAAACTAGGGTGTCATTCAAATTTTGATGCACTTTGGAGTGGCACATACATCATCGGTTCCTACAAAGAGGATAGCTCTTTCGAGTTAACTCATACCGATGGAGGTGTGCTAAAAATCCTAGTAAATGGGATATATCTCAAACCATTTCATTGAGTTTGTTGCATCTTTTTATATATTAGAGTAGTTGCAATTCCTCCAAGTGTGTTGTGTGGACATTGTTTATTTGTATATAGTTATTTCTTCTTACGTGCTTCTTATGCACACTCTTCTGTTGCTTCCAAAATGCAAAGCTTCTCTCAACATTTGAAATATTCAGAATAGAGTCAAGAAATGATCTTCAAGTGACTACAAGGGCAGTTTCATGATTTCATAAGCAGATTCCATGCCCAATGGATGCTCCAGGCTACTAATCTTCTTCATCTAGTAGGAAAATGGCCCCGAAAGTGACCAAAACTATTATCCAAATAACTCTCCTAGTTATTTGGGTAACTTGTATACACATTCTGGATCTCAGTTCCTCATTGAAGGCTATGCGCACTCAATTTAAATTGGCACAACTCCTTGTTTGTAATTTTCCCTTGGCACCCCTTATTTTTCTCAAGCACCCTTGCATGTTTTTTGTTCTCTCCTTCCATTTTCCTTTTCCTCTTTGTTCCACCCTTCCCTTTCTCTCACCTTTTGTACTTTCACCTTATTCCCGAGAAACTTCTTCACCCTACACATATATCACACTTGCTTCAATCAACTACGTCCTTTTCCCTCTCGCATGTCATGCCCATCACCTTGTAATGGTTTTTCCTTGATCATGTGTTCTCTACTCACCAGTTTACCTCATTTCCCCACATGTGCCTTTTTGTGCCTTCCTTCTATCTCGATTCCCACACGTAATTCTTGTGCATGTATCTGGCATGCCCTCCTTTGCGCCCTTCTATGTCAGGAATCTTCCATCATGTTTGGGTGTGCCACACGTAGCCATTCAAAGCATGCCAACAGGACACGAAATCCTTGTATTAAATTAATGATTAACACATGGAAAAAATGACAAATATTTGCAAAGTTGGTCATCATTTCAGCCAATCTGTGCCCTCTACATGTTTTGCATGTCTCTACGACACGACATTTTCTCGAAAGCCGTATCTTCCGCCACACGAGTGAAAATTAGCATGTGCCTAGACTTATCAAAAATCTACTGACATCAACTATAGTGCTAGAAATTCAAATTCAAATTTTTGGTAGATTTGGTAGGTGAGAAATGGAAAATTTCTCTTTGAGCATTGATGAGTAGATTTTATTGCTCCAACCACCTTATTTGATATGATCCACCCTCCTTCATCAACATGCCAAACAGGCTTAGGGAAGCTTATTTCACAGATCTCTAGGTGGATTTATAGGCATTAAATGCTTCTTCTTGGTGTTTTCATTTCAAATTCAAGTTTTCCCTCCTTCTCTTTTATTTCTACTAAATCATCTATAAATGTAGGAACTAGGCTCATTTGTAATGTTGGACACTCTGGATCCTTACGCATTTTATGTTAAGGACTTCATATTTTTTATATTTTGATTTGCATACCTCTAGATCTGGCTCTCGCATGTGATATCGACCTCCTTCATCATTGTAACATCACTGTGTATTTTTGGAAGTAATAGAAACATCATTTTATGACTATTCTCTGTACTTAACGTGTTTTCATTCCTTTTTATTTCCTTTTCTTTTACGTTGTGTGTTGGTTGTGCCATTTCACGTCCCTTGTTGTTCCTTATTTAGTTTTGTTCCACGAGAATGATAAGGTAAAAATGTTTTTAGCTATGCTACTCATACCTAGCCTCCTTTCATGCATTTCCTTACATTCCCACTCGAACAAATAGTGTTCATTCCTATTTTTTTGCTATTTCCTTTTAGTGTAGTTTCCTTTCATGATATCCTTCTTTCCTTAGTCCCTTGGCATTGTTATCTTTATTTCCCTTCTAGAACTAGTAGCAGTAGTAGTAGAAATAGATAGAGGAACCGGCCTTCTCCAGGAGATCCGTCCCAAGTGCGCAAGGTTCCACAACTTGGGGATGCTTCCATTGTGGTCATGAAACACCTCTATCCTTCCAAGATCTCGATACGCGGGTGCACATTTGAGAAACCAACAATACCATCACATTTTGAACAACTCCTATTGCAATTAACACATATTGTATGCCTAGTACATCGTAATTTGTTTGGGCATGAATGAGCTACTAGCACTTAATCAATCATGTAATTATGTACCAAATGATCTCCCATGATCGGAAAATATAGAATGGTGGCATTTTTTTCACCTTAGGAATAATTTTCCGTTCTGGTTGACACAAAATTTTAGCATTTTTTGTTCCACAACCTCATGATCCGTTAGTTGTACTAAAATTATTTAGATCCTCTCGCAACAAGTTTCTTTGAGAAGTGATTAAGAGTGTATCCCACATAGTAACACTCGGGTTGGTTTTCTTCATTTGTTTTATAATACTAAAAGGAATTGCTCCTATTTTTTGATACTTCAGTGGGCATTGGGATCCTCTTTTGGAAAATTCTTGTTGGGTACCATGATGCCTGAAGAATCTTCTTTCATTGCAACTTGGCTAGCATGTGTTTATGGTGGTTTCTTTCCCACATCTTTATCAAACTGCCACTTTTGGTTGAGGTGTGAAGTGGATGCTTGATCAGATTTGGAAGGTTGAGATTCTATTGCTCTCTTTTTGGAATGAGTTTTTTCTACCACTGATGAGGAATCTATATTCAAACCGTAAAAATATTCTTCTTGCCAATTTAGTAAATTGGTTTCTTCATGTGCCTACAGTTGATTTGTTATTTCCTATGTAGATGAATTTTCTATTAGCTCTCAAGGGGTGGATACACTTTGAACCATAAGGACATGACTAAGAACTCCATTGGGGAAAATATTTTTATTATGTGGTTGAGAACAAATATAACACCATTCGTAGTCTTGAACTAGATTATTCTAGACAGCTACTATAGCTCTATATGAGCTAAAAGAAAAGGGTTCCAAAATTTCAAAGGCCTGACATTTGCAGCTTGACTTACAGTTTGATTTTGAGACTGATTGTTCCCTTGAAAAGGAGGATGGTTAGCCTGACATCTTTGCTGGTTTTATGGCTGGAATGGATGGTTGTATTGAAATTATTTCCTCTTTAGTGCAACAAGCTCATTACCAAAAGTTTTCAACAATGACTTGACTTAAAATAAGTCATTGGAAGAGGAGGGGGAAGACTAAGCTAGTTGTTTCGAGGTTGCTTGAATAGGAGAAATGGTAGGGTGATTGTTCATAAGATCTAGAGACAATGGCATTGGTGGTCATGGATCTATCTTTCCAACATGGATTAAGTAATTCTCCACTTTTATGGAAACTTTGTAAGCATCAAGTAGTGTATTCCCTCCCATGGACTGGATCATAACTGCTACATCATTATTCAAGGCTCATAAATAGTACAAGAATGCATTATTTGGAGAAGGTTTTATGAGTCTCGAATCCTATTCCAGGTCTTATGGAATCAAAATTTGAAATCACTCATGTATTCTTGGGGATCTCTCTTTATGGTAGTGAGTTGTTCCAAAAGTGATAGGTGATCACTCTTGTCTTCAAACTGTTTACAAATATTTTCTCCTAACTCATCCCAAGTGGTTATAGTACCAACACTTAACCCTCAAAACCATTGAATTTTTTCCCTTGAAAGAGGTAGCAAGAAGTCTAACCGCAACATTTTCCTCTATGATATTATGTACTACACAAATGTTGGCTACATCAAGAATATGTTCCACTGGAGTAACATGAGTTTCCCCTGTGTAGAAGGGTAAAATTTTGAGTGTTGCAATAGGTATAGGGTCACATTGAGACAATAGAATAGGGCCTTGCTTTGTAGACACCTATAATTATGCCCAAGCAATTTAAATACTTAAATTGCGCTAATTATCCCCTTTCTCGTAAATCAAAGATATATCATCAAAAGAACTCATTTTCCCTCATATCATCATTAATTAACTACACCAAGCTAATTAATTAAGTTTCCTATCCAACAAATACCCTAATTAATGACCTTCCGTTTATAAATCACCCCTTCTACCTAGACTAATTAATTATTATTAATTAATTAGTTTTCCTTCCATTTAACTAATAAATCAATATTTAATTGATTTAATCCCCTTTTAATAGCCTAAATCATAATAATATTCCTCTAATTATCTTCTATAAGCTTACATCTACCTATTATTTAATCACCTTTGATTAATTAAAATACCCCCAACTCCCATGACTTGCTAAACATGTATTAAACTCTTCTAAAGTAAGGTTACCTTTAATAAAGCAACCTTATCCATTCCTAATCATGTTTTACCTTTATCCCACATTCATGAGAATGTGTTGAATCCTTTATCCTTTGGGCTATATAAAGAGCCCTCCACCTACCTTTTTACTTACACCTAAACTCCTTAGAGAGAAAATGCAAAGCATATAGCAAAGAGACTAAGAGCTTGCACCTTGCCCTTTTGAGAGTTCATCATCTTGAAGAGTTAAGCCTCTTTCTTAAAGTGCTTGGGTCATATGGGAGGTGTCAAAAGGGTCTTGTAGCCCAACTTTGATTAGCCCCCATTCCTAGGTTCTTGGAACATTAAGGACAACTATTTTGATAGCCATGGAGCTTACTTAGGTCTATTCATTTATTTGTTGTTAGAGAATAGAGGAGTTTAGATATTTAGCATTGTTAGTTTCAAAGTTTGTATTGATGAATGCTAGCATCTAACCCTTTTTTAATTCTTATCATGATGGTGTTTATGCTTTGTTTTAGCTAAATTGTAGAACTAATTTAGGTGGTAGTTCTTGCTTCATTTGATTTATCATTAAACAAAGTATACATGCACACATTTGGCATGCCGGTGGGACCTACTCGATTGTCCTTTGCACTTAATTTCAAGTTTTTGTAGTAAAGTTTTATTTTTGGTTACTAACCCTCTTTTACACATGTTGATCTAATTTGCTTTTCTTAACTTGTTTTGTTGAGTTTGCATGTGTTGAGTCTACCTTGTAGGTATAAAGGAGGTGAAGTTCTATCAAAATTGGAATTGATGGGAAAATTTCAAGATTTCTCCATGTTTTCATTTTTAGAGCTTACTTTTTCAACATTTTACATGCTAGTTTTGTCAAATTCTTGAAAATTTTCAATTCTTGAGCATGTAGGTTAGTTTCTTATAGTGCTGAGTATTCTATTTACATATTAATGTGGTGGGTTGCTATTAAAATTTAATCTTGGTGAGAAAATTTCAAGATTTCATCATGTTTTCATTTTTAGAGCTTACTTTTTCAACATTTTACATGCTAGTTTTGTCAATTTCTTGAAAATTTTCAATTCTTGAGCATGTAGGTTAGTGTTTGATAGTGCTGAGTCTTCTATTTACATATTAATGTGGTGGGTTGCTGTCAAAATTTAATCTTGGTGAGAAAATTTCAAGATTTCATCATGTTTTCATTTTTAGAGCTTACTTTTTCATCATTCTACATGCTAGTTTTGTCAATTTCTTGAAAATCTTAAATTCTTGAGCATGTATGTTAATGTTTGATAGCGTTGAGTCTTCTATTCATATATTAATGTGATGGGTTGTTGTCAAAATTGAATCTTGGTTAGAAAAAATTTCCCATTTTGCAGATTAAGGGACATTTTTTTGACATTTTTTGAGTGCATGTCAAGTGCATACCCATGAGCATAAGAGCATATGCATAACCCATCTTCCGAAGGCCATAACTTTTGCTCCCGAACTCGAAATGACTCCATTTTTTTGCGTTGGAAAGGTATTGAAGTTAAATATGCAATGAAAACATAAATTCAGGATTTATACTTATAGAAATTACAGGTTTTTCTGTTAGTTTAAAACTGGTCATTTTCTAACATGTCTAATGTTTTGATGAATGTTGTATTTCCATGCTTCCTCAATTTAGACAAAATCATGTGTATGCTCTTCTCTTGCACCTTTTGGTGATCTTGAGAATCAAAAACAACTTTGATCTATATCTTTTTAACATTGGGATTAAACTTAGAAATTTGATTATTCATTTTGCTTAAGGGAATGAACCTTTTACAAAGCATTTTTCAATGGTCCTTTGATTTGAAGTTTTTCATTTCTATATAGTTGGGATAAAGTTTGTGTATGCTCTTCTCTTACACCTTAGGGTGATCTTGAGAATCAAAAGCAACTTTAGTCTTCATTTTATAACATTTGGTAAATTGGAAACTTCATCTTTCACTTTTGGTTTAAGGGAATGAACCTTTTACAAAGAATTTTTCAATAGTCCTTTGATTTGAAGTTTTCCATTTCTATATAGTTGGGATAAAGTTTGTGTATGCTCTTCTCTTGCACCTTAGGGTGATCTTGAGAATCAAAAACAACTTTATTCTTCATTTTATAACATTTGGTAAATTAGAAACTTCATCTTTCACTTTTGGTTTAGGGAAAGAAAATTTATCGAGAATTTTGTATGGTTCATTGATTGAAAAGATTTTCTTTACTTTTTAGTTAGATTATTTGTTGTGTGAGCTCTTCTCTTTCATCCTTGGATGATCTTGAGAATCAAAAGCAACTCTTAATCCTCTTTTAAATAATGTGATTTTCTTGGAGAACTACTAACGCTTGAGTGTAGGACCTAAAAACGCTTGTCAAAGAAAGGACTCAAAACGAAATCAAAACTACTAATACGGTTGTTATACAAGTTTCAAAAGGTGTTCAACCAAACCATACCTAATTAAACAAGATAAAAATAACAACATATTCAAAACACTGTATTGCAGGTTTTGGAAAAGGGTACGCCCTCTCCGCCTGAATTAGAACATAACCCCTTTGGCATAACGCCTTCATTTCTACAACAATGGGGATGGTTCCAGGAACCCCAAAGTAGTCCACACAAGAGGGAACCTTGTGGACGAAACAGAAGTGCTCCACACTACCTACTTGACTAGTGATTCCTTTGTGAGATAGCATTATAGGTTGTCCGTTGTGGCGACCCCAGTGATAGTACACGTAGACACACTAGTTGCCTACTATTCTTGAAGGGGGTAAAGTAAAGCCGAGATACTCCCAAACTAGTCAGTGTGACTTTTTGGGTAAATCGTGCTCGCTTGTGGCAACTTTGTAACACCTAGGGTGAGAGAACCACCTAGGAGAATATACTTTGGCTAGGAGCCCACTTTGACCATTCTAAAATAGTGTTGAGTTGTGAACCATATTTTCATTGAGAAACGTGTGACGCGGTACTTTCGCCTAGTTTTTACTTGCCTTAGGGTGAGGTGAAACTCTGCCGAAGTGAAGCTAGCATTTTTCATCTTTTTTTTGATTTACTTCCTTCACATTCTTTTGACACTTTGTTGATAAAAAGAAGGGTGACTACCTTTGTGTTACCAATCGATTGTTTCTCTCACTTTTATGTCCGTTTATGCCCATCCATGTTTGCGGTTGGGTTAGTTAAACGTCTAAAGTGTGCAGAGGTGTTTTTGTGTCATTAGTAGCCATTGTGATCTTGATACCCATGTCAAGGTCATCATTGTAGTTAGGAATGGTTCATCACCATGGACTTCCTTAGAAGAGTTAGCTTGTTTATATCGTATCACTACAATTTCGATATTTACGTCTTGTTTCTAGTAAAATCGACATAAATACCTATATTATGGTTACGTTCCACACAATTTTAACTATTTCTAGCTACACTTTGAGCTTTTTAGTTTAGTTCTATTATTACCTCGATTTTAAAGAGTGATAGGTGTTACCATTTTTGCATGTTATATCAATAACACCTTGATATCAATACTTCACTTTCTCGCAAAGTGGGTTAGCATATCTTGGTGATATTGTTGTGTCATTCACGAATTGTAATTGGAACTTTTTGAGATATAGGTCTTAATCAAGTTTGAGCTCACTCATCATATATCTTGATTAGGAGATTGCATTGACTTCTTGTTTTTACTTACATTTTGTTCATTTCCTTGAACTTGGCATAAGTGAAAACATCTTGTTGATCATCTTTGCATCACATTTTCATATGGTGTATTTCCTTGTTGATTGGCTTTGTGTTTCACACTTGCATGATTGTTCCTTGTGATTATTCATTTAGAAAAATTATTTTCTAGGACAATCCCTCTCGATCTCATTGATATTACATCATCACGATGTCTATTTTCCTTAGACCTTCTTCAAAAAATCACGCACACATCAATACTTATGAAATGTCTAGTTGGTTGTCCTTATGCTACCCAAATTGACATGTCACTTCCTTCCCTTTGAAGGAGTTCCATAACACTATCTAAATCTTGACATTTGTGCTTAAAACAGTGGCAAAAATGACTGACTATTATGCGGTTCCCCATACTTACAAAAATATGGAACCTAGGTTTAGCAATTCAAAGCAAAATATTCCCATTATAACTAAACCTCGTTTGGTTCTTTGTGCTAGAGATCCCATATGGGTAACTCGTTCCCCACCTTCATCTCATAGTCGGTGGTATGATTTGGACACGTCTGATCCAAATTATTATTCGAGTTCCCCCCACTCTTCTTCTAATTCTAATCCAAACATTTCCTCTTCTTCTAAGGATTCCAATCCAAATATTTCCTCTGACTCTTCTAAGGATTCAGATCCAAACTACTATTCGGATTCATCTAATTTGACTCCTAAGTCATCTAATGTGACTCCTAAGTCATGGTCCTCCCTTTCTTTGTAGGATCCTCTTCATCAATCATCTAAT
Organism: Taxus wallichiana var. yunnanensis; assembly: GCA_018340775.1. NCBI lineage: Eukaryota > Viridiplantae > Streptophyta > Pinopsida > Cupressales > Taxaceae > Taxus > Taxus wallichiana. Next base: position 562,407,483 of record CM031235.1, on the reverse strand, counting down.
GCGACTCTTATGTCGCGGTCCTCCCTTTCTTCGCAGGACCCCTTTTATCAGTCACCCCAACAACGTCTTCTTCCTTTGAAGATACACACGACTCCAAATCCCTCCAATCAGAAGTATAATACAATTCTTGAATCACGGTCCTCTCTTTCTTCACAGGACCCTTGTCATCATTCATCTAATGTGATTCTTGAATCACAGTCCTCCCCTTCTTTACAGGACCTTCTTCATCAATCACCCCCATGGAATATTCCTTCTGTGAAGATTTGTGTGACTCAAATTCCTTTGAGACAAACATCTGAATCGACCCATGCATCACAATCTATAGACTTTGGACTTAATCCTACTATTTTACATATGACATACCATTGTATAGGTAGGTCCACACCACCTTCTTCTACTCCTGAGACATCTAGCTACACATATTCTTCGTCCCCCGCATCATCTTCTTCTATCAATAATCATCAAACATATTCTAAGTCTTCTACACCAAGTGAACCTATTTCTTCCATAAACCCCTAGGGATCGATCAAAAACTCATCTGATTGATCTCTTTCGAATGAAGAAAAAATCAGGGCATTTATAGGGGCATATGAAGATATTCCTTTAGTAGATTACAAAAATGGATTCTCTTTAGAATTTGATGTGTTTGCATATTGTGAGGAAAAGGTTGATTCCTTTGATCAAGAAATGGAGGAAGAGCCTCAAATCATGCAACTTGATCCTCCTCTTATTCTTCCATCTTCACATTCTTCATTATGTGATGAAAATCCTTGGTCTTGCATAGATCCATGGCCTATATTCCCATCACCCAATAATTCTTTGTCTATCATAATTCCTCAATCACAATCTCTTGTGGGGTCAAGTGCAAGTAGCCCTTCATCTTCATTTAGGTGTGGGTCACCTTCTAGTAGCCCTCCCTCTTCTATTTTTGGGTCATTTTTGAGTAGCCCACTATCTTCGATTATTGGGGCATGTCCAACTAGCCCCTTATCTTCTATGTATGGATCACCCCGGGTAGTCCATCATCTTTATTCTTGGACCACATCCTGGTAGTCCATCTTACATCTATGGGTCACGTCCTAGTATCCCTTCTTCTTCTATTCTTGGGCCACATCCTAGTATCCCTTTGACTTCTATTTATGGGTCACATCCTAGTAGCCCTTCTTCTTCTATTCTTGGGCCACATCCTAGTAGCCTTTCACTTTCTATCTGTGGCTCACCTCCTGGTAGCCCATCCTCTTCAATTCTTGGACCGTATTTCTTGTGGGCTCACCTCCTGGTAGCCCATCCTTAATCACAATCTCTTGTGGGGTCAGCGCCAAGTAGCCCTTCATCTTCATTTAGGTGTGGGTCACCTTCTAGTAGCCCTCCCTCTTCTATTTGTGGGTCATTTTCGAGTAGCCCACTATCTTCAATTATTGGGGCATGTCCAACTAACCCCTTATCTTCTATGTATGGATCACCCCCGGGTAGTCCATCATCTTCTATTCTTGGACCACATCTTGGTAGTCCATCATCTTACATCTATGGGTCATGTCCTAGTAGCCCTTCTTCTATTCTTGGGCCACATCCTAGTATCCCTTCGTCTTCTATTTATGGGTCACATCCTAGTAGCCCTTCTTCTTCTATTCTTGGGCCACATCCTAGTATCCTTTCACTTTCTATCCGTGGCTCACCTCCTGGTAGCCCATCCTCTTCAATTCTTGGACCGTATCCTTTTCATCTATCACATATTTCTTCTATCAATGGTTGTGGCAAGCCCACTACCATTTCTATCGTTCCTATCATCAATCGTAAATGTTCGCATTCTTCTCCTTCTCGAGGTCATAAAATTCAAGCGTCAGCTTATAAGAAACCTAAACAGGTTCATTATCAAGCTCAGGTCAAAACTTCCAAGAGCTCAAAATCCCCCAACAACTGGAACAATCTCAAAGTTGTAAATCAAGCACGATTCAAGAATGCACATCAACATAACCATCAAGTATGGCGCAAAGTGCATAAACCTTTAGATAGGGAACTCAAGCTCCCGCATACAAAATCCATGTTACAGGATAAATCACAGTCCTTTGTTGAGTGTGAACTCACCACAATCATCGCGATTAGGAAAAACATGACTCTTAATAAACAAACACACTTAGTCTCCCTTATTAAGGAATTCACAAACATTGTTGTTGGATCTTACCACAATGAGTGACTTTGTTAGTCCCAACCTCTTAAAACTGTCAAAAATCTAAAAATCAAAAACAATCCAAAAATATAAAAATATTGAGAAAACACAACAAAAATCGAAGGTACAAAGATTAAAAATTGCAATGAGGTGTTGCGTACACATGGATATTTATTTCTTCCCTTCCTTGCTATTCTTCTACAATTCTTCCTACCATTTTCATCCCTTCGGTGATATTTTGGTTAGCTTATTCGCATGTATTTTGTGACATTTATCTCTATGGTATCTGTTTGACCCTGGTCTTTTATCACCTTGGTAAATTAAAGAACGACTGACCTCTTAGAGATCCTATCACATTCAACATCTAATACACTTGTTGCGAAGAACTTTTGGACATATTTTTTAACACTAGCCAATGTCGTCATCATAAGCACTTCCACATCCTTCCATCAAGCCATCAATGATTCTTAACCCCTTGGCAAACAAGAGAGCTGAAATAAGTTTTGAAAGAAAAAGAATCAAAATCAATCAAAAAACTCAAAAGCTAAAAGCTACAAAGCAAAAGCAAATTAATATATAACTCTCTCTTGGGGTATTTCCAATAATCTCTATCGGGGCTATGGACACTGATTGGCAATAGAGAAATGTTGTGATTAGAATCAAATACATCTCCATCGGGTCTATGGATGCTTGGATGGTAGCAGAGCAATGTATGACTATCCTTTCACCCTCCATTCACAAAATCACTTATCAAAATAAATCATTCCTACACATTGGCTAGGGTATCTTCACTTGTTGTTTATTAAATATTCACTTCAAGAGGTAATAAAATCCATGTGCACACACTGGATCTCTATGAGTAAATAGGATTAGTATGTTACCAAGTGTCTTTTTTGGACCTTGTTCAGACTCTTACTCTAGTCCATATCTCATCTCACGACTTATGCCTTTGGCTAATCACTTCTTCATCGTGAGGCTTCTAATCTACATTCATATCATTCACATCGTTCTTCTACTTCGTTCAGAACATCCATGTGTATAAGATTACTTGTTTTCCATGTTTGTGGAAACCTTTGTCCCCTTCCACAAAAATAATCTTCTCCTTCCTTTCTATCATGTGCTTGTAGGCCAACTTACGCTGGGGGCATCCTTGCTTCTTCCCAGCATTTCATTGGTTTATGTTCATCATCATGTTGAACCTATCCATAATGGCCTTGGGTCCCACTTCTACCTGTGAAGAGTTTACCTTTGAATACTCCCACCTTATCGTTGGGACATTTTTACATCTTCACCTTTCAGGTACGCACATGGCCTTATGCCCTTGTACATCCCATCTATCTTTAGGGCATCCACGCTTTCTTGTCTTCCTATACATAGTTTCATAAAACTTTTAAAATCAACCAAAACATTCAAATATGTTAGAGAAAAAATCATCAAAAAACATTCAAATATGTTTCAGAAAACTTCTAAAAATTGAAAATCATCCTACAAAATGTCACTCTTTAGTTCTCACTTGTTTATGTGTGCGACTTGCGAATCATCTTGATCTACCTCCATCAACAAAAGCTAGGCTGCTTACTTTGTCCGTACTTTGGGGCACAACGAGTTGTCTGGTACTGTTTCGTAGTGCACATTGCTTTTCCATCGGACGAAAGTGTCCTCTGTTATTCCCCTCACATGTATCCTTGCTTGTGGCACCATCATCAACCCTTGTCATTAATTTACATTAATGAATCAAGCTCAATAATAAAAACATTATATTATGTCTCTCTGTCATCGGTTTAGCTTGTTTACTTTCTCATATTGCATTACATTTTGTATGTTGCATGGAGTCAGGCATCTTTCACTTTCTCGTATTGCCTTACATTTTGTATGTTGCATGGAGTTAGGCATCTTTCACTTTCTCGTATTGCATTGCATTTTGTATGTTGCATGCAGTTGGTGTTTTCAGCAATGGACAATCATTCGTAGTATGGCTTTTCATGTCGTTCTACCTTTGTCGTATGCTTATATTTTTCATAAGGACCGATGATGTAGCTCTTATGGCCATATGATGACACCAAAATTGTTCCAATACATAGTGGCTAGAGGCTAAGCTCTTCTCTCCCCTCCTCCATATTCATTCTACATCACTTTCCTCTCAACCCTATTCTTCCACCTTACCGGGGAATCTTTCCTCTTTCCCATTCTTCCATCTATCTCTCACCTTTTCGATCGTCGATCATATTTTTCATCACCCCATTGACACTCGAGGGGGCATCTCTCCCTCCTACTAATTTTTCTTCTATCCCTTCAAAATCTCTTATGTCTACTATCTTTGAATTGGCATCACTTACGCCACCCCAAAGAGGGGCAAATGTAGACACCTATAATTACGCCCAAGCAATTTAAATACTTAAATTGCGTTAATTATCCCCTTTCGAAAATCAATGACATATCATCAAAAGCACTAATTTTCCCTCATATCATCATTAATTAATTACACTAAGCTAATTAATTAAGTTTCCTATCCAACAAATACCTAATTAACGACCTTCCGTTTATAAATCACCCCTTCTACCTCGACTAGTTAATTATTATTAATTAATTAGCTTTCCTTCCATTTAACCAATAAATCAATATTTAATTGATTTAATCCCCTTTTAATAGCCTAAATCATAATAATATTCCTCTAATTATCTTCTATAAGCTTACATCTACCTATTAGTTAATCACCTTTGATTAATTAAAACACCCCCTAACTCCCATGACTTGCTAAACATGTATTAAACTCTTCTAAAGTAAGGTTACCTTTAATAAAGCAACCTTATCCATTCCTAATCATGTTTTACCTTTATTCCACATTCATGAGAATGTGTTGAATCCTTTATCCTTTGGGCTATATAAAGAGCCCTCCACCTACCTTTTTACTTATACCTAAACTCCTAGAGAGAAAATGCAAGGCATATAGCAAAGAGACTAAGAGCTTGCACCTTGCCCTTTTGAGAGTTCGTCATCTTGAAGAGTTAAGCCTCTTTCTTAAAGTGCTTGGGTCATATGGGAGGTTTCAAAAGGGTCTTGTAGCCCAACTTTGATTAGCCCCCATTCCTAGGTTCTTGGAACATTAAGGACAACTATTTTGATAGCCATGGAGCTTACTTAGGTCTATTCATTTATTTGTTGTTAGAGAATAGAGGAGTTTAGATATTTAGCATTGTTAGTTTCAAAGTTTGTATTGATGAATGCTAGCATCTAACCCTTATTTAATTCTTATCATGATGGTGTTTATGCTTTGTTTTAGCTAAATTGTAGATCTATTTTAGGTGGTAGTTCTTGCTTCATTTGATTTAGCATCAAGCAAAGTATACATGCACACACTTGCATTAAAAGGTGGGAAATATTTATTCCTCTTCATAGAATGAGAGGTTTATAGTTCTGGTGGAAGAAACCTTACGCAAGGAGGATTCAAATGACCCCTACGAGGTAATGTTACAATGGGTGATGGTTTAATATGCTTGATAATTTCCTTTGTTTGAAAATCCTCTTTTTTGAATTATTTTAATAAGTTAACACACTTATATTTGAAGTGCGAGAGATATAGATTCAAGTACTTATGCAAGTGAAAAGAGAAGTACCAACTCTTGGTCCAACCAAGTGTGCCAAAAATTGTTATTTCCAAATCATTGTACCCTCACGAATGGCCAAAATGTGAGCGGGATGTTCGGTGATTAGGTAACATGGGATCACTTCTCAAGCTATGGGAATTGGGATTGAGGTGAACCTCTAGAGAATTTCAGCTTCCTCTTCCAAAAATAAGTGTTGTACTACTTCTAGTGTAAGAAAATGATTATCTAGACCTACGCTAACATTTGCATGGGTTTTTAGGGGAAGATATTTAAAAGAAATGAAACTATACCAGGGATGGTGATGCACCAAATAAAGGATGTTCTTTAGACTCGGGAAGGGTTGATTTGAAGAGGGTGTTGAGCACCATAAGTAAACTTCACCTATTGTAGCTTAGAGAGGGTAATGAATACCACAGATTATGAAGCATGCATTCTCTTTGTTAAAATCAATCGGATAAACAAATATATCTATCTTCTTGTGAAGAAGGATGAACTTCATAAGGATGAAGAAGCACCGAACTCAACTGCATGCAATACTCCACCACTACATAAGCACGTAACTCTAAGAACCTGTAATAGAAACTTGAACTTGCACGGTGTACCTGCAAGCATGAGAAAGGCACAAAGAAGTATAGAAGGATGAAAGGACCAAGATTAGTACAAAAACACTTTTATTACTTCAACAATGTACATAATGCATCATTACATTTAGAAGAGGAAATGGTTGTCATTAAATTCTTGAAAGAGAGGCTTGAAAGTTCAACTGTCTAACTGTCTAACTTGTCCAACCTATTGGAATGAGCTTCTAACTTACATTTATAGAAGAATTATGTGAGAAAGAAGAGGAAAAGTAATAAATTTATTCCTAAATTGAAGGTACATGATGGTTCATTTATTACAAATTTGGTTGAACCACTTGAGAAGCTTCCATCTCGTGTCATTAATGGCCTTTTGACTTAATTTTCTCAATTAATCTAAGGAATATTTATATAAAATATTCTAATAATAATAATAAATATTATCATTAAAATATTTAAATAAAAATATTAATTAAATTAAATTATTGTGGGCCCCCCTTAGGATTGGTTTGGACTGAATGATGGTTCGTGAGAAATGGTCAAAAAGACCAACTCGGTAGTTGGCTCGCTGAGCCAACTCACCGAGTTGGGCTTGAGATCCTCCATCTTTCACCACAACCGAGTTATCATAGAATCGATCTCATCTCCAAATTCTACATGAGCTCATTTTTATTGGCCTTAACTCACTCAAAGTTGATCTTCTTTTTGTGTTTTCCACGAGCTCTGTTGACTTACATGGTTCAACTTGTGGGTTCATCACCGAGCTTCATTCCCACCGACTGCATTGAGTCGACCTTCAAGAGACGTCTTGATTATATACCAAGATCCTATGACTCGGCTGAGGTAGCAAGACTCTACAACATGACCATGTATTGACCCAAAAAGATTCTTGCTACCTTTTAGCTTGGCTTCAACTCAGTTTACCAAGTCAAGCTCTTTTATCGACTTGGCGATGTGAATATCTCTATCGGTCAACTTCACCTTTGCATCAACCAACACAACTTGCTCCAAGTTGATCTCTCATTTGAGTCACCCCAAACACAACTCTAATGCATCAGACCAACAAATTTAGGTCTTCCGAGCTCCATCTATGAGCTCATTATCTTAGTGACTGAATCCCTCTGTACCATGATGAACTCTCCTTAGTCTTAAACTTTGAACTCACCTTGCACCTTGTGGCCATCATACTTCACCATTTTTTTCCTCGGTTTGTGGGAGAAGCATGATCTCTCTATGGATTCAATTTCTTTCATCCTCACATGGCCCCGACTTGCTTTATTATCTTAGCTTGACTCAACTACATACCTCCTCGGCTTGACCCACTTAGGTTCTCATGAGTTCATCTCTAGCTCGACCACCATTATAATGTAGGTTGACCTCCAAACCATTTATACGAGTGAGATTATTACTTCAACTCATCCTCCTTTCCATCTCATCATTAATCTTACAACCTTTTCTAAGATTTCTTACTAAGCAAGCTACACCCTAGTTCAACCTTGCCACCAATCATGAGTTCTCTCCTAAACTAATTTCCATGTTATGGAACGAGTCTCAAGCCTATGCAGAGTCTACACAACTTGGCTTATGTTTTCCACTATGATCTCCTCTACTTGACTCAATCCATATTGTGTAATGAACTCATCCTCAAACCAGAATTATTCTCCAACCTTCGAAGTTCGTCATCCTAATAGACTTAGATATGTACTATAGACAATTTTGTGATGAACTAATTTTGGCTTGACACCTTCTTTATGATCAATACACTAAGTGACTTTACCGCCATCCACAATGCGTTACATTGACCTTTCCCTATCAATTTTACTATTAACTCGGTCATTGACCGAGCTCTACTTGCTAAGGCATTACGCATGCACCGGATGGTTTAAGCGATAACTTGACCTCTCCATGAGAAAGTTTTTGTTAACCACTCCAATGTGTTTTGACTCTCTTGGTGACTCACCTGATATTCTAGAAATAGACTCAAACTTCTATGTCAATTTTCGAGTGTGAGATTACTAGCTTGGATTACCATCATCAAAATTCTGATCTTGGTAGTAGACAGAACCTTCTCCCATGCTCAGAATTCTTACAATGGCTTTCTTCTCTTATTGTATTTCTCCATTCCCGACCTCTTACACCCACATACCAAGTCATATTTTTCCATTTTTTGTTATTTTAGCCTTGACTTTCACACCTAAGCTAGTGTTGGGGCACCCATGAGTGCCCTGATCCCACCAAGGGCACCCCAATCCTTTTTAAACTTTCTGCAACCACTTTTTGGGATCTTTATATTTGTTTGAGATCTTTATCTTTTTGGTGTTTGGCCATTTCGGGGTTAATTATGAAATTAGATAAAGATAACCCTATAAATATAAATATTTGAGACCATAATGAGGGACCAAATGCTAGTCACTACTATCATCCACCTAGATTTGCATCCATTTGGAGATCATTTACATCCATTAGCTCTATCACAAGGACAAGTCTGGTTCATCTAGATCACACAAGCATATGGGGAGGAATTATATTATATTCCATGCACACATTTTATTACATTTTTTACATCTAATTATTGTTTGCTACTTCACAAAGTGTGATTGGAGCAAGAACACCTAGGGCACATGATGCACACACTCACCATTACTATATTTAGGTCCAAAATGTAGTGCAACACTCAATCAGTAAGCCTAATGTTGTGGCAGTTGAGGTCATTCTGACCCATTCATTTGCATTCTTCTTTTTTTATGGTTTTTATACTTCTTTGTGGTATTTTTAAAGGTCTTCTATTCATTTTGGATTATTAACAACACCTATCGAAGTGCACTTAATCTAATTTAATACACAACGAGAGTTTCAGACCACCTGTTAGGGATGTGAAACTTAGTTCTAAAACTATTGTATAGACCAGGCTACCCATTTTGTAGACCAAAATACCCATAGGCACTTTTGATCTAGAGAATCAATCCAGATCCATCCTTTTTGGGGTCTCTACACAGTCATTCCTACTTCTTGTTTCTCTTGTCATTTATGTGACACATTCCATTGAGTTTCCTCCAATCATATGAGTTCATTCTAAATATCTTAGTACTTTAAGGTTTAGCATTTACATTTTCATAGTTACTTGTGTCATTTCCATATTTATTTACTGCATTTACATGTTGTTCTAGATCATATTAAATACCCATATTCCCTATTTTTAGTTAATCATTTTGGTGATCGACTCGATCATTAACGCTTTTAGATTCTTCATTCATTTTTTTCATCCTAGCACTTGGTCATAATGAGTATCTCAATTAATGATTATTTTCTTGCAAATCCTAATTTACTACATTGATTCTAGTATTTTCCTGCTACTACTTGCATTCATGTTCACATACATCCAAACTCAGTTTATCAAGCCTTTGTCGATGCTTTCTCTTCACAAATAGTATTCAATTCTAACCTTCTTGATGATGTTCACAATTTTGGTAGTGACCCCCTCTACATATCATATGGTGTATTCCTAATGTAGCTATTAAACACACTTTGATTGATAATGGATTTGAACTTAACTTAGTGTCTTAATTCCTTCCTTAAAGCTTTAGGACTTTCTGCTCATGATGTTAGTCATTCTAGTGTTTTTCTACATGCTTATGATGGTTTTTTCCGTCCATGTTTTGGTCACATTACATTACCTATCACTTTTGGTCCTAAGAATATCCACGCTATCTCTTTCATTGTTGATTTCCTATTTTCCTACAACCTGTCTACTTTGTAGGCCATAGATTCATGTCATGCAATTTTTGCCTCTACTATATATAATTATGTCAAATTCTTACATGATAGCATCAAGTACACTCTTTTTCTTGACCGTGATCCATTTCAATATTGTGATCAGGATCCTAATGCTAGTCTTCCTATTCCACTCATAGATATTAAGATGATCCCCAACCTATACAATAACCACCACACTTCCCACCGCTTGATGGTACCATTTATGTGATAGATGTAGTTTCTTAGGTGTCACTTGATACTACTATTGTTATGATTCCTTATCGGGGCATCTCTAGACTATGGACGTTGTTCTATCTCCTACACCCTCACATGTACAACCTACATTACTACAACCACCATTCACTTGTACACTCTTCATGAATGAATCATATTGGGAACATATTCCATTTGATCCTACATGTGATGACACTATATGCACACATGATGGTTTGGCTTGACTAGGTTTTTCTTTTGAGGATCTTTATCCTCCTCCTCATGATTCTCATCTCTATTATGGATTCATCACTATTATTGTTTCTTATGGGTTACATGTCTTTCATCTTATTATCTATCTATCATGCACTCCTCATTCTTCACCACTCACATAAGGGTAATCATGGTTTGATTATATTGAGGTAACTCTCGATCTCGATCATATAGAAATCTCTTTCCCTATGCCTTTTAGACTTATCTTCATTTGAAATAGCTATTTTTAGGCCAAAATATGAGGTTCAACCATGGTAAATGGGATTAAATCCCTCCTCAAACACAGGTGAGGTAGCCTATTTATTACTGATCTAAAACATAGCAAAAATAATATGTACAATATTCACACTATTCTAACCATTGAGGTTGGGATACAATCCCAAAATCCATATCAACACGAGATGGGGATGCTACAATTTTAGAAATAGAATGGATTAGAAAGGAGAATATTATAGAAGAAACAGAGCAGGAAGGGAATGAGAGGAACTTTTTTTCTTTCAAGAAAAAATAGATCAAGAAATACTTATACAAGTTTTATATAATGAGTGTAATATTTGAAACAATTAAAATAATCAAGAACACTAAACAAAGAATAGCTTAATATCTTGGACGTAAGAACAATCTCTCAAGATAGATGAATCCCACAACACAAAGTTTGCAAAATAACACTGTTTCTATTCCTCAATGATTAAAAAGAAAATACAAAAAAATCTTCTTCTTCACAATAGCTCTTAATATTCTAAAATCCCTCTTCCTTTTTTGGAATGCACAAGCATCCCTTATTTATAATAGAAAGAGCAGAGAGAAAATAGGATAAATCCTAGAAAATAGTCATTTAACAAGAATCCTATTTTGCTTGACTCTCACGTAGGAGAACAAGTCAAAATTTTCTTCCTATGTGACAAAACAAAATGAAAAAGACATGTCAATATCTGGATGGAAATGACATGAAACATTATGCTTATTTTGTTTCGTCATCTTTTTCTTCATCTAGCAAAGCCTGCTTGTCTCAAAATTCTTAGAACTTCCAGATTATGCCCTACATCTCAGCCTCATCTGGTACACTGGAATAGTTACTCAGAACCTCGCAAGTTTCCTTAATGTTGCTTACGTTGCCAAGAAGTTTCTTCAATCTCTTATTGAGTTTCCTTAGTGATTCCAAAACATTCTCAATCCTTATGAACTTATCAATGATTGTCAGATTGAAGATGGAATTTGGTTCATGCTGGATTGATTCTTGGATTTGTTTATAGAAATCATCAGTAGGTAGAATATTCGATCTTTCATCCAACACCTTGGTGAAGATCCTGGACAACTCCTCTTCTATGTTGTTGGTGGCATCAACCAACTGATCTCTAGATTCCCTCAACTTGTTGCAAGCTTCACTGAGAATATTTATCCTAAATTTGATGGCTTTGGTTAGCTGGAAATGCTTATCCCCATGTGGAATGATTCCTTCTTCCATTAAGATATGGGATGGAACCTGTTTCAGCACATTGAGAGCCTCAAAAGTTAACTCAAGGTTCCCGACTTCCTGTGAAAATTCATCATCCATTTTGTCACCATCCTTATTTATCTCCTCCAAGGATTTATAAACCTCCACTATGTCATCAATGACCTTTCTTCCTTGTAGGAGTAGCCTCTGAATCCATTCATCAACCGTTCTCCCCTTCTTGTTGATCTTTTCAATCATAGGTACTGATGAGAAATCAAACCGATAGTAGGTGTAGAAGATGGAGGTGTTGATTGAGAATGCTTTGAAATATTGAGCAATACCTCTGTCAATTGTTCAACTTTCTCCTTTATCTCATCTCTTCTCACCTTCGTTTCCTTCATCTTCTGGAACAACATGTTCATGGCATCCTGGGCATCCTATTATGCTCCTTCTGTTGTTACCTTTCCCAGATCAACCCTTGTAATCTGATAATCAGTGACCATTATATCCTCCTTTGTTTTGTTGGCCATGGGAGTGGAAATATCTACAAACTTATGCCCTGAGGCATCCACTGAAACCCTTGAAACTATTTTGGGTTTCTTGGTAGATTTGGCAGGAGAGGCCTTGAGGGAACTAAATTCAAAGGTTGGTAGAGGAACTACCACCTTCCTCTTCCTTGGGGTCTAATCAACTAACCATTGAGGTATAGTGGAAGAAGTTGCTCCTATCGGAGGTGTTATGGTTACATCTGTAGGTGGAGGAAGGTTTACTTATGGAGTAGTGATGACTGCAAGTGTGGTGACTGTGGGGATAGATTCAATGAATGAAGGTGCAGAAGGAGGAGGCATATCTATAGCCATCTTAGGTCTAGCAGAAAGAGGTGAGAGGTCAGAGAAGATGCTGGCCATGGCTGATGAAATTGGCGTAGAAATATGAGGTGAGGAAGATTAGGAGGGAGGAGGTAAGGATTCTAAAGTCAAATCTTGAGAAGCAAGAGAGAGACTTACCTTTGATGAGCAATCAACAAAAGGAGAAATAAGAGGTTGACCAACCTCATCTTCTAAAGGAATTTTTCCTTGTTTTGGTGGAGGAGGTGAATCCAATACCTCAACTATTTGTGAAGGAGTGGAAAATGATGTGGCTCCTTACTTTTCTCCCCTTTTGACAAACTTAAATTTTATCTGCCTCTTGGTAGGGCTTTTATCCTCTTCCCTCTCTCCCTTGGAGGGTCCCACTTCTAAAGTAGCTATTTTTGAAAATCTCTTTTCCTTATAACTCATTCCCAAGAAATGAGCCATGCCTTGGTACGAACAAGAGTCTAAGTAGCTCTTTCAGCGATAGAATCTTTTTCAGCAATCAGACCAATCAATGGCTGGGAATCCGTGTTGGTCTCCATCTGATTGTTCGTACCTAGTGTCCAGGACACTTTCATTGTCCACAGTGCCTTTGGGGATATCATCTAGATCTAACATTTGAATTTCTTCAAGCGTCAGTCTATTTTTGTCTTTTCTTCGGATGGAAAATTCATCTCAAAGATCAACCCAAATGTCTTCCACATTGGGCACATGCAGATACAAGGTTCCATATGACTTGAGGACTCCTTGGATGTCGAATCCCTCCCTAAGCTTCATATGTTTCTTCAATTTTTCCTAAAGCTCATGCACCACGTTCTTGGCCTTAACCACTATAGAGCATGTATACCTTCCAATAGAAATAGGGAAGGAGATGACGAATTTGTGCTTGCTTTGTTGGAATTTGTGAAAATCCAACAATTATCTGACTAACTCCATAAGGATCAGTTTGTCACCTAGGAACCTGGGAAAATGGAAAGGATTACCATGGAACCTTACCACCCAAAGATAAGTAAACTTCTTAAATTTCAAGAAGATGCAACCCCATTTTGACACTTGCCCATGCTTCATCAAAAACCCTTATTTTCCTCATATCAGGATTCAACCTACAAATGTTTTCATAGAAGAAGGCATCGTTCACTCTTCTATATTGGTCTTCAGACCCTTTTATTGTCAGCTAAGGGAAGTACCGATATATGTTATTCATTTCTCGCTTTCCTTTGCATCTAGCCCTAGGTAGTTTCTCATGCCTGCTGTTGCATAAGTGATGTATGACATCATATAGAACTTATCGGTAGACAAGACTGTTTTCATTTGGGAATCTATCTCATCACTTATTAGGCTACCCCAATCAATCCCTTGGTCATTCTTCTTTATGATTACCATGAACTGGTACATCCACCCTTGGAAATATTTTGACTCTAGGAGTCCAAATAATTGACTCAGTAGGGTGATGATATCACTAATTTTGAGAATAAAATCACTTCTAGGGACCGACTTGGGAAACCTAGAAATGATTGGCTTAGCCTTGATCAAGAACTTCTTGTTTACATGCTTGATGCATTCTTCTTGATCTTTGTCCCAGGCCTTTTGTGTTGATTTAAGGTTTAAATCAACATATTCCACAAAGTCAGCAACCTTAGGAGTTGATCAAAGTAACCTCCGTCCAATTTCACTATAGACTCTCCTACTTGATTTCTTACTGAGTGGGAGGCTGAGTCATAGTTGGAAGCACAAGCTAGGATGAATTTAGGGCATTGAGATGATATTGGAAATCCTACTGCAAGAGGGAGACTACTACCGATTATTGACTTCATCCAGGAATTCTGAGAAGAATCCTCAATTCTCTTCCAGAATTCCTCCATATCTATATTTCTGAGCTCTGTGTCCCAAATGTCATAATTACAGCTTATGTAAGAAGAAGACTCCATCTTCTGATACTTATACTTCATATTTCATGACTTATCCTTAGATTGGCTAGGGTTTGTCATGAGGAGTCTTGGAAAATAAATGCCTTGATGATTTCTAGAAGAGCAATCGGGATTGAAAGTTTGTTAGACAAGTACACAGACCCACCACATTGTTCAGATTTTGAGACTTGTAAAACACCTTTGAAAACCCGACACAATGGAGTGTATGTTGGAATTTAAGAAATCTTGAGCATAAACAAAACCCGACACACTGCGGAAGTGAGGAAGTGTCGGACAAGTAGGAAAACCTGACACACATGGTGAAACCTGGAGGATGTTGAGTAGGTAGAAATTCCCAACACACTATGGATCTTGATGGATGTCGAGCACCTAGAAAAACCCGAAACAAGGTGGAAAGAGTGAAATGTTAAACACCCTACAAAACCCGAAACAAGTATATCAAGTTTTTGACATGTCAGAATATGAAAAATTCCCACCTCATGATCACTTAGGAATTCAAAATATTTTTGAAAACTACAAGTTACAACCTATGAAAAATAAGTAAATAACCTAGGGGTAAATTTCAAACAAGAACCCATATGGGAAAAAGACAAGAAACAAGGAAAATAACCCAAAACCCTAAACCAGAAATGGAGGAGGAAAAGAAATGGAAACCCCAAACAAACACTTCATAAATAACCCAAAAAGCTTCAAAATAGAAAGAAGAGAAGAATACCTTCAACTAGCTTGCAAAATGATCAAAAACGGATGGTGAAATCGATCGAGGAAGCTCGATCGGGTTTGGAGGTAGAAGAAGCATCAACAAAAATCCAATGCAGCAAAAATGATAAGGTAACAAATGACGTGGAAAAATTGACTATTTATAATAACCTAGCATTAATTACACCTCATTTGACATGTGTGCCAACTACTAGAAAACTAGACATTAATGACATGTCATCATGCTTGGAGCATCCGAAAACTTGATACAAAGGATTTGATTCAATTCAGGTTTCGGGTTTCGAGGAAACAAGTGACATGAAACATGCATTTGGCAAAGCATGCTCTGATGTTTGGAAGTTCAAAACCCAACACAATGGACTTAGGCAATCGGGTTTTAGGTTTTGGGAAACATGAGACATGCAACATGCAAGAAACATGTTTTCATGCAATGAAAACCTGAAAACCCAAAATCTCTTTCAAAGGGAATTTTAAGAGATTTTTTCAAAATTTTCCTATGGTTATCTCCATTTTAGCTGAAATCACTAAAATGAGATAACAGTAATCATGGTCTGTATATATTGAGGGAAATCTCGATCTGGATCATATAGACATCTCTTTCCCTATGCCTTTTGGATGTATATTCATTTACAATAGCTATTTTCTAGGTTATATTCAAAATATCACTCATTGGTATGTACACGGTTGCCTACCTCCATTTACATCGATGAGGAATATGCCATGGGTATGTAAAACTTAGGCCTTAATGGTTCGTTGCATGATCAACCAAACATTATTTCTTATCAGGTAACCAATGCTTATCCATATGACTTTGAACAATAGGATGACGATCTTCTCGATGGCATTACATGATCACTTCATTCATCATGAACACTTCGAGGGCATAATATTCACCCCCACCATTCTATCATACTTGCATAATATTACATCACACTCTTAGCATTTACGCATACATCATCATAACATCTACATCATATCTCATATTTGCATCCTCATACAACCATTTCCTAACATACGCATATTCATTGATACTTTAGCATCGTCATTACCCGATGAAACACTCTTGTGCTTCAGATTAATACTTAACTATTGAATGATTACTACAAATGAACCCCACACATCGCACTATAGGCATTACACATTACCTTTCACCACATATCTTGCATTATACATCTCACATCATATGTCATACTTTTCCTCATCATACATGTGTCACACCCTTAATTGTCTACGACTCTATAATTTTACATAATACATCACACGCATCTTACACTCATTAGTCTACATCATACATTACATCTTATACATCATACATTACACATTCTACTCATCACATGGTCATCTATTATCATCACACATATTGCATTGTCTTCTACGCACGTTGCACTCACTACCCTATGAAACAATTTAGTTCCTCGGTCCATACTGATGCGCCACGCTTTTACAAATAAACGGACCTTATCATACTTACACATTCATCATTAGACATTTCATCATGCGATATTTCTAGGATAGTGACACACGTTATAGGCTAAATCATCACTTATTTTATCATCTTGTAGTGGTATACGCTTTACGCTACATCATCACTCTTTTGATCATCTTGTCATGATATATGCTTAGGCTATAAATTTCATGCACATCTCTTCGTATGTTACATATCATCATCACTATGCATACATACTCACCATAGCGTGCTAGAAAGAACACAAACTACTCAACCATTTCCCGATGACGCACTCTTGTTTCTGATTAATTCTTGATTGTTGAGGGAAAACCAAATGAACATTTTGCATACATTTACATTCACTCGAGGTATGCACGGATCATATCATTTCATTTTCCATTCCATTTCATCCATCCACAACATACTACATATTATGGTTTCTCTTACTCTTTCTTACTTTTTCTTATTCATGGTCACTTTATTACACATGCTAGTTAGATTACTTTTATGTCATTTATCTATACCATCCACACATGCACATTCATGTCTTTTTCTAGTTGTGATTATAGATACATGTCTCTTACACATAGCATGGATGTTTTCCTTCTACGCTTCCTACACTAGTCACTAGGGGCATCCATATTCGTCTCTTTCAGGTGTTATTGTTTCATTTTGTACTTATCACTTTACATTACTTACTTATAAATTATTTTTTACATACTACCTATTTTTCTAACATTTGATTGGATGCTTCATTTGCATCATTTATTATTTAGGGATATTTACTTCCATACTTATTTGTTATATTCTCGGTTATTTCTTCTTCTTGTTTTTCGGGCCTTGCCTTATGTTTTGTGTGCACACTTATTTATTTGTATGTGGCCATGATGGTCTTTGTGTGTCTTGTGACATCGTGAGTGATGTCCCATGTTTGTATCCCAATTTGTGCAACTTACTTATCTTCTTGCATGTTTACATTACTTCTTTGTTTGGTAGTTTATACACTCTTTGTGTAGTTTCTACATTGTTTTCTACATGCATGTTTTTCGTACTAACACTTTTCTTTGGCTAGCCATATTTTTTTACGTGCCTTGGTTTCTACCAAGTGTATTCCCTTCAACTTGTAGGGGAAAGATGAGGTCATGTGATTGGTCCTCTTTTTGTGCCGCATTCTCTTATTAGTAATGTTGCATGCCCCCCAAAGAGGGGGGCATCATTTTGGGTTCTACATACTACACAAAGTGCGTTTACACCGGTTTAGATTAGTGCACTTTCTCGAAGTTGGCAAGGTGGGTTACATATAGTGAGTGGGTTCAAACCAGTCTACAAACCCCATACACAATGGATTTTACATGACATGGTGTCCTTAGAATTCTGGGAAGCAGTTACAATCTTGGAGGTTTTATAGTGGGTAGGCCTCCCTACACTCCTTCGTCCAAAGTGGTGTTAGATCACCTAAAAAACTAGGATGTACAGAGATCTCTTCACACACATTCAGAGAAGTAGTTATAGGTTGGAGGATACAATATATTTTATCCCTACACTTCTTCATCCTATGGTGTCAGATCACTCAAAAAACCCCGACAGTACAAGATATCCTTCTACACTCTCTTTCTCAAAGTGGATCAGGTACACATGATCCATTTACACTCTTTCATTTACATATTTACATTTACATATTTTTAAATGGATCTTTAACATTGATTTTTTACACATACATACATACATATTTGACTATTTGATCATTTTCTCCCTGTAGGTCCGGTTGTATTAAAAACAAGTAGTCAAATGGGGGCAATAACAACAACAATGTCAACAACACCACTTCATAGAAGCACACACCATACTAACTATGTAGGTACATTACACACATCAACATCTATACATGCATTCCTAACCTAGGTTTAATCTCATCACTTTTTACACTTTTTCACCTATAGTTTCCACGCTCCATTATCATTTTGTCATTCTATGCATTTTATAGTCCTTTAACATGTTTTCTACTAAAATATTCATGGACAAGTATGTATCTCTATATACATTATTCTACCAAGTTTTCTACTCTCCAACATTAATTGGGGAAAAGGTAGACACAAAATTATGTACTTTAGACATTGTTTAGTCTCGGTCTCATACTACTATTTAGAAGGTTTTTGAGTGAAGAAAGTACTAATTAACCCCATCTTTTGGTCATCTTATTTTATATTATTTCTTTAATCCCGACCTTTTACACCCACATACCTAGCCAAATTTCATCATTATACATTATTTTAGTCTCAACTAGGGTGCTCAAAGGCACATCTTGGGGTGCCCTAGTCCCACCAAGGGTTCCCGATCCTTTTTGAGCTTTCCTCAACTTTTTGGGCTCTTTCTCACTTTGTTTGATGTGTTTACCTTTTTGTTGGTTGACCATTTTGGGGTTAATTATGAAATTAGATCAAGAGAACCTTGTAAATATAAAGTTATGAGACCATAATGAGGGAATGAGAACTAGTCACTACTATCTTCCACTTAGAGTTGCATCCATTTGGATATCATTTGTATCCATTAGATCCATCACAAGGAAAATATTCATTCATCTATATCACATAAGCATGGGGAGGGATTCTATTATATTCTATGCACAAATTGTATTACATTTTCTACATCTAGTTATTTCTCGCTACTTCACAAAGTTTGACTAGAACAAGAGCACCTAGAGCACATGATACACACACTCACCAGAACTAATTTGGGTCAAAAATGTAGTGCAATGCTCAGTTAGTAAGCCCATTGTTGTGGCATCTGAGGTCATTCTGAACCATTAATTTTCATTCATATTTTATATGGTTTTGATACTTCTTTGTGGTATTTTTGAAGGTCTTCTATTCATCTTGGATTATTATCAAAACCTAGCGTAGTGAGGTGAATCTAATGTGACACATAGCAAGGGTTTCAAACTGCTTGTCAAGCCTATGAAACTCATCTTCAAACCTTTTACACGGACGAGCACCTATTTTGTATACTAGAGTGCACTCAAGCACCCTTTGATCCTTCTCCAGGTTCCCTATTCCAAAGAATCAATCTATATCCATCCTTTTCATGGTCTTTTCACAGATCGTTCCTAGTTTGTGATTCTCTAGTTATTTCAGGTGACACGATGAGCGAGTTTCCTCTAATCACATAAGATCATTCTAACTCTCTTTGTACTCTAGGGTTTAGCATTTCTATTTTCATAGTTTCTTGTGTCATTTCCATATTTATTTACTGCATTTACATGTTATTCTAGATCATATTAACTATCCATATTGTGATTATTTTCAGTTTATCAACATAAAACTTTTTTTAAGAAAATATATGGACACTATGAGTTCATGGTGTTACCATTTGGCTCATGAATGCACCCACTACTTTCATAAACTTAATGAATAAAAATTTCAAGAATACTTAGACAAGTTTTTTATTGTGTTCTTGGATGACATTCTAATCTATTCCAAAAATAGGGAAGAACATAATGAGCACTTGAGAATAGTGTTAGACATACTTAGAAAAATAAAATTATATGGAAAGATTTCTAAATGCTCCTTCTATCAAAATGAGGTGCAATACCTTGGTCACATAATAAATAATGAAGGAATATATGTTGATCCATTTAAATCAATGCTATAATGAAATTTCTAGATCTTAAGAATGTTCATGAAGTTAGAAGCTTGATGGAGCTAGCTGGTTACTACAAAAAAATTAAAAGATTTCTTTATAGTTTCTGCTCCAATAAATTCACTGCAAGAAAAGGACAAGAAAAATGTTTGGTGTAATAAATGTGAGAATATATTTAATTTTTTGAAAGAGAAATTAACTACAACACCTATTTTGAAGGTTTTAGATCCCAATGGAAGCTTCACCGTGGTAACATATACCTCCAGTGAAGGTTTGGGTGGAATAACTTTGTAAAATGAACATGTGATTGTATATGAGAGCATAAAATTGAAGGTACATGAGATAAACATGTTTCTCCTCTTATTTAGAACAACAATATAGATAACATGTCTTGTTTTGATTCTTCCTTCAACTCTCCTATAGGAATGTCGATTGACTTTGGGAAGTTAAGAGTGGAAAAATCTTTAAATGAAGGATGGGACTAGGAGACTTATTTTCCTTAATGAAGAGGTGATGAGAAAATATTATGAACTTTTCCAGAGGCGGGGATTTACTAGTACTTGCATAGTTGAAAATAGAGAAATCTCTAAGACTAGTGATTTTACTCAATGATTTAGAATAGTTAGATGATGAATTAGAATTATCACCAACATTCTCAATGAAATAAATTTTAAGAATATTGTTCCAAGCTATAAATATATCATATGATAATAACACACCACATTTGATAAGCTAATAGAATTCACTAGAATAACCTTACAAAATGATTTGCAAACAAAGAGGTTAAATATCATATATGGAAATCCATCATAATATCATTGATTAACTCAATAATGAGGATGTACATATAGGAGGAGGGAAGTACAAATACTACCTAGATTAGTAGAGAAGATATTCCACTAAGCGATACTATTATTTAAGTTAACTCCACAAGACTAACAATATAACTCCACACAATTGGTAAGCCAACTCGAAACAACTAGTAAGCTAACTCCACACAACTAGTACACCTAAAAAAGTTAACCCAATAAGTGTAGGGATAACCCAAGTGCACTAATTATCCTAATAAACAAATAAAAGGATAAATAATAACCTACACTAACACCTCTGTAAGCATATCTTATCTGGGTGGAAAAGAAGGTGGATCCTAACAAAAAATCGATGAGGTGCCCATGTTTATTAACTATGAAAAAGAACACCACAAGATACTCAAAACTAGTAATAACAAAATAGGAGAGAAAAACCCACTCCAAAGCATCCCAAAATCTCGGCTCAAAAACTCATATGATTTTGAAGAATTTTGGTGTGCATTTTTGTCTAAATCCACTTCTCGATCACAAAAATCAAACACAATAGACACTATGATACAATAGAATAACTCCATACAAGGATATTATTAATGAAGTGATGTCAAAAGTACAATAAAACAAGAAGCATAATTTTATCAACTGCTACAAATAGGTGTGACATGATCCAAGAAAAATAACCAAGGTAACAAGGAAAGGACATGAGATACAAAGAAATAAGATTACCATAATCCAAAAAAAACCAAGGAAACAAGGTAACAAAACAAGATCTCGAAGAAGCGGGATCAACACCACACCCTTCTATATTGTTGAATGGGTGGAGCGACGCTAAAATTTTTTATGACATGTCAAAATAGCTACAAGAACAACGACAAATTAACATTAGGCATCACTAGAATAGATTCCCCACAAGAGAGACTATCAACTTTCCAACAAGTTTCAAAAATATAGAGACAAAATATCTCAACAAACAAGAGAGATACACTACAACCGATGAAGACACCAAACTTAGATCATACTACCCTTATAAATATTTTTAATTAAATTAACCATACCTTACGTATTCATATCCCATAGTGCACATGATTAATTGAAATAATTACCTTAATTAATTTAATTAACATCCTCACTTGACCACCTCACCCAGCCAACTCACCTAGCCACCTCACTCCATGACCCACTCAAACCCCATTAATGACCTAAGACCAAGTCTAAGCCTATCCTAACCAACTAGGAATTAGTCTAAACCTAGACTTAACTCCTATTAAAAACCTAATAGGACTCTTACTCATCCTTCGTGATCTATCACTCAAGACTCGAACAAATATTGAATACCACACCAAAAATAGCAACAATCAGGGTAATTTTGGCCAACCTAGATATTCCCACCTTAACCGATGCCGGTTATTACTCAACCAAAGTTGGCCCCCCTAACCATCACTAGTTAGGTTAAATAAATTTCCAAAAGCCTTTGTTAAGGTTGTTCATTCAATTCAAGATCTCACATGAATAGAGACTTAGAGCACTCGAATTTTGAAGCACTCAGGAAAAGGAAAGCACCCGGGAACACTACCAACAACCATCGGCATCCATCACCTTCTTCATGATCACGGATTCACATAGAGAAGCACAGAGGCTCAAACTATTGTAGCATGTACATGATGTCCCTTCTCTCTGGATCTCTTCCATCATTATTTTCATCACCTATACTCTCTAGACCCATTCTTCAGTAAGTACCTAACATCTCTTCAGTTATCTCTATTTTATTTCAATAAGATCATCATTCCTCTCAGTAATTTTTTTCTATACATCCATACACCTCCTTCCTCCCACCAACCTATAACCTTACCATATCTATCCCTTTCACCTATCTTCACCCTCTCCTAGTCATCCCTGAGTCACTAAGGCCATTTTATGACCTCACCTTCACCATTTCCAATCTCTCAGCAATAATAGAGAGCTTGGAAACCAATTTCTAAGATCCTTTCATTAACTACCCCTATCGAGGATGGTTAGCCAACAGATGTCGGTCATCCTGCCAAACTAGCATCGGTCACACATCGACATCGGTTTACATTATGTCCTGCAACATAGCTCGCACTGCAGAGCTCATATCCATTCCCCAACAGCCCAGAATAAATTTTAATCTTTACCAAACCTTACCCAGAGCCTATACTAGACCTACAACCCAATACCAACCCATCACCTAACCCATTTTGACCTCAATCACCTTTTATCTGACCTTTCTTATTTGTTTTGCATGAGATACCTAAATCGTTTCAATTCTAATAAGATTGTTATTTCATGTTTATTTTTAGATAGCATTAATATTGTTATATAAAAGTGGATTGACAACCTGTTTAGGAAGCATCACACTTCCTAGATCTAGCTTCTACTAGGCATTCCACTCATTATTTTATTTAACTCTATCTAGTGGTATTGTTTTGCATTTTACAGGTAGTTCCTCCTAGCCAAAAGGGAGCTCTCACAATCAGCATTGGATCAGGAAATTAGAATGCGCACACAACCTTCAACCAACATCACAAACAGGTATTCCTCCTTGGCCTATCACCCTCTATCTATTTCATTAACTTGTTCAAGAATCGGTGAAACATTTTGGCACGCCTAGTGGGACCCATCCAGGTTCCTTACATTTATTCATTCTTAGGGAAATATTTTGTATGTTTGTTTCTTTTCAAAAGGAAGTTAACATTAAATCTTCTCCCTGGGAATCTTCTCTTTCTTCTACTTGTCTAAGTGACATTTGTATTTCAGGACTAAAAATAATCATTCTTTTTCTTCTTGCATCCACATTAGTGAAATTCATTCTCTTTCCTATTCACTCTTTGTTTACATCGAATATCACATTTTGATTTTGGGTTCTAAAATACTTGCATTTCATACTTCTATGCTTACTTTTTATCTAACATTAAAAATAAGGGCAACCTATATGTTATAATTCATGCCCGGTGATGGTTGGCATAATTGAATTGTGGAAGCTCTTTCTCTTCTCTCTCTCTTTTCCAAACCGCACAAATATAAATTCACACATGTTCTTAAGAAAAACCTTACTTGGAAGAATTTGTCAATGATCACATGATCGGAGGATTGATGAGTGGGTTCCCAATTTGGTTTATTTGTCCATTCATTAACTTAGAGAAAGGACCACCCCCCACCAAAAATAATCTAAAACTATCCTTAGATATTACCTCTTCATAGGACACCTTCCCAACAAAAACTTTGTTCTGATTCACAAAGTCAGTCTAAAATAGCATAAGCTAAAACATAAAATTCACTTATAGGATTTCATGGTTTTTAGCTTTTCCTTGAGTTGCGAGGTTACATTATTCATTTTCTTCTTCCTTTCACACTCCACCATCATAGTTGGTGTATTCCAACTATTTCTGAGTGTGTCAGGATCCATTATTATCATACTCAATTTTTTGGGTTGATATTTCATCTGACTTAATTCACAAAAATCAATTTTTCTTCACTTTTTCAAATTTCATAGTGATTAGCGTCAGTCATGTGAGCGTCATTGGTTTACATCTAACCATCATCGGTTTACCTAACCATTGTCGATTTCCATCTCTTTTTGGTCATTCTACCAAAAATAGCATTCATCACATCTTCTATTATTTTTAAGTTCTCAGGACATCATCATACCCCTAGAATTTTAAAATCACAGTCAAATACAACTTCTTTATTTCATTTTCATCATTTTTTGCCTCATTTGTAAAACTATTGATTTCCCACAGTAACCGATATCGGTTTCCCTAACTGTCATCAGTCACCTTATAACCGTCATCGGTTAACCTAACTATCATCGGTTCCTTTGTTTTAATTTTTAATTAAAACATCGACCAGTTTCACCTCCCAAAATCTATTCTCCTCCATTTTTGTTGTTTTTCTATGTCATTTACAGAGAACATTTTACCCGGTCTATGCTAATTCACATGGTTTTGACTCACACAGCCAAGCCAATGCCCTTGTGTTTCACGCTAGCCTTCAGCCACTTCTACCTAGCCCATCAACATCTTCTATTTTGTCATCTATGGATCCAACTTATCCCATCACCATTAGTATCGACAACAAGGAGCTCACAAGACTCCTTGATTAGAATATTTCTGCCCTACAAGTACTATCTCACCCACTCATCCACTCGGGACAAAAGGTATATGAAATGCCCATTTCTATCCCTCACTATGACTAGCTTGACGTTACCTTCATCCACTTTGCCACTTGTGGTGTCTTGTTGGACCCCATATCTTTTATAACTATTGTACCTATGACATCTATTACACACATCATGTCGACCATCCCTTCACTAACCACCCCGAGTATAGCCTCGTCTGCACTTGTCACCTCATATATACCCATTTCATCACAACCACCCATGGTGTTGGCAACCCACACCCATTCTAAAACCTCATCCTTTCCATCCCATTTTCCCTACCCTCAATTGCCACAAGAGTTGTTACAACTACCCTACCTACTTATACGTATCACCAACAACCCCAAGCTTGACTATTGCTTATTCGAGATATCTTCCACCCGCATCTATTCCCCCTTCATAGTTATCATACTGATACCCACATATATTGGGATGTCATCCACATCATACATTAATCCTCAACCCTCTTATACTGTGGGGGCACCCATTCCTCACAACCCACCAATGACCTCATTAATATGATGATGGAAAATATGTAACCATTAGAAGCATCAATTTCTAGCACTCGCAACTTCTTAACTTATGAAGAAATATGTATTGATCCTATTCATCCATATATCCCCATTTTCCCATACCCTATACATTAGGAAATTCCCAAGTTCAATCATTTCAACAGTAAATAAGACCCGCAACAACACTTGCAGTCATTTAAACATGGGTGTTATCTTATCACCCATGACAATGCTTTACTCTTACGAACATTCCCCATGTCCTTAACGGGACCCATGTTAGACTAGTATGGTGGTTTTCTTTGGCATTCCATTTACTTATTTAATCAAGTGACTCAAGCCTTCTCGGACAATTTTTCAATTAATATCATCAAGAAATTCTCTATGACCGACTTGTACTTAACTCGACAATACGACGACAAGTGTATCGCTTATTTTTTCACTTGTTGGCATAGCCTCATTAACCAACTAACATTCTAGTTGCCTCAAACCGAGCTTATAAATTTGTTCACTAGAGCTTGTGTCAGGAACATCTCACGAAATTTGCAAGTAAAAACCTTTTGTGCCTTCAATGAAGCATTTAGCATGGTGTAAAAACTGGATATTCATGTCATTAAAGAGAAGAAAATTCAATTGTGAAACAAAAACATCATGTTCAAATCAAATGATGTCTCTACATATTCAAAGCCCCAAAATAATTATTCAAAATCCAAAGGCTCTTCCAACATTGTAGTTCTCAAAGCTTTTCTCACCCATCTAACCAAGCAAAACCTTCCTCAAATATTTCTCCAGTTTAAACTTTTCAGTTCTGACGGGAACAATGAAAGTACACTCCAATTGAGGATCCCTATTCTTCAGTCTTAGAAAATATTATTAAGGCCGGAGTCATTGCACTTCCACCTATAAAACCACATACTAGTTTTGACCCCGCTCGTCCTATGCCTATATGGTATAAGGAAAATGATTATTGTAACTATCATCATGTCAAAGGCCATAGCGATAGTAATTGCATAACCTTCAAAAACATGTCCAGGAAATGTTAGAAAATGGAGATCTCATCCTACACAACATGAACACAATGGAAAATCAAAACTTGCATATCTTTAAAGTTGTTCCCTAACTATAAACCATTATCTAATCAAAATGGTGAACCTTCAACAAATGACAATAATGTTTGTGAAGTTCACATTTTTTTGAAGTCGTACCAACCATTCCTCTATAACGTCATATCCCCCTATTGAGGATATTCTAGCACGAGATCCTCTACCCACAGAGGATCCAACCTCATCTACTACTTCACCCATAGATGTGTCCCCTTCATCTCCCCCTTGACCCACAAAGGATTCCATAATTTCTACCAATGTTATTTCACCATATACCTCACAAACTAATGAAAGATCAATGGTATTAATTCTCTGACCCATGGGAGATTCATCCTCACTTTCTTCTCCACTGAAAGAAGAATCTACCTCACCCCACCTGTTATCTCTCTATTGGTCGAAAAATCTAGCACTTAGCAAAGAACATACAGAATACTCATGCAAAAGAGCAGAGCACATTTAAAAGTGCGGAAGGATCGAAAGGGATCACTCAAAAATAAGAGAGACAGATTTGGGAATTATCCATTTTCACGATGAGGATTTATTTTTGGACATGGAGTGTAGAACACACAAACTAGTTAGAGACTTATATGACACACATTGCCTATTTTTGGAGGATCGAATATGAAGCACTTTGTGTGGATATTTGTTGAGAATAGATCTACTACTAGTAGTTAACTAGAAGAATTCTATAGTTAGCGCACTTACATGTGTGGCTATTTTTGTAACAGCATGTGGCTAATAATAGCATGTGACCTATTTTAGGATTCGATAAGCGGTGACGGAAAATACCCCACCCTTATAAATATGTAATGAACTACGTAGTATAGGTGAGTGAGAGTGGCATGTGAGAACTGAGTTATTGTGAAGTTATGTTTCCAAATATGATGCACACATGAGCGTATACTAATATTATTGTAAGGAAGCTTCTAGGTATTACTACGTTTAATATAATAGAGGTTATTGACTAAATAAATGTGTCAATCATGGTTATAATTTATTACTATATGAATTTTTCGCTATGATTAATTTTTTATTCATGATACTTTAAAGATCTAGATCTCGAACATGCACCGTAGAATAATATATTATTCATGGATCTAAATGCTTTAAGTCTTCATCATGCTAACATCCTATAATGGGCACCCTAAAGAGGGGCCTAGTACCTTTGCACACTTGGTGAGTGCTTATTCTAGGCCGAGTGATGTGCGAGTGCGCTGGGCTTTTTGTTGGTGAATTCTAGGTGCATCATTGGTTCGTTGCGGGACCTCTTTTTCAGTTATTTTTAGGATGGTTTGTGATGAAGACATATTGGTTGACCCTAGCAAGTGTTGAGGACTTGATAAATGATTTGGAAGAAGAATTTATGTGGTGGTTCAACACTGGATCTAAGTTTAATGCATGCTTGTGGGTGGAAAATAATCTATATGACAGTTTATATGACATTTTCTTCACTATCTTTCTAGTAGAATTATACGAGTGGCTGATTTCTTATCCATCTAAATAGAATTAGAGGTATCACACACTTTTCTAGACGCGGGAAGAATTTCAGGTCATTTATGATACCGATCGATATGGACTAGCGTGGTGGATATAAGGTTCTATGGTGTTTTAAATAGTTATATCTTAGATTACTCATGTTCCACTTATTCATGCCTAGAGTTAGTTGAATTCCATTTTTACGATATCCAGGGGAACTTACGTAAGGCATTCCACTAGCGATCAAGATCCCGATGGTAACCTTGAATTTGGAGAGAAAATTGATGGCTAACTAAACCCCACCATGCGTGGGGGCATGAGCATGTTTGGTTAAAGATTGTAGACCTAGAGGTAGAGAGAGGAAAAGCAACTTAAGTATAATGAAGCTCGTGAGAGGGAGGTAGAGAAGTAGTGGAGGTTGCAAAGCAAATGGCATTGTGGAGAAAGATAGTTCGGGAAGGAGTTGAAGTTCAAGAAAAATACATGGAACTCAAGCATCAAGAACTCCCCCATTTGGGAAAGCATGATAGGGAACCCTCCTCAGCCTCACATAGAAGCATGCCAGTAGAAGCATCCCTGGGCCACGGTGCACACATATGAATCCACATGGAAACCTCGCCCTTGTGCTTGGTTTTCCATCATCTAGTACAACAAATAGTCGAAAGCTAATTTAAGTAGTGGGAGAGTAGGAGTGAGTCTTATAAGAGGCACAACGATGGTAGTGCAAATGGCTTCATTGTTATATGGAAGTACCTTTTTGGGTGTATCATCTACACGAATTCAAGTGCGCATATTTTTGGACTCTTCTGGGAGTAGTAACACTTCGCATGAGACTATTGGGGTACAGTTTAGTACTCTTTGTTTGGACACAAGTACATTTTCTAGCACGACCCCAACTATAAGTTTGGGATCGGGAGGTATAGGTGGTGTTATCTCAAATTCACCCCTCAAGGTGAATTGGATAACTTACATGATTCTTTAGGCTCAAGTAGGTTGAAATGGTTTGAGGGCCAAAATTTGGATTTTCGGGGTACCTCTCCTCTTTTCTCTAACTCCCTATCTAAGAACATCCAAGAAGTTAAAAAAAAACTACAAAAATCTTTAAAAATGAGGTCACAGGCCTATTTTAATGCAAATCAGTCTGAGAGCTGCGGATAGAACCAAGGCGAGATCGTACTAGGGTTCATCGTACCAAATTTAGGCCTAAAATGCTAAGGAGATAGTGAAATGTGGAAAATTTGGGTATTTTTGGCCGGGTGGTCCATGGGACGTCGAGGATAGTTGGGACCTTAAAAATAAAAGCTGCCGCAAGTAGGAGTCAACAAAGTCGAGATATTTATGGCACAGGTAGTCGTGGGACGTTGAGACAACCATGACCCACAAACCCGAAATCACCATGAGCAAGGGAGATGTGGAAAATTTAGAGGTCATTGACCCTCATGAAAAGGTCAACGTTGGGACATCCGGGACAAAAGGACCTGAAATAGCTGACATGTCTGCATGTAAAGGAAAATAGTGCAAATCAAATCTTGAACCTCAAACGGCCATAACTTTTGACCCCGAGCTCTGATTTCCATGAAATTTGACTTTATACAATGGGCACAACATCCTCTATACCAAAAAAACTATATTTCTTAATTTTGATGAGGGAAGGTACATGAAAATAAAAGAAACATCTCTAGCTCTAATAAATTTAATGCTAGGTCCCCTTAAATAACATAAATGTGTGGCAAACCCAAAATAGTTGCCCACACTTAAAAGGCCATAAATTTTCATTTATCAATGAAAACACACAAAATTGGTACCGTTGGAATCATGGTTCCTATCCCAATGTGTAGAAATCAAGAAATCCATTATTTGGTGAGTAATTGATGGTAATTTTGTAGGAAAATGTTCCCAAGTTCATAACATTGTTTTATTTGGTAGCTAGGATGCATTAATGAAGCATGGGCTGACATATTTCACTATTACAAGTTATGGGATAGTATGGGGGCCTTTTACAAGAAACATACCATAATTTCACTTCATTTATGACATCTTACAAGTGGTGGGAGGTCAAATTTCAGGATTTCCATTTTCCCTCTCTCTCTCTCTCCTCTTAGAAATCTATAAATTGGAGTGTTGGGCTCATTGTAAAAGGGAGATAGTTTTGAGTAGAAAAGATATGTAAAATTTGTTTTCTGAAGCTAATTTGTTTTAGGACCTTGTAGTGGACTCCTTACATGGTGATCTAGACCCTTATTCTATAATAGATTGAATTGTGCATATCAATGAAAGTAATAGATACAAGTTTGTGGATTTCTCTTCCCATGTTGTGTTTGTTTGCATTCTTCTTGCCCCTTCAATCTCATTGCATATATATTGTGTCTATCTTATGCTATTTCAAGGATTCATTATCATTTTTTGTGCATGAAATATTGTTGTGAATGTAGTTTTAGATTGTGGAGAACTCTTATCACCCCTTCTAGTATGCACTTTACTTCTATTTTTCACACATTAGATACTATTCTCACACTCTCTTTTTTGGTGTATCACCGCTTTAGTGTAGGATTATTTTCATGCACTCTCTCTCCCTGGTCCCTTGGAAATTTAGATTAGGAAAAGATAGTTTTTCCTACATTAGAGTAGATTATGGCAGGTAGTTTAGGAGCAAGAACCATCTTTCTCTTGAGGTCTATCTCATGTATCAAGTCCCACAATTTGGATATATTACCCATGTTATCCAATCACACTATGAGCTCAAGCACACACACTTGTGCAAACTAATAGGGTGTTGTGATTGAGAGATAATAGGTGGCTCTAGCTCCAGTAGATATGGTGGTTCTAGAGGAAGAGGAAACACATGAGGTTACGGATCGGGTGGGCAAGGTTCGCACCAACCCTATTATATTTACATGGAGATTTATCTTCATCTTCCAGAGTATATGGCCATAGAAGATGTTGCTAAACACGTACATATGTGTGAAATAATATGTCTTACAAAAGGAATCATGGCTTCGGCGTATGGCAAGCTAATTTTCTACTACGTTACATGGGTGTACACACAATTGGTACAAAATTTTTTACCTTGATCAGACTTGTGTGGACTATCTAGCTTTAAAAGATGTGTTCCGTAAAGAGTTTCACATCCTGAGTTCGGAAAGAAGAGTATAAGTGCACTCAAATATATTAATCAAGGCACTCTACCGAGAGTGTTAGAGAGTATGATGCCCATTTTAAAGTGTTGTTATCCAAGCTTTCCTATGATATTCACGCAAGCCAACAAACACAATGGTTCGTTGGAGGGATAATTACACCTTTTAGGAGGACACTATCACATAAAAGCAGACATTGATCCATGTGAATCACTTGAAGAATCCTTACACACCGAGGCGGTTGGAATTATATATATATTGGGGTGAGCCCATTTTTAGAAGCACAGATAGCAGCTATGGAAAAGCAGTTGGAGAAACTATCAGAAAATTCAACACATGAGACGCGCACATGGATTTAGTGCATAGATTGTGAAGTGGAAGGTCACACAAAGGATATTTTTCCCCACGAGATAAGTTCACTCACTCTTTGTTAGACTATGAGATATGCCATTTAAACCATGATGCTAGCCATTACCCATTACTTCAACATGCAATAAGGAAGAAGCGTTTCATGCTACCGCAAAATGTGAGGTCCACGACTCATGATACGGAAGACTCGAAGGTTGATTGGTTAGATACATGATGCTATATATATTGTTGTACAAAAGACATGAGTTTTAGATAACTCTAAAGGAAAGAATGATCATCAGGATCAAGATCACAATCAAGCGTTCTATGATTGAAATGAAGGTTGTTTTGAAGGTAGTCATGGCAAAGGTTGAGGATACCATGGTGGATTTTGAGGATGAGGTCATGGTTGTGGAAGAAGTGGGTTCCATCGTGGAGCGTATTATACATGTGGATCTCCTAACCACTACATGCATGAATTTCCTCAAAATATTACATGTTTTTTCTATGGAAAGAACCATAGCTATGAGGAGTGCTCGAACTTATATGAGCATCTTAGCAAACAACATAAATAAGAAAATAAAGGTGCGGGGATGGTAAAGATACAACTCACTATAGAAAATTAGTGGATGCCCAAGTTGGGAGTAGAATTCAAGGTAGTACAGTAAAAATCACGACCGCGGCTGAAGTTGCACATGCCGGATAAACATTACATCATAAGCCTACCATCACTAAGCGGGAGGTTCTACATACACAGTACCGGATCCTTCCCATCGAAAGGAGGTTTACCAAAAACAATGGATTTACTCGGGAATCTTCAAGGTGAGATACTGTATTTAAAAGAGCAATCACAGAATATGGAGCAAAAAGGCATTAAAGATGGTCCAAGCTGATATGGATGACTTGAGATAAGTTTGTAATTGCGCCAGGAGAATATCATTCCACTTTGTTGGGGAATTGGTTAAAGGAAATACTTCACGCGCAAGTTATGAGACCTGGATGATAGATCTTGTATGCAAATCTCCCCCTCATAGCCTAGATTATGACAAGGAAATAAATCTAAATGTTATTGTGGATGGGTGGCTATTGAGTAATATATTGATTGATATAAGTGTGGAAGTCAATTTTCTTACCTTAGATGCATGGGTATAAATGGGAAGACCTCCATTGCATTCATCCTCTAATGTATTGTTCATGGCTTATTAGATTAAGGCCACTCCCATCGAAGTTTTAAAAGATGTGTCCATTACCATACAAGGAGCCAAGTTCACTAGATAGTTTGAGGTTTTAGTCTTTGGCAGTCGGATAGTTTCCCAACTCTATTGGGAATCCTTAGTGCTATGCAAATAATTTTGATCTTCGGTTCAACAAGGGTTATATTAGTTTTGAAAACAATGAGGAAATATTTATTATCCCTTTAATAGATGGTAAATTTGCGCCCTATGTTGAGCCCTTGAGTGAAGAAGACTTGAATAGGATTTATGTATGAGTCATCTAAGATCTATAGATGCTTGAGCCATTTAAAGAAGGAATAATTCGGTGGGAGGATGCAAAGTTTATCAATGATACTACAAGTGTTTCTTGTGATAATTGGGCTCATAACACTTATGAAATAGTAGGGCACAAAGTAAAGAGCATATTTCCTAAGGGAAGTAAACCGCGTTATGTCAAGAGAATAGGTAATAACTCGGTACCTTGTTACACCAAAGAATAATATCTTGTGGTGTTCTGTGTTCCATGGAGGAATAGTGGATAGACCCACTGGAAAGAAGAAATATGCTAGCATATACACTATGTGGGACAGCAATGCGCTAGTGGGTGGTCCACAAGGATAATCTTGTAGGATGGAATGAAATTAGGATTTCTCTTGCCACTAGGTTCTATAGGAGAAATGCACCTACTCAAATATGTACTTATCATGGTAATCAACTTTTCAGCACCATGTTCAGAAGTGTGAGAGACTCTAGACAAAGGGGTTGGAAGCTATACCACCTTCGCTTATGGGTGCAGAAGTTTTATTCCACTTTACAAGGTTGTGTGTGTGTTTGGTATGTATATGTAGAACTCCATAGAGAGACTGGAAATTAGCAAGATTTAATTATAGGAATAGCTCAGACATTTGACTTCTTCTCTATTAAGCCTTTGGTGGAAGAAGCATTAAAATTCATAAAGTGCTTAACTATAGGAGATAGTGCCAAGGCTAAAGAACTCCTTCAAGAGTTACTAGATGAAGGAAACTCGGGAGCACATTTTTTGAAGAGATAGAGACCGACACAACACTACTTTAGTGCACTTTCCTTGAGAAATAAACAGATTAAATGGTCTACTTAGTGGATGACGAAGAAGTAGAAGATCTAGATATAAACTAATCCACAAGTAGACGTGAGGTGTTGGATAGTGTAGATAAGACCACGCATGTATATCATGAACCTATGAAGACAAATAAAGTAAATATTGGATCAGACACTGAGCCTAAGGAGGCCATAACTGGGGACTATTGGTCATAATCTTAAGTGGAAAAAAATCATAAAGTTACCACGGGATTATCAGGATTTTTTCCTTTGGGGTGCTGTACGTACCCAAAATTGTGGGGTACTGCACCACCGGAAAGAGGTTACACATACCCCAATGATGATACAGGTCTCCTCACAAGGTGTTCGAGATCCAGAAAATCTCGCCAAGTATACGTTTGTATCCCATGTGCCTCATTCAGCCTCTGCATGCTTTGTTCTGCCCTCTACCCCCCTTTTTCCTTGCATTTTAGTCTTAAGTGATGAGACTGCTGCCCTACCCAGGAGATGGTCCTGTGACCACCACTCGGGAAAGGGTGTGATCATGTAATGGCTATCCTATTCAAGGCGGTTGTCACCTGTGTGCATTTTCTAGAAAGTTTCGATGATCGTGTCAAACGTAAAATTCAAATTTCTATCCGCATTTTTCAGCTACTTTGCTTTGCATTTATGTTTTGGCCACCCTATGAATAGTGTTTTCTCTTTGTTTAATGGTAAAAGAGTTCCATTCCAAGTTACCTTCTAGTGAATTCATTTGCTATAAATAGCTAGACTTGTTTTCAAACAAAAGGCCCCTCTCCTTCTCTATTTAATCATTCAAGTATTTTGATTTTCTTGCTTAGAATTCCAATAGTTTCATGTTTTGCATCCATTGTTAGTCTTCCT
Organism: Taxus wallichiana var. yunnanensis; assembly: GCA_018340775.1. Taxonomy (NCBI): domain Eukaryota; kingdom Viridiplantae; phylum Streptophyta; class Pinopsida; order Cupressales; family Taxaceae; genus Taxus; species Taxus wallichiana. Next base: position 562,372,148 of record CM031235.1, on the reverse strand, counting down.
TTGTTGTTTAGAGGTCATTTGATCTTCTTGTTTCAATCTTGCTTCATTGTTGTTCCATGCAAACTAGTTTAGAGTAAGGTAGTTTCATTCTTAGATTGGAATCCATTTAGAGTTGCAGGTTTTGTCTGGTCACAAAAGATAGTTTCTAGAACTCTCAACGTATTTGTGTTGTATTCCCGCAATAAATCCTGCCATGAATTTCATATTCAAGCTCTATTCACCTGCATTATCCCTCTCTTACACCCATTGTATTCAGACTATATCCAAAGTTGCCATTGTTCCAAAGAACTTCTTCCGTTGATGCTATCATATACATGCTTTTCTGGATTCACGAGAACACGAAGGAACGAGGAGATCACACTGAGGGGAAAAAGTCACACACAACTGGATTTACCATTGTTTTGTAAACTCTAGGTTTGAGCTATCAAAGTTCTAGTTACAACGTATCAAATAGAGTAGTAAATTATTTCATTTTGGTTAAAGTTCACTTTCAATATTGCCAGGGAAGCTATGGGGAATGATAGTTTCTGAGAAGCTATGATTCATTTCTCACTTCTGAGGTAGGATTGAGATTTTTTTCGATTAAACTAGTTGGTTATTTAGATATTTAGGATAAATTCACACCTACACAGGCAAATAGATACACTAGGCTAATTTGTTTGTTTTAATTTTGTTACTAGATTAATTGTCCATTTTTCTAAAAATATTAGAATAGCTAATCTTCTAAATTTGTTAAAATACTTCATCAAAAATACAAAAATAAAATAATACATGCATATTGTAGATACTACTAGTGTGAGTTATCCTATGTGTCCTCCTCTCATATTGGAGGGTCATCTCACATGGGTTAGGTTTAGGGTTAGGTTTAGGGTTTCATGTGTGTCATGCACTAGGGTTACTTAGCACCCTATATGTACCCCTTTATTATTCATTTATGAGCATGCCAAGACACTCCACTATCTTTCCTCTATGTGCAAGCTTTGTTTTTGTTGAGCAAGTTCTTCCATTATTGATTGATTTTTTCTTGCAATTATGCTAGAGCTATCACGATTCCATTGGAGTGCAACTACTTCGTGGTGCCTTGTTTCTAATTCGATTCTCACAAAATCTTTTCATGGTATCAGAGCTAAGATCGGGTAAATGTGCACTCGTTATTTCTTGGTTTCATTCTTTTACTCGCATACAATTTTTTCGATCACTATTTTCTGGAATTATTTTGCTAATCTCTCTAACAAGCTTTCTCGGAAAGTTGTGTCAGTTTTTGTGCCTATTTTTTGTACTTGTGCAGGTATTCCTGAAGGTTTTAGGGTATTTACAACCACATTTAGCTATCTACAGACTAAATCTAGCTTTTCAGCCAAAATAGAGATTATTTCATTTTTTTAATAAAATTTTTAAAATAGAAGTGAAATTTTTTTAGATCTCTATGTTTTTTGGCTCTCTGTTTTCTGGTATTTTGTAGAATATAGGTTTTTCTTGTGGCTTGGAGTTCATTTGCAAGGTTTTTCCATCTCCCAATCGAGCTTTTGGCTGTGCGTGGACTGTTGTTCGAGCTTTTGGCTGTGCGTGGACTATTGTTTTACATGGACGTTGTTCAAGCTTTTGACTCTACATGCACCTGCTATTTTCAAACTCTACATGGACTATTTTTGTTGTGCAAACCTCTATGTGGACTATTTTTGTTGTGTAAAACTCTGCACTTGACCGTATTTCTCTTCCCACGTACCTACTGGACACTGCAAATTCCAAACCCTATGTCTCTTTTCATAGACATGAACTATTGTGTATGCACTTTTTTTGGTTGTTTGGAGCCCTACGTTGGCCTGCGCGCAGACCGCCGTGACCAGTTCTCCTTACCACGGCCTCCGCCCCTATGCTGCTGTCATGACTTTTCTTTCCATGGTTGCTCCAACAAAACCTTGCATAAAGCGGTATGTCTTTTCATTGGTCGATTATTTTTGGTAAGTTTTTAAATACATTCTTTTTTAAGTGCTTTTAATTTGGTAAGTGTTTTTGGTTAGTTTTAAAAATATACGGTTTCTTAGTAAGTCTTTCTTACCTTCTAATTTTTTAAAAAAAAAAATCTCAAGCCTTTTAAAACAAGCCATAAATTTTGGGTAAGTGTTTTTTTCAAAGCTTTAAATCTTTGTTTTTAGTAAGTTTATTATATAATAATCATTGATAATCTTTAAACCAAAACACTATCTTTATCTTTAAGGTTTAATAAAAAAATTAGATCTTAATTAGCTTTTGTAATTAATTAGATTTAATTTCATTAAATCTATTTTTATTAATTACAAATTAATTTTCTCCTATTTACGATTTATAGTAAATTAAAAATCGTCTTTCATACCCTTTTTATCATTTTTTAAAAACTCCAATAGCTCTAAAAATAGCAAAATTGGGCATTTCAAAATGGTAAAATTTAGGCGTTATTGTCGATTTTTTTGCTAATCGTGCGCTCAAGTGTGTAGTGACACTTCAAGCATCTCTTTGCCTTCCGATCTCTTTTCGGCATCCACAGAAGATATCTGAACTCCTTGAGTTCCCAAACCTTGTATTTCACCCTTATTATTGCTTGCAACTAGTGAGCGCATCTACCACATCTGCAAAGCAAGGGTTTTTTTATGACGTGAGAAATTTTTTCTCACTAGGGTTGGCTTTCGCCTCCTTTCTATTTTTTGCTTGTGCTTGTTTACATTGTCCTTTTTGGTGCACTCCATGAAACACTGTTGTGGTCTCCTCTCTTGCGTGTTATTACGTATATTGCAAGACAAGTTACCAAGTGTTTCAAACCACATGCACGGACTCGATTGTAATCAACGCACTAAACTATAAAGTGTCGAAAGCGGGGGTTGTTATTGTCCTGGGTGGTTGTGTTTCTTTTTTGCATTTCTTTTCTCTCTCTCTCTCACTATGGATGCTCTTTCAATTCCTTTGCTTATGTCGTTCAAATTTTTTGAATGGAGATCAAAAATAATAATGAAACTAAGGGGTAAAGTGTTTTTCAGCATCACCATGGGAACTGAGACTAAACCGGATGAAGAACCGAAAAATATAAGTGGTTAGACTGTAGTGATGAAGCTTTGGGTATTCTTTGCATTTCATTTCTCCTGACTTGCTCTTCCACATTGAGGCATCTGAAACACCTAAATCTATGTGGAAAATGTTGGATGTGATGTTTGGACAACTAGATGACATGAGAGTGCATGAGTTGGAAAATGAACTACTAGGGTTAAATCCTAGTGACTTTGAAAACCTACAAGCCTTCTTCTCGAAATTTGTCCACATTAGATTATTGTTAAAAGGATGTCAAGTAGAAAAGAAAGATTCTCAACTAATCTTGTTGATTCTCTCTAAGCTAGATCCTGAATATTTTGTCTTCGTGTCAACTTTCTACGCTACAAAAGTTACTTTGGGTGATACTTGGACTATGCCCTCCTTTAACCTTTTTCATCCTAATTCATTCTAGAATAGGACAAACTAATTCAAATGGGGTCTCTCAAGTCCAAGTCACATGCCCTTGTAGTAAGTACTAGCAAGGAAAGAAGACCTGAAAAGAAGAAAGAAACAAAGGATCAACCTAAAAAAGAAACCAAGACCAAACCTAAAAATGACACAAAACTTTGACTTGAGCCTAAGGCACAAAAAAGAAAGTATTTTTGTTCCTATTGCAAGAAGTCTATTCATGAAGAGCAACACTATTTTTGGAAATAGATTGATCATTTATCTCATTTACTTGAGAAGGAAAAAGAAAGTGTTCCTGAATCCATAAAACAAAGTGCTCAGAAAGGCCGAGTCTTCTCCGCAAAGGTGCTAAAATGATAAGAAGAAAGGAAAAGCCCTTATAGCTAGAGTTGTTCCTACATCGACATGGATTATAGATTTCGGTGCCTCGCACCACATGGGTTCTTCGCATGTTGAGTTTTCAAACATCGAACCTTGTGGAATGTCTCAAATCGAGATGGGTAATGACACGACAGTGTCGGTTTCTAGGGTAGTGGATCGGTAGAGATGGATGGGGGAAAAATTAACCAAGTGTTGAGTGTTTCTGATCTCTCTACCAATCTCCTATCAGTTTACCAAATTACTCACCTTGGTAAAGGAATGAGAGTGAAATTTTTTCCTAATTTGGTGATTATTCACGAGCTTAATAATGACACTACAGTGGCTGAGGGAAAGGTTGATCACCATTCATGGTTGTATACCTTTTCCCACTTTACTTCTGATTCTACGCCCACTACCTTGCTCACTCATGCAAATGAGGTTAGTAAGCTATGGCATGAGCATTTGGACATCTAAATTATCGCTACCTTGAACAATTGAGCCAAAACAAAATGGTCAACGGGTTGCCTCATGTCAAGTTTTCTAAGGGTATTTTTGAGGGTTGTACCCTTGGAAAGCATCCTGAAAAGAACTTTGACAAAGGAAAATCTTGGAGAGCCACTCGTCCTTTGGATCTTGTTCATAATGATGTTTCTGGTCCATTTCCTTCTCCTTCATTTACTAGAGCTCTTTATGTGCTAACCTTCATTGATGACTATTCGCGATATACTTGGGTATATTTTCTTAAGCTTAAGTCTAAAGTCTTTGAACATTTTCAGGACTTTAAGGCTCTTGCTGAGAAATAGGCGGAACGGTCTATCAAGGTTCTTCAAACCAACAATGGAGGTGAATATGTAAACAATAGGTTCATGGATTTTTGTACTTTTGAAGGGATCTCTTTGCAACATATAGTTGCTTATAGCCCTTCACAGAATGGAGTCGTAGAAAGAAAGAACTATACTCTTAAAGAGATGGCCACTTGTATGATTCACTCAAAGTATCTTCCTACATAGTATTGGGCTGAAGCAGTGAATTATGCAAATTACGTTTAGAACTGTGTTCCACATAAGGTAGTAAGAGGGATGACACCCTTTGAATCTTGGTTTGGATGCAAGCCTGATGTTGAGCACTTTTGAGTCTTCGAATCCAACACTGGCTCGGATTCCCAAGAAGAAACACAAGGCTTTGGAACCACAATCCAAACCTTGTATCTTTGTAGGGTATCCTGATGGCGTGAAGGGATATCGATTGATGAATCCTACTTCTCATGAGCTGTATATTGAGAGAAGTGTTAAGTTCGATGAGTCTTCTTCAAATTCTACTACTCCACCTATTGAGGTTCTTCACTCACCGACTTAGATTCGACTCATCGATGATGATATCTTTGTTTAGCGTGCTCCTCTCTCGGATCCTCCGACCATCAAACCTTTGAGTATTTTAATTTTGATAGTGGTGATGACGAGGACTATGTCCCTTCTCACTCAAGTGAAGAATCTTCGACTCTGAGCCTAATCCTCTTGGTCCCCTTTGGGCTAGGAAAACTTTGCAAAGTGTTGGAGATATAGTTGGAGATACTTCGGATATGAGACATACTTGCTCAGATTTCATTAGACCCCACTATTTCTTTACCTCTGCTTCTGATCCATAGTCTTTCTGGGAGGCTTCTAGTATTCCTGAGTGGGATTCTGCCATGGATGAGGAGTATTCCTCTCTCATGAAGGATGATATTTGGGATCTCACCACTCTTCCGAAAGGAAGAAAATCATTCAAAGTGTAAGTGGGTGTTTCAAATAAAGTATGTAGTAGATGGAGACGTCAAAAATTTTAAAGTGTGATTAGTAGCTAAGGGTTTCTCCCGGATAGTGGGGTTGACTATCTGAAACCTTTGCTCCAAAGTGGTGAAGATGACTTCTATTCGATGACCCCTAGCCATTACCGTAGTGAACAGATGGAAAGTCCATCAAATAGATGTTAAGAGTGCCTTCCTTCATGGTGACCTAGAGGAAGAGATCTATATGGAACAACCTCTGGGTTATTTCCAAGATCCCTCCCTCGTTTGTAAGTTAAAGAAGTCTCTTTATGGCCTTAAACAAGCCCCTCGTGCTTGGTATGCCAAGATGGACTCCTTTTACTTACATCAGGGTTTACCAGGTGTCACTCTGATCCAAATGTTTATATTCTATGGCAAGATGACTCCATACTCATTCTTGTTCTCTATGTTGATGACTTGTTGATCACAGGCAGCTCTTCCTCTATTATTGATTCTGTGAAGATCACCTTGGCCAACAAGTTTTCCATGACTGACTTAGGTCTACTTCATTACTTCCTTGGGATCCAGATTTCACAATCTGACTTAGGAATCTTGATTTCACAACCTAATTATGCTCTTGATTTGCTAGCTCATTTTCAGATGTATGTTTGCAAGTCTTCTCCTACTCCTTTTCTTTTTGGGGTTAATTTGGTCTCAGATTTATCTACTCCCTTGGTTGATGGTACCCTTTATCGACAGTTGGTGGGGAGCTTGATTTACTTGACTCACACTCGACCAGATTTATCGTATGTTGTTGGGATTGTGTTTAGATTCATGCAAGAGCCACATGAGTTGCATTAGAAAGTACCTAAATGGATCCTTCATTATGTTTGTGGCACTTATGCTTGATGGCATTCACTATCATGGAGGAGTTGATATTGACTTGATTGGGTTCACAGATTTTGATTGGTCTAGTGACTTAGATCATCGAGAAATCTACTTATGGCTACAGATTTCTCTCTTGGTTTGGGTCCTATTAGTTGGTCTAGCAAGAAGTAGAATGCAATTGCGATATCATCTATAGAGGTAGAATACAGAGGAGTAGTTAATGCTGCCATAGAAGCTATTTGGCTACAGGGTATTCTGACAAAGTTTGGCATCCACTTTCGGTGGCCTACCATTATCTACTATGATAACATGAGCACAATCTCTATTTGCAGAAATCTAGTTCAGCATCGTGAGACGAAGCACATTGAGATCCATATGCACTTCATATGGGAGCTTATTCATGATGGTATCATCGACATTCAGATAGCTGATCAGATTGTAGATTTATTCACCAAGCCCTTCACTAAGATGAAGTTTCTTCACTTACGGTCTCTTCTTGGGGTGAGGTCTTCTGCAGCTTCTCATCTCCTTCGGGCTATGTAGTCATTTTTTTTCTTCTTCTTCTAGGAAGATTGTGTTTGTATATGGGTACCTTATTCGGCCTTTAGTTGCCGGGCCCCATTGACACATCTTTCTTAGTTGTTTAGGAGTGTTTTCCTCTTCCATCTGACTCATCACAGCCGCTACCCCAACTTCGATGAAGGGGGGGTGTTAGTGTGAGTTATCCTATGTGTCCTCCTCTCATATTGGAGGGTCATCTCACATGGGTTAGGTTTAGGGTTTCATGTGTGTCATGCACTAGGGTTACTTAGCACCCTATATGTACCCCTTTACTATTCATTTATGAGCATGCCAAGACACTCCGTTGTCTTTCCTCTATGTGCAAGCTTTGTTTCTGTTGAGAAAGTTCTTCCATTACTGATTAATTCTTTCTTACAATTACGCTAGAGCTATCACTATTCCATTGAAGTGCAACTACTTCGTGGTGACTCGAAACTAATTCGATTCTCACAAACTCTTTTCATGGTATCAGAGTTGAGATCGGGTAAACGTGCACTCGTTATTTTTTAGTTGTGATTACTCTTTCTTGGTTTCATTCTTTTACTCTACATGCAAGTTTTTCGATCACTATTTTCTAGAATTATTTTGCTAATCGCTCTAACAAGCTTTATCGGAAAGTTGTGTCGGTTTTTGTGCCTATTTTCTATACTTGTGCAGGTATTCCTAAAGGTTTCAGGATATTTACAGCCACATCTAGCTATCTACAGCTAAATCTGGTTTTTCAGCCAAAATAGATTATTTCATTTTTTAAATAAAATTTTTAAAATAGAGGTGAAATTTTTTTAGATCTCTGTGGTTTTTTGGTTCTTTGTTTTCTAGTATTTTGCAAAATACAGGTTTTTCTATGGCTTGGAGTTCATTTGCAAGTTTTTTCCATCTCCCAAGTGAGCTTTTGGCTATGCATGGACCATTGTTTAAGCTTTTGGCTATGTGTGGACTGTTGTTCGAGCTTTTGACTCTACGTGGGCTGCTCTTTTCAAACTTTGCATGGATTTTTTTGTTGTGTAAACCTCTCGGGTGGACTATTTTTGTTGTGCAAAACTCTGCACAAACTATATTTATCTTCCCACATACCTACTAGACAACGTAAATTCCAAACCCTACATCTCTTTTCACGGTCACGAAATGTTGTGTATGCATTTTTTTTTGTTTGGAGCCCTACGTTGGCCCCTGCACATTGTCGTGACTGGTTCTCCCCCCGCACACCTTTGTTATGGCTTTTCTTTCCATTCATTTGCTCCAACCAAAACCTTGCGCAATGGCTGAGTACGTCTTTTCATTGGTCGTTTTTGTTTTGTAGGTATTTTAAATTCACCCCTTTTGGTAAGTTTTTAAATACCTTCTTTTTTAAGTGCCTTTTAATTTGGTAAGTGTTTTTGGTTAGTTTTGAAAAATATACAGCTTTTTCTTGGTAAGTCTTTCTTACCTTCTAATTTTTAAAACAAAAAATCTCAATCTTTTAAAACAAGCCGTAAATTTTTGGGTAAGTGTTTTTTTCAAAGCTTTAAATATTTGTTTTTAGTAAGTTTGTTTTACTGATAATCCTTGATAATCTTTAAACCAAAACACTATCTTTATTTTTAAGGTTTAATAAAAAAATAGATATTAATTAGCGTTTGTAATTAATTAGATTTAATTTCATTAAATCTATTTTTATTAATTACACATTAATTTTATCATTTTTGATTAATAGTAAATTAAAAATCGTCTTTCATACCCTTTTTATCGTTTTTTAAAAACTCCAATAGCTCTAGAAATAGAAAAATTGGGTGTTTCAAATGGTAAAATTTAAGTGTTATTATCATTTTTTTGCTAATCGTGTGCTCAAGTGTGTAGTGACACTTCGAGCATCTGTTTGCCTTCCAAGCTCTTTTCCGATGTCCTAAAGATATATGAACTCCTTGAGTTCCCAAACCTTGCATTTCACCCTTATTATGACTTGCGACTAGTGAGCGCGTCTCGCCATAGTCCGTAGTAAGGGGGTTTCCTTTTACGACGTGAGATGTTTTTTCTCACCACGGGTTAGCTTTCAAATCCTTTCTATTTTTTTCTTGTGCTTATTTACGATGTCCTTTTTGTTGCACTCCATGAAACACTGTTGTGGTTTCCTCTCTTGCGCGTTATTACGCTAATTGCAAGATGAGTTACCAAGTGTTTCAAACCACATGCACAGACTTGATTGTAATCAATGCACTAAACTATAAAGTGCCAAAAGCAAGGGGGTTGTTATTATCCTAGGTGGTTGTGTTTATTTTCTACATTTCTTTCTCTCTCACTCATTATGGATGCTCTTTCAATTCCTTTGCTTACGTGCGTCAATGTTTTTAATGTAGATCGAAAATAATAATGAAACTAAGGGGTAAAGGGTTATTCCGCATCACCATGGGAACTGAGACTGAACCAGATGATGAACCTAAAAAATCTAAGTGGTTAAATTATAGTGATGAAGCTTTAGGTCTTCTTTGCATGTCCATTTCTCTTGACTTGCTCTTCCACATTGAGGCATCGAAACACCTAAATCTGCGTGGAAAATGTTGGATGCGATGTTTGGACAACTAGATGACATGAGAGCGCATGAGTTGGAAAATGAACTACTAGGGTTAAATCCTAGTGACTTTGAAAACCTACAAGCCTTCTTCTCAAAATTTGTGAACAAGACCTTAGGATTCAAGTCTTTCGAGCAACAAGTAAACCTACGAATAATTAGTGAACAACTAAGAGAGTTAAATATTGAAGACGACAAGGCATACACATTTTGGTCAAATCATCCTAACTATAGACTCGCCTCGATAGGATATCCGTATGTCTGTACAAGAACTCGAAAGAGAACAAATATTTGGTTGCGATCCTTTAGTTCCATAACCTAATGCAGGAGACATCCTCATTGACATAGATATTAGCTTACGCATTCAAGTTTCCAGAACACCTATAAGGTATTCTGAGAATATTACACAACTTCTAGTTCTAAACATAGAGGCTGAAAAGGCTTACGATTATTGGATAATCGGGAGAATAGATTGACACCTCGTATGACCATAGGAGGTTCGCCATAACCACGAACTTATGGTTGTGATTCATAGGCCCCACAACCCAACGGGCCTACTGATCAATCAAACATTGACGTTGGTTTACACATACTAATATTTAGATCCTCACCACTTCTGTCAGACATCATTACACAATTCTTCATATTAAACATAGCAGCCAATTAGGCTAGGGATTTCTAGACTAGACCAGAGAACTTTCCATAGAGCTTTAATAGATCCACTACGCCTCTCATTACTATTTTCCATGACCTTGTCTGGAAATATATACGAATCACCTATAGGCCACTTTCCATGTATACAACAGCCAATAGATATGATCTCGGCAAAACTCAAAATCGATTGGAGCCTCTGAATAGCTATTATATCCGAATGATCCATTACCCCGATCTAAGTTAGGAGAGCCTTCTTTGCCTTAGATTCGCATAATCCATTATTGCACATTGAGGATATAAGATTGCCTAATTAGCTTGGTTATATCTCCACATACTCCATCCCCACTTTGGCTATCTCAAAGACAACCTCGAGAACTTGGGTACGAAGAAAGGCTACTTCTAGATTCTTGTGCTCACATGTCACTTTTCTATCGTACAAAATTGGTGAACCCGACGTGAACCAAACAATTCTTCCTCTTTTATTTTCATTTATTTCATCCACCTTTGCTCTTTCTCATTATTCTGTGGGTATTCATATACCCCGAATATGTCAGGATACGATGCATATGGTAGACCTCTCTCAAGTCTTGAAGAAAATTATGGTCAAACAAATAGACAACCGTCACCCTCACTTTCTGCATGGGCTGATAACTATTCAAATAATTACTTGTCATCTCAAACTCCCCCTCTAAGAACTAGTTCCAGTTCTTCATTTTGAATTGAGAAGTTGGATCAGCCTGCACAAACACAACAACCAGAGCCCTTAGGCTCTAACAATATGACGTTTACTGGAGAATCCACTTCATCTCCTTGGGTATTTTTCAAACCAAAAATCAGTAGATAGTCAGATCCACTCCCATTTTTGGATGAGGAGTACTTAGCACACTATGCTAGAAGTGAACATCACTTCCAAAACATGTATCCACCTATAAGGAGTCTGCAAATACAATTCGATACCCTACTCCTAGAAAACACCCCCATTCCTCCACTATGGGAAATGCCTAGGTGAAGCTTAGTAGGGTAATGATTAATTCATAGTAGGGTATCATACCCCTTTACAACCTCAAGGTGTACAACAAATGCCATTAAGGCAAAAAATTGTGTCTTTTCCAATAGAAGTCATTTCAGCTTTAGTTGAGAAGGTTAGAGGGTGGAACTTTCTCAAGCAAACAAAAATTCATATTTTGCGAAAGTAGGAATCCCACCCTCCGCATCACCCCGGTCGAGTTGACCTCCTTACAGGAGCAGGAAGGTTAGGCATGCCTCCTCAACATCTTTATAATTACCCACAAAGCAAACACCAACAAGGACCGTGTTTTCAAATGCCACTCCAATTGAAAATATGATACCTCTTGGCTTGGCACCAAACAACCCACACCAAAACAATTCTCCTCCCTACTTAAACATTTATTCAAAATCACCACAAGGAGACATGTTCTATTCTCCCGAGATATTCATTCAACCATAGGGATTCTCTTATGTTTCGCAAATTCATACGCTATGCCATATCAATAAACCATGCCACCCCCACCCCCTCAGCAAGCACCATCGATGGTCAAGGCCTATGTGGTAGGGACTTATTCAGAATATTTAAAAGAGCCCCTAGACTTCACCATATGAAGTGTTATGCTTCCAAGACCTCTTCTTGATTTACCCAAATACAAAGGGGAAGGAGATCCAAATGCACACATTAAGGCATATGCCACAGTTATACAGAATTACTCCCTTGGGATGGGGTTGTTGCTAAGATATTCCCTAAAACCTTAGAGGGTATTACCCTTGATTGGTATTATAGAATACCTGAAGCCTCGATACACTCATTTAAACAACTTGTGTTAGAGTTCATCAAAGATTTTGATATGAACAAATTATTAAGAACAGGAATCAAGGAATTCTTGCATATTAAACAAGAACATAATGAATCTGCTACTCATTTTATTCAAAGATGGCGTATGGTTCTCTACTCATCAGCAAGTGCTCCAAACATGGATCAAATGGAACTATGCAATTTATTCCTTCATTCTCTCAATAGAGAGATAAAGGAAGAAGTCTAGAAGTTCCCACTAAGAACTTACGATGAAGTACTTGAGAGTGCTCTCTGAATCGACCAAGCAGCGATAGATAGTGGTCGTAAGACATATGGGACAAATGGGAAATTAACCACTCCCAATCAAAACACCGTGGCCTATCCTAATACCGGGAATGCTAATCAAGGACCTAAGATCCTTAACAAGAACGGCGAAGTTACAACAAATGGATTAAGCCGACCAAGTTAAAAGAGAAAATGTTGTAAGCATTTTACCACCTGTTAATAATCAGTGAAATAACAATTTTACTCCAACAATCAACACAGTGGATTTTAATCATCCACCATGACCACAACAACAACAACAACCACCATGAAAAATCCAAACACAAGGTTCAAATCAAAACCCAAATGGATATCATAGTCAAAACCAAAGGCAACGTCCTCAAAATTTTTACTCTAGCAACTAGAAACCTTATCAGAATTTTGGGCCACAAAAGGTTTCAAATCAACATCCTCAAAATTATAATCTGAATTTGTATTGTGGTTTCCACAAAATTCAAGGCCATGATACTAGGACTTGCCGTGACTACAATTAATTCATGCAGCATTTGCCAAAAGATCAAAAACAACTTGTTATAGATATGTTTTTAGCAAATTCTGTAGTACCAGCGCCAAACACTTACACAGGGGTAGTTTCCCCTCAAAATGCACCCCTCAAGATCTTTAATGATCCACTCCCAAACCATTCTAACAATAACAGGTTAGATCCAAGTGGAACAAAGGTGTTGTAATAGGAAACAATGATCATGAAGCTTCAACTTCATTAAATCCACCGGTCACACCCCAATTAGGAACTTGACCGCAAACTAAGATAGTTGGTCTGGTAGAGTTAGACACCGAGCTACCCATAGAAACCATAACAAGAACACGGGATTATTCTTCTCAACCAACTCCAAGTTATCCATTGGAACTAGACAACATTCAACAAACGTTGGTAAAACCCATAGGCACCTATGATTTAATTAATGACTTAACTAAAACCTTCTCTCACATCTCCTTTTGGATTTGTTAAAAAAATCTCCCACCCATAGGGCTGCCCTCTTATAAGCATTAGGCCTTGGTCATTTGATCAACATCACTCCTCCTCTAGAAATGTAAGTAAACCATGTATATTTTGGCGTCTACCCTCCGGGGGTAGCCAGGATAGGGATACTGAGTTTATATTTGATATAAGCAAAATGCCAATAGACACTGAAATTGCGCGAAGAGGTGACCCAACTTTACATTTACAAGTATGGGTTTACAATAATTATGTTAAATGTGTAATGATTTACAATGGGGAAGCAATTAACATAGTCCCCTTCACTTTTCTTCAAAAGTTAGGATATGGAGAGACAAATTGTTCCACAACATGAAATACGCTAAGAGGTCATGATAGCCTCAAGGCCACCTCAATTGGAACCATATTTTTACCAGTCACTTTAGGACCCAAGACGGTCCTCACTGAATTTTATATTATAGATTAGGAAACCAGCTATAATATGATCCTTGGTCAGCCATGGATACACTACATGAAGGCAATCCCTTCCACATTATTCCAAGAAATAAGATTTCTACACTTAGGGAAAATATTTTTGGCACAAGGTGACCCAAAACCCTTTGATATACACCTAGTGACTTGAAAGAAAGATCGGGAGTTCACTCCGAGTTTGAACTCCCAATAAATCAACTTAGAAAACCAATTAATTTAAAACCAAAAGAGAACTTGATACCCACCACATAATTAGAAATTACAAATTTGGTCAAGGGCATTCCAGCACTCAAAAATGATACCAATTTCATATAAAAAGTCTCATTAGGGACTACCACAAAAATTTGAGTTCTAGAGAAAGACTTACCTATTCTCCTACCATTTGATTTTATGGGTATGGTATGCACCCTAGGAATTGCTTCTCTTCCATCAAACAAATTTTTTATGGTAGAAGTAACCGAAGCGAAGAAATAGATATGACAAATATCCGAACATCCATTTTCCCAAAAAAATATTGGACTATCCACTTCGATGGAGCTAGATGTCACTTTGGAGCTAGGCCGGGAGTGATCTTTACTTCACCTGAGGGAAAGATTCTACCTTTCACCTTTAAATTAGACTTTGAGTGTACAAACAAAATATTTGAGTACAAATCTATCCTCCTAGCCTCATCCTATCCAAAAGAATGGGTTTTGATAACATTAGAGCGCTAGGAGACTCGCAACTAGTTACAAACCAAGTCTCGAGGTATATGAAACTAGGGTGAACATTTACAGCTCTACAAAACAACGGTTTTAGATCTAATCAAGGGATTTTACTTCATATCAATTGAATCGATCCCATAAGAGCAAAACCTTCTTGTTGATTCAATAGCAACCTCAGCTTCCCATTTCACTCCAAACAGTGAGTTGGAAGATACAAATTTCACAGTATCACTTCGTACTAAACCGTTAATACGTAAAATACCAACAAACCCACTCCTCACTCATGGAGAGGCTGAGAATGATTTTCCTATCCTGGATCACTTTGATGGTGATAGAGTCACTCTCAAATATCTAAACGCCTATGTGGAGCTACACCTTACTCACCGCATAGTGGATCTTTCCCTAATACCACATTCCTCTTCCTATTTTGGAAATCCCATGGTAGAGTCTCCTCCACAAAAGGATCTCGATATCTATGAGGTGGAAGACGGAGAAATCTTGGAACTACCTCCAACCCCACCTAAATTTGAAGAAGGTAACGCTTCTTTAATAGAAGAAACCATTGACATAAACATCGGAATGGAGGAAGAACCAAAAATTTTGAAGTTGGGATCCTCATTAACTCCATAGGAGATAGAAATACACACCCAAGTCCTTAAAGAACATCAAAAGGATTTCACATTTAACTATAAAGAAATGATGGGAATTGCACCACACATTGCGGTACATAACCTTGTCACTAAACAAGATGCAAAACCAATTAAACAAAAGTCAAGACCAATGAAGCCAAAAGTGGCTCTCATGGTAAAAGAGGAAGTAATAAAACTTCTCCAAGTGGGATTCATCAAACCCATTGACTATTCACAATGGGTATCTAATATCATCCATGTTCTCAAAAATAATGGGAAGATACACATTTGCATAGACTTTTAGGATATTAACAAAGCTTGTCCCAAAGATGACTTCCGTTACCATCCATTGACGTTATTGTTGATGCAATAGCTAGATTTGAACTATTGTCCCTCATGGATGGGTTCTTAGGGTATAATTAGATTAAAATATCTGAACAGGATCAAGCCAAAACTACATTTATAACTCCTTAGGGAACTTATTGTTACGTTGTCATGCCATTCGGTCTTAAGAACGTTGGTGCTACATATCAATGGGCAATGACATACATATTCCATGATCTTATCCATAAAATTGTGGAATCCTATGTGGATGACTTATTGGCCAAGGCCAAGAAGCATTGTGATCATCCAGAAGTACTCTGTATCATCCTCTCATGATTGATTGAATATGGCATCACATTAAACCCAGAGAAGTGCGTGTTTGGTGTGATAGGAGGCAAACTTCTGGGTTACATTATATCTTCACGAGGGATTGATGTTGATCCAGCCAAAATCTAGGCTATTCTTGAAATGATTCCACCATTGGACGAGTCTGGAATCAGGTCATTTCTTGGGAAACTTCGGTGCAATCAAAGGTTCATCCCAAATTTAAGTTTTTCCATTCATCCAATCAACAATATATTAAAAAATATTATTGCATTGATTGGGTGAAGAATGCAACGAGGCCTTTAAATCAGTTAAACACTTCTTGTTGTCTCCACCCACAGTAATGCCTCCTAGACCAAACCACCCTTTGATCCTATACTCATGGGCCACTAATGTCTTGCTAGCCTACATGTTGGCTCGAGAAGATAATGATAAACGAGAATGTGTAGTATATTTCATTAGTTTAATGTTGCTCGATTATGAAACATGTTATACACAGGCAGAGAGAGAATGCCTTGGCATAGTCTTTGCAACAAAACGTTTAAGACATTACATGTTAAACCAATAAACAAGGGTCATTGTAAAGATAGATCATTTACGAACATTCCTCACGCAAGGGTATTTATCTAAAAAGGTTGGGCATTTCATAACCTTAATGGGCAAATTTGAGTTAACATTTATAAACAAAAAATCCATTAAGGGACAAATCATGCATAATCAAGTTAGCTAACAATCCATTAGATGGAGGTGATCGGTAAATCTATACTTTCTGACGAGTGTATATACCTTGTTGAAATAAGGCCCCCATCTCTACATGTCCCGGTGACAATGATATCATCAATTTTATCATGGACCACACATACCTGGAAAGTGCCACATCACAAAAAGAAGGCGCTTATGCATTATCATTGCTAAATATGTTGTTGTAAAACAAGTACTCTATTGTAAAGCCTTCAATGGCATGCTTCTAAGATGCGTCGACATAGAAGAATCCAAGAATATTCTTTATGAATCCCACAGTGGGATATGTGGAGGCCACTTCGGTGGTCATGCCACTACTCATAAAATACATTGGATGGGCTATTTTTGGCCCACTCTCGAACACGACGTAGTATATTTTGTATGTAAATGCCACAAATGCCAAGAATTCTCTCATAATATTCACATGCCAGACAATCCCGCAACCAATAATAGCAACCCCGTGGGCCTTCTCCACGTGGGGTCTAGATTTGATAGGAAATTATCTCCCTCATCAACCGATGTCCATAATTTTATAATTATAGCCACGGTATATTTTACCAAATGGGTAGAGGTCATGCCTCTCACCACCGTACCAGGTTCGGTAATTGCCAAGTTCATTCTAAACCAAATAATTTGCAGGTATGGTGTCCCATAAGTCATTATCTCAAATAATGGCACATCCTTTAAAAACAATGAGGTCTGTGAGTTATGCAGCAAATTCAAAATAAACCATCACACGACCTCTCTTTACTACCCTTAAACCAATGGACAAGCTGAAGCAACAAACAAAACATTAAAAGCTATTCTCCTCAAAATAGTTAAGGAAAACAAGCGAGATTGGCATCTAAAACTATATCCGGCCTTGTGGGCCCATCGAACCTCAATAAGAACACCAACAGGAGCAACCCCTTTCTTGTTGGTATTCGGGGTAGAAGTAGTTCTCCCACTTGAGGTTGAAATACCCAGTCTCCGCATCTCATTATAAGGGATTTTGGATGAAGAATCTTACAGGGAGGCACACCTCTCTCAACTAGAAAGCCTTGATGAGGCCAGGCTAAATGCCGAACAATGATACAAAGCCTATGCTGACCGAATGTGCTGGAAGTATAATAAAAAATTCTATGAGTGAGAAATATATGAGCGAGATCTAGTTCTAAGACTAGACAACCAGATTGATAAGAAAATCGGTGAAGGAAGTTCTAGCCCTAGTGGTTGGGCTCATACCCGATCATGAAAGACTACGGGAATGGCACGTATCTCTTGTGCACACTATAAGGTGAGGAATTCAATGAAACTATCAATTCCTTGCATCTTAAATGGTTTTATGCATAAGACATCAGAATCACCACTTATACATTATAGCTACCTACATTGCATTAGTCATCTTGTTGTTTCATTTTGTCCACTCATTTCATAAAATTTGTAGTCAAGGAACTTACTCTTAAGCAATCTATTACAAATTTCTGAAAATATTGGCAAAAGCATTCAAATCACATCTCTTCAAACATCATCAAGTAATTTCAAATCTTATCATCAAGTTTGATAGACAAGTATTGACGAAAACCATACCAAGGCCTACATACTTGGTTTTGCTCTTTCTTTCTACTAGGTAAAGTTGTCCTTACCTACGGTCTATTCTAGAAGCTTCTTGGTGTCACATCTATCCCTCTTATGTCTCTTTGAAAGAAAGGATATCCCAAAGTCATAGATCATAAGTGTCAAAATCAAATAGAATCAAAAATGCCAAGCAAACAGAATATTTTATTTTACACACTCCTTTGCCCCACCAACCTTCGGTGATAAGCCCGCATCTCTTACTAGTGGTGTAAGGTTGGGAAAGGAAATAAGTGCCCTTACTCGCCTATATCCTACCTTTGGTGACAAACCCATGCTTCTTACTAGTGGCATGAGGCAGGGTGTGGGGGGTCCATTCACACAAATTAACAAATCTTGGTATTCTAGAAATACAAATCAAATTATATTAAGTGAAAACAAATGTCCAAATTCCAAAGAGATCAAATCCTCAAAACTAGATTTTGTCAACCAGGTTGCCATTTATAGATCTAAGTCTAGATAAACTAGAAAGTAAGTGGCCTTCTAAGCTTGGTGGTAGTTCTGAGTAGGGTAAGTGTGTAGGTCTAAGTTTGGTTTCTGTCACTGGTTTGTCTATCTCTCATCGTTCCATTCATTCAAACTCATACAATTTGTGCCCTTCCCAACTCTTGGTGTTGAGCCCTCACATCCTACTGGTTGCGTGGAGTTGGGAATGGGGCAAGTTCATCTCTTTATCACTATACATTCATCATGTTTTGCCAACATAAGAAGGAATCACAGACATTTCCCAAAGAGGCCAAAAGTTCAAAACTACAACGTGTTCATCATCACATGTCAGCATTACAAAAGCATATAAAGTAAAACATTCTGTTTAGTATTTGCTATCATTTGTCATCCATTGCATACACTTTGAAAAGCATGAAAACAAATACTCTAAAAAGAAAACATCTAGTATACACATGGGAAACGAGTCACAAAATTCTAGACACCAAGAATCTAGATCCAAAAAGATATATATATAAATGGTGTTTCATGTACAAAGCCATCATGCACCAAGGCATGGTCAAAACGCTCAATGAGCTTGGAAATACAAAACAATCGTACATATATCCAGCCAAAATTCATTGCAGAAAGACACTATGATCTCTCAATCTCTACAAGATCCCTTAGAAGGTGTATGAATGCAGCTAGGAATCTTGTTGCGACGATGCTCGAGAATGGATGGAGGGCTTACGATCACAACGAGAAGATGTGGTCTCACTATGAGAGTGACTCCTCCTCATCAAACTCTCAATGCTCTTATATCCGGCCACTCGGTGCGAAGGGAGGTGATGATCTTTTTCGTATTCCAGATAGGAGCAAAGACATTTATATGTCAACCGAGATATTGAGGGCTCCCAATGTCCTCAAGTGAGCTCACCTAGGTAATGTCAAAAGGGAGCAATAGAGTGTCGGTTCACACGGTGAATCAAGTCTCACCATCCCTCAGCAGTCACTGCAAATAAAAAGGAGAAACACACAAGTTAGAAATTTTTCCAAAATAAAACCAAAGATAAACAAAACAACAAGAGGAAATAATAACTAAACAATTCTAACTAAGGAAAAGTTGAGAAAAGAGTAGTAACTCGCTCAAATCTCCAGAGCCTCCAGGGCGGGATCTCTAGGATCCATGCATGTCGCTAGCTGTCATCCCTCTCCCACATCTAGAGCAATATGATGGCCTGCCATGGACTCACCATCTCCCCCTAAATCCCGAGAAGGTAACTCCTCCAAAATCAGAGTCACCTTCTCTACGCTCCGCTCGCCCTCTCGGCCCACAAGATATCCTGAGTTTCATGCCACTCAGAATTGTTGTCATCCTCCTCACCTGTCCCACCGGCTCCGATCTTCACCTCCTCTGTCTCCTCCTCTATCTCCCCCAATGAAATCCTCAAACTCAAAGTCCACGTCAATAGGCTCATCTCTCGCTATGAGCAGGACCGGCACCAATCTGAAGTAAAGGTGCTCGAGGAGCACTGGCTACCCCTCAAGCATGAACCACCCTCCTAGCTACAATAGGAACACCAAGAGTGACCAAAGTCCAACCCCGGCCTCTAAGACCTCCCCGAGCCTCATGAATAGATCTATACACTAGCCCCACTAGAGGAAACATGTCAATATATGGGAGGTTGAACTGCTGTGGTACTCTATCAAAGGGGTGGATCTCCAACTTCCCCGTCCTATCTACCAGCTGATTGGTAGTATAGAAAGCAATCAATGTGAGTGTCTCCTCTCCCCATAACCCTACCATGGCCTGATAAGGAGTAGCCTCCATGTCTACAGTAGTCAAAGAAGCCACTAGCTAGTGAGGCACTCTAAGAATGGTCATCCCTATCAACCTCGCTGCCCTGACAACCCCAGGATCCTCTTCTTATACACCTCTCCCATACGGGGTGATGTGCTCATACACCCAACTCATGACAAGAGTAGGGTGGCTCAATGAATGTCCCTGTAGTCTAACCACCCTGTATAAATTGTGGTAGGTGGTCCCGAGGATGTCTACTCCCCAAGCATAAATGCGTTCATGGCCCTCAATCTGTGCAATAATGGGAGCCCATCAATATAAGAGAGTGTCACCTCCCTTGTCCCCAATCAATCTCAAAGTAAGGATGCCCATGATAGCCTCACGGAGCACATGAATATCTAACTCAATTGGAGCGTACCTTCACCCCCTTCTTCGACCCCATGAAAACAATGGCATCCCCATATAATTAGCCCACTGAACCAACTGAGATCTAAACATTGCTATCTTGAGAGATAACCACCTCCCAAGGATCGGAACCCCCAGTATATGATAGACATCCTCCAAGGTGATGGACCACTCACCCCTCACACCTGGTAATCAGAAAGTGTTCCGATCTATGTCCCAATATGAAAATAAGTCACATAATATGTGACTAGCATGCACAACATGAGGAACCTATGCAATACTCTAAATACCGGCCCTCTACAGAGTCTCTCGCTCTATCTGGGTCAATGCCTCTAACACTGCTGGGAGCCAATCACACTCCCTCTCTCTACTCCATCTAATATACTCCTCCTTCTGCATCCACCCAAAAACATAGAAAAGAGTAAGTAACAAAATATGACTAGAAAAATTATCAAGAACATGTAAAAATACTAAAAATGCAAAAACAATTAAATAAAACATCTTTTTTTGCATTCTGTTATGAACCACCACCCTGTGTAGAGTGGCAGTTCCATAACCACCACCTTCTAGGGTGGCGGTCCTGTCCCGAAGCGGTGAATGGCTTGAAAGCCCTAAAAATGCATTAAAAATGCAAGAAAACACCATTTTAAACAAAATAAAGACCTACCCTATGGGTGCCCCCCTAGAGACTCATTTAAAACTAGCATTTTTGAAAATGATCCCCCCATGACAAAGATTTCAACATTTCTATGTTTTGGATTTAAAAATGATAAATTGAGAAGAACTAACCTGAGACTTCGCAGGCTGATGTTCCGCTCTCGGAGGCATGATCACGTTCTCGCAATGGATGTTTTGACTATACTCTCATCGAAAATGGTCACTGTGGGTCCCAGAGCTCAAAAACCACCAAATCGACACACGTAAATGAATAGTAAAATGAGTTCATTTTATATATATATATATATATATATAGCTTTCTAAAATTGATTTTGAATGTCTTTCGCAGGGTTGGAGCATCGACGGAGGTAAGTTCTAAACCCGCGCAGATGGTAAGTCCTCATTTCATATCAATTTAGTTTTATTTCTCAATTTATTTTATCTATCTACACTTGAGTCCCCTTTTTTCATTTTACAGATAGCAAGATTTTGGATGGTGACTTTCTCGACACACGAGGCGTGTCAGGTATAACTCCTAACTCCCCATTTTGGGACCACCATACTCGGATCCACCATTTTACGCCTCTTCATGGCTAAGATGCTTCTCCGAGGGGGCAATATGTACGTACCAAAAATTATAGGGTACTACACCACCGAAAAGAGGTTACACATACCCCAATGATGATACAGGTCTCCTTGCAAGGTGTTTGGGATCCAGAAAAGCTCACCAAGTATACGTTTGTATCCCATGTGCCTCATCCAACCTCCACGTGCTTTGTTCTACCCCTTGCCCCCTTTTTCCTTGCATTTTAGTCTTAAGTGATAAGACCACCACCCTACCTGGGCAATGGTCTCGTGACCACCACCTAGAGACAGGCGGCGGTCCTGTAACCGCCACACTGTTCAAGGCAGTGATCTTGTGCGCATTTTCTAGAAAGTTCTGACGATCGTGTCAAACGTAAAATTCAAATTTCTATCCGTATTTTCATCTACTTTTCTTTGCATTTATGTTTTGGCCGCCCTATGAATAATGTTTTCTCTTTTTTTAATGGTAAAAGAGTTCTATTCCAAGTTACCTTCTAGTGAATTCATTTGCTATAAATAGCCAGCTTGTTTTCAAACAAAATGCCCCTCTCCTTCTCTATTTAATCATTCAGTATTTTGAGTTTCTTGCTTAGAATTCCAAAATTTTCATGTTTTGCATCCATTGCTAGTCTTCCTTTGTTGTTTAGAGGTCATTTGATCTTCTTGTTTCAATCTTGCTTCATTGTTGTTCCATGCAAACTAGTTTAGAGTAAGGTAGTTTCATTCTTAGATTGGAATCCATTTAGAGTTGCAGGTTTTGTCTGGTCACAAAAGATAGTTTCTAGAACTCTCAACGTATTTTTGTTGTATTCCCGTGATAAATCCCGCTATGAATTTCATAGTCAAGCTCTGTTCACCTGCACTATCCCTCTCTTACACCCATTGTATTCAGTCTATATCCAAAGCTGCCATTGTTCCAAGAACTTCTTCCGTTGATGCTATCATATACACACTTTTTTGGATTAACGAGAACATGAAGGAACGAGGAGATCACACTTGAGGGCAAACAAGCAGGTCACACAAATGGATTTACCACTATTCTGTAAACTCCAGGTTTGAGCTATCAAAGTTCTAGTTACAACGTATCAAATAGAGTAGTAAATTATTTCATTTTGGTTAAAGTTCACTTTCAATATTGCCAGGGAAGCTGTGGGGAATGATAGTTTCTGAGAAGCTATGATTCATTTCTCACTTCTGAGGTAGGATTGAGAGTTTTTTTCAATTAAACTAGTTGGTTATTTAGATATTTAGGATAAATTCACACCTACATAGGCAAATAGCTACACCAGGCTACTTTTTTTGTTTTAATTCTGTTACTAGATTAATTGTCCATTTTCTAAAAATATTAGAATAGTTGCTCTTTTAATTTCGTTAAAATACTTCATCAAAAATACAAAAATAAAAGAATACATGCATAGTGTAGATACATCTTTCATAATTAGTTTATTAGTTTTAGTTAAAGTTGAATCGTTTTTGCATGACAATCACGGGACCTAGAGAGCCCAGAGAATACATATTTGAATCGATAGTGCCTCAACCAAATCTCCCCACAACACTAGCTAATATATATCAAGACCTTAGGATCCAAGTCTTTCGAGCAATAGTAAACCTATGATAAATTAGTGAACAACCGAGAGATTTAAATATTGAATACGACAAGGCATACACATTTTGGTCAAATCATCCTAGCTATAGACTACCTCGATAGGATATCCGTATGACTGTACAAGAACTTGAAAAAGACCAAATATTTGGTTTTGATCCTTTAGTTCCATAACCTAATGCAGGAGACATCCTCATTGACATAGATACTAGCTTACGCATTCAAGTTGCCAGAACACCTGTAAGGTATTCTAAGAAGATTACACAACTTCTAGTTCTAAACATAGAGGCCGAAAAGGCTAACAATTATTGGATAATCGGGAGAAGAGATTGACTCCTCGTATGACCATAGGAGGTCCGCCACAACCACAAATTTATGGTTATGATTCATAGGTCCCACAACCCAACAAGCCTATGGATCAATCTGACATTGACGCTGGTTTATGCATACTAATATTTATATCCTCACCACTTTCGCTAGACATTATTACATAATTCTTCGTATTAAACATAGCAGCCCAATCAAAGCTAGTGATTTCGGACTAGACCAGAGAACTATCCATAGAGCTCTAATAGATCCACTACACCTCTCATTACTATTTTCCATGACCTTGTCCAGAAATATATATGAATCACCTACAAGCCACTTTCCACGTATACAATAGCAGATAGATAGGATCTCAGCAGAACTTGACATCAATTGGAGCCTCCAAGCAGCTATTATATCCTAACGATCCATTATCCCGGTCCAAGTTAGGAGAGCCTTCTTTTCCTTAGATTCGTAGATTCCATTATTGGGCATTGAGGATATAATATTTCCCAATTAGCTTGGCCATATCTCCACATACTCCATCCCCACCAGCTGTCTCGGCATGACCTCGGGAAGTCAAGTACGAAGAAAGGCTACTTGTAGATTCTGATGCCCGCATATCACTTTTCTATCGTACAGTTACCATAAACTTAAAGGTGTGCATGAATCATTAGGAGAGATGAGGATAAAGTATAAGGAGGGTGCGCGTCTAGTTAGAAAGAGACCCTACATGATGAACCCCAACTTGCATGAAATGGTCAAAGAAGAGATTGACAAAATGTTGAAGTATAGGATTATCAATCCCCTCGACGATTCAGAATGGGTTAGTCTAATGGTGATCAGTATCAAGAAGGATGAATGGATTAGAATCTATGTGGACTACAGGGATCTGAATGTTGCATGTGTAACTGATCCCTTTCTTATGCCATTCACTTAAGAAGTACTAGAAGGCATCGCAGACATGAAATCTATTCGTTTACAGATGGGTTCTTTGGGTATCATCAAGTTAGGATTTCCCAAGAGGATCAGGAAAAGACTACTTTTACTATTGAATGGGGTAGCTTCATCTATATTGCAATTCCTTTTGGTCTAAAAAATGTGCCTATTGTATTTTTGCGCATAGTTTTTCAAGTGTTTAAGGAGTTTATTCACAAATTCTTACAAGTTTATTTGGATGATTAGATAGTGTATGGATTAGTTAAGGATCATTATGACAATCTGCACTTAATATTTGAAAGATGTAGAAAGTTGAGTATCTCTTTGAACATCAAGAAGTGCATATTTTCTACACCATTTGGGATCTTTGTTAGGACACATAATCTACAAGGAAGGTTTTTGGTTGATCTAGTTAAAGTCATAGTCATTATAGGCCTAAAATAACCTACCAAAGTAGGAGTGAGGTGCATGGATTTTGGGTCATACAGATATTAGAGGAAGTTTATTGAAGGATATGCCAAATTTTTACACCGTTGAAGGAGTTACTAAAAGGGAAAGGTACATTCTACTGGGGAGAACCGCAGTAGCACACATTTGAGACATTAAAGGAGAAACTAACTAACATGCCTATTCTACATTTTCCTTCATGGGACTAACCATTTCATGTACATGTGGATGCCTCTAAAGCACAGCCATTGGTGCAGTATTGGCTCAAAGATGGAGAAGGTATTATAGATCATCCTATCTATTTTGCTAGTATAAATTTGACTCCTACTGTAATGTAACTACACAACTATAGAGCACAAAGCTTTGTCAATGATTTATGCACTACATAAATTCCAAAAATACCTACTGGCTACACCATTTTTCTTTTATAAATATCACATGGCATTGAAGTATTTTATAAACAAACCCATTTTACAAAGATGGCATATATGCATATGGGTACTCTTATTCCAATAATTTGATTTCATAGTTTTGTTAAAACAAGGGAAAAGTAATTCTTGACCAAACCATTTATCCAAGATACAAATCAAGAGAAGAAGCACTGAGCCATTAAAGATATCATGCAAGATGCATAGTTATATAGGTTACAACAAGTGCCATCGTAATTAGAGGATATTGTGTTCTTTCTACGAATAGGTATGACACCAGAAGGAATGAAATCCTTGGAGAAGAAACAACTTGTTATATACGCGGCACCCTATATGTTAATTAGCGGTGACCTTTACAAATTAGGTCGATGAAGTATTGCATTGTTGCATACTAGAACATGAATGCACAGATATTATGGAGGAAGCTCATGGTGGTATTGCGGTGGCCACTATGCGGTGATGTCACTACGCGTAATATTCTACTCGCAAGATTATGGTAGGAGACCCTCTATAAAGATTGTAAGGATTATTACAAATCTTTTGATCATTTTCAACATCTTTATAAACCAAGAAAACAAGATGAGATGCCATTAACTCCTATTCCTATTATAGATCCATTTGAGAAATGGGATATATATTTTTTGGGTCCTATTTCACCAGCTACGCATAGAAATAGATCATGCTATATCATAGCTTGCATAGATTATCTGACAAGGTGGGTAGAAGCAAGACCTACAAAGGATTACATAGCGATTCATGTAGCTAGGTTTCTATGGGAAAATGTTATTAAATTGTATGGATGTCCTTTAATTTTGACCAGTGATAGGAGCACACACTTTCTAAATGAGACAATTAGAATTTTATTGGATGAATTCATGATATCACACCATAAGACTACACAAAATCATCTTCAAAAAAATAGGACTATCGAGGCTTTCAACAAAATTTTGAGCCATACATTAACCAAAAATTGTGATGTTGGAAGAAAGGATTGGGATGATAAATTATTTGCAGTACTTTGGGCATATTGAACAACATATAAAAGGTTGAACAAATCCACGCCATTTTAGTTGGTGTTTGGTGTGGAAACAATTCTACTTATGGAATTCATGTTACCATATTTGAGTATTGCACATGTTGGAGGTCTAGGTGATGATCAAACATTACAAGAATGGATTGAAAAGTTAATCAAGTTAGACGAGAAAAAATCCATAGCATGTTGGAGTCAAAAAAGAAAAGACCAAAAAAAAAAAGCATGGCATGACATGCACATCAAGGATAAAAATCTTGAGATAAGACATATGGTGCTCCTTTATGATTCGACATTTTTGCACCATCTAGGAAAACTCAAAGTACATTAGTTGGGGCCGTATGTTATCACTCACATACTTGAAATGTGCACTTTTCAATTAGAGGCAATTGATGGAATACGGTTACTCGGATAATTCAATAGGAGTAGGATGAAGCCCTAGTATATATAAATCTTCTTGGTGTTTGTAATAAGGTGGTTTTTCCATTTAGATTAGGTTTTTAATTCTGCATTTCCTTAATATGTTTCCTTCTTTTTTGCTATGCTTTGTCAATTTAGTTAGTGTTTTTATGTAATAAGAATGGTTACGCGCCAAAAGCTAATTACTATTTGGAGAATTTTTATGTGCAGAGGACTGTACATACCCTTAGTGTGGGGTGTTTATTGATATCCAGTGCATAGGAATGATGAAAATAAGTACGCATGAAAGGACCTAGCTGCTATGGGTGTTGTTCAAGTGGGAGAATTGATAAAATATTGCTTCTTGAAATGAGGACCATAGATGGAGATGAATCAAGAAACAAGTATAACACGAGGTAAGTGGAGGCCATAGGAACTACCAAGGGAAGGCACAGTGGTGAGGTACTCATGTGCATGGAGGCATGCTGAAGAGAATTCTATAGATAGAATGTAGGAAGGTTTTCTATAAGGTTAAAGCTTGGCTGCAAAGATGTACCGCGTGAAAGGAACGAAAATGGTCGATCAATGAGAGGATTGTTGGTAAGTGGAGGAACAATAAATGCACTAAATTTTTTAAAATCTATATAAGGATGGATGTGAGTTCATTTTTACCATTGCAATTAAGATAATTTGAAAAGAGCTAAGTGCGAACGAGCCGGGAAATCATGTTGAGGTTCAAAGAGTGTGAAACTAGACGTGGATATAAGGTTTTTGCGCAGGAGAAGCTTGTGTTCC
The DNA here is from genome assembly GCA_018340775.1 of Taxus wallichiana var. yunnanensis. NCBI lineage: Eukaryota > Viridiplantae > Streptophyta > Pinopsida > Cupressales > Taxaceae > Taxus > Taxus wallichiana. The sequence goes on along the minus strand of CM031235.1, from coordinate 562,344,211 downwards.
CATAGGTGAAGGGTTTGAGTGAAGTAGACACGTTACAAACAAGATAGGGAATGCAATTTCCACTAGGGCACAAAGATTTGAACTAGGGTTTCAACTTGCTTGATTACATAGGGAAGAAAAGAGAGATTTTTCAGATGGCACCAAAGAAAGCACCCGCAGCAAGAGTAAAAGGGAAGAAGGTCAAAGTGGAAGAAGAAATTTCTCCCAAGAGTAATTTCTCATAAATGTAGTATCCAGAGGGTGTGATCGTGGGATAGGACTGGGATTCCCACATCTGTGAATGTAAAATCATTAATTACAACCATCATACATCAGATAATAAGAAGGAGCATGCCTAAAGTAAGAAAAAGACTTGTCACAAAAGAAGCATGTTGTTTTCATTAGCATGGCAGAGGAAGCTAGGGATAATATCATGAAATCAAATCCACACTTAGAGCCAAAGGTACCCAAAACATTTCCTTTAGCAATGCATTATGTACAAACCTTGGTGGACTTGGTTCTTGAAGATGAACCTCTGCGCATGCTAGAATGAAAGGATCCAAAGACAAGAAGCAAAGCAGAAAAGGATTCAGTGATGAGAAATATTGCATCATATAAGGGGTTGCTTCAAATCTTGCAAGAGGAATTGAAGAAATAAAATCAAGCGTTGAATATTTTTACAGCCCGTAAGTCGTTATACGAACTAGGACCATTTTGGAAGATAATGAAGTTCTAAAGGCCATGAAAGATTATACCTTGGGCCGCATATGGAATGATTAGCACTTGTCAAGTAGAAGTGTCAAGCCCTTACAGTAGCTCAAGAACCACACAAGGAAAGGGTAGATGAGCATGGGAAACTCATAGCGCAAAAGAGGAACTTATTAGAAGGAAGAATGATTGCCATGTCTAGCATTATGTTGGTATTGAAAAATGAGAAAGGAGAGATTGCAAAAGATGAGTTAGAGTCAATTACAGTGGATATCCCAAAATAGGTAGAGGTTGCACTCAATGATTGGAAAAATTTAGAGGTAGAAATAAAAGAATAATATCCAGAATTGATTCTTTAGGTTAAAGAAGAAGATACTGTAGGGTAAAGACATTATTTTATTTGTAAAAATTCTTTCCATCTCTTTATTAACATTCTTTGATTCATTTTAGAGACAACCATTGTCGAGGTAAAAATGTAACTAGTGTGGGGTAATGTTGGTCAAAAAAAATCTAGAACTTAGCAAAGAACATACAGAAGGTTCACGTAGAATAGTAGAGAATATTCAAAAGAACGGGAGGATCATAAAGGAATCATGCATGAAGAACAGAGACAGATTCGGGACTTAGCCAATGAGGATCTATTTTGGATATCGCATGCAGAGCACACATACTAGTTAGAGACTTAGGTGACATGCATTAGATATTTTGGAGGATCAGATATGAAGCACTTTGTATGGATATAGGTTGATAATAAATCTACTACTAGCAGCTTAACTAGAAGAATTATATTATTAGTGCGCTTACATTTGTGGCTATTTTTTGTAATCTGCAAGCGTGGCTAATAATAACATGTGACCTATTTTGGGATTAAATAAGTAGTGAAGGGAAAGACTCCACCCTTATAAATATGTAATGAACTATGTAGTATAGGTGAGTGAGAGTGGCATGTGAGAACCGAGTTATTGTTAGGTTATACTACCAAATATGATGCGCGCATGAGCATTTACTACTGTTATTGTAAGGAAACTTCTAGATATTACTACATTTAATATAATAGAGGTTATCGATTGAGTCAATGTGTTGATCATGGTTATAGTTTATTATTGTATGAATTTTCTCGCTACGATTAATGTTTTATTCATGATACTTTAAGATCTAGATCTGAACATGCACTATAGAATGATATATTAGTCATGGATCTGAATGCTTTAATTCTTCATCATGCTAACATCCTGCAACAACCCTAAAGTGGGGCCTGGTACCTTTGTGTGCTTTGGATGAGAGATCATTATAGGCCGTGTGTGATGTGCCAAAGTGTGCCTTGGATTTTTATTGGTGAATTATAGGATGCATCACTCTCCTACCCATGGGGGATCCTTTAGACACACCATTTCCTATTGGTGACAATTCCCCATTAGCATTCTAGGATCCCATTGATCTACTCTTGGATCTTTTACCTATAGAGTTCGAGGCTAACTAGTTCCTTGTCTCATAGACATATTTTATAGATATTTCCACTAAATCAAAAAAATCTCCTCTTACAGTGGTACCATTTTCATGCATGGCTGACCAATTGGATTACATTGATAATTACATGTTTTGGGGACGCCTTCGGTTACCCTTTTTAACCCAAATATAGATGTCACTTACTGATACCTCCATGATCTATCTCGAAGGTATTTCAAGAAACCAAATCAAACATTACCATTCCTATTGAAACATCTTCTTATTCGTCACCCTTTGCCTACATCCGAACCTTTAACCACAACCAAACCCATTCTTATGCCTAAGAACCTACCTGCACCTAAATCTTCTCCCATATCTAGACCTATCACTACCCTAGGTGTCATGCCGACATCAAACCTTTTCCATCCACCCATCAAATTAGACTTAGCCACATCCTCCCAAGCTTGCATAAAAACCAATCCTCCACCTAAAAAGAAGACCCAACTTTTTACACCGCACACACTAGTTTCACCCACCACACTTTTGTCACCTTTGCCTCTTCCATCTATCCTAGGGCCTCACCCGTTGATTTTAGCCAAGAAATTTCCTATCCAAGGTAAATCAAAAGTGATGCACCTCACCTCTTCATCACAATCATTTATTACAGCCAACCTATCATTGTAGTGTACACCTTCATCGTTACCCGCATCTTTCTTACCACCTATACCCCCACCAGCTACAATAACCTCATCACTACCTATGAGACTTCCTTCTCTTCAACCTGTACCTTCCACTTTGCCTCCACTAGCAACCTTTACCGCACCTCCATTATCACCATGGCTAACCTATCCTCTTCTCGCCATCCACTTTCCCTTTGGCATCATGTACTCCTCCTTCACCTTTACCCAAGAAGGTGTAACTAAAATTGAAAAACCCACTACCCTCCAAAGAGGTAGTCGAGCCTACAACGCCTTCCATCGCTAGTTCATCTACCATGCCCTTACCTAGGAAGGTACAACCCAATCCTAAAATAGTCCCACCTACCAAATCGGTGGTCAAACCTATACCATCTTTAATTCCACCTCCTATAGTACCTCACACATCACAATCACCTACACTTCAATCTAGACCAACACTCACCTCACATTGTAACCCATTGGTAGGTTCTTATGCCAACATTCTAGCTAACCTTTTAGATACCATTGTCATAACATTACCCCCTTTAGACCTTGTGACCCACTCCAGCCCAAACCAAAAGGGTTTGACGATACTAAAATTTGTGCCTACCATCCTGTTTTAGGACATGATTTAGAAAATTGTAAGGCTTTAAAAATTGTTCTTCTCCAACTTTTTCCTCCTGGAAAAAAATTTGATGAAGATGATCTCCTAGAAAAGGACCCATTTCCACCTCCACCTATCACCACACATCCTCACCCACTACCTATTCAACAACCTACATCACCACCTCCACAACCCTTTTATCCACCTCTAAAATTTGAGATCAACATGGTCCGCATAAGAGAGCTTTCCAAAACCCCACCAAAATGCCAGTGCGCCCTACTCATTTTGCAAGGTTCTTACCACATTAGGTTTTTGTCCATCATGCCATTATACTACTCATGACATACCTTCTCCATCCACCTCTCTTCCTTATATTAACATGATCCAAGTTGCCACTCGCGCCTAAAAAGACAAAGGAAAAGAGAAAGCAATTAGCCCATCCGTTAATCCTGTACCCAACATACCATCTACACCCACACCAAAAATCACCATTAGGGGACCCACATACCCCATTTCGATGGGGTCACCCATCATACAATGATAAAACAATTGCACCAATCCCCCTAAAAATTTCTTTGTATGATCTCATCTAAACCTCTAAATCTCATCGACAGGCCCTCATGGAGGTTCTGTAATCCATTGAGGTTTTACCCAATGACCCTACACCTGTGGCCTCTCTCACTAATTCATCATCTTCCTCTACACCCCCTACCACTCATCAAGTCATCACCCTTAGTTTCTCTAAAGATGATATTATACCTCTCCAATCAGATGATCCTAATCCCACCCTTTTCATTTCTGTTTATATTGATAATATTTGCATTCGACATGTTATGATCAATGACGGTTTAGCATTAATATCATCTCCTCTAATGCGTACAATAAAATGCACATCCCTTCAAATTTCATGCATAATAACCCATTTATATTATGTTCATTAAATAACACCATCACTTCCACTCTTAGCACCATCATCCTCTAGTGTGGGCCCCTTTACTATTCTAAAACTATTCTATGTCTTAGAGGGGAGTTCCAAAGACAACTTGTTTCTTAGCCAACCTTAGATCCGCGTCATGGGTTGTGTTCCTTCAACTTTACATCGCTATGTAAAATTTGAACATGAAGGACATAACTATACCATCCTAGCTGACCCTTCACCATTTAAAACTTACAACATGTTATACTGACCTAATGATGTCCTTATACCAATTAAGGCATCTACCACTGTCACCACTTCTTCTTCACCCACAACCCCATCCACTGATGTTGTTGCTACCTTTTCTACACCTACCTCCTCCATTCCCACTATCACCATAGCTTTGGTAGCTGACCCATCCATTAATCCTCCTACTTCTCAACTGACCAATGCTTCTTCCTCCCAATCACCTAATGATTCATCTATTCCCACCACCCATATACCAACTACTAATCCCTTAGTAGGTGTTTTTCAATGTCTCACTCTGGGGGAGTACGCCAATACAACATCAATACATTCCTTACTCCTCAAGAGTATGGTAACCTTCGCCAACACCCTCACTATGATCACCTCACCTTCACACAAACTTAACCTATGGGGGACTTGATACTTCTACATACTCATCCGAGCCACCTTCCCAAATGTGACCATTTTCTTCTAACCTTCAATCCCTCACCACCACTACTTCACCAACACTTTCCTCCACCATTATGTATGGAAATTCTTTGGCTTTGGGTTCTACGAACAAATTTACCATATTTTCATCTTATGTACCACACGTAAACACAATGATCAGTAATGGTATTGGCTTTTTCAAACCATCTTTCAATAAATCCCACATTGAACTCGTCAAGGATGAAAACCTTCTTCAACCCATCTACTAACTTTCCCACCTTCACCCACAGAGTCTATGGATCCGTAATCCATTCCTCCTAACTTTTTTCTTAAACACCATTTCCTGGGACCTCTAACTTATCAACGCAATGGCGGGGTTCCCTCTTCCCTTACCTTCTTGTATCCTAACAGGATCGATGACGATACACCTTCTATTAACATCTTTCAATGTCATGATGATGAGTCTATTCTCACCTACCTTGGTGAGAAATATTCTTATATTCACTAGTCATTGCCTTCTGAGATGCAAACTATGCTAAATGAATTGACCATTGAAATCAATATTAACACTCAAGATGACCTGGACATTATAAAGATAGGCCAATCTTTAGATGCTTCCGAACAAGAAGCTTTTACCTCATTCCTTTAAGATCATAGCAATGCTTTTTCTTGGTCCTATGCTGATATGCATGGTATTGACACAAACATTGTGGTCCACAATATTGTAATTGTTCCGAAGCCAAACCTATGAAATAGAAGCCGTGAAAAATGCATCCTCGCATTTCCCTTCTTATTAATGAAGAACTTTAGTGCCTTCTCTTGGTTTCCTTCATCCTACCCATTAATTATCCCTAATGTATTTCTAACATCATTCATGTCACTAAAGCAACATGAGGACTCCGCATATGTAGGGATTTTCATGACCTTAATTTATCTTTCTCTAAAGATGACTTCTCTCTACTTAGTATAGATGAACTAGTTAATCTCATCGCCATCCGTGAGAGATGTTATCAATCATGGACGGATTCTCAGTGTTGTAACATCCTTGACAACCGATATATTCCTCTTTTGCATTCAAGTGTTGACATGTGATTTTCTGGATAAAGATTTGTTCTTTTGACTGTTGAAGATCATGCTTAATAAGGATAAATATTTTATGTTCTTAAAATCATTAGACTAAAATTATATGGTTGTCAAGAATTCATTTTCACTTTGGAAAGATGAGTTGCAATCTAGTTTTAAGATTTGTAGACTTATTTCTTCTTCTAACTCATCCTTGGATCAATTTCAGTGATCCAAGGAATGTTTCAAGTCTTCTTCATAGACTGAATGGTAAAATTGACATTCAGTAGTTTAAGTAACAGAGGACTAAATTTTGCATGATACTAATTATTGGTCTTGTTGCAACATGTTTTCATTCAGTTGTATGTTTGTGCCAGGGTATTTGGTGATTGATCTTGGTGGGACATTAAGGACTTAAGAAAAATTCAATTCTATGTGGAGAATTTCGGAGTCCTAAAAATCTAAGGACTATCCTAACAGTAACCTAAGCTAGGTAAGAACAACTATGTTCTAGCTATGTTTATTTATTGGAATTATGTTCTAACCTAAGCCTCTTATTCTTATTGTGGGGTTGGCATCATAACCTAAGCATTACGCTAAGAAAATAAGGGAAGAGTTACTAAGGGGATACTAAGCTATTTTAGCTACTACCTAATACTAAAGGGTTGTGATTTGAACCTAACCTAAGGTGGGAATTCTAATGGCTAATGTTCTAAGGCCTATGTTGGTAATTGTTAAATTAACCTAAGTTCTATTTTAATCTAGCCTAAACTAAAGGGAACCTAAAGGGGTCACATGACATAAGCAACTGATGGTTCAATGGCATTTAAATGATTTGAAAGAAGTTTAAATGAAGAAGTACTGCTAGATTTGGCAAAGGGCCGGTGGACTTGGTGGAGGCCTACGTGGAAACTCCACTAACGGATGGAATTATATTTTTATGTTGATTTGGCATTCACTAGATTTAGGAAGCAAAGTGGCAAGGAAATATAAGGGAATTTTCAATTGAATGGAATTTATGGCATTTATGTGCCTCGTTTTTCACGTGTAAACCATCTTGGAAACATATGAGGTAGGTTTGTACAAGGTCATTTGGTTTTTCTTGCATGGCATATTTTTCTCGGCATGGAGCTAACTGGTTCTTCTAACTAGCAGTTCAAATTTCACTTTAAAGATATTTTTAGTTTCTTCGGCCTGATTTTGATCAAAGAAAAGTATTTGAAGTGAATGAGGAAGAGATGTTTGATTTTTTATCTGTCTTGGAGGAGAAAAAGAGTTGGATGCTCGCCTGGAGGTCTCCTTCGATTTGGTGGAAGCATTATCAAGCATGATAGGCTATAACTATTAAAATTATTTGTGTTCTTCTAAATGAATCATTAGAACAACTCTGCTCTCATGAGATTCTTGTTTTCTTTCTTGTCTAGTAATTTTGCTTGCTAGGTTTTATGGATCCTTGTGTGTTTGATTTGAATCCATGGCAAAATGGTATTGTTTGGAAACTGGCCTTTTCTGCTAATTTTTACGACTGCATGCAAGTAAAAATAGTATTAGAACTTATTCTCGTATCTCTATTTTACTCTCTAGATCTTGCATTCAATGGCTATGTGCATTGAACTGACTTTCGTGAAAATAAAAGCATATGAGCTTAAGGAAACTTGGGTTCTATTTTTATTGCTTCTTGGTTGCGATATTTGGATGCAAACTCAAGTTGAAACTTTGTGTTTTGTTTAAGCTTGTGTTGGAGCTTCACTTTGCTTAGAACCAGTGTTTAGAAAACTCGTGCTTGTTGAACTGTTGCTTGGAGTTCATTTTTAGCACTGTACATGCATTATCTTGTTAGTATAGTTCTGAATGTTTGTGTTCGAAGCTCAGGTTCATCTCTATACTTTTGTTTAACACTTGAGTGTTATGGACTTATATTTGGGTCGATATATTCGAACATGTCAGGTATTTTCGCATTGGGTTATTATTTAGTAATGGTTCGAGTTATAGCTCTTTACTTGGAGTGAAACTCACTCAGGAAGTGTGTGGAAATTGTTTGAGTTGTTTGAAATATCTTTTGAGCTTTGGAACTAGAAACGTCTTAAGGAATGTTGAACTTTTGTCTTGTTTTTTTACTTTATCGACTTCTTGAGATAATATGAGCGTGGGAATTTGAGGAAGTGTTATCTCCCCATTCTTTAGAAGAAACCCACATCTGGGTTGACTGTATTAGTTTGTACTAAGGAACCACTATCATAATTTTGTGGTTGAGAAGTTTTATCTTAATGTTCTATTCTTGTTGCTTTGGAATTTAAGACCGAGACAACTTTTCAGTATTGATCATTTTGGATTCTAGCTCTCCCTCTCTTCTATCTCTTGACTAAATGGGTCTTAGTAGTAAATTTGGATTATTGCCTTGGACATTGATATGATTAGAAAGGATCCCTTCTCTGTTCATTTTAATTGAGTTTATTCTTTGAATCATGAATGGTTTACTTTTTGTATTATTTGGTGAAGCATTTGTGAGACTTCAATCTTGGGTTTGTGGCTAACTCTGAACCTTTTCATTATTGTTTTGAGATGCTATTCTTGACTAAAATAGTGAAAATACTTGATTTCTCTTTGAGAAATTAAATATATGTGTGTGTGTGTGTGTATTCTTTTATGAATGGTATATGATTCAAGTCTGCAATGTGCTTTCATCCCGACTAAGTTTGGAACTGGAACTTTTTATTTAGTTGAAATGATATGATTTATCATTGGTTCTCTTTTATTTGAGTTACTATCCTTTCATCCCTGGATATGCTCATAGTTTGAACTTTTTTGTACTCGAATATCTTTCGAGATGGAGATTTATTTTGATTTGTTAGGTCTACCTTATCAACCATTGATAAAATAATGTTGAGAATTAGTAGCCAAGAGGGTTTTATTGTTAAGTAAACTTATACTTATGGGTTTGACTGTTGTTTTCTAGTCTTGAAATAATGGGATGGCAGGTTTGGTTGTTTGTTTCTTTCGGCCATTGATAGTATTAAAAGAACTTTAAGATCTTAGGTAGATATTGTTTATTATATTCTACATTTCTCTTTAAAGATGATCTTGAATTATTAAGTACTTTTTCTTTTTTCTCACTTATGTTTGATTGTATGATGATTTAATTATCTCATTTCTATTTCTTTAATGATACAATTAGTGGAATGCACTTCGTTTTAATGATTAGTGCTTATCATGTTGTTTTGCCCGACTCCATGTTATTTTTAGATGGACAACTTAAGTGGTAAAAGAAGGAAAAAACTTATCGATGCATTGACTGATATATGTATAATTCTTAGTAAATAATTTTGATTCATTATTTTTTGTATTATAAAGAAAATTTGTATACTTTATAGAATGAGGGTATGTAATGTTATGGCGAGTTTGGTTATCCAAAATTCACCCTTTGGTAATTTTGATAACATGCATGTAGAATATTCTTTATTACATTGATTGATTCAAAGAAAACATCATGAATTATTAAGGTTCCTCGAGATATTTTTCTAACTCCTTGGCTGAAGAAGGAAGGAGAAAGCTTTAAACCTCGGAAAATAAGTAAAGGCTAGTAGGTTGATTAGTGGAAAATTGAAAATTGACTAAGTCCTATCAAGGTCGCTTTGGGACATGTGGGACAGAAGTCACGGATGCTAAAAGCCTTTCAAATGGATGACAAAGTGGGACAAGTGGGACAAAAATATATGAACCATTAGTTGATAATGGGAACAAATAATTCTTAGCAATTGGGACATTTTGATTCATTCTTTTTTGTGAAAAGAGTCGTAGGCTTTATAGAATGCAACAGGACATTTGGGACAAATGGTTATGAACCGCCGGTTGCCAAAATCAACACAAGGAGTCTGTGTAAATGGGACAAAGGGACGTAATGATGGACACGGAGAGCCGAAAATCTTGCAAGATTGAGAAAATTATCGCCACGTTTTATCGGCCAAATGAGGGATGAAGCCCATTTCATGCGGATCGGAGGTTTATGTCCCAAATTTGGGACATCTTGGGATCTTTCAAAAAGATGGATATAGGCGAATCATCGGCAGGCCGAGGACCAATCAACGCATACACGTGTCACAAGGGGAAAGATAAAAGTGATAGGGGTGAGTTTTCTAGCACTAATATGAAATAATGAGATAGTGCCAGGTTTGAGTGTTTTCTAGCCCACAAGGAAATTTCAAAAGAAAGCCCACCGAAAGATGAAGGAGAGAGAATCACGTGACCAATTATAGCGTGCCATGTGTCATCCAAGTCTTTAAAGATGGGAAAGATTTCAAAACACTTCCTTTCTTTTTTATCCCTAAAATTGTATGATGATTCAATTCCATAACTTTCGATTAAAGCTTGATTTAACGATCTTTATATCAACGGAAATCTTATGAAATTTCTACATGATTTTAGGATAAATCTCGAGTTTTGGTGCAATTGAAGAGAGAAAATCGAGAAACGGCTCGACACGTGATAATGGCCTTAAGTGGTAAAAGAAGACATTTCAACAACTTATTTAATGCTAATGGTTGTATATTCTTCTTAGTCAAGAATTTTGACATTCTCTTGCCAAATTAATGCACATAAAAGTCGTATCTCCTCTAAAATCGCTCAAGTGTTGGTATGGGTTTTTAATGTCCCCATGCCATTTTAATGCATCTACGATAATGAGGAATGGGTGAGCATGTTTCCCACTTGTCCCATGGGCTCGATCTTGTACTTGCAATGTAAAAAAGAAAGTTGGCTCATTTTGATAGTTGTTCATTTATTTATTCGCCTCCCTTCTTTTTTCTCTAGGGTTAAAATGGAGCTCGAGCCTCCCCTTGCTCGTAATGGCATGTTTTTGCCTCTTATTAATGGAATGATGTCTCTTGAAAGATTCTAGAGCAACAAAACGTGTTTTGTGATGCATGGGTCCATCCTTGCTCATTTTTGCTTGGTTTCTTTCCTCTCTTCTAGCCTTTGATAGTATTAAAGGCATGTTTGAATGATCTTAGGTAGAGCCGTGTTTGTTATGGAGTTTTGGGATTTTTCTTTAAAGAAATCTATCTGGGCCTGTGATGCAAGTCCATCCTTCCATTTCACCTCTTTTGTCACTTATGTTTTGATTGTATGATGTTCAACATTCTCCTTCTGTTGTGTATCACCATTTTAGTGTAGGCTTTGTTTTTTTCCTTTTCTCTCTCTGTCTCCTTTGCATGGTTAGATTAGGATTAGATTTTTGCAGATGGAATAGCTTAAGTGGTAGTTTAGGAGGAACTAAATTCTCTATGAGATTCCTCTTGATATATGTACAAGTCCCATGCTTCAGAGAGGTTTCATGTTGTACAATCACATTGGATGCTCGAACATCAACCTAAAGTTGATACTTTATAGAATGAGGGTGTGTGATTTTGCACTAACAGATTGCCTAAAGGGCATAGTGGTGTAAATTTTATTAGTTGTAATGATGAATTGTGAGTTGTGTTTTATTTGCATGGGTTGTGAAAATTATCTCATACTTTTATAAAGAAGATGAAAGTTCCATCATGTTGATATTCTTTATATTATGTTATGCTTATCTTGTTATCTTTGATAAAATGGATAATGGGAATTAGTTCAATTTCCCCTATAATGAAGCAACTTGTTGAGTTGCATAATATGATGTGTTTATCTAAACAATTTAACATAATAAGGTGATGTATAATGAACATGCATTAAGAAATATGGACATTGGGAATGATATACCCTAATACTTAATCATGTAGAGAAAGATTCTTTCTCTCTCTTAATTGAATATAAACCTAAAAGGTTTGGAAGTATGATTACTATTTATTAGACTTCATTTAGTATGAAGTCTACTTTAATTAGTTATATGTGGTTGTTAAACCTTCTTGAAAGTTAAGAACATTTAAAAGAAACTTATGATATCGTTGTCCTGTTTTGGTTAATTGTTGGTTTAAATGAGAAAATGAACATTAAAAACAACCATAAGTTTAACAAAGTTCTTTAACACTCATTGATACAAGTATACAATAAGAAATTATGGAGTGTTGGATTAGGGTTTAGCAAGGTTGGTATAGTCAAGACATAATCTAAATTAACAACGTATTAACAATCTCCTTGGGGTATGTACATCTCGATGAGGTAGTTTTTGTAGGATGTTGGCACACACCAATTATAGGGCTATAATTTTGAGAAGACTTGGGTCTTCTCAAGAATACAACATTGTAGTTGACATGTGGCATCACCCTTCCACATTGATCATCTAGATCTACACACAATAAGAACTCAAACTTGAACTTAGTTTCTCTCTAGGTCATGATAGGAGCATATTTAGGATAGGAATTAGCTCCCAATGGCTCAGGGTATCTTGGCATATACGGTTGACTTAGGTCAACCGAGTATGCCCATCTACCCTAGGCCATTATGAGCATCTTCCTATAATAAGTTATGTTTCTATCTAGGGCTAGGGTTAAACTTGGGACAAGTGGACTGACGGTAGTCAGTAAAGACCAATCATGATAATAGAGGAGTGAGGTGAAGGACATATTCCAATATGACAAGTATGTCATCTAGGAATAGTGACATACACAGTATGTTGTAAATATTTGGCCAAAGTATCGCAAGTTGTTGGTTGCGTTGTCCTATGTCACCAAGTTTAAAACAACGTGATATCAGATGAATATTGGTAACAGATATTCATATATGTTCTTTAAACAAATCACTTAGTACCCGGTGTAGGGTAGAAAGACCAAGTATATGAAGTATACGATATGTATTCAATACATAAGATAACATAAATAGATCGGTAGCTTACCAAGTTATGGAATGAATAGATGGTGGATCACCGAGTCATTACAACTGCATATGGTTATCTATTTGAATTCGATTGGCATGGAATGTTTTTTTTATGAATAATGCTTTATTTAAAATAGTGAACATTATATATATTTAAATAAAAATCCTTATTTCTAAAGTCTTAAAATGGGAATGTTACATCTTGGTATCAGAGCTGAAGGTTATAGCTCTTGGACCTATTGTGTCCATAATCTGATGAAACTTAAATTTTCTTGTAACAGAAAATGGTTAGAACAAGAGGAAATGTTGCAAATAACCCTCCACCTGAGGAAGGAGCAGCAACTACCTAGAAACTTGATGAGATCCTTGCTGCCCTGTTGGACACAAGAGATCATTTGGATATACTTGAACAACAAGTAATGGGTAATGAGGAGGAAGAAGAAGCTGATAACAATAATCAGCCACCTCTAGGGACAACACCAATGTGGGTGTTGATAATAACAATGTTAACATACCTGTTCAACCTGAGAACAAAAAGGCTAGGCTAGCAGATTGAACTCACTAATGATATAAAAAGGATAAGTCCACCCAAGTTTGATGGCACCACATTAGGAGATGGAGCTGAGAATTGGCTCAATGAAATGGAGAAATACTTTGCAATAAGGAATTTCTCAGAAGAAACAAAGGTGATATGGGGAGCATATCAACTTTCTCATGAAGCATCTTCATGGTGGGACAACCGTAAGGATGAGTTGAACATTGATGAAGCCAATATCACATGGGACCAATTTAAAGGTTACTTTAGGCAACGATGGCTATCCACAACTCTACTATGATAAAAAATGACTAAATTCCATAACTTAGCTCAAGGAAAGCTAATTATAATTGAGTATTGGGAGTGATTTACAAAACTCCTTAAGTATGTGCCTCAGTACCAAACTAATGAGAAGTTTAGGATACATAAATTCATCATGGGATTGAATCCCATTATAGGGGAGAGGTGGATGTTCACAACCCAACCATGATGGAAGGGGTTGTTGAAAAATCCATAAGGCAGGAACAAAAATTAAAGGCAATTTCTGCTCACAAGGAGGAAGTAAGGAAGAAAAATCCCAACTCCTCTTCATCATCTCTTGCACCCAAGAAAGGACCATGGAAGAAATTTGGAATGAAAAGTAAGTTTTCATCTAATACTAATAAGAAAGTAGCAACAAACAAGTTTGTTGGTAATGCATGGAACAACTTTGCTAAGAACAATAATAACGGATATAAGTCCTATGGGGTCAAAATGATAACTCTAAGGCTAGAAATAAACCCGAGCCTAGGAAGGGACCTATAGGAGGCTGTTATAATTGTGGAAAGATCATTACATGAATCAATGTCCTTTGAAGAAGGATGATCATAATCAATAGCACAAGATACACTGCAGTAGCTGACAAGTAGGCTGAGAAATAGGCCACACCCATAGAAGTTCGGTAAGTTATTTGGCTTACCTATAACTATTCTTTTTGATACCGGAGCTACTGAATGTTTTATTTCTAGTAAATTAGCATCAAAATTAAAAATAAAAGCTAGAAACATGGATAAAACATGGATTGTATAATATGGGAACAATGTTGTTCATACGATTAGTATGTGTCTTTTTGGAGCAGTCCTTGATTTACCTAACTTTTCCACTGAGGTTGATCTTTATGTTGCACCTTTGGGGTCTTATGATGTAATCATAGGTGTTAATTGGTTAGTAGAACATAAGGCTAAAGTGGACTATTTTGAAAAACACATTAGTTGTTTAGATGACTTGTAGAAAACAACAGAGATTTAGGGTGTGAAACATGAGATTTCTATTAGAAAACTGTTAGCTATGCAACTTAAAAAGGCCAAAAATAAAGGATGTACCTTATATGTAGTAAAAATTACTGAATCAATAGAAGAGAGCAGTGATATTATGGAATGATATCCATTGTTACAAGACTTTAGTGACATATTTCTGAAAGAATTGCTAGGTCTTCCACCCAAAAGGGAATTTGATTTCATGATTGAGATCAAGCCTGGAACTGAACCTATTTCTAAAGCACCGTATCGAATGACTACTATAGAAATTAGTAGAGCTTAAGGCTTAGTTGCATGAAATTTTGTCTCAAGGTTTGATTAGACCAAGTGTTTCACCTTGGGGAGCACCTATAATTTTTGTGAAAAAGAAAGATGGAACACTTAGATTGTGCATTGATTACAGAATGTTAAACAAGGCAACAATCAAGAATAGATACCCACTCCCTAGGATTGATGATTTATTTGATCAGATGCGTGGAGCATCGGTATATTCCAAGATAGATATTTGATCTGGATATCATCAATTATGAATTAAGGATGAGGATATTCATAAAACAACTTTCAGAACAAGGTATGGACATTATGAGTTTACGGTTTTACCTTTTGGATTAACTAATGCACTGCAAGCATTTATGAATTTAATGAATAATATCTTTCAAGAATACTTGGACAAATTTTTTGCTCGTATTCTTGGATGACATTCTCATATATTCAAAAAGTATTGAGGAACATCATGAGCATTTGAAGATAGTTTTGGGAATATTAAGAAAGAGATGGTTATTTGGTAAGTTGTCTAAATGTTCTTTCTATGACACAAAAGTACACTATTTGGGTCATGTAATAAGTAAAGATGGAATTGTTGTAGATCCTTCAAAAATTATAGCTATAACAGAGTGGCCTGCACCTAAGAATGTACATGAAGTTAGAAGCTTCATGGGACTTGCTAGCTACTATAGGAAATTTGTAAAAGATTTTTCTAAGATAGCTGCACCAATAACTTCCTTACAGAAGAAAGATAAAAAGTTTGTTTGGAGTGAGAAATGTGAAATTGCATTTAAAACCTTGAAGGAACAGTTAACTTCAGCACCTATTCTTGTAGTACCAGATCCTAATGGAGATTTTATGGTGGTAACTGATGCATCAGGTGAAGGTCTAGGAGGTATTTTGTTACAAAATGGTCATGTCATAGCTTATGAAAGTAGAAAACTAAAGTTACATGAGTTGAATTATGCTCCACATGATTTAGAGCTTGTTTCCATTGTTCATGCACTACAAGTTTGGAGACATTACCTACTTGGTAAACCTTTTGAATTGAAAAATGATCACCTTGGACTGAAGTATATCTTCACTCAACCAAATCTTAATGCAAGACAACGAAGGTGGTTAGAGTTTTTGTCCCAATATGATTTTGACATCAGTTATATTAAGGGTAAAGAAAATAGAGTGGTAGATGCTCTAAGTCATAGGAAGCACATTTCTGCTCTTATAATGTTAAGAACTCAGTTTAAGGATGAAGTAAAAAGTGTAATGGAATCGACTCTTACTTTCAACAAGTAAAAGCAACACTTGCTGTAGTAGATTGAATGATTTGAGGTATAAAGGTTTTCACTTTGATAAAGAAGGAATCTTACGATTTGAAAACAAAGTCTATGTACCTTCGCTAAATGATTTGAGAAAGAAATTGTTAGTAGAATTTCATAATTCACCTTTTCTGGACACCCTGGAATTACAAAAATGCTTACTGATATAAAACAACAATATTTCTGGAAAGGAATGAAAAAGGATGTTCTAGACTTTGTGACACATTTCCTTGAATGTCAACATGTTAAGGTGGAACATATGCACCCAGTTGGTTTGTTGTATCCTCATAGCATACCGCAAAGTACAAATGGCAAGTAATAAGCATGGATTTTGTACAAGGGTTACCTATGTCAAGAAATAAGCATGATGTTATTTTAGTAGTTGTGGATAAACTAACAAAAGTAGCACATTTTATTGCGTTGGGAATATGAAGGATGATTCTCCTATTTTGGCAAGAAGATTTGTACATGAAATTTTCAGATTACATGGAGTACCTGAGTTAATCATTTCAGATAGAGATCCTAGAATGACATCAAGATTTTGGCAAATGCTTAATGCAACTTTAGGGACTAAGCTGAATTTTAGTTTTGCGTATCATCCAGAAATGGATGGACAGACTGAAAGAGTAAATCAAGTTTTAGAAGATATGTTATGATGTATTGCATGGATCAACAAGTATAAGTGGGAAGAGTACCTTCCATTAGTTGAATTCACATACAATAATACATATCATGCTTCTCTTAAGATGGCACCTTTCGAGGCATTATATGGAAGAAAATGTAGAACCCCTGTTAGTTGGGATAACATAGAGGATAGAGAGGTAATTGGACCTGAAATTCTTACTGAAATGGAACAACAAGTTAAATTGATTCGTGAATGCTTGAAAGAAGCAGCAGATAGGCAAAAGAGTTATGCTGACTTAAAGAGGGTTGATAGGAAATTTGAACTTGGTGAGAAAGTCTTTCTTCAGGTTAAACCGAAAAAGAGTTCTATAACTTTTGGCAAGGCTGCCAAGTTATCACCTCGTTATGTGGGACCTTTTGAGATAGTTGAAGTAATCAACCATGTAGCTTATCATTTAGCATTACCTCTGCTTTGTCATGAATGCATGATGTTTTCCATATTTCTTTGCTTAAGAAATACATTTCAGATTTATCACATGTGTTAAATTGGAATTCCTTACAGAGGTCCAGACCCAGAATAATCATGGTTAAACCCATATGAGTGCTTGAAACTCACCAGTTGCATTTGAGAAATCGTGAGATAAGTCAATGCAAGGTCCAATGGGACCAGTTTAATGAAGAAAGTGCAACTTGGGAAAACCTTGAGGATATGAAAACTACTTTTCCATATCTATTTGAATAGGATTGATTCTATTGACTGATAAAAACATGTGATTTTATCTTTGTAATACAATAAGTATGCCATTTTGGGTAGATATTTATTTATTTTGAATAAACAACTATATAATGCTGATTTCTAGAACTTAATTAATGTTGATATGTTTTTGACATATGGTAAGAAAAGTGAATAAGATGATTTTTCCTTGATGCAATCTATTAAAAATGAGATAATCATCGGGACAATGATTCTTTTAGGAGGGAAGCATGTAACACCCTCGACAACTGATATATTCCTCTTTTGCATTCAAGTGTTGACATGTGATTTTCTGGATAAAGATGTGTTCTTTTGACTATTGAAGATCATGCTTGATAAGGATAAATCTTTTATGTTCTTAAAATCATTAGACTAAAATTATATGGTTGTCAAGAATTCATTTTCACTTTGGAAAGATGAGTTGTGCAATCTGGTTTTAAGAGTTGCAGACTTATTTCTTCTTCTAACTCATCCTTGGATCAATTTAGTGATCCAAGGAATGTTTCAAGTCTTCTTCATAGACTGAATGGTAAAATTGACATTCAGTAGTTTAAGGAACATAGAAGACTGAATTTTGCATGATACTAATTCTTGGTCTTGTTGCAACGTGTTTTCGTTCAGTTGTATGTTTGTGCCTGGGTCTTTGGTGATTGATCTTGGCAGGACATTAAGGACTTAAGAAAAATTCAATTCTCTGTGGAGAAGTTTGGAGTCCTAAAAATCTAAGGACTATCCTAATGGTAACCTAAGCTAGGTAAGAACAACTATGTTCTAGCTATGTTTATTTATTGGAATTTTGTTCTAACCTAAGCCTCTTATTCTTATTGTGGGGTTGGCATCCTAACCTAAGTGTTATGCTAAGAAAATAAGGGAAGAGTTACTAAGGGGATACTAAGCTATTTTAGCTACTACCTAATACTAAAGGGTTGTGATTTGAACCTAACCTAAGGTGGGAATTCTAATGGCTAATGTTCTAAGGCCTATGTTGGTAATTGTTAAATTAACCTAAGTTCTATTTGAATCTAACCTAAACTAAAGGGAACCTAAAGGGGTCGCATGACATAAGGGCGATGGTTCCAATGGCATTTAAATGATTTGAAAGGGGTTTAAATGAAGAAGTACTACCAGATTTGGTAGAGGGCCAGTGGACTTGGTGGAGGCCTACGTGGAAACTCCACTAATGGATGGAATTGTATTTTTGTGTTGATTTGGCATTCGCCAGATTTAGGAGGTGTGGAAAGGAAATATAAGTAGGAATTTTGGATTGAATGGCATTTATGGCATTTATGAGCCTCGGTCTTCATGTGCAAACCATCTTGGAAACATAGGAGGTGGGTTTGTAGGAGGTCATTTGGTTTTTCTTGCATGGCAGATTTTTCTCTGCATGGAGCTAACTGGTTCTTTGAACCAGTAGTTTGACTTTCACTTCAAAGGTATTTTTGGTTTCTTTGGCCTAATTTTGATCGAAGGAAAGTATTTGAGGTGAAGGAGGAAGAGATGTTTGATTTTTGATCTGTCTTGGAGGAGAAAAAGAGTTGGAAGCTTGGTTGGAAGTCTCCTTTGATTTGGTGGAAGCACTATCAGGCATGATAGGCTCTAACTATTAAAATTCTTTGTGTTCTTCTAAATGAATCATTAGAACAACTCTTCTCTCATGAGATTCTTGTTTTCTTTCCTGTCTAGTTATTTTTCTTGCTGGGTTTTATGGATCCTTGTGTGTTTGATTTGAATCCATGGAAAAATGGTATTGTTTGGAAATTGGCTTTCTGTGCTAAGTTTTACGACCTACATGCAAGTAAAAATGGTATTAGAACTTGTTTTGTATCTCTGTTTTACTCTCTAGATCTTGTATTCGATGGTTATGTGCATTGAACTGACTTTCATAACAATAAAAGCATATGAGCTTAGGGAAACTTGGGTTCTGTTTTTTATTGCTTTTGGGTTGATCTTTGGATGCAGACTTGAGTTGAAACTTTGTGTTTTGTTTAAGCTTGTGTTGGAGCTTTGCTTTGCTTAGAACCACTAGTGTTTAGAAAACTTGTGCTTGTTGAACTATTTCTTGGAGTTCATTTTTAGCATTGTACACGCATTATCTTGTTAGTATAGTTTTGAATGTTTGTGTTGAAGCTTGGGTTTGATCTCTATGTACTTATGTTTAACACTTGAGTGTTATGGACTTATATTTGGATTGATTCATTTGAACCTATCCTAGTATTTTGTATTGGGTTATTCTTTTTAGTAATGTTTAGTTATAAGCTCTTTATTTTTAGAGTGAATACTCACCAGGGAACTGTGTGGGAACTTGTTTGAGTTGTTTAAATCTCTCTTTTGAGCTTTGGAACTGGAAACGTCTTAAGGAATGTTGAACTTCTATCTTGTTTTTTACTATATTGACTTCTTGAGATAGTATGAGCGTGGGAATTTGAGGAAGTGTTATCTCCCCACTATTTGGAAGAAACCCGCATTTCTAGGTTGACTATATTAGTTTGTACTAAGGCACCATTGTCGTAATTTCATGGTTGTGAAGTTCTATTTTAATGTTTCATTCTTGTTGCTTTGGAATTTAAGACCGAGACAACTTCTGTATTGGGCATTTTGGATTCTAGCTCTCTCTCTCTCTCTTGTCTCTTTGACTAAATCGGGTCTTAGTAGTAGATTTGGGTTATTACCTTGGACATTGATATGATTAGAAAGGATCCCTTCTCTATTTAGTTGTATTGAGTTTGATTCCTTTGAATCACGAATGGTTTACTTTTTTGTATTTTGGTGAAGCATTTGTGAGACTTCAATCTTGGGTTCGTGGGTAACTCTGAACCTTATCGTTATTGTTTTGAGATGTTATTCTCGACTGAAATAGTGAATAAGACCTTGGCTTCTCTTTGAGAAAGAAAATATATGTGTGTGTGTGTGTATTCTTTTGTGAATGGTATATTGATTCAGGTCTGCAGTGTGCTTTCATCCTAAATTAGTTTGAAACTAGAACTTCTTGTTCAGTTGAAATGATATGATTTATCATTGGTTCTTTTTTATTTGAGTTACTATCCTTCTGTCCCTAGATATGCTCATTGTTTGAACTTTTTTGTACTCGAATCTCTTTCGAGATGGAGATTTCTTTTGACCTGTTGGTCTACCTTGTTGAACCATTGATAAAATAATGTTGAGAATTAGTATCCAAGAGGGTTTTGTTGTTAAGTAAACTTATACTTATGGGTTTGACTATTGTTTTCTAGTCTTGCCTAGTTTTTGTGGAAAAGAGTAGGTTTGTCTCTTGTACTCTTTATCTTTTGTGAAGATCATGAGTAGAGATTAACTCCTCTTCTGGGGCTGCTTAGGTTTGTGAACATTGTTGTTTTTTATTTGATTGATAACTTCTAACATGAAGAGTTGGAATTGGAATTGTAGATGGATTGTTCTAGTTTTCCTTACCTTCTTGTTTGGTTATGGAATTTTGTTGATGTATATTCTAATGATTGAATGTGCAATATTGTTATCCCGAAAGGAACAGGTAACTCATGTTATTATCTGGTCTATTTTCTCTGATGTTATAGGTTTGGGTTGAGTTTATAATGGTTCTTGCTTAGGATATAGATGAATCATCCCTGAAGGAACCATGTTGTATACATTTATTTTGTCTCTTAGAAAAGATAAATGTGGTATTCTATTAGGATAGAATTATGAAATAATGGGATGGTAGGTTTGGTTGTTTGTTTTCTAGCCATTGATAGTATTAAAAGAACTTTAAGATCTTAGGTAGATATTGTTTATTATATTCTGATTTTCTCTTTAAAGATGATCTTGAATTATTAAGTACTTCCTTTCTTTTTGTTATCACTTATGTTGATTGTATGATGATTTAATTATCTCATTAAAGCAGTGTTGCTTTAATGATACAATTAGTGGAATGCACTTCGTTTTAATGATTAGTGCTTATCATGCTCAGTTCATTGAACTGACCCATGCTAGCTATTTTTGCAGATGGATGACTTAAGTGGTAAAAGAAGGAAAAAAACTTATATGATGCATTGGCTGATATATGTATAATTCTTAGTAAAGAATTCTGATTCATTATTTTGTTGTATTGTAAAGAAAAGTTGTATACTTTATAGAATGAGGGTTGTTGTTATGCAGTTGCCTAAAGGGCATAGTCTTGTAAATTTTATAAGTTGTAATGATGAATTGTGAGTTGTGTTTTATTTGCATGGGTTGTGAAAATTATCTCGTACTTTTATAAAGAAGATGAAAGTTCCATCATGTTGATATTCTTTATATTATGTTATGCTTATCTTGTTATCTTTGATAAAATGGATAATGGGAATTAGTTCAATTTCCCTATAATGAAGCAACTTGTTGAGTTGCATAATATGATGTGTTTATCTAAAAACTTAACATAATAAGGTGATGCATAATGAACATGCATTAAGAAATATGGACATTGGGAATGATATACCCTAATACTTAATCATGTAGAGAAAGATTCTTTCTCTCTCTCAATGAATATAAACCTAAAAGGTTTGGAAGTATGATTACTATTTATTAGACTTCATTTAGTATGAAGTCTACTTTAATTAGTTATATGTGGTTGTTAAACCTTCTGAAAGTTAAAGAACATTTAAAAAGAAACTTATGATATCGTTGTCCTGTTTTGGTTAATTGTTGGTTTAACTGAGAAAATGAACATTAAAAGAAACCATAAGTTTAACAAAGTTCTTTAATACTCGATTGATACAAGTATACAATAAGAACTTATGGAGTGTTGGATTAGGGTTTAGCAGGGTTGTTATAGTCAAGACATAATCCAAATTAACAACGTATTAACAATCTCCTTGGGGTATGTACATCTCGATGAGGTAGTTTTTGTAGGATGTTGGCACATGCCAACTACAGGGTTGTACTTTCGAGAAGACTTGGGTCTTCTCGAGAATACAAATGTTGTAGTTGACATGTGGCATCACCCTTCCGCATTGATCATCTAGATCTACACACAATAAGAACTCGACTTGAACTTAGTTTCTCTCTAGGTCAGGATAGGAGCATATTTAGGATAGGAATTAGCTTCCAATGGCTCAGGGTACCTTGGCACATACGGTTGACTTAGGTCAACCGAGTATGCCCATTTACCCTAAGCCATTGTGAGTGTCTTCCTATAATAAGTTATGTTTCTATCTAGGGCTAGGGTTAAACCTGGGACAAGTGGACTGACGGTAGTTAGTAAAGACCAATCATGATAATAGAGGAGTGAGGTGAAGGACGTATTCCAATATGACAAGTATGTCATCTAGGAATAGTGACATACACAGTATGTTGTAAATATTTGGCCAAAGTATCGCAAGCTACTGGTTGCATTGTCCTATGTCACCAAGTTTAAAACAATGTGATATCAGATGAATATTGGTAATAGATATTCAGATATGTTCTTTAAACATAGATCACTCAGTACCGGTGTAGGGTAGGAAGACCAAGTATACAAAGTATACGATATGTATTCAATACATAAGATAACATAAATAGATCGGTAGCTTACCGAGTTATGGAATGAATAGATCGGTGGATCACCGAGTCATTATAGCTGCATATGGTTATCTATTTGAATTCGATTGGCATGGAATGTTTGTTTTGAATAATGCTTTATTTTGACTTATATCTTTCATGACATCATGCATCACATATTGGAAGATTATGTAGAAAAAATCTTTCCAAATCCAAACATCAAGCCGAACACCTTACAGTCCTTAAGGTCATTTTTACCATCTCATCAAGTATTGTGTTCACCTTTAACCTAAGAAATGTGTCTTCATTGTCCTCTCAGGAAAAATCCTTGGTTTTATCATTTATTTTCATGGCATAGAAGTTGGTCCCACTAAAGTTAAGGCTATTCTCAAAATTCCTCCACCTATTAACCTTCACCAACTACATAGTTTACAAGGCAAGTTGTAGTCTATTCATCATTTTATTTCACAACTTTCCAACCGCTGCCACCCCTTTCATCATCTCCTCAAAAATGATGTCTCCTTCAAATGGGATGATGAATGCCAAAATCCTTTGAATCCTTAAAATAGTACCTCCTCCAACCACTGTACTCGTTCCTCCTAAGGATGACCAACCATTTTACCTTTACATTTCTACTACGGATCATTCCTTGGGAGCCATGCTTGCTCATCATGATCAGTAACATAGGAGCAAGTAGTTTATTATATAAGCCATACATTTTTATATATGAAACCCGATACACCCATGCCGAAAAAATATTCTTAGTCTTATTTTTGTCACTACTAAAATTTTCCATTACCTACTTAACCACAAAACTTTTGTTGTCACCAATACAGACCCCTTACATTACATGTATGCTAAGCCCTACCAACATCAGCATGTTGCACATTGGCTCATGCTTCTTGCAGACCTAGACCTCAAATTCACCCATCAAAAATCTATCAAAGGCCAAACTATCATTGACCAACTCCAAAATGCACCTCTCTCCAGAGATCAATCGTCTAACTTTGATTTCCCAGATGAATCCATCGCTACCCTCTCATTGGATGATACCAATTACCCGATGACATTATTCTTTGATGCTTCCAAATTTTAGTGTGGAGGTGGTGTTGGAGTTATCCTCATTCCTCTTGATGATGATCCTATGTCATTATCTTTCAAACTAGATTTTGAATGTACTAACAATATTGTCGAATGTGAAACACTCGTATTAGGACTTCAAACTGCCATCGCCTTAGATGTCAAATCAATTAATATCTTTAGTGAATCTCAACTGGTTGTAAATCAATTCAATGGTATATACTAGTGTTATAATGAAATACTTCAAAATTATAAGCATCATGTAGACATACTTCTAACTACCTTTGGCCATTAATAAATTCAAAGCACTCCACATTCCACTAAAAAATTTGTGAATACCATGACCTTCCTTGCTTCTCAGATACCCACCTCACCCTCTGACTCAAAAATATTAGTCAAAGTAGAAAGGTTGGAATCACCTTCCTATCTATTTAGAGAGGTCAACCTCATCGAAACCATTACCCCTGTACTCCACGTGACCTTTGGTATAATCGGTTTGCATACTACCTTTCACTACTAATTCTACCTCCCGACCTTACTCATAATAAGCAACGTGCCTGTCTCAAAAGCATCTCTCACTATGTCATCATGGGTGGCCTTCTTTATAAACATGGCTTTGACGATATCCTCTTACAATACCATACAATTTCTTAAATTCCTCATACCATCAAGAAAGTTCATGATGGAATTTGTGGAGGTCACTTTAGTGGCTTAGCTTTCGTCAAACGCATCCTTCACCTAGGCTATTATTGGCCCACCCTCAATCGTGATTGTTGTGACTACGTCAAATGTTGTGTGAAATTCTAGAAACATGTTAATCTTCATCACACACCTAGTCACGCCTTACAGGTCACACGAGATCTTTGGCCTTTCTCTCAATGGGGTTTGGATCTTATCAAAGAGATCAATCCTCATTCTTCACAACGCCATCAATGGATTATTACCACAACCAAATACTACACTAAATGGGTAGAATCCATCCCCCTCATCTCTATAAAAGCTAAGAAAATTTGTGAATTCATCAACCATCACATTATTTTTTGCTTTGGTGTCCCTCACCGCCTCATCACTGATAATGGAAAACAATTCAAAAACAAAACCCTACGGAAAATTTGTGATGCCTTCGACATTCAACTTAGTTTTTCTTCACCTTACTACCCACAAAAAAATGGCCAAGCTAAATCAACCAACAAAACCTTGAACAAAATTCTTATGAAAGTGGTTGACGATATGGGAAAGGATTGGCACACACACATTCCTTTTGCTTTATGGGCTTACCATACTAGTATTCGTACCTCAACTGTGGCCACACCTTTTTCTCTGGTCTATGGTATAGAGGTTGTCCTACCTCTTGAAGTCTAGATTTTGTCTCTTCATATCTCACTCAAAGAGATGCTTAATGATGATGACTTTCTCTAGGACCGTTTGGCACAACTTGAGTTATTAGATGAACGTCATCTTAATGATCTTGATCATCTTCAAATCTACCAAAAATGTATCAAACATGCCTATGAAAACATGTCCATGAACAAACCTTTTAGGTCAGTGACCTCATCCTGAAGGAAAATCAACATGTAACCAAAGAGGAGAAAAGTAAACGGGGTAAATTTTCTCCTAATTGGCTTGGACCTTATATCGTTACTCATACCTATGGATCAAGTGCTTATCATTTGTCTTCACTCGATGGAAAACCCAAACTTGAGCCCCTCAATTCCTTGCATCTTTGACTATTCTATTGTTGAATCAAGTCCTATATCACCTTATGTCTATTTAATGCTCATCCCTTGAGCACCATTCACCTTCCATTTTAACTATTTTAAGGATCCACGACTCAACAAGAATCATGTGATTACCCATCACTTTTTCATCCCTATCTTCAATATGAGTACCATGACCCTACTCATGGCATGATTCTCATGGATAATTTTCATCTTTTTCAAGATGGAATCCCATGGTCGTTCATCACGTAAACTCTCTCTTGCATAGTTAGCCTTTGTGTGCTATGGTTTTTCCTTCAAACCAAGAGCCTATTTTTCTCTATAGTCTTGTCCATGACTTAACAGTCTAACAACAAAATAATATCAAAAGTCAAATGGGATTCAACTCCTTGAGTCAAACTTCTAGCAAAAAGATGACTCCCTCAAAAGGAAATCTATTCTCTATATCTCGTTATTGTAAATAGATTTATCCCTCGAATGACGGCTATACAAAGCTATCCATATTGTACTTAGTCTCTCATCAAAAGAGGACTATTCTTGCAAAATAAAATAAAATATTCAGAAGCTTCCCACATCAATCAAATTCATGAATACCTCAAGGAGATAATATACTCATCCCACATAGACTTCTGCATCGATCAATCTATCAAAACAACAGCAAAAAGAAGAAAATGATAACTTTTTCATCATGGACTTGCCTATTTTGATCTTAGGTATCTTTCCAAGTAGGCATGTTGTCTTACACCAGGTTATGCTAAAAACCAACCATTTTCACCTCATTGCCTTTTCACCCTAATTTCCTACCTTCTCAAGGGACTTTCCGCAAACACAACATTTCATGATCATGTGACTTTCTTCACCCTTAGCATAGTCAATCATGCAACACCTTTAAGGTCTTTTGTTCATAAGCCAATCTAAGGTATGGTGAACTTGTTATGGTTCTTATCAATTAGGTGACTCTTTTGTCTCCTCCTACCATTCACCTTCTTCATTACTTATTGATTATCCTATACAAGAATAGACCATCGATACCTACGTTTTAAGGATTCCCCTTTCACCAAAATCAATCATGCCTAAATGACCTAAACTCAACCATACCTAAAATGACCTAAACCCAACCAGACCTAAATGACCTAGACTCAATCATGCCTAAAACCTACCCACCCATTCCGCTACCTCATCTTATTTTTCCCTAGCTTATGGGAGAACTACATCGACCGAGGCCCCTTTTCACCGGGGCTATGTAGGCAGCACTCTGAGGGCATGGGGCCCTTGGAGGTTAGCTTAGCCACTCTTTACCCTAACCAATTTCCCCCCCATGTTTTCAATTAACATTTCACCTTACTTAGTTTCCATTTTTCAAAAACACTTGGAAATTAAACAATTAACAAACATAAATACCTGTCATTTTCTTAACAACATCATATCATACATCCATCATTTCACATTTCCATGATATCAAATATTTTGGAAATATACACCATAACATACATATACATCATCATTTATTTCCCATGTTACCAATAACTTGGAAATTAAATCAAAACCAACAAACCTTAACTCCACCATGCCTAACTCACCTAGACTCAATCATGCCTATACCGACTCAACCATGCCTAACTGACCTAAAATCAACCATGCCTAACAAACCTCAAACTCCACCATGCCTAACCGACCTAACTCAACCATGCCTACATGACCTTGACTCAAACATGCCTAATTCACCTAGTTTCCATCACATACACAATAAAAATGGAAATTAAAACCAAGTACATCATTAATACATACACATCACCATCAAAATCATCATCTATATCAATGAAAAGATTTGTGTATCAATACATATGTACACAACCACAAATAAATACAAGTATCTCAAGATGCTTAGATACAATCTCACTATCTTTGGCATGCAGATGGTATAATAATAAAAATCACAAAACTCTCATGTACATCATCAATATCATCATCACACATGCTGGTATATACCAAAAATTGATAAACCAATCATATTAGGTGACTATTCGTCACTCCATCTTATATCTATTCATATCTCATTTGTCTCCTCCTCCTCCTCATCTCCAGCCTGACAACCTTCCTGCACCTTCCCATCTAGCATGGGTCTCAACCTAATCTCTTCCTGCCCCTCACCTGGGACCGGACTCTATGAACTCGTAGCTTTGCCTTGACCCTACCTTTGGGATTTTCATCTCCATGTAATCTCAGAACTATGAGTGCGGGATCTATTCCTCTCACTCACTTCTTGTTGTGCCTTGTACTCATCATAAGAAGGGACATCTATCTGGCGGTATCTAGATGATCTTGGTAATACCATGCCTTGCTCAGAGCATCCCTAAACCTCACCATTGACATTGTCTGAGGTGGTGTCATAGGTCTCACAACAACATGTGATCTTTGACCTGCTAACGCTGGCCTCAGATCATGTACCTATGAGTCTTGTCCTCCTCCCTATACCATGGGACCCTATCCCACCACAGTTGCCTATAGTGTGGGACCCTATCCCTGAATCGCAGAGGTCCATGTGTTACCACCTAGGCCTCGTAAGGCCACAACTTGAGCCTATGTGGTGGCCAATTGGCCCTGTAAACCTACTACATGTGACTATAAAGTAGCTACCTGTCTGCCATATCCATCTCCACCCTGTGTAGGTGCATGTCCCTGTGCTACCTGGGCCTATAAGGCCACTACCTGTACCTATAAAATGGTAACTTGTGCCTCTTGTTTCACCTGATTCTAGATCATTTCTTTGAAGTATTGACAAAACAGATAGGGTAACGGGTATAGGAGGAATACATGTTCAAATGTTGGTTGATGGGTTGTTGTGTGCGTATGACTTCCGAATCCATAGCTAATTGTGAGAGCTTCCTTTTGGCTAGGAGGAACTACCTGTAATGTAAAGAAAGACCACTAGAAAAAGTTAAACAATATATGCAGTGAACTGCCTAGCGTATGCTAGATTCGGGAAGTGTTTTAAATAATTTAATGTGGTAAATAAGGAAAATCCTATTGTAATTTGAAATGATTTAGGTATCTCACTTAAAACACAATAAGAAATAGATCTAATCTAATAGGCTAGGTTAGAATAGGATCTGAAGGTCAAGTAACTAGTTTTGGGTCTCTGTAGGTCTGACAGAGGTCTCAGGTAGATCACAGGTGAATGAGGGTGAGAGGGAATTAGGTGGATAGGTCACTGTTTTGGGTTATATGGGAAAATATAGAGACCAATGTTGGTTAAGGATGACTGATGGGTTGGGTGTAACCAGTGCCGGTTACTGTGGAAAACTGGGAATGCCACAGAACGAGATTTAGGTCTCCTTTGTGATTACACAAAGGACTTTGGTTGGTCGGGATGAGGTATTGGGTGATTTGGGTAGGATTTGGCGAGGTTTTAATGGGTATATGGAGGGGTGAGTGTTGGAGGAGGTCAATGGGTGGCTAGGTAAACAATAGATGATAATATAATGATGAAATGGAATGAACCAGAGAAGTATAACATTTACTTACTTGGATTTTGGTCCTGGATGCCTGTAAGTGAGGGACGGAGGTGTTGATGAGAGGTTTTAAGGCTGCAGGTGATCACCAACTGAAGGAAAGCTTCTGCATGGGCTGCATGTACATTCCTCTTTGCTTGGTTAGATCAGATCATTGTTGGGATGGCTGTGTAGGAAAAGATGCTTGATCTCCTTCCTTGCATGTGTGTTCTCACTGAAATTCACTCTCAGAAGATGCGATATCTCTCTAGAATGTGCTAATGTTCACCAAATTTTCCAATCTTTTTCCAACCTTCTGCTAACCTTGAGAATAAGGTTGTTTTGGGGTTAAACGGTAATTGACGATAGTTCCGGCTTAACCGATGATTAGGGGTAACCGGCGTTGGTCAAGGCGGGATTTCCTAGGTTTACTAAACTAGGGAGATCCTCTTGATTTCCTCAGATCTCATGTTGTTAACCTATGGATTAGACTAGGAACTTCTTATAAGCATGTGGGAATGTGGTTAAAGAGAATGTAGGCATTGATTTTTAGGGTTTAGGTAAGTCTTAGTTAGTTATGGCAACTTACTAAGAATAGGTTTTAGGGTGAGTTGGCTTGGTGAGGTGTCTAGGTGAAGTGTATGTGTGGATATTATTTAAATTATGATATTTA
This sequence comes from Taxus wallichiana var. yunnanensis, assembly GCA_018340775.1. Classification (NCBI taxonomy): domain Eukaryota; kingdom Viridiplantae; phylum Streptophyta; class Pinopsida; order Cupressales; family Taxaceae; genus Taxus; species Taxus wallichiana. Next base: position 562,314,118 of record CM031235.1, on the reverse strand, counting down.
AATAATAAATATAGTGAGGATAATGAATTAATTTAATTTAATTAATTAAATTAATATTAGTGAGGTGAAAGGGGCCATGGCTAGGTGAATATGATGAAGGGTGCTTATTTGTCGAGGGACCAAAGGGGAGTGTGACCTAATTCTAGTGTCTACACCTCGACCTAGTAAGCTACCCCTGTAAAGTTGTAATATGTGACTAACGGGAATTCTCCCGACCTGCAAGGTATCCCTCTGTATTATGATGGTAGCTAAGTCTGGATGCCCTGGCCTCGATGGTGTCACTCGTAGTTGTGCCGCCCACCACTAGCTATATCTATCAGTGACCCTCGCATCATTGATCTTCCTTTCCATCGCTTGTTCCTCCTTCCCCGTAGGCACACTCGGTCATGGTGGATACATAGTTATCTCCACATCATCTCTCCTGTATTGTGGGAAGGGTGGAGGCACATTTTTGGCAGCCCAAACTATTGTCTCACCCTGTCTACAGGTATCCTATTGGTGCTCATTGGCATGATGCCCCTAAATCCACCTCAACAGTTGTAACTCCTCTAACTCCTCCACCATGTTCCTGTATGAGGGATAGCCAACATATGGCCTCCAAAAATATCCACACTAGATAATCCCTCCAACAACCACCTGTAATATGAAACATCATGCATGGCCCTAGCCACCCTGTGTTGCCCACTAATTGGTACCCACCATCTATATCCGACTCTGATTAAGCCATCCTGAACCAATCAAATTGGATTAAACCAATTGGATGTACACATATGATGTGCTCATATGCCCAAAAATGTAGAATAAAAGTGTAATACAAACTAAACCACCATAATCTCCCATAGGCCCATAGCTCCCTATCTATCTAGCCGCACTAAGAATGTTGGTGCTCATGTGAAAAAATCCACTCCTCCACCATATCCTAGAGCACTCCCATAAATGCTCATGGGAATATACCACCCTCGGCATCGGTAAGGAAAAAAATACTACCTCCATCATCAAAACAACTAACCTCGCCTCCTAAGGATGGGATGTATACATCTCTTCGTAGCTAAGGCTCGCACTATGGTACCTCAGATTTCCCATCACCTCCCAAAACATAGCCACTATAGGCTCCATGGAGGCCTTTGAATAAATAGAATACACTCACTCACCCACAATCGGTAGTCGTAGGATCTTGTATACATCCTCCAAGGTGATAATCTCACCCGTCGGTAAATGAAAAGTGTTGGTCGTTGAATCCCATATATCAATGAGTCTGACCAAAAAACTAAGATCTTGGGCTACACACTTGTAGCGTCAAATCCCAATCAATCCAACATCATTCATATGCTCCCACTCCTTTGTAGTCACACTTGACCGCATCTCTACCAACAGAGGTGGTACTCTGTCTCACATATGTAGTTGGTCCCTAGCCTGCATCTAACAAACCACAACATTGTTAAGACCTCACTGCCTCTAATTACATCTTAAACCCACCACCATACCCAATCATACCAATCCTTCTTACCCCATTTACCTAATTCACATACCAACCTCCTACCCTTTACACTCATGACTCATTACCTTCACATTATTTCACCTACTCACCTATCCCATCTAGCCAAAGATCATATTTTACCCTTACCCCTCTACAACTAGTCATTACTTTGCCCCTTCTTGACCTCTTTTCCTTTCATACATAACCCTTCTTACCCATGTCCCTCTTTCACCCTACCCAAAGACCCTGTCTCCTTGACTATCACCAGTTCTCCTTGACTAACATCGGTTCCAATTAACCGGTGTTGGTCACCTTAGTCTTGACTAATGTTGGCATTTATAACCAACCAATGTCACCAAACCATTATCAACGTTGGTATCTATTACAAACCCTAACACCGAAAACCCCTCCTCTATTTCTTAAAAATTGACAAAAACAACCTACAACCCTACTTAATCCCAACCACTTACACCCCACATTTATTTCTCCCCCTACTTAGCCTATATTTGACCTCATCCCCCATATTTCATCTATTTTTCACCCACATTTCAAAATTAACATTCCCACCCAAAATTTCTTCATTGTAAAACAAAATTGGAGAAAATCAACAAGTTAAGAAACTCCCCTACCTCATCATGGTGTTGCCTACGTGGTGGCACGTCTTGCTATGTCGGTGGTCCACCTAAACCCTCTCCCACCTCTGCCATGACAAAATCTACCTCGAATCTCTCTTCCAATCACACGCCTCCAACTAACCTCGTGGACCCAACTACCTAGCTCCTCTCACCACTTAGAAACCTCCACCTCAGCTTAGAGTCTCATATTGTCACTTTCTACGGAAGCACTATCGCTCTGTCATTTTCCCAAATGAAAACAAGATAAAGTGAATACGTATACAACACAAAATTTTATTTTTATACCCAAATCAACACGGACCGACATTGGTCATGTCGTGACCTACTAAAGCGATGTCGGTTAGACATTAATCAACATCGATTACCTGTCATTACCATTTACACCCCCTTTTACCCATTTTGACCAAACTCATTACTACCACATACCTTTTTCTAGTACCAACACCCATTGTACCCTACCCACAAGCCTAAACTACCCATACAATTCCTTAATTGCATTTAGGGATTTGTTATTTTACCTATACCTTGGCCTTACCCATGCCATGACCTATTTACTTGGGCCTGTCCTAATTTTTGTGACCATTGAACTCGTGTACTTGTTATACCTTGCAATGCAGTTACCTATGTTATTTTAGCCTAACAACTATACCTTACCTATTGTTGTGTCGTTTATCCCAACCAAACCTCTGGTGTACCAGATCATACCTAAACATTTATGCACCTAACCTACATTGTGTTTCGAACCATATCCTATACCCTGGATACTTGAATCACTTCAACCTTGTTTGGATAAACCTATTAACCTTAGACGATGTAGAGTTTGAAAGCTCTTCAACCTGGTACCGTGTTGCAGTCTATACGTGTGTGTGCATTTGATTGCCCTTACCCATTACCCGATTTGACCCTTGCACATTCTCTATTACCTGAATTGACCATTACCCTTTATCCAATGTGCCTATACCCTTACCCATAACCCACCTACCTTCGCTTTCACCAACTACACATTTATCCAACCACTCACCGACTTTGTATACCACCTCATCAATTTCTGGTTTATGGGGGATCACCTTCACCCACACTTGGTGAAACCCCGATCTCACTCATATGTGGGGAAATCACTTCCTTTTTTGTCAGCATCACTTATCAATACAAGCTACGTGACAAAAAGTGGCAAAATGTAGACACCAAAATTAGGTCCCGCTACCCTTAAAAACATAGTTTACTTAAATTAACCATACCTTACCTATTCATATCCCATAGTACACATGATTGATTGAATTAATTACCTTAGTTAATTTAATTAACATCCTCACTTGACCACCTCACCCAGCCAACTCACCTAGCCACCTCACTCCATGACCCACTCAAACCCCATTAATGACCTAAGACCAAGTCTAAGCCTATCCTAACCAACTAGGACTTAGTATAAACCTAGACTTAACTCCTATTAACAAACCTAAGAGGAATATTACTCATCCTTTTGTGATCTATCACTTGAGACTCGAGAAAAATATTGAATACCATGCCAAAAATAACAACAATCAGGCTATTTTTGGCCAACCTAGATATTCCCACCTTAACCAACGCCGGTTATACCTCAACCGACGTCGGTCCCCTAACTGTCACCAGTTAGGTTAAATACATTTCCAAAAGAATTTGTTGAGGTTGTTCATTCGATTTAGGATCTCACATGAACAGAGACTTGGAGCACTCGAATTTCTGAAGCACTCAGGCAAAGGAAAGCACCCGAGAGAACTACCAACAACCATCAACATCCATCACCTTCTTCATGATCACGGATTCACATAGATAATTATGGAGGCTTGAAATGTCATGGCATGTCCATGACCTCCCTTCTCTTTGGATCTCTGCCATCATTGTTTTCATCACTGCACTCTCCAGACCCATTCTTTAGTAAGTACCTAACATCTCTTCAGTTATCTCTATTTTCTTTCAGTAAGATCATCATTCCTCTCAATAATTTATTTTTTTGTACATCCGTACACCTCCTTCCTCCCACCAACCTATCACCTTACCATATCTAGCCCTTTCACCTATCTTCACCCTCTCCTAGTCATCCCTGAGTCACTAAGGCCATTTTACAACCTCACCTTTACCATTTCCAGCCTCTCAAAGAATCACAGAGATCTTGGAAACCAAAATATAAGATCCTTTCACTAATTGCCCCTACTAATGCCGGTTAGCCAACCGACATCGGTCATCCTACCAAACTAGCATCGGTCACATAGCCGACATCGGTTACTGTGTCTGGCAACATACCTTAGACCGGTGAGCTCATATCCATTCCCCAACATCCTAGAATAAAATTTAACCTTTACTAGACCTTACCTAGAGCATGTACTAGACTTGCAACCCAATATCAGCCATCACTTAACCTGTTTTGACTTCAATCACCTTTTATTTGACCTTTCTTTTTTTTTTTACACAAGATACCTAAATTGTTTCAATTCCAATAAGATTGTTATTTCATGTTTATATAAAAGTGGATTAATAGCACATGCTCGGGGAAGCATCACGCTTCCTAGATCTAGTTTTGCTAGGCAATCTACTCATTTTTTATTTAACTCTATCTAGTGGTATTGTTTTGCATTTTATAAGTAGTTCCTCCTATCCAAAAGGGAATTCTCACAATCAACATTGGATCAAGAAATCAGAATATGCGTACAACCTTCAACTGACATCACAAACAGGTATTCCTCCTTTTCATATCATCCTTTATATGTTTTATTAACTTGTTAAGAATCCGGTGAAACACTTGCTAAATAAAAATCTCAAAAATGAGCATTACAATGCAAATTATATGCAAAGTGGAGAAAGAATCCGAATGGTGGAGTAACCACACTTGTAGATTTCTCTTAGCGAATGCTTATGTTGCCTCCATGACTGATCAAAAATCCACCCCAAATCAACACGGATGGATGAAGAATATATTTGCATATGATTCGGTGAAAATGCACAACGAATTCATGCAAAGGAACATTAGAATGTATGTCAAGTTGATCATGTCTAACAACTGAAATCTCAAGTCTCTCAAGCCTAAGTGAAGGTGCGAACTCATGTGCACCTCATGATCCTTGGAAAGAGTCAAGAAAAAAAAATAGTATTTATGTCAATATGTGATCCCAATGAAGTACCTTCTCAAAAACCAATGTTGTGGTGAGAATTCTAGTTAACAAGATGAATATAAGAATTAATACCATGTGAATGTATACCAATACCTCTGCTAGTAAAACCCATAGAATGGAGCATGTGAGAACCGAATGTAGAGGTATGCTTCTCCAAATATCTATGCATGTGAGTAGAAGTGGGATACATATAATGTGTTACTACAATATTTATATGTTTGGAAGTAGAACATAAAGTAATAAGGAAATATATTCGTAATCATCTTAAGCAAAAGTAGGCTCAAAAACTAACAAATCAAGGTTTGGGTGTGGGAGTATTAACTATAAGTGGATTAGGACTAGGAGTAGGAGTATAAAATCCCATAATGTGAGAATGATGTTGTAAGTGAGAAAGTGTCTATTGTAGGTAGTATATGAGATCATTTTTGTTGTGAATGAGGTTATGTAGAAGTGATTTTTGCTTCTTAAGTGATCTATTTTCATATAAAAATTTTACAATGTCCTCCCCGAATTCCACACGCTTCATAGAAACACATATCATTCTCCAATGGGTATGAATACATGATGGAAAATAATGCAACGGGATGATGTCGAGCTCAACCGAAAATGTAATCGTGTGTGTGAGTACAACACCCCCAAATGTTAGCACTTTATAAAGTAGTGTGTTTTATAAATAAATGGTACCGATGGAAAAAGAACAAAACTCATATACTTTGGCAAAAATGGCACTCAACTCCGAGTTAATGGTCAAAATTTATGATCTTGTTAATAATGGTTCATTATAATAAAAAATGCATTTTTTTGTTTCTTTTAAATTTTAAAAATTCATTTTTCTTTAAAAAATCAAAAAAAAAAAAATTGTTGTTGGCATTTACCACAAAGCCAAAAATACAAAAGGGGCTACACTTAAGCACCCACTAGTAATAATCCATGACTTTATCCTCCATATGACCACATAGTATGACCAACTCGCTAGAGATTTTCATGGAACTTCCTCTAATTTGCATAAATTTCTATTTTGGGGTTTGTCGCTTGTTCCCACGAAAGTCACATTTGATTGTTGTTTTTGGCAAAAAAATGCCATCGATTGCTATTTTGGGAAAAACCTACCATTTTTGCAAACTTGCCATGATTTTTTTAAACCTGTCATTTTTGGAAAAACTTGTTATTTTCGAAACCTGCGAATCTGCCCCAAAATTGGTGTTTTTAGAAATTTTGCATGTTATTTTTGTTTTTCTTGTGCTGCTCCAAATCTAGTTGTAGAAAACATAATCCAACAATGACCGAGAATGTTACTTTGTTGCTCTAGAAAAACCTCGAAATGGTTAAACCCTCGACAAGTGCAGAGGCTAGATCACAATATCACCTTACACACATTTGTCAAAGCTATTTCCTAACCTACCAAAAGAACTACCTTCTACCCAAATCCATGCAACCTGCATAAAAACCAATAATTACCCAAAAATATTTTTAAAAACAAAGAAAGTGTTTTTGTAGACTCCTTCAAAGATCCTATGTAGCTTCTCAAATGGTGCAGTATGAGAATTTGTACCCTTAATCGACTCTACAAAAATAAACAAATTCAAAACTACATGCCATCGCTAGTAGTCAATTTTACAATCTCTATAAGGGTTTTGGCATCTTCCATATCTTATGGTTCCCTCTGTTTCACACAAAAATACACACTGCAGAAACATACTAAGTAATTCTACATATATTAAAAATATAAAACCCTCGCTCGTATAAAAATACTTACAGATAGATGTCTACATCATCTACTACTCTAATACCATGAAAGGAATGATAATAATATTTTTCCAAACCACAAATATCTCATATGATAATAACACATTTGATAAGATGAAAGGAATTTTCTAGAATAACCTTACAAAAGGATTTACAAACAAAGAGCTGAAATATCATATATGGAAATCCATCATAATGCCATTAATTAACTCAATAATCATGATGTACATATAGGAGGAGGGAAGTACAACTACTACCTAGATCAGTGGTGAAAAAATCCCACTAACTGATACTGGTAATTAAGTTAACTCCACAAGACTAGCAAGATAACTCCATACACACAACTAGTAAGTTAACTCCACACAACTAGTACACCTAAGAAAGCTAACCCAACAAGTGTAGGGATAACCTAAGTGAAATAATTATCCTAATAAACAAATAAAAGGATAAATAATAACCTACAATAACACTTAATTAATATTTTATCTCCACAATTCAAAGGAGCTAAAAAAGGAGTACACTCATAATTTTGATTATGAGAAATAATTTCCCTTGCATAGGCTTCCAAATCCTCTTCTCCTTTATTTTTGATTTCACTTGTGTGATTTTTAAAATCACATTGAGAAAACAAGGTCAAGGAACAACAAACCAATAAGGATTTAACAAATGTTTGGGAGAACCGATCTCAAAACATAAAATGATTTGCCAATACCATGAAGGTATACAAACTAGATGGATACAAAATTTAGACCTAAGGTATTTATGAAAATATTAACACCACAACATGATCTTTTTGCTTAATTTTCAAACATATTAACTACAACCACAAAGATGAAAAATACAACACCAAATCTCATGAATAATATTGAGTCAAACAAAACTTTGCATAAATTTGTTGATAAATTGTGAGAATTTTTTTTTTGTGGTATATAAACTATAATACAAACTAGAGTCTTCTAAGAAATGAAAAATTAAGCACCAAGACCAATATAAACTATATTCCAAAGGTGATGAGTATAGTGATTGAACCACTAGACAACATTCCCAACAACAATGCTAATTTATTGGTTCTCAAATCTATACTAAGGGTGAAAATGAGCGAATATGGTAAGGTAATTCATTGTGATGAGTTACTTATTGACCTAGAATGGAATATTCGAGGTCAAAAAATGAGAGGTTGTTTAACCTCCTACTCTTTAGGATCTATGAGATATAGGTGAGAGAACTTATGACAACCTAGAATAGTTCATATGACAAGGATAATGTAAATACAATATACCATGCCCGACTAAGTAGCCTAACTACTATGAACTCCCACACAAATTTTTTTCACTAGTAGGAAATTCATAAAGCTACCTAAGTATAGGAAAAAATTGCACTCGGAAAAATGATAAGGACAAATATCTCTATAATATATAAGCTAATTTCTCTTTAAACTAGTAGAATATTCAAAGGAAATCTCATAGACATGAATCTAATGTTATAATGGTTGAAACCGTTAAGGATTTGTAAATGTAAATTAATATTTTAGTAAAGTATGGAGATGAATGAAAATATTAATAAAAGGAATTGATCAAATGAATGATGATAATTGACCAATATTTGAACCAAGTGAATAAATGATAACCAATAGAAGACAACAATCTACACAAGCACATTCCACCTTAAATTCAAAAAAAAATAGTGAGATAGTCTTACACATACCCATCATTACTCATCAGAAAAAGACATCACAGAATGACCAAACACTAATATTGTAGAAAATACAAAGAAATGAAGACATGCAAGAGATACAAAGAAATGAAGACATGAATATATGGAAAGATTTTATGAATCAACACTTATATATTTCTACACAACAACAAAAAATGTGTATTAACTAAACAATGTTCTATATAGTCAAAGCCTTATGAAAAAATAAACCACTTGCTCAACATCCTACAATACTTTCTCATTAAACCTTAAAAGATTATCACTATTCAATTTCTCATAAAAATGGAAAATACGATGTTTAATTAGGCCAACAAATTTTTATCAATATCCAAAAGATAAGTATGAAAGGTTTCTCATCCTATTTTATACAACTTCCTTTGGAAAAATGGAAAGTAAATGTGTTTTGATTATTCATGCTAAAGAAATTAAAGGCTTAAAAGGATACATTTATCAACACTAGGTGATAAGAAGTCATCCACCAATGAATGGAGAGATTAAAGCATGTCTTGATCATTCTTTACCAAATCAGCATATAAATAAACATGTTATGTCTCAAAACAAGTTGAATTCAATGTCATAAAAGTGACATGTGAAGAAGAAAAAAATGAAGATCTATAAAGAGAACACATGTGCATCCCTAAAAAATAGGAGGATAGATGAAAAGAGACTGCTACTTGCTTAAGAAGATCAATTCTTCACCTTTAGATAATTGTGATAACTTATTTCTATGATTTAGAGCTTAATTACCTCCTCAATGCACTTCGATGTGGCCTAAAAGGAAAAATAACTAGAAAACATATTCTAAAAGAGATAAGGATTGCCCAAAAAAATTAAAGAGTGATTTACGCACCATTAGACTAAAAAAGGAGAAATAGATCCCCAAACTTATCGTGAAAATATCCTAAAATTTTCACCATTCTCTCTAATATCCAAAACCAAATTCTAATGGTACTATTGTCATGTGAAATTTCTAACATGCAAAATATAAAATTTTGGTCATGACAACCAAACCCACACTTGAAATTCCCTTTCCCAATCAATTTAAACCTTTCCTCCAGACAACATTTCAGCCTTGTCACCCTCATTTTGGTCGAGAGAAACATGCTAATATGAATTTTAATTTTTTCATGTTTAGATAAGTTTACCTAGCTTGGTTCTTAAGCTACTCATATCTAAGAAAGAGCAGTGCTCCCACAGGATTCAAAAGGGCTATTTTTTGTCTTTTTATCACTGGTAAACATCCTTTGGAAGTGTAAATGGAGGATTAAAATAATCCAGGAGGCATGAGAGAGAGAAATGAGGTTTTCTAAGGCAATTTATGAATATTTTGTGAAGAAAATTGAGTTCAGAAACAAATTAAGTAATACTGGGTCTTTTTTAGCAAGGCACTAGGAAATACAAATTTCAAAAGAGCTATTTACCTTGTTTGAAATGTTTCAGTAGCCTCGTGATGTTTTTTAGGCTCATCTCCGAATTAGAAATATAATAGATCCCACTTCTTGGTCCAATGATCAAGGAAATATTATGGGAGTGTAAAAAAGTGGAAACTCTATGTCAGTGTAGCACAAGAGTCCTTCTACAATGTGGAACTTGATAAAAATGTGTTATACACTCTGTGAAGAGTTAGGAGCCTAAAAAAATCTCAATTGAGGGTATTTTTAATTCTCTTCATTTCCCACAAGATATTTTGGCTTGGTTTCATCTAAAACTCTTCTTGTCACTCAACTCATCGACATACCACTATGGGAAAAATTGAAGGTATAGGTAAAATTCACTAAAAAATCATTTTTAATTCTTATAAATAGTCTCATTTTATTTATTGGCCTATTTACTTGATGGAAACAATTTGTTAAGTTTTGACTCCTGGGTGAAGCAAACATTATGGGAAGTATTTTGAAGTGCAAATCATGCTCGATGCAAGCACTTGGGCGTTTGGGGTGCAATTTTGGTGTCCTTTGCACTCTTAACACACTTTGTTGAAGTGAAATTACACCTCATAAGTGTAACCTACTCTCATTGGCTGGATTCCCAACTCAAAAACATAACATGAAGCTTATAAAGTGCACTTTTTGACTTGTGTGTGTGTTTTAAGTGATGGTGGGTCCCACTTTTCCCTCCTAAGCGCACTTTTAAACCTCTCTTGCACCTTGGGTGCACTTTTGAGGTGTAATTTCACCCCATAAGTGTGTCATGCTCCTATTATTTGATATTTTTCATACATACATGTCATATCAACTTGGAAACATAAAAAAAGGCTTGTAAATGTGCATGTGTGCCATGGTTTCCTCCATCCCTCATCCCCATGGCACATTTTTCCTCCTCCATACACCCAAGGAATATTTTTGAGGTGAAATTACACCTAAAAATGTTCCCAAGTGCAATTGATCTTCCATTATCCACCTCTCACGCCTTCACTCCTCCATGTTCTCCATGTGCTCTCTTTCCTCATCTTCCACCATATAAATTCCCTCACCCGTGCTCTCAAAACTCAAACACAAAAAAAAAACTTTAAAAATTAAAAGAAACTCCTTACATTCCATTAATTAAAGTAAATTTGAATTTGGTTCATAACCTTAAAACACAAGAAAACTCATTTTGTGCCCTAGATGTCAAAATCTAGTTTTTCTCATAACTTGCAAACCCCAACTCCATTTTCCTCAAGATTTTGACTATAGCTTCCTCATGAAAACAAATTTGAGAAGAATGTTTACTTTCCCCATTTATACACTCAGTCATTTTTTACAGCCACATGAAGTTTCCATCCAAAAATCACATTTTCTCACATCTACAAAAACCCAATGATTGGAATCTTTCAAAAATTGGAGCAAAGCCTTGAAATGAAAAATAGAAACTTCTACAATTGATTTCATTTTGATCCAACACCCAGAAGACTAATTTATATTTTTACTAATCCTCTACCATGGTGAATTACTAAAAATAGTAATTCTGAAAAATAATTGGGTTTTGGCCCTCAATTCATTCCTCTAAGTGTAAAACACTCAAAAATGACAATATGGCAAAATTGCTAAGAAATTGAAACCCATGTGTGACTTAATAAAGATAGGAAATGATTAGAACAAGCTCAAAATGGTCACATATGTTCCTCCTTTTCATGACTCGCTGATTCAAGCTTTCACAGAGGTCAAATCTTCAGTTTTCAAGAAAATCCCCTCAATTTTGGATGTGAGAAACATAAAGTGTCTTAAAGTGGAAATGCCAAATTTGGAAGGATCTGTAAATATCTACCTATCACTATGTGGTGTTCATATTTTAGGATTTTTCCTCATAAGATTGATGAATAAAAATTCATGCTTGTGGAGGATTGAAAGGTTAATTGTGACTTGGGAAGAAGGTAAGCCTTCTTGGTTCCCAATTTTGGCCTCGAGTGCATTTTAGTTCCGAAAATTTTTTCACCTCATCTCACATGGAGTGTTTGATCGTAAGGTGGATTTCATTACATTCAATCTCTCTCCTCTCTCCACCTCTATTTCAAAAGTATCTATTATTACATCTCATTGGTCATCAATGTTATCAAGATGATAGAATCACGGGTCATGTTCATGTGGGAAATTCTCTTAAGGATCAAAGCATGGTTGCATTATGCGGGAAAATTGTTTCAAGTTAATTCCATGTGAATGATTAATCAAGAATTCATGGTAGTGTCTCAGGGATTAGAAGGTTTTTTCAAGTGAAGGAATACATCCTTCATTTTTTTCAATGGTTCATTCATCAAGTGTTTCTCACTTCTTCTCTCATTGTACCTAATGGGGCTACATGGTTGATAATTCAAAAGGAGGCTTTCGTAGTGTAGAGGGGTCGAGTTCTCCATCCGGGATCCATCATTGGAGCATAATTACAGAGGTCATCAGGATCATGAGTGGATTTTCTTCATGATCAAATCTCATTCATCCTACTTCATTTGACCTTGGAGTTCATCCTCTCTCTCTCTTCTCATTTCTTTCTCACTCTAGAAGTTAATACAACTAAAATTTGTTTTGATTGTGCCTTTTTCTTACTTTGCATATTGGTGTATTTTCATTGATTACTTGGAAATACTCTTGTTTTATGTTAATAAACTTAGTGTCTTATTTATTTATTAAAACCCTTCTCACTTTTTCCCCTCTCTCCATACACACACATTTCCTCCAACTCCTTTTGCACACTGGTTTATTAGACTATTCCTGTGTGATCCCTAGTCGAAAGGCCACCCCTGATGGTTAGAGTCGTGTACATATTTTCTTGTTTTCAATAAATGGATATGCCCCATTCCTAAGCAAAGGGACCTAGTACTAGAGTGTTTCTAAAATCCCCTAACTTTCCCTCGTGACAAATTATTTCTCCAATAGGTACCAGTTGTAAGTGATTTAGAGTTCCTAGTCAAAAGATAAGAGCAAAATAAGCAGAGCCATATCGTTGCCTCTATTAACGTCCCCAAGATCATTTTTATATTGAGTTAAACCATAAAATTTTAACTCATTATAATCTCTATAGCCAGCCAATTAGTACCACATAACTTCCTCATTTACGCTTTAAACCTAGGATTTTACAAATTTGAGACACATGGCTTTTATTGGCATAACCATTCCCCATGACCCTTTGAAGCCTTAGCTACCTTACTCTTCCTCGCCTATATCTTCTCTATGTGGCACACATTGGTGACTAAACTTATCATGATCCTTTGTAACCTTGGGCCATGTGCCTTCCACTTCACTGATTCTCAAGACATAGCTAGCATCAATTTATCTTCCCTTTACCTTAGCTTGGCTTTGTTGTGTTAACCGGTGATACTTATCTCCAATTGGTGTTTCTTCTCTCCACATGAATCACATCTTTTGGGCTTACCTTAAAAATTTTCCAAACACTAATAGAAAACATGTGTCCTTGGGGACACATGTCATTAATCAGATATTTAAAGAACCTTTCCATAGACTTCATCATTATAGTTAAGAATTGATGGCCTATTTAACAAAGGAAGTGGATGATTTAGCTATCAAGTGAACATTTGGAGGCAAAGAACTCATAAAAATATTCTAATTTTGTTTAGATCAAATTCTACACATGCAAAATAAAAAGGGGCAAGTATTTTAAATGAGATTTAAGTATAAGGGTACCCAAAAATGCCTATCAATCACCATGCAAAGTCTTTTAAAACTCCAAATTTTAGTCACAAGGCCCCAAAATTGAAGTGAAACCAATTTTGGTGCCAACAAAATCTATTTCAAGTGATAATAGTCCTTTTTATGTGATAACAAACTAGGCTTAGGATTCTAATAATAACAATGCTCGTAAGTGGTATATGAAACACAACAGAGTTAAAATTAATTATGTCCTATTCATGGTTTACTTTGTACTATTTTTGGGATCACAAATAAGGATTAAGAGCTTTATAAAATTAATGTGAACCCGTGGTATGGGACAATTGCAAGGCTAGTGTTCTAGTCCTAGTTTTCCAAGTTTTTATTGTATGGAGATAGAGATGTCATGCTTTGTTATTTGGGGAAGGGAATGTTTTGAGAGATGTATTATTGGACTAGTGAGTAAGTTAAATGGATGGGTTAGATAGCCTAATGTAACTTTTCACACATTACAAGTGCTAGGGATTAAGGGTGGAATACGAGATAAACTCAAGGTCTTCCCTCATGAGTAGTTATGATTATTTCATGCCTGGGTACATTGTTAGATTTCATTAAGAATGTGTACCTTTTGTTATCTTAAGTATTTTTTCTAAAATCATATTGATTACTTCTATTATTTTTAGGATGTTATATTCCTACCCCGTTCGTAAGTATACAATTTTTTAGATTAGATAACTATTTGGTTTTGGGGGGATCCAAAAAACCCACAGTACATATATAACCAGAGAAAAAAACCAGATGAGAGATCAGCCCAACAATGGACAAGGACTCAAAACAGGACAAACTATCTTGACCCAACCAAGACCCCAACAAGGGGTGAGGCCTATAAGCCTCTTAGCACAATAGTTTTTAATAAAAATTATCCCTTATATAAAACCCAGCAGACAATAACAAAACATGGACTAAAAACACACAACCATAAAACATAGAGAAAAAACCCAGACAGACTGTTTCACCAAAAGTCCACTAACATTTCCACTTCTTGATGCTTTTGGTTCTGGAGCTCAGCCTCCTTTCATATTGATTGGGGTTTCACTTTGCACCTGCCTTTCTACAGTATCATCTCCTAAGGTGCTCTCATTCTCCGAGCTGCTCAGGACCGTGTTGACCCCTCCTTTCAGAGCTTGATTAGCAAGCTAGTCTTGGATAATGGAGATTCTAGTCTCCTGCATTTCTAAGTCATCTTTAATGTCATTAATCCTCTTCTCCTAAAGGGTTTCCTTCATGATCTACTCTCTCATTTATTCAATCAGATGCTTCATGATGTTTAACAGGGAGCCCACCGCCATCTCTAGATTAGCAATCTTAGACTCATTACTGGAAACCCCACTAGCATTGGTTTCAATCTACTTCCCCTTCGAATACTTATCGTGCCTCATGTCAGAAAGAACTTCCATAGCCACATTATTTATGTTGTCTTTCACCATTTTTTGCTTCTTTCTCTAAAGTCTGCTAGCCAAAGTTTCCTCATCCGATTCAGAAGGTTGGGGAACAAGAGGGATGATTGGTTTCCCTTTCTGGAATAAAAGAAGGATCAAACCATGGTGGATGGGGGAATCACTTTTACCCTTTTGAAACTCCTCAACTATGACTATCAAAGACCTAAGGAGAAAGAAAGGTAAACTCATCACCTGGTTCCTCCTAAAGAAATTAAGAATGGACAAGTGGTGGGTGTAGATTTTTCTGAACTTTCCCTCCAAGGTAATATACCTCATAACCACCTTACAAACGTCATCCCACCTTTCAGGTAAACAAGTTCTAGCAATCCCATCATCAAATAAGTGGAAATTTTCCCTAGTCCAAAAAACAAAGAGATTTCATGGTTTCTTCTTTTCTTATCTTTGAAGAGCTTCAATCCCTCAGTCTGCATCCCCGTGACCTCAACAATAAAATATTCAGTGACTTGAAGTTCCATACCTGCAAAGTAGAAACATCAATGACAAGCACGGGATTGTTTCCTTTAAGCTTTTTGATGAACTCCATAAATCCCCCTTTTCTCATTAGTCTCTAGATAGTGGAAACCTATTTGATAGCATGATAGGATGTGGGTTACGAGCTAACTCTCTCCCCTCCCATCATGTTCTTGAAGATCTTCCTCTGGTTTAGTCAACCACTTTTTAGGTGACTACACTACACATGGTATTCTCTAATCCCTTATGGATTTCTCACATCTTGTTTTTCATGAATGGTAGGATCATTCTCACTTCGTGATATTTCTATGTGGATCCACAAGGCTTGTGGTTGGAGGTAAAGTGATTTGATGATACTCTTCCTCTCACAACACATATCCACATCAAAATGGATCTCTAATGATGGAAGTGATTTTTTCAAAGTGATGGATTGTTGTATTTATATATGGTGATATCTATTGCATTGTATATTGTGAAAAGTAGTTGTAAACATTGTATATTGAATGACAAGAACTACTATGTATCAGAAACTATGTAAAGGGGACCAATACTTCACATGTAATGAAAGGTGATTTTATATTTGAAATGTAAACATAAGTAATGGTGAATAATTATGATTAAATGTAAAGCATACACTTTCTTATACTTGACATGGATGTGTCAAAATAATGTGACTAATAAATTAAAAACTAGAAGGAAGCTTATGTTTAGGTAATTAGATGAACCAAAACTAGATGAAATTGTTACTTGGAATGCTCTTGTTCACATAAATGGATTGAATAGATTGTATGCACATGTTAATGGATAAACACTAATGCATTAGCTTAACTAGATGAATAATTGTATGTGAAATCATGTAGGTACTTTGAAATATCCCCTTTCCGGATTTATTTTATATTAAATATTTCCAACCAAATTTTTCACAAATAAAAATCTGATTTTATGACAGAAGTATATAGCCACATACCCGAGCCACCCGCATCTAGGCCTTTATCGCCTTACGTATTCTAGCGCTCAACAAAGTGTATGGTTTGAGAATCGAACCTTTTCATTGGCATCCATGTGCCAGATATTCATACCTGAAATCAGGTGCTGCAACATTTATATCAACCTTCAGTCTGGTTTAAAAGTAAATCGACAAAGCGATTACAAGAAGGCCACAACATTCCTTGGATCAATGGAATTGATTCAAGGTGTGTTGTCAATCAGCAAATAGAGTTCATCAAGCATATGACAAATCTGTTGTCACATCAGCAACATACAAGCAATAATAACTGATGTCCTAAGTAAACAAATTACAGCATACAAGGGTCCTGATTAGAAACACATTCCTTTAAGATCAAAAATATATCTTAACATGTTTGTCTTCATTTCAGCAGTTACAACATTATGAAAAGTAATCACCATGATAACTTACAAAAATCAAGGCGTTACACACTCAAGGGTGGTGTCAGTCACTGCTTTGGAGGAGGAAATAATTTGTTCACAAAAAGAGGAGGTTCTAATAAGGGGGTCAATATGCCTTTATCCTGGATAAATTTGGCTTTCAATGCTCCTACTCAGCCTTTTTCCTGTCTCATGGCAGAAGCACTAACTCTAATAGTGGAACTTAGGCTCCTAGCGTGGAAGCAAGCAACACTCATGGTAAAGATGTAGGAAAAAGTGGAGGCGTTTCTCAGGCTCCCTCTGGCAATGGTGGCGCTCCTAAGGCTGGCAGGGTTGGCAAGGGAGCCTCTGCCATGAACACCTCCTTTAAAGATGCATTGAATGGCAAGAGATCCCCTATGAAACTTGTAGATATTACCCCATGTATTTCATTTGGAGAAGATGTTATTTCTTCTAAAAAATACTACGAGGAACACACATTAATATGCAGATTTGGAGGTCTATGGCCCAACCTTCCTACACTTCATGATTGGATCTCCAAGCATTGGACTCCGATACTAGCTAGAAGGTTAGATTTGTACCCATGTGCTAAAGGTATTTTCATTGTTGTTTTTTCTTCAATAGCTGATAAGAACACCATCGCATCCAAGCTTTGGGTCTTGCCAGTCTAGATACTTGGTTATGAAACTCGGTTCCCCTCTTTTAACCCACTCACTGAATCATTCTCCTGCAAACTTGTATGGATCAGGATGCCCCATTTACCTCTCCAATTTTGGAGTCATGATTGTCTTGTATCTATTGGCAACACCTTGGGAACTACCCTTTATATAGATTCTCAAACCTCTGATTATACCCATACTACTTATGCCCGGATCTTGGTGGAACTTGACACCGCTAAAAACCTTCCTACAACCATTGATCTTAGAGTACAAAATAGAACTTGGTCACAACCTTTAGATTATGAAGGCCTACCATTTAGGTGTAGAAGGTGTTTCTATTTAGGCCACACCTCTACTGATTGTGGGATAGCAAAGTGCCAACATGAGAGACACAACTGGTGGAAAGACGCCCTCCCGAAACACCTGGTTTTGAAACCAAAGAGGATCTAGACTCAAATGCAGATACTGAAGATGAATCCGATTCTGTCCCGAAAACCCCTCTTTTGGAAATTCCAGTTGTTGACAACAAAGAAAATACCAAAGAATCTCATTCAGTTAGTGACTGAAAGGAAAATACAAAAGATTTAACTCAGGCTAACAATATTGTTGTCCCAGTTGGAAACATGAAGGATAAGGAAAATATGCCTCCTTTATTTAATCCTCCAATTGTGGAGGCTTCAACAAGCTGGATAATGATGCGTAAAAAGAAAAATAAATATTTCAAGAATATTGCTTCTCCACCTAGTTAGTTTTCCATTGTTGTTTGGTTGTTCCTTATTGCTTCACTTTTCTTTTCGGTGAAAATTTATTTGATCGTTGTACATCATTTTTTTTTACTAGTTTTAGGTACTATTTTGAGCAGACTATTTTTGTTGTTAGGCGTTCATGTTTTATCTTGATTTTGATCATTTTGTTGTGCCTTAATTGTATAAATCTGGATTTTTGAGCCTTCTTGTACAAGGGTATAGTCCCTTTCAAAAACTATTTGCCAATAATAAAAAAAGATATCAAGTGGATTTATTGTCAAGGTTAAAATTGTTAGATATGTGACAACAAAGTTAAATTTTGGATCCCTTTGTGGTGTGGTTCATAGCTCACTTCCTACGGGGTAGGGGGTGTGGGGGCTTGCCCCCCCCACTCTTGTCATAGGGAGGACCGAGAGGGCGACGACGTGTTATGGAGCCCCCTTGGCAGGGTTTCAATGGCAAAGCCCCCAAAGCATTCAACTAAACTCTATTTTAGGAAGGAAAATCCTAACGACATTTTCCACTCTATTTTTAGGAGAAAGAATCATAACTATACTTGACAATTAGGTGTATTTATTTTTGTGGAGATCTAAAGTAGCACATAATGAGTTCACATGTAATCCGTTCATTTTGAGTTAATAAAATTTGGATATCTTGCTCTTGGATGATGCTAATAAAGTATGGGACGAGGTCACCGATCGCCTACACTCAAAAGTATCTCTTGCCTCCTCAAAAGCAGTTGGGGCTGTTCCAACACCTATTCACCCATCTTTTACGTTTGGTGGGGCATTCAACATCACCATCAATGTCATGCTCTAGTGCGGCTACAATAGGGGATTACATAGTAGTTGGTTCTACTTGTTCAATCGGGAGATCCCAAGACCCCAACACCACATGACCGGTAATGGGTTCTCCCTTGCATTTGGCTCTCCTGTGACCCGGCCGAGTGACATTTGGAGTAATAGACATGGGGATTCCTCATAAGTGATCATCCGGACTTTGAATCCATTTGTTGAGATTAGGCGGTTGGATTGAGGAGGCGTTGCCATCATTCACACTAACACGTAATCGGCTCACACAATTCTAGTCCTAGCAGAGTGGTGGGGTCAAAAGACAATAGTTTTCCATAAGATTTTGTGATCCCCAAAAGAACCTTTTGATCCCATAATTCAATAGGAAGGCTAGAAAGGCGTACCCATACTAACCAACAAGGGACTAGAGACTCAACAAAGGCCCCTGGTTTCCAACAACAAAGATTAATAATGATTTTGCCATAGAATCATGCCCCCCCTATAACACATCAAGAAGATCTTCTCCAATCCAAAAATATATTGAAAAGCTTCATTGGCTAGGGCTATGATTTCCAAAGAACCCTTGATCCCCCATTTCCATTTAGCACATTCCCTAACTCTGGTCAATTTTTGGCCTATAACTAGAAAACATCCCAACAAGGCTAGCCCCATACCTCTTGTTGGCCAAATCAAGTACCTCATCAGGTATATTCATGGAGGGGGACTCCTTCTACCCTAGAAGGAGTTAGAGAGATCCCAAAAGATTAGATCTTGTCTCGCCCACACCGAGACTGTTCAACACTACTCCTACCCATGTCCGCGCGCTTCCTCCAACAGAGCCCGAGGAGATTCTCCCCGCACATAGCAGGTCACACCTCCCGCCCTTCAAGGATTTGAAACTTGTCTTCCTTCTCGAGACCACATTGCAACTAGATTTCATTGACTTTGAGTCGCAACGCTTACAGTAGGTGAGTTAGCTTCCACCTTGGAGAGAAGTGTCGAGTTGGCCCCATCATTCAAAATGTTGATGTGGAGGCAAATTCAAACGAGGACTAGGAGGGATTTTTAGAAGGTACTAGTTAGATGTAGTCGTTGGTAGGATTCATGCAACCTAAAATCCCAGAAGATGGATGTGTTGGGGTAGATGCTACCAATCCGCATAACCACATTAGGAAGCACGATATAAGGGCAGCAAATGACGATGCCACTGAAAGTTATGATGTTATTTTGGTGGATGTAGAATTGAATGCCATCGAGCGGACACATTCAAACGGAACAACAATAAAAGGAGGACACATTACGGATTTGGTAGGTGAAACAAAGGAAGAGGGCCCTGTGTGAAACATGACAAAGGATATTCTTTGAAGGAGGGGGATAACGAGATGGAAAAAGTTAAAAGAAAACTCTACGCACCGTTTGTCACCCCGCCGTGACCGAAGTCACAAAACTCATATGAAATTCTAGCTAGGAGTCTTGTTGATCTACTCCGGGATGATTCTTGGTTTTAGGGGACTCATGGGTGATCGTGATCATTTCCTCTTACGTTTTAGAGGAATTTCTTGTCGTCTAGCCTTGCCGGCTTTGGTTCCATGTTGATCATCTCTAGAACTTTTACTAGTTTTTCTTGGTTCTAGACCACTCCTAGAATGGTCGTTCTTGATGTTTTAGATTATGGTTTCATGTATTCTCAATGTTTTATCTAGTTTGTAGACCATCTATGTAACATGGAATGGACCCCGCCAAAACCCTCCATTTACCCTTCATAAAAAAAAAAAACTTGATATCTTGCATCGTGGATGTTTCCCTAGGCACACGGTTGGGGTTTTACCACATAACTATGGTGTTCGTCTCTTGCATGTTTGTTTATATATTTCTTTGATCTCTATCTTTGTAAGCGATGTTCTATTATTCAACATTATTCATTGCTTTAGAGTCTATCGTTTCCTAACAATAGAGAATGACACGTTGAAAATTTAGAAAACCGTATAATATTTTAAATAGCCTCTACAAATATATATAAAATATGTGAAAATGTACAACTTATTTGTATTTTTGTAAAGAAAACATAAAAATATGTATTATTTTTTCAAAATTTACAACCCCTAACAAAAGTAGGCCGTCAACAAATTTTGATTGGATAGACACATAATTTGAAATTCCAGCCTTGATCGGATATGCATCACCGCCAATGCTTTGTTCTCGAATCAATACTACAAGGCGGGGGCGGTCTGTTGTTGCTTCCTCAATTAAATGAATACAGAGAACAACTTCCTTCATATCAAAATACAACCACTGAAACAAATATTTAAAAGTAGATTAAGAAAATATTCCAGAGGTAGACACAATTACCAATTTCATATATGTGATCAACTAATATATATATATAATGAGTAGTGCACTCATTTGGGCACTAGATTACATAGATTGTTGGCATCTCTGCTCATGCTTTGGAGGAAGCATATAGTGGATTTATAGTGATCACCTTCATCTTAAGCAAAGTCACTCAAGGCACGATCTTAGCCTCAACTGTTTTGACTCTCCTTATCAGGCATCTCCACACCTTGCACTCTACAAAACTAGATCCATGGTGGACTTATTGAAAACCAAACAACACCAATAGACCAAGTGCGAAATAATTGAAAATCTGGACACAGAAAAATGAGCAAACTAAAAATATTCAGAGTAATAACAAGCAAAAGGGAGAACTGCATTGAGGAAAGAGGCGAAAATCAGAGATTTGGATTGAAGCTCAGTGGTAAGGGAAGGCAATCGATATGAGATTTACAAACAAGACACGAATGAGTGGAATTTAAAACTTGCATTGAACCAAAAAAGCGCAAATCGAAGTTCTGCAGTTCTCAAATTCCAAACTAAAAACAGAAGTCCATTTACAGTTGGCGCTTTGGGCGGGGTTCATAGCTCATCGAATAATTAAATGTTGAGAGGCATAAACTAGTAATGTGATGATCATGATCAGCAGCAAATGGGACAGAAGATCAATCCATTTTCATTGCATTCAGGGCACCTTACAACCTTGTTTTCCTCATTAACAAGCTTGCAGCTTCCACTGCATTCTAAGCAGGGCACAAATCTGACTCCCCGCAGCCATCACAGATGTTTCCTGCAATATGAGTAGGAATCCCTTGAAGAAGAGGACCTAGCTTCCCCTCTTCATGAATGCGAAGAACCTCGTCTGCACCGCCAATATACCTGCCCTTGATAAACAATCTGGGCACCGTCACAAGCTTGCCCATCAGTTTCCTCAGCTCATTCCTGAACTCCAGATGCATAGAAACATCCCTCTCGCTGATGGATACACCATAGCTCTCTAGGGCATCTCTCACATTGTTACACTCCTCAAATGTCTTCCTGATTCCCCTCAATGTGGTCGTGTACAGAACCGCTGCATTACACCCATCAGGTGGGCATTTTTCTTCAAACCTCCCAAGCGGGTCCTCATCCTTGCCTGATAAAGAGCTAGTGCCACCATGAATATAATTCCCCTCCGATTTTCTAATAGCATTCCATTCCTCCTCAGACAAGTTCTCCAGCGCCTTCTCCAAAGTAGCCACCAAATGTGGGCTAAACAGAGGGCTCTCCGGCTCTGTAATGAGATCGATAGAAAGACGAATCTTGGAATTAAGCCTTCTGCTTGGACCAACCTTCAAATCCATCATGCAACTGTCGGAAACTCTCCTTGAAAGCTGCTGCTTGCAGGGAACCGAACAGCTACTCGTACCCCTCAAAATCTTCTGAGGTTTTACAGGAGTGCTACAGCAATTATTCAGGTTCAGCTCTGTGAGAGGGCTACTAACCTGGTTCATTTTCAGGTTACCAGACCGTATACTATTACTCACAGCAGGCTTAGCATTTTCCTTACCCAAGCCTCTATGCTTATCCCTATCCCTCTCCCTCTCCTTTTCGATCTCTTCGACCGAATGGAAAACAGCAGTGTTTTTATGGAAGAATTTGTCCATGTTTTCCAGACTTACTGTTTTGGCAGGAGAGTCATCATCGTCGAGACCCTGCATAAGCTCCCATGCATTGATGGTGTGGGGTTCCAGTTCCGCGTCCCTCGTTTTTGTTGGGCTGCCTGGTTCTTCTATTACTAGAATACTATTCTCGATCAGGTCCCCTGCCTTGTTGCTTCTCCCAGGGTCGAGGACACCCAGAGTGCTTGAGGTGAGAGCTACCATATGATTTGTCACACAAATGGTTCTCTCTCTCTTTTCTTTCACCTGCTTCGAACACACGCATCCCATTCTTACTTGTTCAAACTTTCACACAGTTGCCATCGCCAAAACAAGGAAAGGCAGTTTAATGGGAGGTTGTGGGTCCATACCTACTCCACCAATCCGCTGTATAACATTAACAACGGTCAGATTGATCAAACATTTAAATTCACATTGAAATTCGAGGTGGACAGTGACATGTGATCTGACGTGGCATCTTCCTCGGGACGCACACCTCAGTCCTTGAATGCTCCACTCTTTCAACGGTTTGTGTCTCGGAAATGGAGTGACAAGTGTCCCCTCCTATTCTAACAATTATATAAATTTTGGAATCCTAAAAACCTAAGTTTGCACTAGTACCTTTGAGAGGAGTTTATTTTTGAAGAGATTTTGAGAGTTTTTCAAACCAAAACTATTTCATTATTTTCAATTTTATTCAACTATATTGAAAACAAATTATTGAATATAGAGATGTTTTCATGTTTAAGGATTCTTGTAATTTAGTTTTATTTTTCTTCTCATCAACTCAAGTAATTACTAATCATAGTCTTGTATAAGATAAATATATATTTTAATTGTGTTTTTTAGAACTTAAAAAGTGAAGAAAAATTTATATTTAAGTGTACTATTTACTATGAGATTCAAGGAAAATATTATTTTCTTTTTAAAGATTTACATGGATTCTTAAAGTGTTTCATTTGATATGAGTACTACAAATGTTTTGTGTATTTGTGAGGCACTTTGACTTCAAGAAAGAACATTCAAATTGATGGCTTCACACGTAGATAATTCCAAGAATATTAGTTCTTACTTCCAAATAACAAACATCAAGAACCTCAAGAGACCACATACCCATACAACATGGTCCAAATCAGCAAGACAACATACATTTTATTGATTTTGAGATCTTTGGCAATCAAATAATAGAATTGTTTCTCGTTGATTTCATTTCTCTTTCTGTATATTTTCGAGATGCGAATGGCGCTCCCTTTATATACTAGATTCGTGTACTATTTTCTTTAGTCCCATCAACAATTCTTAACCTCTAGTACATTAAAATGAAAATACACATACACGGTTATACATTTACATATTAATAAGATGTATCTATAACTCCCTCCATACATTAAAAAATGGTTATCAAATTATTTGTTACTTGTTAATTTAGTTAGGCGTGTGTTGGTCGTCAAATAGGACTTCACGAAGAGCAACGGATCGTGGTACAAGAAGTCCCTCCTCTTTAATGGGAGAGGTTCCCTTATTCGAGAAACAAACCTATTTACACATATACAAAACATGATTTTCTTGTGGAACTTGGATATTTACGAAAGTGTTTTCTATAAGGATCATCAATTACAAAAGGACCGTGAGGAATGAGAAAATGAGAAAGCGAGAAAGGCACCATTTAGAATTATAGATGACAGAGTAATTCTTTATGCATGCAAAGGTACAGTGAATTGAAACAAGATCATTTGTATCATACTAATAAGATGAAATTTGAAAGACACAAAGTTCTATCAATAACATCTGCAAGAATACAAAGCTTCTTAATATAATATAGACAAATGATCTTAACAAGATTAAATGAAAAGCTTAGGGATAAAAGAGATCAGATAGACAAAGAATGAAAAGCCCTTCTGTATTGATTTCTTTATGATTTATTTACACTTTCAGAAAATAAGCCAAGTTCTTCCCCTTCAAAATGGCGAGGAGAGGCCATTATATAGTTTACAATTCAGTTACTCTCGGTAACTACTTCTTTTAACTAAAGATTAGTTAAGGATTGCCAATCGTAATACCTCAACTTATTACAATAAATCTGAGAAAAAGAATTGGAAGAGAAGAGAGGAATAAGGAGAAGAAGACAGGTGCTTATGTGGGAGGGACCCACCGACTTCAAAATTGTTGCTTGAATCTCTTGATGCCTCGACTATGTCTACGCCACGTGTAAATTGGTCAATTCACTCGAATCGGGGTTGAAATGAGCTCCGCATGAAAGCACTGTGTCCGCACATTGCATAGAGATTGGGAAACCACCAGCGAAAGCCAAACCGCTGTCATGAATTATCTGTGCCATTGGCGTAGGGTTTGCGTCTGTCATCCTCGACCAAAAAATCACTAAAGTCAAGATGGCGAACTTCACTGTCCCCGATATCGGGAATGGCAGACTCTAGTGGTGAGATTTGTTCTTGCCCCTAAAATTTGATCTTCATGTTGGTAGTAATTCGGAGGGTGAAGCTGCAAGCTAGACTTGGGAAGGAATTGCAGAGAAAAATGGATACGCGCACAGGAATTTAGATTGCAAAGGTTCGAGCAAAAGATAGCAGGAAAGCAGTGTGCAAAATGCATAGGGGGTTCGCTCGTTATATAGCCGTTTAGGAGAGAGAAAGGAAATGAATGTGTATTTAATACATACCTACCAAATTGAATAAGAAAGATATTCGGGTAGAGCGGGAAAAATTAGCACGAATGACACTTGGTTCATTTGGGACATGTGGGACGCGAAAGCGCGAAGTACGCGGCTCGGCAGAGTCGGATGAAGCGGGGAAAAGACACAAAAATGCTCTTGGAACACGCGGGACAAAAGTACGTGAAGTACATGGCCCGGCCGAATCAGACGAAAGTGGAACAACTGGTCCGGGTGAACTTGGGACGTTTGGGACAAAAAGTTTCGACGGGCCTGAAAAGAACAGACTTCGGGTGAACCGGCCGATTAGGGGAATAGAGGGCCCAATTAAACTAGGGACACGCAGGACAAAAATACCCGACAGCCCGAAAAACACACAAAATGACCCAAAAACGTAGATTTCTCAATTTCTTTGGCATTTCACATTATCAGTACAACAGAGAAAACACTTAAACTCAAAATTTTAAATTTTCACTTTCTTAAGAGCAGGGGAATTTTGAGTGGACAACAGCTGGCTCCTTCTGGGGATGACTTGGCATAAATTCAAGGAATGAGACAAGGTAATAACTTAAACAAACTCGGGAAGTAGACCGATTACCTTATCCATTGGGCAACGGAAACATCGAATCAAACCAATACAGAGGACAACACACCAAAACAAAGGGAAAGAAAAACAAAATCTTTGTACAAAATATACAAAGGACTCCCTAATCACCTATGACTTGAACAATTTAGTCACGCCCACTATAAGGAAGTGGGAGAGGAGAACCATCCATATAATCAAGGTAAAAGAATTCTTACCAAAGAAAGTGCACGATCTTGAAAGGTTCGAGCCAAAGGGAATCAAACTTGCCATGGCGCGCCACGAGGTTCATGCCTTTTATCCCACAACAAAACAGTGTCTCCAACTTGGAAATCTCTCGAACACGGCTTTCTTATCAAACGGGACCCTAACTTTTTGTTGATGAGCAGATATCTTATCAAGAACTTCCAATCTATCCTCATTGATTTGTGAAGGTACATTATTCTCTTATCCAAAGCATCATTCAAACTGGTATCTTGATGGCCTTCATTAGATGCAAGGTGGCGGCTCCACTTTATTCTTGGTAATTGAGCTTCTACTCCATATACCACTTGAAAAGGAGACATTCTAATGGCTCTCTTAGGTGTGATCCTGTCTGCCCAAAGAGCATCATAGAGTTTCTTGTGCCAGTTTCGTTGAGACTCATTGACTAATTTCCTTATTATGGTCACCAGATTTTTATTAGTGGATTATGCTTGTCCATTTCCCTGAGGATAGTAATCTGAAGAGTGAGCCAAAGAGATGCCATATCCATAACAAAAATCCATCATCTCGGTTGAAGAAAAATTCGAAGCATTATCTGTCACAATCTTGTTTGGTACACCATACCTTACCAAGATGTTTTCTTTGATGAAACTGCACACTACTTTAGAAGTAGTACTCTTTACTGGAATGGCTTCTACCCATTTTGTGAAATAATCTGTAGTAGTTAATACATGAGTATGACCAGCACTAGAAGAGGGATTGAGTGTTCCAATGAAGTCCAAACCCCCTTTGTTGAAAAGGTTCTTCAATTACAACTAGCTTAAGAGGCAAAGAGGCCAATTTGGGTCTACCCACAAAAGTCTGACAAGCCTCACATTTATCAACCCACTTGGATGCATCTCTGAACAAGGTAGGCTAGTAATATCCTCCACGAAGTATCTTATGAGCAGTGACGGTTGATGAGTAGTGCCCTCCGCATGCTTGATCATGAAAAGCTGAGAGTAGCTTTTCTCATTGTTCGTTGTCCACACATTTCAAAAACCTTCCATCTAACCCACGTTTAAACAAGGCGTTTTCCCACAACACATATTGCACTGACCTTAGTTTAACAGTCCTCTTTTCTTTGGCATTCAAATGAGAGGGGCATTCTCCATAGGTGAGAAAATGGGCGATATCAGCATACCATTCGTCAACTGAACTAAGAAACAGAACTGTAGGAAGACCAATTTTATCCTCTAGTAACTCATGTCTAGCTCCTTCAGCGATGAGTTCACAAAGGCCTTTTCCACGGACGAGCTTGGTCGGTTTGATGTCAATATCATATTCTTGGACCTTGGCCACCCAGTTCCCTCTCTTGGATCCAAATTCCTGTTGTGTGAGAATTGACTTAACAGTTGTATCTGGTACCAACACCATGGAGTGAGAGTTGAGAATGTAAAAACAAAACTGCTAATATGACTTTAACCACTACAAAAGCATGTTTTTCCATCATGGTGTATTTTAACTCATGATCTTTCAGAATATAGCTCATAAATGCAATTGGGAGTTCGTGCTCATTAGAATCTTCTTGAGTCAAAACAGCAGCCAAGGTGTTATCTGTGGCGTAGCAATAGATAATAAAATCTTTACTAAAATCTGGACATGCTAAAATAGGAGTTTTAGCAATGGCTCTTTTAATATCTTCAAAGGATTCTTTCCCTTCAGAAGACCAACCAAATGTTTGTTTACCTTTCATCATTTGGGAGATATTCAGAGTTAGTTCTGCAAAATCAGGGATGAATCTTCTCAAAAAATTGATCTTACCAAAGAAAGAGTGCATGCCCTTTTTGCTGGTTGGGAGAGAAATTTTCTGAATAGCTTGAACTCGCTCAGGATCAATTTTAATACC
Source organism: Taxus wallichiana var. yunnanensis (assembly GCA_018340775.1). Taxonomy (NCBI): domain Eukaryota; kingdom Viridiplantae; phylum Streptophyta; class Pinopsida; order Cupressales; family Taxaceae; genus Taxus; species Taxus wallichiana. The sequence continues at coordinate 562,285,460 of CM031235.1, read as the reverse complement.
ATATTTGGAGACAATGTGCCCTAATAATTTCCCTACGTGACACAAAAGATAGATTTTTAGGATTCAAAGAGATCCCATGCTCTCTACATCTTAGCAGGAAGCTGTCTCAGTGCTTTGAAAATGATCCGCCCTTGTTTTAGAATACACAGTCAAGTCATCAAGGTATCTGACAATACACTTCCCTTTCAAACTTCCAAAAGCTAGGTCCATAGCCCTCGAAAAGTAACACCGGCATTAATGAGCCCAAAAGGCATTCTTTTTGTAAGCAAAGGTACCCTAAGGGGTAGTGAAAGTTGTTTTGTGTTGATCTGTAGCATTAACTTCTACGATTATATCACGAGAATCCATGAAGCATAGACAACATTTCAGATCCTATTCTTGCTTGTAAGACCTGATCCATCATAGGTAAAGGATAATTATCTTTCAAGGAAGCTCGATTTGATTCACGAAGTCAACACGAATACGAATCTCACCATTTTTCTTCCTAACAGTACAATATTGGTAATCCATGTTGAATGATGGATAGGAAAAATGATTTTGGCTTTCAACAACTTCTGTATTTCTTGAAAAATGGTGTCAGCTATTTTAGGATTGTATTGCCTCTGCTTCTGTTTAAAAGGCTTAATTCCAGGTTTGAGAGGAATAAAATGTTGCATTTCTTTTGGTTGGAAAGCTTTTAAATCTTCATAAGAGTAGGCAAGAACATCCTTATACCTCTTTAAAAGATCGATTGCTTTCTTCCTCTAATATGCTGTGCAACATTTTCCAATGTTCACGAGCTTAGGATCAGTGGAACTCCCAATATTAATTTTGTCATATTCAGCTGATTGTTGAGGTCTAGTAGAAGCTCTAGACTTTACATACCTGTCGTGTTTATCAAACAGTTCCTCTAAACTTACCAATCCTTTAGGGATCTTGTTTCCCTTGAGTTTGATACATCCATCCTGATCCATTTCTTCTCCTTGAGTGGTTGCTTTGTCAAAGGGCACACTTTCACGAGGCAAGTTATCACTTCCTTCAAAGTATAGCTGTTCAAAATTATCTTTGAGTTCTAAGAAAGAAAGCAAATGTTGATCATTATTGAAAACTTGCCAGTTATTTGTATTATCAGGTACACTAGGTCGATGGATCATCTCAATGGTGAACTTATCTTGGGAAAAGTCAGGATGAGGTATAAGCAGTGACCCAGAGACTGCTAATGAATCAGCCCTGGTATTCTTCTCCCTAGGTATTGCTTCAATGGAGAAAGCATCAAGAAATTCAATGGAATCCCACACCTGATTCCTGTAATGTTTCAACCTTCCATTTTTCACCTGGAAGAGGTTTCTAACTTGTTTTACAATCAATTCCGCATCACCCGTAGTCCACGAATGAGAGCTTCATACTCTGCTTTGTATTATTAGTATTTTCAAATTACAACTTGAATGAGAAAGGATGAAGGCTTCCTTCAGGTGACACCGAGTATGACACCACTCAGAACCGCCTAAGGAACAACTTCCATCAAACTCTAAAATCCAAACACCATTAGAATCTTTAGGTGATACTTTGGGGAGTTGGATTTCTTCAGGAGACATAATCATGTAGTTGCCATGCCCCATATCCTCATAGAGTATTTGTGCTTTGGGATCATCCGTTTTTTGTACAATATACTCAGATTGCTTCTCAGGAAACAACTTCTTCATTTGTCCATTAACAGGTATGAGGGCATGTGACCAATCCATTTGAATTTCTCCACCCACATCCTTACAGAAGTTTCTGCTTAGCAACATCCCGTATGAAGGAGGAATATCTGCTACTAAGATGGTAGCCAAAACTTTCTTCTCAGGCAAAGCAGCAAAAGCCACTTGTGCATCTTTAATTCTTCCGACTAAGGGCACTTCCTTACTCTCCATAGAGTAACAAGATCCATAAGTGCGTGTGAGAGTCAAGCCTAAGGCATGAGCTACTTTAGCAGGCATCACATTATCTGATGCTCCTGAGTCTATGACGCAATTGCTGAGCCTATGGCCAGCTATAAGAAGTGTCACATAGAATGGTTTGATTTTGTCATTGGGTGAGGTGACAGCGGCTACCAGATTAGGTTGTGGTGCAGAAGAAGGAGTGGGTAAAAGGCCTTTAGAGGTAGTTTTAGAATGGGAATTGACAAAGTGAATCATTTTAGCAAAGGCCTTAGGATGGGTTTGATAATATTCAGCCTCTGAGATTTGAACCTTAGTCTTTTTTAGGTGATCAATAATATCAAAAGACCCAGAAGTGGACGGGATATCATCATTTGAAATCTTAGGTTTATCAACTTTAGGAGAAACGGAAATAACTTTAGTAGCAGAATTGACAGGACTCACCTTTGGTGTAGATGAAATGGGGATATGAGATCCTCTCTTTGCAATTACGGGGATTGTTGCCGGCTGTTCTTTAGATTTCTTGGTGGGCTGCATCACTTTCTCCCTCGATTTTTATGCTGCTCTCGAGTCATGACGGCGTATGATTTGCTTTATTCATATGCGCTACTATTTCATCATAATCATCCTCATCATCAATGCCCTCGGTGGTGAAGAAATTAACTTGAGATCCCTCAAGTTCATACGCTTCATCATCAACCTCTTGAACAAATTCCTCACAATCTTCATTAACCTCTTCATCTTGGGTTCCTCAACTTCACGAGGTTGCATTGCGAGAACTTTAATAGGAGGTCCTTCAAGCGCTAGCCTTGTTTGAAAGCAGCAAACAATTTCTTGGCTGAAAATTCCTCCTTGGAACGCGTCGTATAGGGAGCATCTTTGAGCCAATTGTTTCTTAATGGCAATGAGATCATTTGCAAGTTTTTGTACTAATGGATCAGTATTAGGTCCAGGGGTGGAAGAGGAGGAAGAAGCAGATTTAGATTTAGAAGGGTCTCTCCTCAACTTCCCTGACATGATTAAATCATCTTCGACACTAATAACAAGAGTTTGATCTTCAGCCAATGTTGCGAGATTAGCCCTTCTTAGTGCATAGCTAACTTCAGGTGATTGGGCATTTAGGAAAAAACATTTTTGAATTTGATCTACAGGTCGAGTATTTGGCGGAATTTTATTAATCAACCTGTTGAATCGGGCCACAAATTCTCTCATGGGTTCTTGTGAATCTTTCTTTATTTGAGAGATTTGGGCTAGCAAGGCATGCACGTCTTCTGCTGGTTTGAACCGGTTTTCAAACCTAGTTCTCATTGTATCCCAATTTGGTGATAGCATCGGTAGGAAGGTGATAGAGAACCAATCAATGAGCATTATCTTGTAAAGTCTCAACGAAAAGTCTTACGGAGACATCTTCATGTTCAACTCCCAGAACTCCGCATGCAACTATGAAGGCTGCGATGTGTTCATCAGGATGCACTTTACCATCACCTTTGAATTTAGGGAAGTTCTTCCGGTTACCTCTAGGTAACTCATGCAAAGGCTGAGGAAGGGCAAGGGGCCCGACACGATGACCCTAGGGCAATGGTACCGCCATTCTTGGAAAAATGGCTTGAAGAGGAACTGCAACACCAGCAAGAATCAAAGCTCGAAGATTAGGACTGATTGACTCTGAAGGAATACCACCCATAGATATTCTATCTTGGATAGGTGGAGTACTTGTCGAACGAGTCTTTCTATTTCTTGTTGAAGGGAAAGGAAAACCCTACTACTCCAAAAGCTGAAACTGAGAATCTTCAATACCAAGGGCCCTTCTCCCTCGAGTAAAATGCGGAGTCGCGGATCAAAGGATGATCAATAATTACTAAGCTGGAATATGATTTCCCAGTAGTCGCCAAAAATTGTTGGTCGTCAAATAGGAATTCATGAATAGCAACGATCGGGGGACAAGAAGTCCCTCCTCTTTAATGGGAGAGGTTCCCTTATTGAAACGAACCTATTTACACATACAAAACATGATTTTCTTGTGGACCTTGGATATTTATGAAAGTGTTTTCTATAAGGATCATCAATTACAAAAGGACTGAGGAATGAGAAAACGAGAACGAGAAGAAAGGCACCATTTAGAATTATAGATGACAGAGTAATTCTTCATGCATGCGAAGGTACAGTGAATTGAAACAAGATCATTTGTATCATACTAATAAGATGAAATTTAAAAGACACAAAGTTCTATCAATAACATCGTAAGAATACAAAGCTTCTTAATATAATATAGACAAATGATCTTAACAAGATTAAATGAAAAGCTTAGGGATAAAAGAGATCGGATAGACGAAGAATGAAAAGCCCCATACGTATTGATTTCTTTATGATTTATTTACACCTTAGAAAATAAGCCAAGTTCTTCCTCCTTCAAAATGGCGAGGAGAGGCCATTATATAGTTTACAATTCAGTTACTCTCGGTAACTACTTCTTTTAACTAAAGATTAGTTAAGGATTGCCAATCGCAATACCTCAACTTATTACAATAAATCGAGAAAAAGAATTGGAAGAGAAGAGAGGAATAAGGAGAAGAAGACAGGTGCTTATGACTGGGAGGGACCCACTGACTTCAAAATCCGCTACTGAATCTCTTCAATGCCTCGGCTATGTCTCTGCCACGTGTATATTGGTCAATTCGCTCGAATCAGGGTTGAAATGAGCTCCGCATGAAAGCACTGTATCTACACATTGCACAGAGATTGGGAAACCACCAGCGAAAGCCAAACCGCTATCATGAATCATCTGTGCCATTGGCGTAGGGTTTGCGTCTGTCATCCTCGACCAAAAATCACTAAAGTCAAGATGGCGAACTTCACTGTCCCGATATCGGGGGCAGACTCTAGTGGTGAGATTTGTTCTTGCCCCTAAAATTTGATCTTCATGTTGGTAGTAATTCGGAGGGTGAAGCTGCAAGCTAGACTTGGGAAGGAATTGCAGAGAAAAATGGATACACGCACAGGAATTTAGATTGCAAAGGTTCGAGCAAAAGATAGCAGGAAAGCAGTGTGCAAAACGCATAGGGGGTTCACTCATTATATAGCCGTTTAGGAGAGAGAAAGGTAATGAATGCGTATTTAATACATACCTACCAAATTGAATAAGAAAGATATTCGGGTAGAGCGGGAAAAATTAGCACGAATGGCACTTGGTTCATTTGGGACATGTGGGACACAAGAGCGCAAAACGCGGCTCTCAGCGAGAATAGGACGAAAATGGAACAAGCTGGTCCAGGGTGAACTTGGGACATTTGGGACAAAAAGTTCCGATGGGCCCGAAAAGAACAGACTTCGGGTGAACCGCTGATCGGGAACAGAGGGCCCAATTGAACTTGGGACACGCGGGACAAAAATACCCGACAGCCCGAAAAACACACAAAATGACCCAAAAACGTAGATTTCTCAATTTCTTTGGCATTTCACATTATCGGTACAACGAGAGAAAACACTTAAACTCAAAATTTTAAATTTTCACTTTCTTAAGAGTAGGGAATTTTGAGTGGACAACAACGTGGAAAGTAGTTTTCGATATATAAATATACTAACTAATTAAATTCAAATTATAATTCTTTGTAATATTTTGTGTGTGTGTGTGTGCATGCATGTGTGCGCATGCGCATGTGTGTTCGTGTGCACATGTGTGCACACATGATGAAGTGCATGTGTGTATATGTTTGTATGCGTGTGTGCATATGCATGTGTGCACATGAGTGCATGTGTGTATGCGCACACATGCGCAAGCGTGCATATATGTGCGCATGTGTGTGCATGTTTGTGTGTGTGTGTGCGTGTGCTAGGTTCCTCTGGGTCAAGTTCTAAAACTTTTCCATCTTTCCATGAAAGTACATTTGTGGAAACCATCTCTTTCTAAATAGGGTCTCAAACAACTCCCATGCAATGTTCTCAACTTTGAATTTTTGTTTGTAACCAAAATTTCAATCACCCTTACACAACTAGGGATAGAAATCGAAGCATCTCGATTTCCCAATAATGCGCATGATAATCAAACACATTCAAGAAGCATAATAAGATAATACAAGTAATACAATGTTCTCTAACATAGTAGATTTAATTATATCCTTTATTTTGAATTGTATAGTTTTCTTCCATTTCAATTTAAGTGAATTAACTATGCATAAAACATTAAGTACAAGTATGTAATGTCCCCTTTCCCTCGCCACAGGCCTGAGGGCCATTACGGGTCCTAACCCTAGTCATGCCCAAGGGGTTACGAGATGATGTGAGCTATTGGGTATGAATATCTAGTCCAGTTGTTATAATTTTCCATTGACAGGTTTATAAAGTGCTTTCGAAGGGACTAGATGTTGAGTTTTATCGTCGGAAGGGCCACTTAACTCCTAATATTCTAATTTTGCATTGGGGTCACTTTTTTGGACCATGGCAGCTTTAAAGGAAAAAGTAACTTTAAGTTACTTTATTATTTTGGTCTTCCCTAGGGGAAAATGTGACTTGGGCTTTTTAGGGTTCCTTGGCATGGGAAAAGTCATAAAAGGAGAAGAGGGGTGAAAGGAAGAGGATTCATGCATACACTTATATTTTCTTTCATGTGCAACTGTTGTTTGCAAATATCTAGCTTGTGGAGTAAGATCCCACGGGAACCCTAGCTTTGGTGGTGAGAGATCCATCCCTAGCTAGTAGGGCACTCTTCGGTGGTGAAAGATCCACCCTAGTTTGTCATTTTTGAAGCTGAAATCAGGGCTGTTCTTCAGAGATATTTTCGGAGGGTTTCAGTGAAGGATGTAGATCAAGAATTTCGTGCTTGTTACCTGTCCAAGTTAATGTACCAAACTAAACACAAAAACCCTGAAAAACTCCAATGAAATTGATACCTGATGAAGATGTAGATGGATGAGGAAGCCAATGTAGATAAGACGGGCGCACACAAGCAATTCGCACAATAGATCCGAATAACCTGTAAAACACCGATGCTTGACAGAAAAAGACCACGTTAAAAGATATTTTAGTGGACTGCCCGAGAAGCGGGTCCGAGAAGCGATAAGCTTCCTCGGCGGATGTCAGTCCACGTTTTCAATAAAGAAAGGAAGCATACATGATAAAAGATGTAAATAAAGACTAGATTTTCTGATTGCAGTAATAAGACAGAATCTAAACAGCAGACAGACAGTACAGAAAACAGGGAACTATGAAATAAAAGCTGGATTTGTGTTACCTGTATCCTTTTACCTATCTGCAGAGAAAATCGGCGTCGCTTTTTAAAATCGGCGTCGATTGATCACCGGTCGGCCGATTCGAGACCGATCGGTCGCCGATCGGGTGAATCGGCGCGATCGAGGCAGATCGATCACCGGGATCAAAGCGGCGATAAGATTCGGGAATTAGAAGACGAATGTGGTCTGCTGGATGAGCCGAAGTTGGCGAGACACTGGAACAGAGTCACCAGATGATAGATGGTGGTGCGATGCTGATATGACAGGGACAGAGTAACGGTGCTCCTCTCAGGGATTGATTCGGACAGGATCTGCCCTAATTTGATACACTTGATGCTGAAGATCTCTCAGACTGTATCTCTCTCGCTCTCTGTTCGTGTGCAAGTGCTCCTTTTTTCGCTTGTTCGCTTTTTCGCTCTTGCTCCGATCTCTTTCGGTTCGATTTTTCCGCGCTTAGAACTGAGTTCTGGACTTGCTTTTATAATCGGCGCCGCTCCTAGAAAATCGGCGCCGACCATATGGGTCGGCGCCGATCGCGGAGAAGACTCCCGAGATGGCTAAAAATGATCGATTCGAGAAAAATAAGACTCATCCCGACTACGGGAAAATATCCCGCTTAGGGAAGATTAAAAATAGATGTGATACATGGGTAGAATAAATTTGGGGTGGATAAGTGATCAAGATGGAAGAAGAAGCGTAATTAAATATTTAATACTTAATTACTCATGGGTAAGATGTGATGGGATGAATTAAATTTAGAGTAGGTGATTAAATCACAAATTGGAAAACTATCCCAAGGGGATAGTTGGTGATGTAAACGTGCCCTAGGTTACCTAGGCAAGTAAACGGATGAGAAGGGACACTAAATTGGGTAACCAATTTTAGGTGTCTACATTTTGCCCTTTTTTGTCAAGTAACTTGATAAGCAAGGTTATGAGACAAAAACATGGAGATGGAAGAAGAGAAGAATTTGTGGTGATGTGATCCCCTCAAACTAGGGATGGGATGGATGATAGAACGAGACGATCCCGAGTTTGAAAGAGGTAGATAAAAATGCAGGATGCCCCAAATCGGATATGGAGTAGAACCGATCATTGAGGACGCATAAAAATAAAAACACAAGGGCAAAGAACCTAAGGAACTCACATTGGTAGGGAAAACTAGCCGGTCTCCTCATGAGACGACGTTAGTGCCTACACCCATGAGTGTAAGGAGAACTGCAAAATAGTCAGCATCGAAAGAGAGACACATTGGTAGGGACAACTAGACGGTCTATGAATCAGACGACGTTAGTGCCTACAGACCCGCGTAACTCTAAGCGGCTAAACAAAAAGCGAGTGCTCCACGCAAAGGGAACAAACTCGAAATAGACAATGACATCTAAAAGATGTGCCAAAAGACAAGATTTAGCACACAACAATGATCAGATAGATGAGAAAGCCAAGTATCAACACTATGGCAAACAGACAAGAAAAATCGGCGGCGACCAAACGAATCGGCGACGACTAGTAAAAGCGGCGTCGACCCAAAAAATCGGCGCCGACCAATCCAGACGCATATAAATATGCGAACGAAAAACGTGAACGATTAATTTTCAACGTGACGATTGATTCCGACAGAGATAGATTTGAACGCAATGGAAGCCTCTGGGAGCGGACAGAAGCGCAGGAGGACACGACCTGGGGTAAGTGACCATTCTTGAACCCCTTCGTTATATTATTATTATTTTTTTTTTTTTTTTTTTTTTTTTTTTTTTGATTTTTATTTGGATGGATATGAGGCCAGGGTCTGTTTCACGTCTGGCCAGGAAGTCGGCGCCGATTGGTATAATCGGCGTCGACTTGTTTGGATCGGCGTCGATTGGTAATAATCGGCGCCGACTAAAATGAACGACGCCGATTTTATCAAATCGACGCCGACTGATGGAAGTTCATTGATTTGTATGATTTGGGAAGATGTGATTTATGAAAATAAGAGACTAATTATGCTTTTGATGTCGTGGATGCAGGCACGAGAGACCCTTCACATGAGGGATGCCATCCCGGAGCTATTAGAGACGATCCTGCCTGATGTGACAGATGCAGATCGGGCAAAGATTTAGAAGTGGGCTCGGGGGCTTTAGATATTATAGACGAGTGCCACGGGATGTGGAGCTTATGCGAGCATTGGTGCGACGGTGGGACAGCCACACGTGCACATTTTGGTTTAGGACGGGTGAGATGACTATCACCCATGAGGATGTATACAGGATCCTCCGATTACCGATTACGGGGGACCCGATTGAGATCACACCCCGAGAGCAGCAGCAGAGGGCCCTGGTGCGGTTGTACAGAGACAGAGCAGATGATGCGGAGATAGTATCTGGGGCAGTGAGGATATCCTCACAGTACAGACAGGATAGCCCTCGGAGCAGGCGGATAGCCCTGATTCAGATGGCCATATCTTATTTTGCTCTCGCTGCACTCGTGGAGGTGGGAGATTCCCATTGCACACTAGGCGCTTAGGTGCGTGTGCGACATCTTGCAGTATAGACAGATTTTTGCTTTCGCTGATGCCCTGATAGCTCAGATTTATTATGAGCTATGGATGTACACTACTGGTCGGAGGACAGGGATCGATGTCAGCTTTGTGCTCCATTGCTGGGCGTATGAGCACATAGCAGTGATTAGGCCATCCGGGCTTCCATGGATGCCAGCAGCAGTGGGGGGTGTGGATTATGGATTTCGGAGATGGCGGGCTGACATGGCCGCAGGAGATACAGGCAGATCAGCCGAGTGGTACTCTGAGCGTTTCAGGACGCTTACACCAGATCAGGTTATCTGGAGGCCATATCGGGCATTTCCGATATGGGTTGGTCAGGATGCCCACTTGGTAGCATTGAGACGGAGTCGGGTGGTCAGAGGTCGCAGACCAGATATGTGGGAGCGAGTCCCATTCATGCGGATACTGAGGCAGTTTGGTCTAGTACAGACAGTACCGGCCACATACACACCATATAGGCGGGATGGCAGAGAGACAGATCTGCCGATTTTGATCCCGGCAGACCCACTGAGAGAGGCTCCACCCTCCATAGATAGTGATGATGACGCGGGGGTGGATGAGGGCTACGCAGCATGGTATGACACAGAGCTTCCACGACATCTCCCGCCCTCGATAGATGCTGGGGAGGAGGACATAGCTGCTATACTGGACAGATTAGAGGGAGAGCATGCCACACTGATACAGACACATCAGGTAGCTCTAGAGGAGATTAGGGCCTTGACAGAGGAGAGGGATTCCCGATCATGAGAGAGACACCGCCTACAGAGCGAGATACTGTTGATCCAAAGAATGGACCGCTATTTTCGGCATAGGGAGGCCCTCAGGGCCAAGTATGGGGAGACAGGTGCCACATCAGAGTCTGGCACACAGGGCACGACCCTAGGAGGGGCGCCACCAGCTAGCGCCAAAGATCACCAAGCAAGCCTCGTTACGCACGAGCACCGGCACCGTGAGCCTTAGCACGCACTCGCCTCTCCTCGCCGAGGTGAGATATTATGAGGATGCCCTAGCGCAGCATGCCCCAGATGTGCCTCGGTATGGGGCGAGGAGGAGAGCAGGGACGGCTACAGCGAGTGGAGCCTCAGGCGGAGGGAGCACTGGGAGAGATCGAGGTGGGCCGAGACCTCCAGCAGCAGGTGCATCGAGCTCGATCGGTGGCGGTCAGGAGAGACAGCCAGGTGGAGAGGAGGGTGGAGGAGATAGTGTCCTCCATGCTTCGGATTTTACTATATAGAGTTTTGATAGACTTTTGCATTTGTATAGTGATGTAGCCTCGATTGGAAGGCATCAGTATAGATGGCTTGATGGAAAGCCACTCATTTTTGTATAAACACACATGTATATATATAGATTCATCATATGATTTGGCATACAATTGTACTTATACTTTTTGGTTTTGATATACATGGATAGATGGATATAGATAGATGTGAGTGGATAGATATAGATGTGATAGATGATAGATAGATGTGATTAGATAGATGTGAAATGATTGAAATGGATAGAATAGATGTGATTGGATAGATATAGATTGATAGATGATAGATGGATGTGATGAGATAGATTGAAATGTGGATAGAATAGATGTGATTGGATAGATATAGATGGATAGATGATAGATGGATGTGATTAGATAGATTGAAATGTGGATAGAATGGATGTGATTGGATAGATATAGATGGATAAATGATAGATGGATGTGGTTAGATAGATTGATTTAATTTTGATAGATGATGGGAGGTATCTTGGATGAACATAGCTTTTAAATATTTTGATGGATAGATAGATAGATGCGTTTGATGTATAGATGGATGTAATTTTAATGAGAAATGAATAAAGATAGATGTTTTGATAGATAAGAGGAATGTTGATAGAAGATAGATTTTGATTGAATTAACATGTGAAATGTCAATTCAACAGGATGCAAGACAAAGAAATGGAGAGTGCTTATTGTAAGAGCAAAAGATGAAAGCAGAAATAACCGTGACTTAGAAGAGAAGACACTCGGAAAAGAAGGGAAATGATAAGTCGGACTTCCAACCGACCATAGAGAAGATCCAGATAAGAAACCGAAAGACCAAGCATACAAGGCCCTATATAAGATTAAAATAAACCTGACACTAACTAGTCGCAAACCAGATCTAGGATAGAAATGGAAAGAAAAGAAAGTAAGTATCTTGTCGGAACCTACAAGGGACAGAATACATGTCCATGATAGGAAAATAGGATTCTCCATATGATCGACAAAAGGTCTAAAATCTCAGCTTCATGATTTGGGACATGTAAAAGCAAACTGATCAATGTGGGAAGTTTGCTTGATATGGAAAGACTGATCGATGCGGGAAGTCTTTCAGTGATGCTAACAAGTGTATAAACTGACTGGAAGGCTGATTGATTACAAGAAGCCTTGAATATTTCTTTGAGAAACAGCCGTCTCAAGGGGGAGCGGTCTCGTATTTTGAAATTTGTATGATAGCCATCCTTCGAGGGTATGGTCTATTTGCTTTTGATTCACTTGACAATGTATGGATAGCTGTCCTTCGAGGGATCAGTCTATCTTTTTGGATAGCATTTTTTTTTTTTTTTTTTTTTTTTTTTGAAACTCTTTGGAAGAAGCTGAGTTTAGACCTAGATAGATCAGATGAAGGGGAGGAGAACATGGAAGAACATGTACTCATGCCCCGAGCAGATCCGATTAAGATAAGTACTGGGGAGATGAAGTGGTGATTAAGGTATTCCTACCATGAGGAGGAACATATCCAAAAGAAACGTGCAATGAGTAGAGCCGCGATACTCATATTTAAGGTAAACGAGGCAATAGGCGGAGAACCACACAATTTCAAATCACCACGAAAGTAGATGACTGGTTATTAGGACGGATGGAAGATCCGAGTCATGCGACTAGATTTGTGTAAGAGAGATTTTAACAATAGAAGGGCCGTAAATGCAAGGCATTAAGAGGTTCTCGTTCAGGATACCATCCATGGAAGACAAACGATAAGCCCTGCACTCCATATTTATGAGTGATAATGTAGGGCCCATCCAGCTTGGGAGCAAACTTACCACGTTGACTCCTTTCGAGTGTAGTGACATTTTGATTTTCCTTAAGAACAAGATCACCAATTTTGAAGTCACGATGTTGCAAGTGCTTGTTATAAGCACGCCGACACGCCGAGATAGACCCGATGATGCTCAAGAGCGTTAAGACGTCGCTCATCTAATAACTCAAGTTGAGCTAGACGATTTTGACGATAATCCTCATCGTGAGACAAATTTCTCCGAGAGAAACACGGAGAGATGGGATTTGGACCTCCAAAGGAAGGACGGCCTGCACTCCATAGACGAGAGAGAAGGGAGTAGCACCAAAGAGGAGTACGAATGCTAGTCCGATAAGCCCAGAGAGCGAAAGGGATATGTAGATGCCAATCCCTACCAGCTCGACTAGTTACCTTTGCGAGGATATTACGCAAAGTTTTATTGGAAGCTTCGGCCTGACCATTAGCTTGAGGATAGTATGGAGAAGAGAAACTGAGCTTGATATTGAAAGCGTTGCAGAGATTTTGCAAATCGACGTTCTTGAAGGATTTACCATTATCTGTGATGAGCTTGTGTGGAACGCCAAAGCGACAAATGATGTGTTGATAGACAAAATCAACTATGGGTTTAGCCTTTGTTGAAGAAAGAGGGATAGCTTCTACCCACTTAGTAAAGTACTCAGTGGCAGTAATGATAGAATGATGACGCTGTGAAGAACGGGGATTGATGAGACCAATAAGATCAAGGCCCCATTGTGAAAAAGGCCACAAATCCGCCGCAGGTTGCAAAGCCTGACTAGGGACGTGCGTGAGATTGGAATGTTGTTGACACTTGACGCATTTCTTAGTGTATTCACAACAATCTTGATTAAGAGAAGGCCAATAATATCCCAAACGTAAGATGCGCTTAGCCACAGCTAAACCACTAAAATGTCCACCACAGATACCGTCATGGACCTCCTGAATAGCTTTAGATGATTCATGGGTTTTGAGGCATCGAAGCAAAATACCATCAAAGCCGCGTTTGTAAAGAATCCCGCCTAGGATAGAATAGCGATTACAAGGCTGACAAAAGACCTTCTACCATTGGAAGTCGATCTGGAGGAAGCACCGAATGAGATAGATAATCAACTATCTGTTGATACCACTCATCCTGAGTATGGGTTATGACAGCATTGATCGAAGTTAGCTGTTGAAGATAAGATGGTTGATCTAATCGTTGCACAGCCACATAAAGACGCGAGTCTTCAGTAAAAGGCGGGATAAGGGATGCTAATGAGGCCATGGTATCCGCGAATCGATTTGCAGTACGAGGAATGGATTGGATGGTGAACTTATCAAAAGATTGGAGTTGGGCAAGAACAATGTCGCGATATTTTGAAGGATATCATTCTTGCGCATTGATAGACACCCGTGACCTGATTAACGATGAGTTCAGAATCACCAAAGATGTCAATACGACGAGCGCCGAGATTAATGGCATTTTGAAGTCCTAAGACAAGAGCTTCGTACTCAGCCATATTATTGGTGCACTCAAAGTTCAATTTGTGCGATGGGATAGGCGTATTCCCAAGGAGGAATCATCACGAAACCCGCACCTCCCCCTCGGCATTTGGATCCATCAAAGAAGAGCTTTACTTTAAATGGAGATAGACCAAAATCGATTTGTTGAATAAATTCATCGGGAATTGAGCAAGGGGTCTTGAGTGTCCTAAGAGGAGCACTAGCTAGTTGATCCGCAATAACCGACCCTTGATAGCCTTTTGCGGGATAAACTCGAGGTCAAATTCTCACATGAGCATAAGCCAACGAGTGATGCGATCATGTGATAAGGCTTTGCATGAATTGTCTTGAGGGGATTGACATTTGTGACGATGTAAGTTTTGTGATTAAGAAGATAATGACGAAGCTTAGAAGTTGCAAAAAAGAAGAGAGCGCAACATAGTTTTTCAGCCCCGAGTAACGTGTCTCATACTCATGGAGGGTGCGATCGATGTAATAGGCAGCTTGTTCTTTACCACAAGTGTCCCGATGCGAAATCATGGCTCCCGTGAGCATGGTCACACAGAGATATAAAGATAGAAAGGCTCCCCTCGCGTGGAGGTGTAAGCACGGTGGAGAAAGAAGATAAGCTTTGAGATCATCAAAGGCCTTTTGGCAATGCTCATCCCATTTGAAATGAACATTCTTACGGAGAAGATGGTGAAAAGGTTGACAACGGTCCGACAATTGGGAGATAAAACGACGACCGATCAAGACGCCCTGGAGACTCATGGAGTTGCTTTAAGTTAGACGGGGAGGCATCTCAAGGATGGCTTTTATTTTGCATGGGTCCACTTCAATACCTCGATGGAAATGATAAACCCTAAAAGTTTACCAGTGAGGACGCCAAACACGCATTTAGATGGATTTAGACGAAGACAGAAGCGGATAAGCCTCTCAAAGAGAGGTGCAAGGATGAAAAGATGCTCCTGACGACGTTTGATTTGCACGAGGAGATCGCCAACGTAATCCTCACGATTTTGTGTAAAAGATCATGGAAGATGTAGGTCATTGCTCGTTGATAAGTTGCTCCGCGTTCTTAAGACCGAAGGGCATGACACGATAAAGAAAAGGTCCCCAAGGAGTTATGAAGGAAGTCTTATGCTGGTCTTCTAGTGCGATGAGGATTTGATTATATCCAGAGAAACCATCCATAAGAGAAAGCATTTCATGACCCGCAGTTAAATCTACGAGTTGGTCGATATTAGGAAGAGGAAAATCATCCTTTGGACAAAGCCAGATTAAGATCCCGTAAGTCGGTACAAATTCGAATCTTCCAAGAGCCTTAGTTACATGGTACTACATCGACACCCATGCGGATAATCGATGGGTTGGATGAAGCTAGCCGAGAGCAAGCGTTGTAATTCTTCTTTAACAAGAAGGGCTACTCTAGGGTGCATTTTACGCAATTTTTGCTTAACTGGTTTGATGTTGGGAAGGGTAACGATATTGTGGACCACAATATCGGGATCGAGTCCTGGCATATCTTCATATGACCAAGCAAAGGCTTGACGATGTTTGGAAAGAAAAGCGGTAAAGTCCCCTAATTCCTGTGGATTAAGGGATTGGCCGACCTTAATGATGCGAGGGTCTTCAGAAGTCCCTATATTAAGGTCAATAGTGGCTTCGTTGAGAAGGGTAGACGTGTCAGAAGGAATAGTCTTGGGAAGGTATGAATCCTCTGCCCCTAGATAGGTGGTGAGACAGTCGTCATCCGCACAAAGTGGATAGTGTGATAGTAGGAGAGTCGTCTCCAACTATCTCAGGGAAGATTAATGGTATAGAAGCAGACCGATTGTTAGTCTCATAGACTAAAGGTCCCAAGGAAATGGTATTGATCAAAAAAAAAAAAGTTAGGTGGGATGGAAATGTCATCGTCCACATCAAGTGATGCTTCGGATTTGGTGGGGGAAGATGGTTCTTCAGTAGGAAGAGGCTCATCAAGAATAGTGACAGTGGCTTTTGAAATGGGTTTAAATCCCAAACCAAACTTTTGGTGTGGCATGAGAGTAGGAATGGATTTGAGGTCATGTATACCTTGTTCATATTTTCCAAGGCCAAAACCTTTCCACGCGCATCGATATAGATAAGTTTTTGCAAACGTGGGATTCTGTAGATAATCAAACCCTGTTAGGTAAGGTTTGGCTCTAGGAGGAGAATCCGGACAATAATGAGGTGTATCAAGACCACCGTAGATGAAATTGGTCTGTTGATTGGGCAAACCAATGGTAACGATGCGACCGAGACCTGATTGATATTCAGGTTGCTTGTCGGGTCTACCATACTCATTAGGTTTGAGATGGGCATCGAAAGAAAAGAGAGGAAGCTCTCCTAGTGAGAAACGCTGCAATGTCTCTTCCAGATTTCGCAAATCTGGTAGTTTGGTTGCAGGTATGGAAGAAGATGAAGCCCCATCTGGAGAAGATGCATTTTCTTTTAAAGGGGCAGACCTTGTGGTCATGTCGCATTGCGCAGAAGGAAAAGGATCTCCTGGATGGGTGTAGATTTTGCCCTCATATTGATATTTTAGGCATCGATGGAGGGTGGATGGGACACAATGCATTGCGCGAACCGTGAGCGCCCAAGGATCATGTTATAGTGGAATTTTCCTTCGACAATATAGAAGAGTTCATGGAGCAGCCTTTTACCTACTGGATGGGTAAGACCACAGTTCCTAGAGTGACTGCTAGCTGATCGTTAAATGATCGAAGGGCGAAAGGCGGAGGTGACACCACATTCTTAGGTAACTTAAGTTGTTCGAATGTGTGGGAAGAGATGACGTTGAGAGCAGCTCCACTATCGATCATAACACGTTTTAAGCGCAAAATGTTATTGACTTGGATCGTGATGAAGAGAGGAGCCTCCAAATCCTCCAAGAAAGATGAGGAATTTTGAATCCTCAAAAGAAATGGCGGTCGATGGACCATTCAATCCAACAACCCACTGAAGGTGGGGCTCATCGGAATTTATCGCGATGCGACGCAGACATCGACAGAGCCCTGGCGATGTTGTGGAGAGGATTGGATGAGGTCAAAAAGAGACATTTTGACCGAGCTTGGGTGAGTTGCTTCATGACACTCTCCTCAACGGATACGGGAACTTGAGTCCGAGGTGCAAAGACGAATGGAGACCTTGGGTCGTGGGGGCCGATGAGGAAGGAGACACGCCTTCGTGGGCTGCAGAAATGACAACCCGTGGTCTAGATGTTGGAGATGAAGATGGGTTATGATAATGTTGGGTTCTAGTGGCGATATGGATGTGTCAATTTGGGAAGGAGGGAGATCAAGTGGAGTGGAACCACTAGAGGTCCGAATGGATGGTTGAGGTTCGGATGAGGCTAGGGTAACAGGAGGTACTTGTTCCTCCTCCAACAAGAGGTCACTTTCTTCCGTAAGGTTCTGACAACGGCTTCAAGAGCTTTACATCCTTCAAAGTTGTCATGACCTGGAGTACGGTGGTAAACAAATCGAGATCGAGAGTTAAACCGTAGGTTTCACTCCTTTGGGGTTATAAGGCTTAATCGGAGGAAGGGTTATGGTCTGAAGATTGGATAAGTTGATGAAGGATTTCGGTGTAGAATCCGGTAGAGACGAAGATGAGGATAGAGATGATGAAGATGGTTCTTTTACCTTAATCGACTGCCGAGGTAAGAGAACTTGCATGTTAGGTTTAACAGTCTGTTTAGGAATCCTCTTATTTGTTTGGACATTTGGAGGAGCAGTCTTGGGTGCTTGGGATGGGAGTAAATGAGACATGATTGACTTTGGTGGAGGAGGAGCCCCTAAAATAGACTTTGAAGGTGATGGAGATGTGATAAATTTTGTGGTCTTTGGAGACAAAGGGGGTTGTTTGGTTGAATTTACTGATGACTTAGATGATGTCGGTTTAGAAGAGGAAGAAGCCCCCAAAGTAGGTGAAATTGGAGGAAGATAGGGTGACTTGGTTTTTGGTAACAAAGATGAGGATTTTGATAGAAGAAGTGGCATCTTTTTGGTAGGTAAGTCTACTTTTAGGGATGTTGATGAAGAAGAAGATGATGACTTTGATAGGTGTGTAGAAGAAGATGCCTTCTCAGCGGGCAAATCTAATCGTTTATGAGGCGTGGAGAGAGATTTTTGTGGAAGAACACCGAGAGTTTTGATGGTCCGAAATATGGGCTTCCTTTTCGTGGATGGTGACAACTTCAACGTCATAAGGTGATTGTAACCTTTTGGAGGAAGCAAATGGGGAGATATTGATGGTATAATGTTAGATTTTGGTTGTCGCGGTTTAGGTTGAGGAATCGAGTGTGCAGGTGTTGGTGTTACTTCTTTTGATTTTTCCTGAATAGGTGAAGTAGTATTAGTGATGGAAGAAGTAAGTGATGAAGAAGTTCCTTGCGAAGGGACCACTTTTGGTGTAGTGATCATGGGTGGAACTACTATAGGAAAAGAGATAGGAAGAGTCAAAGTTGAGGACACTTTCGCGAAGTCAAGCACGATTATAGGGATGTTTATCAAGGGCATAGTTGTAGCCGGAATGGGAGCAGCAGAAGTAGATGTGTCTGAAGTGGAAACTCGAAGGGATGTAATTGCCTCGAGCATTGAAAGGATGTCTGATGATGAGACAGATGAGGAAGACACTGTCTCGGGTATGGATGGGAGATCGGACAAAGGAGCGGAGAGAGATGACTCCGTGTTTAGCAATGTAGGAATATCCAAAGATGGGTTATCTGAGGATGGAGGAATTCCAGTGATTGGTGAAGTGGAAGAGGGTTCTGATTCGATTGCTGCGTTTGTAGATGATGTGGTTTCAGAAGCGGATTCTTCAGTAGAAATGAAGTTGATAGTGTGGGTGTTTGGTTTTTGAGATTCTGAAGAATTATGATTTGGGGCATGATTGGGGAAGGGTTGTTTGAAAACGTCCAGCGCTTGATTTGGGGGAGCATTTGGGTTATCGAGTAATAAGCTCGCCTTTATCAATGAATTTTGGACAAGATTTTTTGAAAGTCCGACATCGCTCGATGTCATGACCTGGTTCTATGATAGTGGCAAAAATCATTTTCTCTGTACCACAAAGGACGTTCTCGACTTTCATCAATATCTCTAATGGGTGGAAGTTCGATCATGCGAACTTCCAACATTTTTCCTAAGATGGAGGCATATGATTCCCCCAATGGAGCGAAGGATCGAGATGATGAAGCCCCTTTCGAAAGCAGATGAAGGGTCTCTTCGTGGTGGTTGATTAGAGTACTATCGGTTCTCGATGTTTTTAATACGATAGCATTGGTGGACCCTTGATTCTTATCTTTAGGAGGAAAAGAATTTGGTTTGGTGAACCGAGAGAAATCGGGTTTAGATTTGGGAGCGAAGTTTTAGTTTTCTTGTTCAATGGCACGAGATTCGAGCTTGCGTGCTATGTGAAGGCTTCTTCAAGGTGTGGAAAGTTTGGATTCTTAACGTGGAAGAAATGTGGCTAGCGCAAGATCGGGTGAATAGCTCGATCTGTTGTGATTGAGGAAGAGAGAAGGACAATTGGTTGATTATCCCTCTCCAACGAGCGACAAAGTCTGCAATAGACTCATCGTCAAATTGGCGAATGTTGTAAAGATCTGTGATTGAGATCTTATGGGCAATATTTATTGAGAAGTTCTCAACAAACATTTGGGCCGATCGAGAGAAAGAAAATAATGAATGTTGAGGAATATTATTGTACCACCAAAGCGGGACCCGCTAGAGACATAGGAAAGGTACGGAGCATGAGCTCCTGATCTTGGACAATGAGGTAGCAAGCATGTTTGAATGCTCGCAGATGTTGTTGGGGGTCTTCCCGACTATGAAATTTTGAGAATTTGGGAAGTTCCCATTGGGGAGGATAAGGCTTAAAAGCCACCGAAGGATGAATGGGTTCATTGCATACTTCTTCAAAGGAGTATGAAGGGCGGGCTCCTTTTGTGGAGGCTTCCAAGTCTGCAATTTTCTTGAAGAGAAATTGAACCACATCCGATTGGGGAGGAGGTACATTGGTTTGTCCTATATGAGAAGCAAGTAGTGGGTGTTGTTGAGGTGTCGATGGGGGATTCATCTGTTGTTGGATAGGATGATAAGAGGAATAACCTGTGTGTTCAGGTGACACGGGTGTGGGGTATTTTTTGTGAGGCGCTTGCGATAGCAGCAGTGCCGCGAGATAATAAGTGGTTGAGCAAATAAAGGTTGGGTGACGGATGGAGCCCGTGATTGGTGGACTCTATGTTGGTTGATTGGATCGGGATAGATTGAGGAATATGAGTGTTGGTTGGATTGGTCATGTTGGGAACAAGACCGAAAGGGGCCTTCTATTGCTGAATTAGGTATCAAGGGTGCCGATACTAGAGGATGGGCGAATGTCACAAGAAGAGCTGGAATATGGAAGAAAGACCCCAGAGGACGAGAAGTAGGAGCCAACCGCCTATTCGGAGGGGTTGGCTCATGAAGAGGTATTGACCTTGAGAAACGATAGAGGGCATAGACGAATTGACGGCAATGTGCGGATGTGCGATTTAATTTACTATAAAGAAGGGCGTAAGACCTCTCGTGAAATGGGTTGTGGAATAGTCGAGGTAGTGCAAAGTGTTAGGGATAGGTAAGACTAATTGAGAATTAGTCGACATGGTAGGTGGAAGAGAAAAGGGAGGCATAGGGGCCTCACCCTTCTCCGTGGCTCGAGGCAAGAGAGATGGTGCAAACTGCTCTAAAGAGGCCTGGGATGATCCGCGAGGATAATTGTACACTTGTCGGATTGGTGGGTCTTGGTCAGATATTTGGATCGACTTGTGTACTAGATAGTCCATGAGGGCTACCGGATTGCGATCAAGGAGAGCCTGAAATTCAGGATCCCCGCGAGGAATAGACTCTGAGTCAGAAGATATTTCAGATGGACTAGGAGAAGCTGGACGTGATGGGATTGTTTTGGCTTGATGGAAAGGATTATACGACCATGAGGGGGAACCCACTAACAGTGGTCCCGAGGAAGATTGGAGGGGTGCCGAAACATCCACGCTGGTGGTGATTTCGGAGGAAGAAGGAACCTGTTGGGCCATTTTCCTAGATTGTGAACGGGTGATAGCCGTCATAAACAAGCAAGAAAGAAGATTGTCTTAACTAATGCACAAATAGTTCAAGCAGCGCAAGTGATTATCTCCTTTAAATTTTGATGCTTTTAAGAAATGAAAATGTTAGGGAAGGCTTTTTAGAACAGGAACTACTCAGATAGCCAAACTAGGGATGGTTTGGGTAATGTTTGGTGAGGAGTCCCGAAGGCACTTCAGTAAAAGACCGGTACGTGGCTTGATATAGGGGCCTACCCCCGCACTTCACACACCGCTGCGATAAGGGAGTCGGGTGCTTTGCCAATATATACCAAAATCTTTCGTGAATTTATAGCGCGGCCCGAGTACCGCGTAGGCTCTTCCTCTTGGATATCACTTCCAAGTAGGCGAGGCCAGGGAAGGAGTTTTGTTTAGATGCTTTATACCTAGTGATTTTGGCTTTGTGTGCAAGGGTGAAAAATAAAAATCAAATAGTGTCACTACCGATTTTGATCAATTTTCCAACCTAATTAACACTAGATGACAAAGCATGCAGCAATGAAAAAGAAAGGGTTCTTTTTAAGCACTTAAAACGAAATGTTTGATTTCGATGAAGACAATTCAAACAAGTTCTTTCCCAAATGCGATTAGGTTCTTTTTAAGCACCAAAAACTGAAGTGTTTGGATGTGATAAACAACCAACAAAGAAAACCTAAAAAGGAGAAAACACCGAAAAAGAGGAATACCTGTAGTTTTAGCTCTCCAAGGTGTGTGGACTTCAAAAAGCGCGTTGTTGAGCTCTTCCCCTCGAACAATCCCACGAACAAGCAAAGTGCTCCGCAAGAAAGGATCAAGCAAACAACAAACAAGATCCGGAAAGATACATCCAGATAATGGCGAAACAAAAAATTTCTATTTAAAGGAAATAAGAAATTTTCAAGATAAAGATTTCGCCTAAAAAGCAAGATTGAAATGATGAACAGAAATGCTCAAATAGGACTGATAGAAATCAGTGAAGAAAAGGAACAAAGTTCAAAACTAGAAAAGAAATGGACTTACCAATAAAGGACTTTGGTTCGGTCCCACCGGGCGTGCCAGAATGTAGATCAAGAATTTCGTGCTTGTTACCTGTCCAAGTTAATGTACCAAACTAAACACAAAAACCCTGAAAAACTCCAATGAAATTGATACCTGATGAAGATGTAGATGGATGAGGAAGCCAATGTAGATAAGACGGGCGCACACAAGCAATTCGCACAATAGATCCGAATAACCTGTAAAACACCGATGCTTGACAGAAAAAGACCACGTTAAAAGATATTTTAGTGGATCGCCCGAGAAGCGGGTCCGAGAAGCGATAAGCTTCCGGCGGATGTCATCCACGTTTTCAATAAAGAAAGGAAGCATACATGATAAAAGATGTAAATAAAGACTAGATTTTTCGATTGCAGTAATAAGACGAGAATCTAAACAAGCAGACAGACAAGACGTAAAAACAGGAACTATGAAATAAAAGCTGGATTTGTGTTACCTCGTATCCTTTACCTATCTGCAGAGAAAATCGGCGTCGCTTTTTAAAATCGGCGTCGATTGATCGGGTCGGCGCGATTGATCGAGATCGATCGGCGCCGACCGGGTCTGAATCGGCGTCGGCCGAGGCGATCGATCGATCGACCAGGGGAAGTGCGATAAGATTCGGGAATTAGAAGACGAATGTGGTCTGCTGGATGAGCCGAAGTTGGCGAGACACTGGAACAGAGTCACCAGATGATAGATGGTGGTGCGATGCTGATATGACAGGGGGACAGAGTAACGGTGCTCCTCTCAGGGATTGATTCGGACAGGATCTGCCCTAATTTGATACACTTGATGCTGAAGATCTCTCAGACTGTATCTCTCTCGCTCTCTGTTCGTGTGCAAGTGCTCCTTTTTTCGCTTGTTCGCTTTTTCGCTCTTGCTCCGATCTCTTTCGGTTCGATTTTTCCGCGCTTAGAACTGAGTTCTGGACTTGCTTTTATAATCGGCGCCGCTCCTAGAAAATCGGCGCCGACCATATGGGGTCGCGCGCCGATCGCGAGAAGACTCCCGAGATGGCTAAAAATGATCGATTCGAGAAAAATAAGACTCATCCCGACTACGGGAAAATATCCCGCTTAGGGAAGATTAAAAATAGATGTGATACATGGGTAGAATAAATTTGGGGTGGATAAGTGATCAAGATGCATGGGAAGAAGCGTAATTAAATATTTAATACTTAATTACTCATGGGTAAGATGTGATGGGATGAATTAAATTTAGAGTAGGTGATTAAATCACAAATTGGAAAACTATCCCAAGGGGATAGTTGGTGATGTAAACGTGCCCTAGGTTACCTAGGCAAGTAAACGGATGAGAAGGGACACTAAATTGGGTAACCAATTTTAGGTGTCTACAAGGATTTTGGAATATTTTGGGACTTTTGTGGAGAAAAATCAAGGGTTTTCAGATCTGATTTGTTGTTGTGGATTTTATTCAGATCGGGTTGTCGATTGATTCGAGTTTGAGGCTTGTTGATCCGGTTTCAAGTCTAGAAAGATAAGACAACCATATTCAGTAAGAGAGATCATTTATTTTATCAGTGGAACTTCTTGTCATTGCATGTTGATGCATGTTACATGCATGTCATTACATGTTGATGCATGTTACATGCATGTCATTACATGTTGATGCATGTTACTTGCATGTTGTTGCATGTTAGTTTAATTGCAATAAAAGTGAAGATATTGGTTATTTTCTGATTTTATACCTTGTTGCCTTAAGCTTGTACTTTGTTGTCATATTTTCTATATACCGCTGTCATAAAATCAGATTTTTATTTTGAAAAATTTGGTTGGAAATCTTGGATATAAAATAAATCCGGAAAGGGATATTTCGGTGGTATCGAGTTGTTGTTTCTCTAGCTTTGTTAGGGTTAAAAGATGGGAGAAAGAGACGAGAGATAGTGAAGATATGGGAGTAGATTTGATGAAACAATTGTTCACCAATATGGTGAAGCAATAGGAGACTACCAATCTCTATTTGAGCTAGCTCAGAGAGAGGTTAACACGAGGCAAGATTGAGGCTCATAAAGAGAAAGGAGAAGCTAGTAATATGGGACAACATGGTAATAGAGGTGAGAGTGGACATTGGGACAAGGGTCCCCTTAGGCTTCTACCGAGGCCCTTGGGACTCCATGAACCTTATTTTTGAAGGAACCAAAAGTTTCGTAGACACGATAGCTCGCATGAGACATTGTGGATGAGGAATCTTGTTGGGAGAAGTACCGAACATTAAGTGAGGGTTTCGGGACAACATGCCATTTCAAGAGTATTGTAAAATGAAGATTGGCGGCGGAGCCCAAGAGAGATTACCGGAATTACGAGTACTTGAGTTTTAGAGGAGATTGGGACAAATATCTATTCCAAACTTTGATGGCTCTAAGAAGTGTACCACATAGTCTTGGATTCAGAAGTTGAAGACTTACTTGAATTGAATCCCATGCGTGAAGAGGATGCAATTAAGTTTGCTATCCTACACCTTGAGGGAGATGCTCATATTTGGTGGCATCATGGATTGATCATACGAGGGCACATGCATATCACTACTTATGCAGATTTTACACAGAGGTTGATGACTAGATTTGATAGGAGGGACCCAGATAGGCACTTCAGAGAGTTGACTCACTTGAGGCGAGATAAGTTCTCTAGATCAGTACATTGCATATTTTTAGAGGTTATCAGTTATGGTATCTGATGTTTTAGAGATGAGGTTGACTTCACTCTTCATGGCAGGGTTGACTGACGCTTTAGCAAGATTTGTGAAGGCATTTGAGCCTTCCTCCTTACATGAGGCTATTAGGAGAGCACATGATTTGGAGTTGTCCACTCCAAAATCGAGGTTTCCCCCTCAAATTCAGCCTAAGGTATTTCCTTCGAGAGTTGATGGTTCACAACCGAAGGGCCCCCACTAGGCGGGATCTGACAAGGAGACCATTTGTATCGAGAGAGGACAGAGAGGAGTTGAGGTGAAAGAAACTATGTTTTGATTTCCACACACCATGGGTTCCAGGACATGATTGTAGAGGAAAAGGGAAGGCCCAATTCATAGAGGTCTTCGAGGAGAGTGAGAGCGAGGAGGAGCGGGACGCTCAGGAGTTGGAGGATGAAGATGGAGAGACATTGGATAGTGTAGGGGTTGAACAGGAGGAGGAGACTTTTCCCCATGAGACTATTGCTACCTTGTTGAGTACCTCGAGGTACAAGGCATTCAGGGTCAGGGGAGTATTACAGGGTTAGAGAGTAGTAGTACTCATTGATAGTGGAGCAACCCACAACTTCATTGATGCATCTTTGGTAGAGAATTAGGGATTACAGGAAGAAGACTTTGAGGGCTTCAATGTAGTGGTAGCCAATGGTGAGTCCATGAGATGCATGCAATGAGTTCCGCAGTTGAGTATCACCATGGGTAACCATACAGTTACCGATGACTTCTATGTGGTTGGTATTGGAGAGACCAATCTTGTGCTTGGTGTCTGATGGCTCCGTTCTCTTGGAGAATTTTGGACTAACTTTGAGATGATGGAACTCAAGTTCAAGTCAAGGGAAGAATGTAACCTTGAGGGTTTATCTTCAGATGCACCCAGGGTTGTTTCAGGAAAGAGGATCGAGAGGATTCACAGGCACAATGGGGTTGATTGGGTAGTATAGTGCTTGGAATCTACCAAGAAATCAGAGGATGGATAGCACAGTGTAGTTTTTAGTGACATACCACTTGGTGTACCTCCAGATAGAGGATTTGAGCATGTGATTGAGCTTGAGGACACTAGACCAGTAGTTACTACTCCTTACCGTCACCCCAAACGGTTTAAGGATGAGATTGAGAGGACTATCCATGAGCTTATTGACATGGGAAACATTAGGTCGAGTTATAGTCCTTTTTCTTCTTCGGTGGTATTGGTGAAGAAGAAGGATGGGACCATGCGGATGTGCATCGACTACCGGGCATTGAACAAAAAGATAATCAAGAACAAATATCTAGTGCCACGTATTGATGAGCTGTTAGATGAGCTACAGAGGGGAATCTATTTTTCTAAAATAGATTTACAATCTGGATATCACCAGATCAAGGTTAGGGAGTAGGATGTGCATAAGACCGCTTTCAGATGCCATTATGGACATTTTGAGTTTCTAGTGATGCCATTCGGACTATCTAATGCACCAGCTACATTCCAGTCTTGCATGAACCACGTGTTCAACCGCCATTTGCGGAAGTTTGTATTGGTTTTCTTTGATGATATATTGGTCTACAACAGGACTTGGGAGAGCCATATCCGCCACCTTGATGAGATATTGGGAATATTAGAAGCTAATTTGCTATATGCAAAAGCTTTTAAATGTGAGTTTGGCATGACAAAGTTGTTATATTTGGGATATGTGATTGGTGGGGGAGTAAAGGTGGACAAAGAGAAAATACAGGCAATTTTGGATTGGTTGCCACCGAGACATTAACACATCGAGGATTCTTGGGGCTGTGCACTTATTATAGGAGGTTCGTGAAGAAATTCGCATAGTTGACTACCCCATTGATAGATTTGACAAAGAAGGGAGCTTTCACTTGGTGAAGCGGCACAACAAAATTTTTATCATCTCAAGGAGGTGATGAGTTCATGTCCCTGCCCTTGCATTACCAAATTTTTCTCGGTCATTTGTTCTAGAGTGTGATACATCGGTGAGGGGTTGGATCGGTGTTTATGCGAGATATGCATCCCATTGCTTATGAGACTCGAAATTGAGCCCAGTGGAGAGAGGGTATTCAATTTATGACAAGGAGATGTTGGCCATCATGCATGCCTTGGCCAAATTGAATTGATACCTTATGGGCGTAGATTGGTGGTACGTACGAGATCACAATAGTTTGAGGTTCTTTTTAGAGGCGGAAGGATCTCAATGACCGCTAGTAGATATGGGTGAACAAGGTACAAATATATGAATTTGACATAGAATACACTAGAGGTAAGAATAATGTTATTGCTGATGCTTTATCTAGGAGGCCTTACCTTACTACTATGCTGAGTTCTATGTCTGAGATTTCAGTAGATTGGAAGGCTCACATACTTGTTGAGTACTCCAAGAATCAGTTTGCATGTGAGACCATGGATGGTATTATCAAGGATGACCGATACAGGGTGGTAGATGATCTCATTTTCTACAAGGATCAGATTTTCCTTGTACCGGGGTCTAAGATGAAGGACAAGATCCTTCGTGCAGTACATGATACACCATTAGCTGGACATCTCGAGATATTTCAAAACATACAGGTACATCAGAGAGAGATTCACTTGGAAGGGGATGAAGGACGATGTCCTTAATCACGTCAGAGAGTGTATGGTTTGCCAGCAAACCAAATCGGAGCATTCTTTTCCTACAGGGTTACTCCAGCCTCTTCCCATCCCTGAGCAGAAGTGGGAGAGCATATCGATGGATTTCATCATAGGACTCCCTATGGTGCATGGGCACAATTGCATTTATGTGGTAGTTGATCGATTGACCAAGTATGCACATTTATTTTCTCTACCTAAGAAGCATGAGGCAGTTAGCGTGGCTCGGTATTTTATACAGGGATTTTTAGGCTTCATGGTTTGCCTAAAAATGTTATCAGTGACAAGGATAAGATCTTCATGAGCACCTTTTGGTAGGAGATATTCAGACTTGCCAATACTGAGTTGACTCCTAGCATGAGCTATCTCCCTCAGACTAATGGGAAAATGGAGATTGTTAACAAATGGATAGAGGGCTATTTATGGAGTTATGTGACCAGACATCAGCAGGCATGGATCAGATGGTTGCATATGGGTGAGTATTGCTACAATACCACATATCAAATGAGAATCGACATGACTCCTTTCAGAGCTTTGTATGGATACAATGCCATGTCATTTGCTGATTTGGTATTATCAGATAGTCGGGCTCCCAAAGCTTGAGATTGGTTATAGGAGAACCGGGATATCTTACGATCTCTTAAGGAGAACCTCAAAAGGCACTGAGAATGAACAGAAGGTTTATGCGGATTGACATAGGATAGAGAGGTCCTTCAAGGTAGGATATTTGGTATTCCTAAATGCAGCAGCCATACTGGCGGATTGTCACTCAGCGAGAATGGGGTAGAAAAGCTGAAACCATAGTTTTATGGTCCATATAGGGTAGTCCGGTGAGTGGGTGTAGTTGCATATGAGTTGGATCTTCTAGAGCATAGTAAGATACATAATGTCTTCCATGTGTCATGCCTTAAGAAGGCACTGGGACAACATATTGTACCTTCTACAGAGTTACCACCATTGGATGAGGAGGGGAACTAGTTTTAGAACCAAACTCTATTATTGAGGTCGAGACGAGAGGAAGCTCAGGAGTAGAGATATTACAAAATACTTGGTACGGTGGAACGATTTGCCTCTTGAGGATGCTACTTGAGAGGAGAGCAGATTCTACAGCATCCTAGTTTGCATTTACTTGGGGACAAGAAAGTTTTCGAGAGGGAGGACTCTAATGTCCCCTTTCCCTCACCACATGCCTGAGGGCTAGTTCAGGTCCTAACCCTAGTCATGCCCAAGGGGTTACGGATGCTATGAGCTATTAGGTATGAATATCCGGTCCAATTTTTATAATTTTTCGTTGTGAGTTTATAAAGTGCTTTCAAAGGGACTAGATGTTATGTTTTATCGTTGGAAGGGCCACTTAACTCCTAATATTCTAATTTTGCATTGGGGTCACTTTTTCGACCATGGAAACTTGAAAAGGAAAAATTAACTTTAAGTTACTTTATTATTTTGGTCTTCCTAGGGAAATGCGACTTGGGCTTTTTAGGGTTCCTTTGCATGGGAAAAGTTATAAAAGGAGAAGAGGGGTGAAAGGAAGAGGATTCATGCATACACTTATATTTGCTTTCATGTGCAAGCTGCTTTGTTTGTAAATATCCAAAGCTTTTGGAGTAAGATACGATGGGAACCCTAGCTTCGGTGGTGAGAGATCCATCCCTAGCTAGTAGGGTACTCTTGGTGGTGAAAGATCCACCCTAGTTTGTCATTTTGGAGCTGAAATCGGGGTTTATTCTTTAGAGATATTTTTGGAGGGTTTCGATAAAGGGTTTTGGAAGATTTTGGTCTTTGTTTTGGTGAAAAATCAAGGGTTTTAGATCTGATTTGCTATTGTGGAGTTTATTCATATCGGGTTGTCAAATTTAGAGTTTGAGAGGAGGCTTTGATCTAGTTTTAAGTCCGAGAAAAGAAGACAACCATATTGAAGAAATATCATTTATTTTATTAGTGGAACTTCTTTTCATTGCATGTTGATGCATGTTACATGCATGTCATTACATGTTGATGCATGTTACTTGCATGTTCTTGCATGTTAGTATGAAATGTCTGCTTAATGTTAATATAACTGTCAGGCGGAAAGATTTGATATGGAAATTGATTAATTAAGTATTAGGGGACTAAGACCCTAACCTACCCCTAAGTTCTACCTTATACCCTAACTACTATCCTATATGGATTTTTAAATTTTATAAGGGTGAAAATAGATCTAAATCCTATTAACCTATGAACTAGGTGAATGACCTAGATATGGACACTATTAAAAATCCTAAACTAATCCTAACCTAAGGAAGGGGACGCATAGACCCATGTGGATGGAAAGGATAAGGAGGGAAGGTAAGAATTTAATGGGACAGTAAATGAGGTCCTTGCTTGGACAGCACCAAGTTTGGCGGGAACAGGGAAAAGTTAGAGGCATCCAGTTAGCCATGAGACTAAATTTTGATTTCATGCAAAATTTGAAATTTGGAACTCGCCAACCCGAGTTGGCGGTGGCGTGAGGAAAAAGGAAAAAGGTAGTGCCTTCAATGCATTAATTTTCTTGGTCTTCGTGACCAACTCGCCTTGGAAAGAGGATAGAGGAAAGTTGGTCATTGTGTTCTTTGTGCGCATTTGGATTTTGTTTCTGCATTTGGTTTCTTCATGGTTCGTCGAGAACCATTTGTGTTTGATTATTATCTCTGTTTCTTTGGAAAACTAAGGCTATTCTTGAGCTGTGTGGAAGTGTGTGGCTAGTTGGAAAGCCGGTCGAGGACATCGTGGAAGGAAACAATTCCAGTAGGCATGGTTTTCTTGAGCTTCAAGGAAGATTAACTTGAGGCATGTTAAGCCCTTCTCTTTAAGCGCTTGCTTTTGCTTAATCGTCTCATTAAAACAACCCCCTCTTTTGATGGGGGTTTTGGTTTATTCGATTTTCTTTGTCATGATTGAGTGATTTTGGGTTGAGTCGTTTTCTTTCTTGTATGTGACTTGGGTAAACTTTTTTGCATAAATGGGTAAGTTGAATAAATATGTTCTTGTTGTGTTGATTTGCATTGATAGTATTGAGTAATTGTTTCTATTATATATGGATTGTTGCTTATGAATGTACTTACGATGTGAATGTTGTTTTCGGGTTACGCATCCTTGTGAAATAGGAGAATGAGATTTTCGGGTTGAAATGTACATTGAGAAAGAACTCGAACCGGGTATTTCTTTGTAAATGGGTACATTGAATGAAATTATACATCTTTGTGTGAGTTTGTTTGACATTGTTGAACAATCGTTCTATTGTTAATATGGGTTTGAGTAAAACAAACAAACACAACTTGGGTGTCTTATTACTTTATGCGTGTAATATTTTTGAGTTATTGTACTTTTCTTTTTGTTAAATTCGAAAGAAAAATGGAAGCATGAAATGATTTGTATGATTTACGGTATGTGTTGTCTTTTAAAAGCGGAAGAATGAACTTGAGTAATTCTTATTGTGTTTTGAAGAAAATGGATGTTTTCTTATTGAAATAATTTAAGGAACAAATTTTTCTCTTCTTGTTGCTTGAACTCTTGAAATATTAGCAATAGAGCTTCTTGTACATTACGGAGTTGGACTTGCTTTGTGAGGTAATGACAAAGTGTAAATTGTTATTTATGAACTGTGTGCGTTAATGGGTTTAGAAGGCCGTGTAAATATTTGTCAAAGCGGCTGTATAACTGTTCCTCTGGTTATAATACAGTGTAAGAAGTATGAATTCTTCTAGTACAGTAAGAGCATAGTATGCATCTTTACATTGTTTGCTCTATGGTGGATACGATGTTTTACCTACTTGTTTTTGGTATTCGTATGTGCCTGATTGAAAGGAAGTATTGATATGGATGATAAATTCTTCCTTGTTTTCATTAAAAGCAGAATATGAATGGATTTATTCCTTGTTGTTGGAAAGTGAATTCTCTCATTATTAGAATGAAAATGTGACTTGTTGTGGTTGCTGTACATTCTATATGTTGTAAAGACATAAATGTCTGTAGAATGAATTATTTAAAAAGAGAATTATAATAATTAGAATGAGTTATCCTATTGGATTGTGTGCCATTCTAAATAAGCGGATATTTGGTTGTCGAACAATGAGAAGAGGTAATATGATCCATCTTTCTTGTATTCGGTTATTGATTTCGTAAGTTTCACTCTGAACTGTTATCTTTGATTGGTGTCTCGTTTGGATTAAATTTTCAAGTCTGACAATAATGAGGAAAGGAAAAGGAGTGTGGATGGATAACTTGGAATAATGATCATTTCTTCTCTCTCTACGATTGGAAATCTGTAATCGTTAAGGAACGAATTTTGTATTGCTTTGGTTTAAGCATCTACATTTTATTGTTGTTTGCTTTTCTCATCAGTATTTGATTGCTTGAAATCAAATGAGTTGCATGAACTGAAAGGAAAGTAATTTGGTTTATATTTTCAGTCAAATTTTATCCTTTGAAATTATAACTAATGAAAGGGAAAGAAATTGATAGCATTTATGTTATAACAACAGTATACATACTTGTGTTCCTAGTTTTTACAGATGTTGTAATCTGGAACTGTTGAAGGAAATTACTTCTTGTAATGATTATTTAGGAAAGAGGACAGTAATCCTTTGACTGATTGGGATGGTAATTAGATGATTCAGTTGTTATGTTGTTCATTCTTTTTGATACTTAATTCTTGATTGATGTTCATAGTAACGTTTCATAAAAGCAGGGTTCTTTTATTGAGACAGTTAATTAAAAGCACCTCATTTTAATGACAAGTGCTTAATATGCTCAGTTCAATGAACTGACCCGTGCAAGAAATTTTGCAGATGGAACTTGAGTATAAACGAAGACATGGTTGTTTTCTGATACTTCTTTTGATTGACTGAAGATGGATTGTAATTGATAGTTATTACTCCTCTATGAGGAATTGAGAAAAGAAGAAATTACATTCTTCTATCTTATGTGTTGTAATGTTGTTTAATATAAACAAAGTCCAGTCATTTGGACTGGCAAATGTATAGATTATAAAATGGATGGATGAATACAAATACAAGTGTGATATTTTAATGACTGTATCAGTTTGATATTGTTGAATAAGTTGGGAATATAACATTATTCCTTGATTTGGAATTATTCAAATGTTCATGGATGGATTTAAAAGGAAATGACATCTATTCTTACCTAAATGCAACTTTTACGTTGAAATGTGCAATTAGTTCATACTTGGGTTAAGATGAATTTTTAATTGACATTAAAAAGGATTAGGAAGAACATGATCTCTTAATTGAAAGGTATTCGGGATTAGCTTGAAAGCTAAGGAATATCAAATAACTTAGGAGCAGCCGAACCTCGTATTCGAGACTCCGTTAATAGCCTCGAATGTTAAATTCAGAAAATAAGGATATGGGAAAAACATATCCATGGTTAACAGACCTTAACTATGTAAGGTTAAGGAGAATAAATGAATAAATTCATTTAGAATTAGACCTCGTTTAAATGACGTCTAATAAGATGGAATTCTGAATTTGTTTACAGTTGTGGAAAAACTTGGTTAAGTTTAATAGGTTAAACTTATTAAGTTTATCGGTAATGGGCTGCTTAGTCCAAGGATTAAGAAAAGAACCAAGTAGAGAAAATGCAACCCTTCGGTACGAAGGAGGAGATGCGTAGTAAGCTAGAAGATGGATTAAGTCTCTCTTAGCTACATACAACTGTAACAAGAACGAGGATAAAGGATCAGCATGGCTGCTGAAAGTTGATCTTAAATATTAAGATCATAACCAAATCACACTTGAGCTGGATGTGTACTCTCGATGGGAGGATTCCGTAGGACATTGACATATGCCAGCTACAACATGGTGTCTTCATGAAGGCGGGGCCTTCATGATGACACAATGTTATAGCTGACATATTACAATGCCCTCCGAATTAAATCATCAAGATTACATAAGCTGGATACTAAGTTCTTGGCTGGGGATAGGAATGTGATCACGTATACGGAGTGACTCCAGGAGGACTAAAGGTAACTAGACACACGGAGTCGTCTAGGGATGACACCGTATGTCTGCGTATCTTTAGTTACCATGAGTAACTTCCTATACTCGTTCATATTGCTAGTTGGGGTTAGAGTTTGACCTTAATTGGAAGGATTGGTAGAGACCAGGAAAGACCATTCTAGATAACACGAAGTGAGGTGAAGGATGTATTCCATTGGTGTGTATCACATCCGGGGAATATGATCATGCAAAGCATGTGAAAATCTTTGGCCAAAGTATCGCAAGTCTTTGGTTGCGTTGTCCTAATCACCTAGTTTAAGATGCGGGATGTGAGATGAATATCAATAACAGATATTCAGATAGGCTTCTTAAATGGATCACTTTGATAACCGGAAATGGTAAGAGAACCTTGTATATACATTATACTATGCATGAATTAACATGAAGGATCGGTAAGTCCGAGTCATGAAATGAGAGATCGCTGAAACTCGAGCCATAAAATGGGAGATCGGTAGTTCTTCGAGTCATTTACAGTAGCATATGGAATCTGTTATATGATTGAATGGCACTGAATGTGTGTTCCATATTACAAATATGTGAACAGAGAACATTAGTTTTAAAAGAAATTGTGTGATCCAAACTGCATTATTTGGATAGAGAACAATTATTAAAACTTGAACGTGTGTTTGAATTATATAATTCATAACAGAGAACGTTGTATATAAAAAAAAAATAATTTCCCTTGTTCTAGTATCTTAAAATGGGGATGTTACATCTTGGTATCAGAGCTAAAGGTTGCAGCTCTTGGACCTAATGAGTCCACAATATTAATAAGGTTTACATTTTCTTATTGAACAGAAAATGGTCAGAACAAGAGGGAATGCTGCGAACAACCCATTACTGGGTGGAGAAGCAGCTACTGCTCAAAAGTTGGATGAAATCCTTGCTGCCCTACTAGATACGAGAGATCGTTTGACTGTTTTGGAACAACAGTCAATGGGAAATGAAGAGGAGGAAGAAGAAGCTGATATAAATGATCAGCCACCTCCTGTGGACAACACCAATGGAGGGAATCCGGGTGTTGATAATAATAATGTGAATGCTCCTAATCATCCTGAAAATAAAAGGGCAAGATTAGCAGCTGAACTTACAAATGACATAAAGAGAATAAGTCCTCCAAAGTTTGATGGAACAACCCTTGGGGACGGAGCTGAGAATTGGCTCAGTGAAATGGAGAAATACTTTGCAATAAGAAACTTCTCGAGGAGACCAAAGTGATATGGGGAGCATATCAGCTTTCTCATGAAGCATCATCATGGTGGGACAACCGTAAGGTTGAGTTGAATATTGTCAAATCAGACATAACTTGGGATCAATTTAAGGGTTACTTTAGGCAACGATGGCTGCCTCAACTCTATTTTGATAGGAAAATGACTGAATTTCAGAACTGGTCGCAAGGAAGGCTGACGGTGACAGAATACTGGGAAGGGTTTACTAAACTCCTTAAGTATGTGCCATAGTACCAAGCTAATGAGAAGTTTAGAATACGGAAGTTCATAATGGGACTGAATCCCATCATTGGTGGCGAAGTGGATGTCCATGGCCCAACCACCATGGAAGGAGTTGTCGAAAAGGCAATTAGACAGGAACAAAAATTGAGAGCAATTTCTGCTCATAGGGAAGAGATAAGGAAGAAGATTCCCAATTCTTCTTCATCTCTCGCACCCAAAAGGGGGCCTTGGAAAAGGTTTGGTGTGAAAAAAATTGTTATAGATAACAACAAGAAATGCTGTAATGAAAAACACTGTAAATAGTGTGTTGACTTCCCAAAAGTTAGTGGCAATGGACAAAAGTCCTATGGAAGCCAGAATGATAACTTCAAAGCTGGTAACAAATTTGAGCCTAGGAAAGGGCCAGTTGGAGGATGCTTCAACTGTGGAAAGGACCACTACGTGAATCACTGTCCTCTGAAGAAGGATGATCGTGATCAGCAGCATAGGATACACGCTGCAGTGGCTAACAGACAAGCTGAAAAGCAAGTTACGCCTATAGAAGTTCAGGGTAAGTTATTCGGTACACCTGTAGTCATACTTTTTGATACTGGAGCTACTGAATGCTTTATTTCTACTAAACTTGCAATGAAATTAAAAAGAAAGGCTGAATGAATGGATAAAACATGGACAGTGCATTATGGGAATAATGTTGTCCATACAGTCGAAATGTGCCTTTTTGGGGCAATTCTTGACTTGCCCAATTTCTCCACCAAAGTTGACCTGTATGTCACTCCTTTAGGATCATATGATATCATTATTGGAGTTAACTGGTTGGCAGAACATAAGGCAAAAGTCGACTGTTATGAAAAAAAAATTTGTTGTTTTGATGACCTGCAAAAAGCAGTAGTCATTCAAGGTGTAAAACGTGAAGTTGCAGTTAGGAAACTGACAGCTATGCAACTAAAAAGGGCTAAAAATAGAGGCTGCACCTTGTATGCAGTAAAAATGATAGAAAATGCTGAGGAAGATAATGATTTCATGGAAAGATATCCATTATTAAGGGATTTTAGTGATGTGTTTCCTGAGGAATTACCAGGTCTTCCACCCAAACAAGAGTTTGACTTTGTAATAGAAATCAAACCAGGAACTGAACCCATATCTAAGGCACTTTATAGAATGACCACCCTTGAGTTGGTAGAGCTAAAGGCTCAATTACAGGAACTTTTGACCAAGGGGCTGATAAGACCGAGCGTCTCACCATGGGGAGTGCTGGTAATTTTTGTAAAGAAAAAGGATGGCACATTGAGGTGCATTGATTATAGAATCTTGAACAAGGCAACTATTAAGAATCGATACCCACTTCCTAGGATTGATGATCATTTGACCGAGATGCGAGGAGCATTAGTCTATTCAAAAATAGATCTTCGATTTGGGTATCATCAGTGAGAATAAAGGAAGAAGATATTCATAAAACAACTTTTAGAAAAGGTACGGCATTATGAATTCACGGTGTTACCTTTTGGGTTGACCAATGCACTGCCACCTTCATGAATCGATGAACAATATTTTTCAAGAATACCTAGACAAGTTTGTGCTTGTATTCTTAGACGACATTCTTATATACTCTAAAAATGTCGAAGAGCACCAAGAACATTTAAGGATAGTCTTTGGAAGTTTTAAGAAAGAGGAAGTTGTATGGTAAACTATCTAAATGTTCCTTTTATGATGCGAGAGGTGCATTATTTGGGACACGTTATAAGCAAGAATGGAATAGTCATAGACCCTTCAAAGATCACGGCTATAACCAAGAGTGGCTGCGCCTAAGAACGTGCATGAAGTGAGAAGCTTCATGGGCTTGGCAGGATATTATAGAAAGTTTGTTAAGGACTTTTCAAAAATTCTGCCCCAATCACTTCTTGCTGCAAAAGAAGGATAAGAAATTTATGCGGGACGGACAAATGTGAATCTGCCTTTAAAAATTTAAAGGAATAGTTAACTACAAGCACCTATTTTAAGCTGTACTGCTTGATCCAAATGGAAATTTTATGGTTGTAACGGATGCATCGGGAGAAGGCCTTGGAGGTATTTTGTTACAAAATAACCATGTCATAGCTTATGAAAGTAGAAAGCTTAAGTTACATGAAAAAATTATGCTCCACATGACCTAGAGCTCACTTGCCATTGTTCATGCACTTCAAATGTGGAGGCATTACCTTTTAGGAAAACCTTTTGAGTTAAAAATTGACCATCTGGGGTTGAAGTATATTTTTACTCAGCCAAATCTGAATATAAGGCAGCGAAGATGGTTAAAATTTCTGTCTCAGTATGATTTTGATATAAGCTACATCAAAGGCAAGGAAAATAGAGTGGCAGATGCTCTGAGTCGAAGGAAGCATATCTCTGCTCTTATAACATTAAGAACTCAGTTTAAGGATGAGGTGAAAGATGCCTTGGAATCAGATCCTTATTTCCAGCAAGTCAAAACAACACTTGCTGCAGATCCAAAGGATGTCAGGTATAAAGGATTTCGTTTTGACAATGAAGGAATTATGAGGTTCGAAAACAGGGTATATATACCTTTGGCAAATGACTTAAGAAGGAAATTGTTAACTGAATTTCATAATTCACCTTTTTCTGGACACCCTGGCATTACGAAAATGCTTGCTGATCTTAAGCAGCAATACTTCTGGAAGGGAATGAAAAAGGATGTGGTGGAATTTGTAACACACTGCTTAGAATGTCAGCGTGTTAAGGCGGAACATATGCATCCCACTGGATTATTGTATCCCCACAACATTCCACAGTACAAATGGCAAGTGATAACGATGGATTTCGTTCAAGGATTGCCTATGTCAAGAAATAAGCATGATATTATCCTGGTTGTCGTCGACAAATTAACCAAAGTGGCACACTTCATTGCTGGTAATTTGAAAGACGATGCACCAGTGTTAGCAAGAAGATTTGTACATGAAATTTTCAGATTGCATGGAATACCCGAATTAATCATATCGGACAGAGATCCGAGGATGACATCAAGGTTTTGGCAAACGCTTAATGCGGCCTTGGGAACTAAATTAAACTTCAGCTCTGCATATCATCCGGAGATGGATGGACAGACCGAGAGAGTTAATCAAGTTTTAGAGGACATGTTAAGGATGTATTGCATGGACCAGCAGTATAAATGGGAGGAATACCTTCCAGCTGGTAGAATTTGCCTATAATAATACATACCATGCCTCTTTAAAAATGGCACCCTTTGAAGCATTGTATGGAAGAAAATGTAGAACCCTGTCAGCTGGGACAACGTAGAGGACAGAGAGGTAATTGGGCCAGAAATCCTTATGGAAATGGAACAACAAATCAAAATGATTCGGGAACATCTTAAGGAGGCTGCCAATAGGCAAAAGAGTTATGCAGACTTAAAGCGGGTTGATAGGAATTATAAACTGGGAGAGAAGGTCTTTCTTTGGGTTAAGCCGAAAAAGAGCTCAATAACTTTTGGCAAGGCTGCCAAGTTGTCACCACGATACGTGGGACCTTTTGAAATTGTTGAAATAATCAACCCTGTAGCTTATCGTCTAGCATTACCTCCTGCTTTATCACAAATGCATGATGTTTTTCATATTTCTTTGCTTAAGAAATATGTAACAGATTTATCACATGTGCTGAATTGGAATTCCTTGCAGGTCCAAGACCCAGGAATAATCGTGGTTAAGCCCATTCGAGTGCTGGGAACTCACCAGTTGTACTTAAGAAATCGCGAAGTGAATCAATGTAAGGTCCAGTGGGACCAGTTTAGCGAAGAAAGTGCAACTTGGGAAAATCTCGAAGAAATGAGATCTACTTTTCCATACTTGTTTGATCGAAATTGAAATTTGAAAAACTGATAATTCTACCAAATTTAGACAATTATTGGTCTATTTTACAGTTGTCTTAAAACACTGTTTTAAAGAGTGAATCTATTTTGGTATGAACTTATGAATGGAAGGACAATAACTGAATTTTGTCCTAGAAACTCCTTGAATTGGTTAATTTGATCATCGGGACGATGATTCTTTAAGAAGGGAGGAATGTAACGCCTTGATTTTTGTAAGTTATCATGGTGATTACTTTTCATAATGTTGTAACTGCTGAAATGAAGACAAACATGTTAAGATATATTTTTGATCTTAAAGGAATGTGTTGCTAATCAGGACCCTTGTATGCTGTAATTTGTTTACTTGGGACAACAATTATTATTGCTTGTATGTTTGTTGATGTGACAACAGATTTGTCGTATGCTTGATGAACTCTATTCACTGATTGACAGCACACCTTGAATCAATTCCATTGATCCAAGGTATGTTGTGGCCTTCTTGTAATCGCTTTGTCGATTTACTTTTAAACCAGACTGAAGGTTGATATAAATGTTGCAACACCTGATTTCAGGTATGAATATCTGGCACGTAGATGCCAATGGAAAAGGTTTGATTCTCAAACCATACACTGTTGTAACGCTAGAATATGTAAGGCGATAAAGGCTTGGATGCGGGTGGCTCAGGTATGTGGAACGTGGACGAAATGTCTGCTTAATGTTAATATAACGCTCACATGTTAGGTGGAAAGATTTGATATGGAAATTGATTAATTAAGTATTAGGGGACTAAGACCTAACCTACCCCTAAGTTCTACCTTATACCCTAACTACTATCCTATATGGATTTTTAAATTTTATAAGGGTGAAAATAGATCTAAATCCTATTAACCTATGAACTAGGCGAATGACCTAGATATGGACACTATTAAAAATCCTAAACTAATCCTAACCTAAGGAAGGGGACGCACAGACCCATGTGGATGGAAAGGATAAGGAGGGAAGGTAAGAATTTAATGGGACAATAAATGAGGTCCTTGCTGTGGCAGCGCCAAGTTTGGCGGGAACATGGAAAAGTTAGAGGCATCCTAGTTAGCCATGAGACTAAATTTTGATTTCATGCAAAATTTGAAATTTGGAACTCGCCAACCCGAGTCGGCGGTGGCGTGAGGAAAAAGGAAAAAGGCAGTGCCTTCAATGCATTAATTGCCTTGGTCTTTCGACCACTTCCTTGGAAAGAGGATAGAGGAAAAGGAAATTTTGTTGGTCATTGTGCGCATTTGGATTTTGTTGCTCTGCATTTGGTTTTTCATGGTTACTGTCGAACCAGTGTGTTTGATTATTATCTCTGTTTCTTTGGAAAAACTAAGGCTATTCTTGAGCTTGTGGAAGTGTGTGGCTAGTTGGAAAGCCCGGCCGAGGACGTTGTGGAAGGAAACAATTCCAGTAGGCGCGGTTTTCTTGAGCTTGAGGAAGATTAACAGGCATGTTAAGCCCTTCTCTTTAAGCTGCTTGCTTTTGCTTAATCGTCTCATTAAAACAACCCTGCTCTTCTGATGAGGGGGTTTTGGTTTATTCGATTTTTTGTCATGATTGAGGTGATTTTGGGTTGAGTCGTTTTTCTTTCTTTTGTATGCGACTTGGGTATTTCTTTGCCAATGGGTAAGTTGAATAAATATGTTCTTCTTTGTGTTGATGCGTTGCATTGATAGTATTGAGTAATTGTTTCTATTACCCATATGGATTCGAGTTGGTGAATGTACCAACGATGTGAATGTTGTTTTCTGGGTTCTGTGCATCCTTGTGAAATAGGAGAATGAGATTTTCGGGTTGAAATGTCTGTTGAGAAAGAACTCGAACTGGGTATTTCTTTGCAAATGGGTACATTGAATGAAATTGTACATGCTGTGTGAGTTTGTTTTGACATTGTTGAACAATCGTTCTATTGCCAATATGGGTTTGAGTGGTGGAACGTAATAGCTATGCGTGTAATATTTTTGAGTGTTGTACTTTTCTTTTTTTTAAAAAAAAAATGGAAGGATGAAATGATTCGTATGATTTCTGGTATGTGTTGTCTTTCTAAAACGAACTCGACTTGAGTAATTCTTATTGTGTTTTGAAGAAAATGGATGTTTTCTTATTGAAATAATTTAAGGAACGAATTTTTCTCTTCCTGTTGCTTGAACTCTGGAAATATTAGCAATAGAGCTTCACTGTACATTACGGATTGGACTTGCTGTAGGTAACAGTAAAGTGCAAATTGTTATTTATGAACTGTGTGCGTTAATGGGTTTAGAAGGCCGTGAAAATATTTGTCAAAGCGGTGTATAACTATGTTCTCTGGTTATAATACAGTGTAAGAAGTATGAATTCTTCTAGTACAGTAAGAGCATAGTATGCATCTTTACATTGTTTGCTCTATGGTGGATACGATGTTTTACCTACTTGTTTTTGGTATTCGTATGTGCCTGATTGAAAGGAAGTATTGATATGGATGATAAATTCTTCCTTGTTTTCATTAAAAGCAGAATATGAATGGATTTATTCCTTGCTGTTGGAAAGTGAATTCTCTCATTATTAGGATGAAAATGTGACTTGTTGTGGTTGTTGTACATTCTATATGTTGTAAAGACGTAAATGTCTGTAGAATGAATTATTTAAAAGAGAATTATAATAATTAGAATGAGTCATACTATTGGATTTGTATCTACATTCTAAAATAAGCGGATATTTGGTTGTCACAATGAGAAGAGGTAATATGATCCATCTTCCTTGTATTCGGTTATTGATTTCTTAAGTTTCACTCTGAACTGTTATCATTGATTGGTGTCTCGTTTGGATTAAATTTTCAGTACAGTCATGAGGAAAGGAAAAGGAGTGTGGATGGATAACTTGGAATAATGATCATTTCTTCTCTCCTACAGTTGGAAATCTGTAATCGTTAAGGAACGAATTTTGTATTGCTTTGGTTTAAGCATCTACATCTTATTGATGTTCACTTTTCTCATCAGTATTTGATTGCTTGGAATCAAATGAGTTGCATGAACTGAAAGGAAAGTAATTCGGTTTATATTTCAGTCAAATTTTATCCTTGAAAATTATAACTAATGAAAGGGAATGAAATTGATAGCATTTATGTTATTACAGCAGTATACATACTTGTGTTCCTAGTTCTTACTAGATGTTGTAATCTGGAACTGTTGAAGGAAATTACTTCTTGTAATGATTATTTGGGAAAGAGGGCAGTAATCCTTTGACTGATTGGGATGGTAATTAGATGATTCAGTTGTTATGTTGTTCATTCTTTTTGATACTTAATTCTTGAATGATGTTCATAGTAACGTTTCATAAAAGCAGGGTTCTTTTATTGAGATAGTTAATTAAAAGCACCTCATTTTAATGATAAGTGCTTAATATGCTCAGTTCAATGAACTGACCCGTGCAAGTAATTTTGCAGATGGAACTTGAGTATAAACGAAGACATGGTTGTTTTCTGATACTTCTTTTGATTGACTGAAGATGGATTGTAATTGATAGTTATTACTCCTCTACGAGGAATTGAGAAAAGAAGAAATTACATTCTTCTATCTTATGTGTTGTAATGTTGTTTAATATAAACAAAGTCTAGTCATTTGGACTGGCAAATGTATAGATTATAAAATGGATGGATGAATACAAATACAAGTGTGATATTTTAATGACTGTATCAGTTTGATATTGTTGAATAAGTTGGGAATATAACA
The DNA here is from genome assembly GCA_018340775.1 of Taxus wallichiana var. yunnanensis. Taxonomy (NCBI): domain Eukaryota; kingdom Viridiplantae; phylum Streptophyta; class Pinopsida; order Cupressales; family Taxaceae; genus Taxus; species Taxus wallichiana. Next base: position 562,242,710 of record CM031235.1, on the reverse strand, counting down.
TTATTCCTTGATTTGGAATTATTCAAATGATCATGGATGGATTTAAAAGGAAATGACATCTATTCTTACCTAAATGCAACTTTTACGTTAAAATGTGCAATTAGTTCATACTTGGGTTAAGATGAATTTTTAATTGACATTAAAAGGATTTAGGAAAAACATGATCTCTTAATTGAAAGGTATTCGGGATTAGCTTGAAAGCTAAGGAATATCAAATAATTTAGGAACAACCGAACCTCGTATTCGGACTCCAGTTAATAGTCTCGAATGTTAAAAATTTAGAAAATAAGGATATGGGGAAAACATATCTATGGTTAATAGACCTTAACTATGTAAGGTTAAGGAGGATAAATGAATAAATTCATTTAGAATTAGACCTCGTTTAAATGACGTCTAATAAGATGGAATTCTGAATTTTGTTTACAGTTGTGGAAAAACTTGGTGAAGTTTAATAGGTTAAACTGATTAAGTTTATCGGTAATGGGCTGCTTAGTCCAAGGATTAAGAAGAGAACCAAGTAGAGAAAATGCAACCCTTCGGTACGAAGGAGGAGATGCGTAGTAAGCTAGAAGATGGATTAAGTCTCTCTTAGCTACATACAACTGTAACAAGAATGAGGATAAAGGATCAGCATGGTTGCTGAAAGTTGATCTTAAATATTAAGATCATAACCAAATCACTTGAGCTGGATGTGTACTCTCGATGGGAGGATTCCGTAGGACATTGACATACGCCAGCTACAACATGGTGTCTTCATGAAGGTGGGGCCTTCATGACGACACAATGTTATAGCTGACATATTACAATGCCCTCCCGAATTAAATCATCAAGATTACATAAGTTGGATACTAAGTTCTTGGCTGGGGATAGGAATGTGATCACGTATACGGAGTGACTCCGGAGGACTAAAGGTAACTAGACACACGGAGTCATCTAGGGATGACACCGTATGTCTGCGTATCTTTAGTTACCATGAGTAACTTCCTATACTCGTTCATATTGCTAGTTGGGGTTAGAGTTTGACCTTAATGGGAAGGACTGGTAGAGACCAGGAAAGACCATTCTAGATAACAGACGAAGTGAGGTGAAGGACGTATTCCATTGGTGTGTATCACATCCAGGAATATGATCATGCAAAGCATGTGAAAATCTTTGGCCAAAGTATCGCAAGTGCTGGTTGCGTTGTCCTAATCACCTAGTTTAAGATGTAGGATGTCAGATGAATATCAGTAACAGATATTCAGATAGGCTTCTTAAATGGATCACTTCGATAACCGAAAACGGTAAGAGAACCTTGTATATACATTATACTATGCATGAATTAACATGAAGGATCGGTAAGTCACCGAGTCATGAAATGAGAGATCGCTGAAACTCGAGCCATAAAATGGGAGATCGGTAGTTCTTGAGTCATTTACAGCAGCATATGGAATCTGTTATATGATTGAATGGCATTGAATGTGTGTTCCATATTACAAATATGTGAACAGAGAACATTAGTTTTAAAAGGAAATTGTGTGATCCAAACTGCATTATTTGGACAGAGAACAATTATTAAAACTTGAACGTGTGTTTGAATTATATAATTCATAACAGGGAACGTTGTATAAAAAATTTTTTTCCCTTGTTCTAGTATCTTAAAATGGGGATGTTACATCTTGGTATCAGAGCTGAAGGTTGCAGCTCTTGGACCTAATGAGTCCACAATATTAATAAGGTTTACATTTTCTTATTGAACAGAAAATGGTCAGAACAAGAGGGAATGCTGTGAACAACCCGTTACTGGGTGGAGAAGCAGCTACTGCTCAAAAGCTGGATGAAATCCTTGCTGCCCTACTAGATACGAGAGATCGTTTGGCATTCGGAACAAAATCAATGGGCAATGAAGAGGAGGAAGAAGAAGCTGATATAAATGATCAGCCACCTCTTGTGGACAACACCAATGGAGGGAATCCGGGTGTTGATAATAGTAATGTGAATGCTCCTAATCATCCTGAAAATAAAAGGGCAAGATTAGCAGTTGAACTTACAAATGACATAAAGAGAATAAGTCCTCCAAAGTTTGATGGAACAACCCTTGGGGACGGAGCTGAGAATTGGCTCAGTGAAATGGAGAAATACTTTGCAATAAGAAACTTTCTCGAGGAGACCAAAGCGATATGGGGAGCATATCAGCTTTCCCATGAAGCATCATCATGGTGGGACAACCATAAGGTTGAGCTGAATATTGTCGAATCAGACATAACTTGGGATCAATTTAAGGGTTACTTTAGGCAACGATGGCTGCCTCAACTCTATTTTGATAGGAAAATGACTGAATTTCAGAACTGGTCACAAGGAAGGCTGACGGTGACAGAATACTGGGAAGGGTTTACTAAACTCCTTAAGTATGTGCCACAGTACCAAGCTGACGAGAAGTTCAGAATACGGAAGTTCATAATGGGACTGAATCCCATCATTGGTGGTGAAGTGGATGTCCACGGCCCAACCACCATGGAAGGAGTTGTCGAAAAGGCAATAAGACAGGAACAGAAATTGAGAGCAATTTCTGCTCATAGGGAAGAGATAAGGAAGAAGATTCCCAATTCTTCTTCATCTCTCGCACCCAAAAGGGGGCCTTGGAAAAGGTTTGGTGTGAAAAACAAAATTGTTGTAGATAACAACAAGAAATCTGTAATGAACAAACCTGTAAATAGTGTGTGGAATAGCTTCACAAAAGTTAGTGGCAATGGACAAAAGTCCTATGGAAGCCAAAATGATAACTTCAAAGCTGGTAACAAATTTGAGCCTAGGAAAGGGCCAGTTGGAGGATGCTTCAACTGTGGAAAGGACCACTACGTGAGTCACTGTCCTCTGAAGAAAGATGACCGCGATCAAGCAAAGCATAGGATACACGCTGCAGTGGCTAACAGACAAGTTGAAAAGCAAGTTACGCCTATAGAAGTTCTGGGTAAGTTATTCGGTACACCTGTAGTCATACTTTTTGATACTGGAGCTACTGAATGCTTTATTTCTACTAAACTTGCATTGAAATTAAAAAGAAAGGTTGAACGAATGGATAAAACATGGACAGTGCATTATGGGAATAATGTTGTCCATACAGTCGAAATGTGCCTTTTTGGGGCAATTCTTGACTTGCCCAGTTTCTCCACCGAAGTTGACTTGTATGTCACTCCTTTAGGATCATATGATATCATTATTGGAGTTAACTGGTTGGCAGAACATAAGGCAAAGGTCGATTGTTATGAAAAACAAATTTTTGTTTTTGATGACTGCTGAAAAAGTAAAAGCGTGATCATTCAAGGTGTAAAACGTGAAGTTGCAGTTAGGAAACTGACAGCTATGCAACTAAAAAGGGCTAAAAATAGAGGCTGCACCTTGTATGCAGTAAAAATGATAGAAAATGTTGAGGAAGATAATGATTTTATGGAAAGATATCCATTGTTAAGGGGTTTCAGTGATGTGTTTCCGGAGGAATTACCAGGTCTTCCACCCAAATGAGAGTTTGACTTTGCAATAGAAATCAAGCCAGGAATTGAACCCATATCTAAGGCACCTTATAGAATGACCACCCTCGAGTTGGTAGAGTTAAAGGCTCAATTACAGGAACTTTTGACTAAGGGGCTGATAAGACCGAGCGTCTCACCATGGGGAGCGCCGGTAATTTTTGTAAAGAAAAAGGATGGCACATTGAGGCTGTGCATTGATTACAGAATGTTGAACAAGGAAACTATTAAGAATCGATACCCACTTCCTAGGATTGATGATCTATTCGACTAGATGCGAGGAGCATCAGTCTATTCAAAAATAGATCTTCGATCTGGGTATCATCAGCTGAGAATAAAGGAAGAAGATATTCATAAAACAACTTTTAGAACAAGGTACGGGCATTATGAATTCACGGTGTTACCTTTTGGGTTGACCAATGCACCTGCCGCCTTCATGAATCTGATGAACAATATTTTTCAAGAATACCTAGACAAGTTTGTGCTTGTATTCTTAGATGACATTCTTATATACTCTAAAAATGTCGAAGAGCACCAAGAACATTTAAGGATAGTGCTGGAAGTTTTAAGAAAGAGGAAGTTGTATGGTAAACTGTCTAAATGTTCCTTTTATGATGCAGAGGTGCATTATTTGGGACACGTTATAAGCAAGAATGGAATAGTTGTAGACCCTTCAAAGATTACAGCTATAACCGAGTGGCCTGCGCCTAAGAACGTGCATGAAGTGAGAAGCTTCATGGGCTTGGCAGGATATTATAGAAAGTTTGTTAAGGACTTTTCAAAAATTGCTGCCCCAATCACTTCACTGCAAAAGAAGGATAAGAAATTTGTCTGGATGGACAAATGTGAATCTGCCTTTAAAAATTTAAAGGAACAGTTAACTACAACACCTATTTTAACTGTACCAGATCCAAATGGAAATTTTATGGTTGTAACGGATGCATCGGGAGAAGGCCTTGGAGGTATTCTATTACAGAATAACCATGTCATAGCTTATGAAAGCAGAAAGCTTAAGTTACATGAACATAATTATGCTCCACACGACCTAGAGCTCGCTGCCATTGTTCATGCACTTCAAATGTGGAGGCATTACCTTTTAGGAAAACCTTTTGAGTTAAAAACTGACCATCTGGGGTTGAAGTATATTTTTACTCAGCCAAATCTGAATGCAAGGCAACGAAGATGGTTAGAATTTCTGTCTCAGTATGATTTTGATATAAGCTACATCAAAGGCAAGGAAAATAGAGTGGCAGATGCTCTGAGTCGAAGGAAGCATATCTCTGCTCTTATAACGTTAAGAACTCAGTTTAAGGATGAGGTGAAAGATGCCTTGGAATCAGATCCTTATTTCCAGCAAGTCAAAATAGCACTTGCTGCAGATCCAAAGGATGTCAGGTATAAAGGATTTCATTTTGACAATGAAGGAATTCTGAGGTTCGAAAACAAGGTATATATACCTTTGGCAAATGACTTAAGAAGAAATTGTTAACTGAATTTCATAATTCACCTTTTTCTGGACACCCTGGCATTACGAAAATGCTTGCTGATCTTAAGAAGCAATACTTCTGGAAGGGAATGAAAAAGGATGTGGTGGAATTTGTAACACACTGCTTAGAATGTCAGCGTGTTAAGGCGGAACATATGCATCCCGCTGGATTATTGTATCCCCACAGCATTCCACAGTACAAATGGCAAGTGATAATGATGGATTTCATTCAAGGATTGCCTATGTCAAGAAATAAGCATGATATTATCCTGGTTGTCGTCGACAAATTAACCAAAGTGGCACACTTCATTGCTGGTAATTTGAAAGACGATGCACCAGTGTTAGCAAGAAGATTTGTACATGAAATTTTCAGATTGCATGGAATACCGAATTAATCATATCGGACAGAGATCCGAGGATGACATCAAGGTTTTGGCAAACACTTAATGCGGCCTTGGGAACTAAATTAAACTTCAGCTCTGCATATCATCCGGAGATGGATGGACAGACCGAGAGAGTTAATCAAGTTTTAGAGGACATGTTAAGAATGTATTGCATGGACCAGCAGTATAAATGGGAGGAATACCTTCCGCTGGTAGAATTTGCCTATAATAATACATACCATGCCTCTTTAAAAATGGCGCCCTTTGAAGCATTGTATGGAAGAAAATGCAGAACCCCTGTCAGCTGGGACAACGTAGAGGACAGAGAGGTAATTGGGCTAGAAATCCTTACGGAAATGGAACAACAAATCAAAATGATTGGGAACATCTTAAGGAGGCTGCTAATAGGCAAAAGAGTTATGTAGACTTAAAGCGGGTTGATAGGAATTATAAACTAGGAGAGAAGGTCTTTCTTCGGGTTAAGCCGAAAAAGAGCTCAATAACTTTTGGCAAGGATGCCAAGTTGTCACCACGATACGTGGGACCTTTTGAAATTGTTGAAATAATCAACCCTGTAGCTTATCGTCTAGCATTACCTCCTGCTTTATCACAAATGCATGATGTTTTTCATATTTCTTTGCTTAAGAAATACGTAACAGATTTATCACATGTGCTGAATTGGAATTCCTTGCAGGTCCAAGACCCAGGAATAATCGTGGTTAAGCCCATTCGAGTGCTGGGAACTCACCAGTTGTACTTAAGAAATCGCGAAGTGAATCAATGTAAGGTCCAGTGGGACCAGTTTAGCGAAGAAAGTGCAACTTGGGAAAATCTCAAAGAAATGAGATCTGCTTTTCCATACTTGTTTGATCGAAATTGAAATTCAAAAAACTGATAATTCTACCAAATTTAGACAATTATTGGTCTATTTTACAGTTGTCTTAAAACATTGTTTTAAAGAGTGAATCTGTTTTTGGTATGAAATTGTGAATGGAAGGACAATAACTGAATTTTGTCCTAGAAACTCCTTGAATTGGTTAATTTGATCATCGGGACGATGATTCTTTAAGAAGGGAGGAATGTAACGCCTTGATTTTTGTAAGTTATCATGGTGATTACTTTTCATAATGTTATGCTTGCTGAAATGAAGACAAACATGTTAAGATATATTTTTGATCTTAAAGGAATGTGTTGCTTAATCAGGACCCTTGTATCTTTGTAATTTGTTTACTTGGGACAATGATTATTATTGCTTGTATGTTTTTGATGTGACAATGATTTTTGTCGTATGCTTGATGAACTCTATTCACTGATTGACAACACACCTTGAATCAATTCCATTGATCCAAGGAATGCTGTGGCCTTCTTGTAATCGCTTTGTCGATTTACTTTTAAACCAGACTGAAGGTTGATATAAATGTTGCAGCACCTGATTTCAGGTATGAATATCTAGCACGTAGATGCCAATGAAAAAGGTTTGATTCTCGAACCATACACTATTGTAACGCTAGAATACGTAAGGCGATAAAGGCCTAGATGCGGGTGGCTCAGGTATGTGGAACGTGGGACGAAATGTCCTGCTTAATGTTAATATAACTGTCAGGTGGAAAGATTTGATATGGAAATTGATTAATTAAGTATTAGGGGACTAAGACCCTAACCTACCCCTAAGTTCTACCTTATACCCTAACTACTATCCTATATGGATTTTTAAATTTTATAAGGGTGAAAATAGATCTAAATCCTATTAACCTATGAACTAGGTGAATGACCTAGATATGGACACTATTAAAAATCCTAAACTAATCCTAACCTAAGGAAGGGGACGCACAGACCCATGTGGATGGAAAGGATAAGGAGGGAAGGTAAGAATTTAATGGGACAGTAAATGAGGTCCTTGCTTGGACAGCGCCAAGTTTGGCGGGAACAGGGAAAAGTTAGAGGCATCCAGTTAGCCATGAGACTAAATTTTGATTTCATGCAAAATTTGAAATTTGGAACTCGCCAACCCGAGTCGGCGGTGGCGTGAGGAAAAAGGAAAAAGGCAGTGCCTTCAATGCATTAATTGCCTTGGTCTTCGTGACCAGCTCACCTTGGAAAGAGGATAGAGGAAAAGGAAAGTTGTTGTTGCTGTGCGCATTTGGATTTTGTTGCTCTGCATTTGGTTTCTTCACGGTTCTGTCGAACCAGCTGTGTTTGATTATTATCTCTATTTCTTTGGAAAAACTAAGGCTATTCTTGAGCCTGTGGAAGTGTGTGGCTAGTTGGAAAGCCCGGCCGAGGACGTCGTGGAAGGAAACAATTCCAGTAGGCGCGGTTTTCTTCGAGCTTCAAGGAAGATTAACAGGCATGTTAAGCCCTTCTCTTTAAACTGCTTGCTTTTGCTTAATCGTCTCATTAAAACAACCCTGCTCTTCTGATGAGGGGGTTTTGGTTTATTCGATTTTGCTGTCATGATTGAGGTGATTTTGGGTTGAGTCGTTTTCTTTGTTGTATGCGACTTGGGTATTTCTTTGCCAATGGGTAAGTTGAATAAATCTGTTCTTGCTGTACGAGTCTGCATTGATAGTATTGAGTAATTGTTTCTATTACCCATATGGATTTGAGTTGGTGAATGTACCAATGATGTGAATGTTGTTTTCTGGGTTCTGCGCATCCTTGTGAAATAGGAGAATGAGATTTTCGGGTTGAAATGTCTGTTGAGAAAGAACTCGAACTGGGTATTTCTTTGCAAATGGGTACATTGAATGAAATTGTACATGTTGTGTGAGTTTGTTTTGACATTGTTGAACAATCGTTCTATTGCCAATATGGGTTTGAGTGGTGGAACGTAATAGCTATGCGTGTAATATTTCTGAGTGTTGTACTTTTCTTTTTTGTAAAAAAATGGAAGGATGAAATGATTCGTATGATTTCTGGTATGCGTTGTCTTTCTAAAACGAACTCGACTTGAGTAATTCTTATTGTGTTTTGAAGAAAATGGATGTTTTCTTATTGAAATAATTTAAGGAACGAATTTTTCTCTTCCTGTTGCTTGAACTCTGGAAATATTAGCAATAGAGCTTCACTGTACATTACGGATTGGACTTGTTGTAGGTAACAGTAAAGTGCAAATTGTTATTTATGAACTGTGTGCGTTAATGGGTTTAGAAGGTCGTGTAAATATTTGTCAAAGCGGCTGTATAACTATTCCTCTAGTTATAATACAGTGTAAGAAGTATGAATTCTTCTAGTACAGTAAGAGCATAGTATGCATCTTTACATTGTTTGCTCTATGGTGGATACGATGTTTTACCTACTTGTTTTTGGTATTCGTATGTGCCTGATTGAAAGGAAGTATTGATATGGATGATAAATTCTTCCTTGTTTTCATTAAAAGCAGAATATGAATGGATTTATTCCTTGCTGTTAGAAAGTGAATTCTCTCATTATTAGAATGAAAATGTGACTTGTTGTGGTTGTGTATACATTCTATATGTTGTAAAGACGTAAATGTCTTTAGAATGAATTATTTAAAAGAGAATTATAATAATTAGAATGAATCATACTATTGGATTGTGTCTATTCTAAATAGCGGATATTTGGTTAGACAATGAGAAGAGGTAATATGATCCATCTTCCTTGTATTCGGTTATTGATTTCTTAAGTTTCACTCTGAATTGTTATCATTGATTGGTGTCTCGTTTGGATTAAATTTTGATACGAGTCATGAGGAAAGGAAAAGGAGTGTGGATGGATAACTTGGAATAATGATCATTTCTTCTCTCCTACAGTTGGAAATCTGTAATCGTTAAGGAACGAATTTTGTATTGCTTTGGTTTAAGCATCTACATTTTATTGTTGTTCACTTTTCTCATCAGTATTTGATTGCTTGGAATCAAATGAGTTGCATGAACTGAAAGGAAAGTAATTCGGTTTATATTTCAGTCAAATTTTATCCTTGAAAATTATAACTAATGAAAGGGAATGAAATTGATAGCATTTATGTTATTACAGCAGTATACATACTTGTGTTCCTAGTTCTTACTGATGTTGTAATCTGGAACTGTTGAAGGAAATTACTTCTTGTAATGATTATTTGGGAAAGAGGGCAGTAATCCTTTGCTGATTGGGATGGTAATTAGATGATTGAGTTGTTATGTTGTTCATTCTTTTTGATACTTAATTCTTGAATGATGTTCATAGTAACGTTTCATAAAAGTAGGGTTCTTTTATTGAGACAGTTAATTAAAAGCACCTCATTTTAATGACAAGTGCTTAATATGCTCAGTTCAATGAACTGACCCGTGCAAGTAATTTTGCAGATGGAACTTGAGTATAAACGAAGACATGGTTGTTTTCTGATACTTCTTTTGATTGACTGAAGATGGATTGTAATTGATAGTTATTACTCCTCTACGAGGAATTGAGAAAAGAAGAAATTACATTCTTCTATCTTATGTGTTGTAATGTTGTTTAATATAAACAAAGTCCAGTCATTTGGACTGGCAAATGTATAGATTATAAAACGGATGGATGAATACAAATACAAGTGTGATATTTTAATGACTGTATCAGTTTGATATTGTTGAATAAGTTGGGAATATAACATTATTCCTTGATTTGGAATTATTCAAATGATCATGGATGGATTTAAAAGGAAATGACATCTATTCTTACCTAAATGCAACTTTTACGTTGAAATGTGCAATTAGTTCATACTTGGGTTAAGATGAATTTTTAATTGACATTAAAAAGGATTTAGGAAAAACATGATCTCTTAATTGAAAGGTATTCGGGATTAGCTTGAAAGCTAAGGAATATCAAATAATTTAGGAACAGCCGAACCTCGTATTCGGACTCCGTTAATAGTCTCGAATGTTAAAAATTCAGAAAATAAGGATATGGGGAAAACATATCTATGGTTAATAGACCTTAACTATGTAAGGTTAAGGAGGATAAATGAATAAATTCATTTAGAATTAGACCTCATTTAAATGACGTCTAATAAGATGGAATTCTGAATTTTGTTTACAGTTGTGGAAAAACTTGGTGAAGTTTAATAGGTTAAACTGATTAAGCTTATCGGTAATGGGCTGCTTAGTCCAAGGATTAAGAAGAGAACCAAGTAGAGAAAATGCAACCCTTGTGCGAAGGAGGAGATGCGTAGTAAGCTAGAAGCGGATTAAGTCTCTCTTAGCTACATCTGTTTATGTAACAAGAACGAGGATAAAGGATCAGCATGGCTCTTTGAAAGTTGATCTTAAATATTAAGATCATAACCAAATCACACTTGAGTGGATGTGTACTCTCGATGGGAGGATTCCATAAGACATTGACATACGCCGGCTCTGAACATGGTGTCTTCATGAAGGCGGGGCCTTCATGACGACACAATGTTATAGCGACATATTACAATGCCCTCCCGAATTAAATCATCAAGATTACATAATTTGGATACTAAGTTCTTGGTGGGGATAGGAATGTGATCACATATGCGGAGTGACTCAGGAGGACTAAAGGTAACTAGACACACACGGAGTCATCTAGGGATGACACCGAATGTCTGCGTATCTTTAGTTACCATGAGTAACTTCCTATACTCGTTCATATTGCTAGTTGGGGTTAGAGTTTGACCTTAATGGGAAGGATTTGGTAGAGACCAGGAAAGACCATTCTAGATAACATGACGAAGTGAGGTGAAGGGCGTATTCCATTGGTGTGTATCACATCCGGGAATATGATCATGCAAAGCATGTGAAAATCTTTGGCCAAAGTATCACAAGTCTTGGTTGCGTTGTCCTAATCACCTAGTTTAAGATGCGGATGTCGAGATGAATATCGATATGAGATATTCGAGATAGGCTTCTTAAATGGATCACTTCGATAACCGGAAACGGTAAGAGAACCTTGTATATACATTATACTATGCATGAATTAACATGAAGGATCGGTAAGTCACCGAGTCATGAAATGAGAGATCGCTGAAACTCCAAGCCATAAAATGGGAGATCGGTAGTTCTTGAGTCATTTACAACAGCATATGGAATCTGTTATATGATTGAATGGCACTGAATGTGTGTTCCATATTACAAATATGTGAACAGAGAACATTAGTTTTAAAAGGAAATTGTGTGATCCAAACTGCATTATTTGGATAGAGAACAATTATTAAAACTTGAACGTGTGTTTGAATTATATAATTCATAACAGGGAATGTTGTATAATTTTTTAAATTTTTTTCCCTTGTTCTAGTATCTCAATATGTTTTTTCTTACTATGATAAGCTATTTTCTTGGCCAAATAAATAGCACTTTGATTGTCACATAATACCTTCATCTTGTATTGATCTCTTCTAAACTCATCCAATATGCCTTTTAACCAAACTTCCTCCTAATAAGCATGATAGGAAGCTACATATTCTACCTCAGTAGTTGACACATCAATAATTTTTTGAAACTTTGACATCCAACTGATAGGTCCACCTACAAGTGTAAAAACATAACCAGGAGTCGATCTTATTTTATCCAAATAACCTATAAAATCTGAATCAACATATCCATAAATAAAATCACCATTATTATTATAGGTGATGTAATAATTACTCATGCCTCACAAGTAGTGAAACACCCACTTCTTTGTTGAACTTGTTCTCTACTGGATTTACCATAAATACATTAACAACTCAATTGCATGTGAAATTTCAGGCCTTGTACATATCATAAAATACATTAATTTTCTCTTGCACTAGCATATTTTTTTATTAGATAGGGTAAAAAACAAGGATAGGCCCAAAGGCTTAGTGCAAAAAGAATACATTGTGACAAAAACAAAGCTAGACAAAAAGGAATAGGACCCCCAGAGTTAAACAGACTTAACTCCAAAACAGAGAAGGGGGTCCAAGAAACAACGAGAAGAAGAGAACTAAGCCATTAAACAAGAAAAAATAGAGAAATTTCCCCAAAAGTCCGCAGACAGTTTGGAAGAAGTTCCATTAGTTAGCTTTACTTTTGTTAGAGGGTTTAACCTCCCTGGTCTCTTCTTTTGTGCTAGAATCGAATTAACTTCTTCTAGGGGGTTCCTTGACATCCTCCTCAGTATCCTCCTCAGAATCCTCCTCCTCCTCCTCTTCAACATCATCAGAACTGATCCACCTCCTTTTCCGCTTCTCTTTTTCCACAACATCCAGATGAGCACCCAAATCCCAAACTAGAGAATCCAACTACTTGATATCCCCTCGGATGTTCTTTTGGGCCAAACATATTTTCTTGGTGGCTTCAATACTATCAATCATGCCCTTTCTCACCACTGAGTTAGTCTCTTCCAAGACCTGGACCACCATCTCTAAGTACTGAACTTTGTTCTTCCACATATCAATATCATGCTCTCCTTCCAGGGTAACTTTATCCTTCCCCTTCGATGGACCAACTTCCTAATTTTCCATCCCTTCCACATTCTTCCCCTCACCCATCTGCTTAAAACCCATATTTCCCTCCCTCATCTTGGACAGACACTCAGCCAGGGTAATATCCTCCTCATCTTCAATTAGGGGCATTTGTTTATCCCAAGCCGGTTTCCCATTGTGGAACAAGAGAAGAATGAGGCCCTCATGGATGGGAGACTCCACCTTACTCTGTTGGAAATACCTCACCAAGGTGGTTAGAGACATGAAAAGATAGAAGGGAATACTAAGCAATTTCTTATGTCTAAACATGTTCAGAAACGACAAGTGGTGGGTATATATCTTGCGATATTTACCCTCCAAAGTCAAATACTTCATGATGTGCAGGCATACCTCTCTCCACACCCCAGGAATACAGGAACGAGTGATGCCATCGGTGAAGTAATGGATAGTTTCCTTTCCCACAAAGAAAGTATTGATTTCATACTCTCTCTAATTCCTATCCTTGAATATTTTCAGACCTTCCATGTCCATGCCATAAGTAACACGGGAAATGGATTCCTCTGATGTATCAATTTCAATGCCATGGATAACCACTTTCCCCTCCTTCCATGCCAATTTGAACTCCATAGTAAGTGAGGGATCATGCCCTTGGAGTTTGGCGATAAAATTCCCAAAACCCCAATTCTAAATAGGTTCCACATAAACTTATCCTCCACAATACGCCCATGGCTAGATGACTCGACTTTGGTTCTATCACCACCCATGGTAGCCAAATTTTTACTCCAATGCACAACACTTTGAGGTCTATAATTTTTGAAATTAGACTTTCCTTTCCAAGAATAGCTTAAGCCAAACTCACTTTTGTAATATTGGAAAATGAACCCATTATTCTCCCTCACGCTGCTTAAGGTGAAGTGCTTACAACTTTTCATGATTAATAATATCATTAATATGCACAGGTATGACCTCACCTTTTTGCCACACTTTGTAATCATTACTTTGAACTCCCTCATTCACCAATATGTCTGCACAAGTATTTCCGATGCAAGGGATATGAGTAATGATATGGGAATCAAAGTACTTAAGGTGCTCTTTAATATCATTAATAATATTACCCAAGACCCAATTATTGTGACTAGTCTTGCTGATTGCATTTAAAATGAGAAGAGAGTCCCCTCAATAAGAATATGTTTAATTCATTTCTCCTTAGCAAGAATAACACCCCAGATAAGAGCACGAGCTTCATCCACATTGTTTCTCTAAGTCCCCAAAGGTCTAAAGCATAGGATAAGATCTAGTCCCCATTATGATCCTTGATTATGCCTCCTCCACCAGCCAGGCTAGGGTTACCTTTAGAAGCCCCATCAAAATTAAGTTTGACTTTTCCCCTTTCAGGTTTGGACCACTTAATTTTAGTGGATGGGAAACTGACTTGAGGCGGAATGAAGGTAAACTGTTTGAGCACTTCCTCTTCTCTACTAGAAACAACATTTTTAGTCTTCACCTTAATGAGTTTGGAGTTCTCTTTAATCAAGGAAATCAAACTAGAACTGACCTTTCTGATATTGGCCTTCTAATTTATGAAGATGAGAGCATTTATTTCCTTCCATAAGCTCCAGATGAAGTGGGGCAGGGCCATTTTCTAGGTAGCCATAAGAAAGGGATACCTAAAAGGAAAATCCCATTGTAACCAACATTCCTCAATGGAATTAGGACAGACCCATTGAACCTTGAAAATATCCAACACCTTGGACAACACCGCTTGAGCAAAGGGACAGGAGATGAGGAGGTGGTTGACACTTTCCTCCTCTTTTTACAAAGTACACACTGTTAGGGAGGAGCATGCCACGTTTCCTCAAATTTTCCATAGTGAGGATTTTGTTCTGAGTAGCCAACCAAAGGAAAATGTTAACTTTAGGTAGAATTTCTTTTACCCAAAGTTTACTCCAGTAATATTTTTGGCTAGAATTCTTGAAGTTTAGGAGGTATGCAGATTTAACAAAGAAATTTCAGAATCCTCTTCCTTCCATATAATAGAATCCTCATTCTGTTGGAAGAGTGGAATATAAATATTACTTTAACTTAGAGTTGAGGTCATCAAAAAGTTGAGTGTCCCCAATGAATTTGGGAGGGGAAGCACCTTCTCCCAAAGAACAAGATTGTTGGAGAAGCTCCAATAGTCCCTAACCCAAACTTTACCATTGTCTTCAAAGAACTACGCCACAGTTCTCCCAGGATCTTCCTCCACTAGAGGTTTATCAAAGAGCCAAAAATCCCTCCAAAAGTGAATTCTATCTCCTTTCCCAATATTCCATTTAATACCCCTACTTAGGATCTCCCTAGAAGAGAGAAAAGAATTCCAAAAAAGATCCCTTAGGGATATTGTCCTGCAAAAGAAAGTCTCTATTCTGCTAGTATTCCTTAAATATTTCCTTTTGATGATATCAATCCATAGGCCTTCTTCCTTTATCACTCTCCAACCATATTTATCCACAAGAGCTTCATTCATGAGTCTCATATTCTTTAATCCCAGCCCCCCACAATCCTTAGGCTTGGTCACTTTTTCCCAGGCCACAAGAGGAAATTTGAACTTCTCCTCAACACCAACCCACAGGAACCTTTTTTGAATTTTTTCAAGAGCTTCCAAAATCTTACCTGGGAGCTGAAAAAGGGACATGACATAGATTGGAACACCTTGAAGAGAGCTTTGGAGGAGTTGAATTTTTCCAGCTTGAGATAGGAGAATCCCCTTCCAAGAAGACAACTTATTGGAAACTCTCTTGAGTAGAGTGTTCTAGATGGAATGATTCAGTTTTTTGTGAATGAGGGGCATTCCCAAATAGGAATCCAGAAAATTATTTATATTACAGACTAAAAATGCGGGCCAGTCTCTCTTGAAAATGCTCTTCCACATTTATGAACTTGAAGAAAATAACACTTCTGAGGAATTTGACCAGCTGGCCAGAGACCTCCTCATACTCATTCAAAACCTCTTTGAAGATATAGGATTCCTATATAGATGCCTTCCCCATCAAGAAATTTTCATCCACAAATTGGTTGAGGAAGGTAGGCTGAAGGCCATTAGAAATTTTGAGACCTTGCAAGAGATTAAGGGAAACCACCTAGTTCTGAGTCTGCTTAAAGTTTCCACCACAATCGTATAGAGGAAGGGAGAGAGGGGATCTCCCTGTCTGAGTCCTCTACCAACTTGAAAGAAGCCTTCCAGTTTTCCATTGATCATAACAGAGAAGTTGGCTAAAGAAATGCTAGACCATAACCATGTTGATAAAGAAGGCATCAAACCCCAACTTGGTCAGAATGGCATGGAGAAGGGCCCACGAAACTTTGTCATAAGCTTTGTGCATATCTAGCTTGAAAAACATGGTGGATCTTCCTAAAATTTCAACAGAGTGAATGGATTCTTGGATGACCACAATGCTATCAAGAATTTTTCTCCTAGGAACAAAATCCCCTTGATTAGGAGAGATAAAATTGGCCAGCACTTTCCTGAGCCTGAAAGTGATAATTTTGGTAATCAATTTATAGCTAGTGTTGCATACAGACTAATGGGTCTAAAATATTTCACATCCTTGGCCCCTATCATCTTGGGAATAAGGACTAGGAAAGTGTTGTTGATTTGTTTGAGAATCTGACCATTATTGAAGAAAGTTTGGATCATCTCAATGACCTCATTCTTGACCACTTCCCTAAACTATTGGAAGAAGAAATCCGGGAACCCATATGGTCTGAGGATTTATCCATTTCCATATCAGAAATGGAATATCTGATTTCCTCCCCAAGAATTAGCATGAGATCTCTATTTTCCTGTTGCGAGGTGACATTCTGGAAGAGTTCGAGGGCCTTCTCCCAATAATTTCTATTTGGATCAGCCCCAGGGAGAAAGAGGTCCTTAAAATATTTGATAATAACTTCATTGATTTCTTTTTCATCTTCTGTGAGAGTACCATCATTTTTCTGATTTCCTTGATCTTGAGATGATTTGTCTTGGAGGTGGCAGAGAAGTGGAAGAATTTAGTGTTTCTATCACCCTCCTTTAGCCATTTAACTCTAGATTTTTGCTTCCAGTAGACTTCCTCCTTGGCCAAGATATCATGGTATTCAATGAGGAGAGCTTTCTCTTGACTTTTAAGTGCTTGGTTGAGCCCATCTTCCTCCATCAGTTCCTCAATAGTCCTTAAGTATTCCTCTATTATGCTCTTAGACTGAAAGATGTTCCCAAAAATTTCCTTATTCCAAGTTTTCATATTTTGTTTAACATGTTTCAACTTAAAACTTAATTTATACATCGGGACCCCATGGACCGTGATCCCCACCACTCCTGAATTCTCAAGAGGATGTCAGGATGTTGGAGCCACATTTTTCAAATTTGAAAGGTCTAGATTTTTTAGGAATAGCCATACCCAGCTTGAGAATGATCGGATTGTGGTCAGATCCAATTTTGGGAAAGGTGGATAGAGAGTAGAGTTGATTAAGCATGTAAGAATGACTCACCAAAAATATGTCTATTCTAATCGGTATAAGGTCCTAAATAGTTCTTCTATTAGCCCAAGTAAATTTGGACCCTCCAAGCTCGAGGTCCACAAGATCATTATTTACTAAAAATTAGCTAACTCATCCATGCTGTCAATATAGGAAATGGATCCACCTTTTTTTTTTCCTTGGGGAAAGAGGGGTATTGAAGTATCCTACAATAATCCAATCACCATCTTTAAACATGGACCTCCCCTTAGTAAGTTCTCCCCAAATATTCCTTCTACTAACCACAGAGTTGGGGCATAGATATTAGATACAATCCAAGACTTGTTTGAAGCTAAATCAATAAAGCACATGGTTAGGTGGTTGGTCAATGATAGAGAAGCAAGCCTTTAACACGAGAGGGATTCCAGAGGGTGACAATTCCTCTTGAAGCCCCTTCCGAGCTTACCCCAGCCCAAAGGCATTCTTTCCAGACCATCTTTCCCACTTCTTTGAATCTTTCCGTACTCATCTTTATTTCTTGTATCATCAAGATATCAGGTTTTTATTTGTTCCTAAAATTTTTTAGGATTCTTTTCTTCTTGGGGTTATTCAACCCTCTAATATTCTAAGAGAGTAAGCTCATTTATTCTTTGATTAAGGAAACCTATGAGGTTTTTTTATCCCTTTATCCATATCTTTCTTTACCAAGGTCTCCCTCTTCTCCTTGTTAGATTTTCTCCCTTTTGGAGTTAAGTCTTTATCCACATCAACTTTGATATTTCTTATAGTAATAGGCTTGGACCCTATTGTGGGAGTGACAGGGGAGGAAACAGGATCAATATAATCTAGGAAAATACATCCCATCAAGAGATCAAAATCATTTAACATCGAGATGCCTTCCTCCTATCTTTGGCTAAAAGAGCTTTGTCCAATCGAGGATAGATCTTCAAGGGAAATTCACTAAGACACTTTCAGTGCATATTTCCCTTCTGAATTAGATAGATACTCATCTTCCTTCTATTTTAGATTTGGGGAAAAGTCTTCTTCACTCATATTTTCATTTTATGCTTTACCCCATTTAACCTTGTTCTTTGGATCATCCTCTTCAGCTTCGGCTTCGGCCACAACTTGTGTTTCTACAACTATAGTCTCCTTTGGAACCTCTTGATCCCTTCCAAGGTCCTGCTGAAGGTTCTTCCATTTTCCCCACCTTTCTCCATTATGTGTTATCTTTATTAGGAGCCGTAGTATGAAATCTTAGACCTATTTCCTTCTTCTTCTGTGTTGGGAACTTTCGAGGATCATGCCCTACATATTTTTATTTGTAACAAACAAAAGGGGATGAAGCATACTCAAATATTTGCACCCAATCCCCAAACTTTGAGATCAAAGTGATAGTTTCTTCCAAAGACAACTTTTCTTTCATATTAACACAAAACCTCACATGCATAAGCCTGGTTCTAGATTTAGTAACAAGATCAATTGCTATTGGGGTTCCCAAACTTTTGGCTATACCAATCAGGACCTCAGGTTCCCAAAACTCAAGAGGTAAGCCACAGAGATTCACCCAGATAGGATATTCAAAGATGGTTTTTTCAAAGGGGTTGAAGGTTAGTTCCCATTTTTGCACAACCACATGGGACTTACCAATGAACCAAGGCCCTCCAGATAGAATTCTTAAGACATGGTATTTACTAGGAAGATAAATTAAGAAAAATCCATTCACATATGAAATTACCTCAATAGAACCATTTTGCGCCCATATTCTCTTGGTCCATTGCGAAAAAATCAATGTTGGGTTGAGATAAGACCCTTATCTTTAGAAGGCTCCAATCCTTCCAAGGAATTTTTGTCCATCTTTTTCCCGACCAATCTTTCCACCCATGTGGATTCCACCACTGGCTCCACTCTATTGTCCTTACCTAGGTCGAGGCACATGCTTCGTGAATGCAAAGCATGTGAGGCTTCTTAGGTTCCACGAGAACCCGCGAAGGGCTTCCATCACTCTCGTTTCCAACATTCAAAAAGGGTTTCCCACTTCTCGCATTCAAAATTATGTTTCTCGCTCCCATCCCCATTCCAAGAAAATCCATGATGTGATTGCACTAGCATATGGTACATGATATATATACTCATTTTCTTCTTCTTTAGGAAATAAAGTTCAAGAAAGTTTGAAATGGGAAGAAAAAGGGATCCTAATTAGTTTAACATCTTTTGAATACCAAATCTTGGTAGTATCTTTTCCAAATACCTATGATGTGATAACCAAAGTTTACCATTTATCCTATCTTTATGTATCTCCATGCCTAAGATTTGTTTTACAACTCCTAGATCTTTCATATCAAATGTACTAGCCAAATGAGCCTTTAAATTGTTGATTTCTACCATGTTTTTTTGCAACAAGCATATCATCAACATACAATACCAATATAATGAATAATCCATTGTCCAAAAAATTTAAATAAACACAATGGTCATACTCACTCCTTATAAAATTCTTTCTCATCATAAAAGCATCAAACTTCTTATACCATTACATGGGTGACTGTTTCAAGCCATACGATGATTTCTTGAGCTTGTAAACAAATCCTTTTTGTTATTTTGTAAAAATCCTTCAGGTTTTTCCATATATATATATATATATATATATATATATCCTCTTCAAAATCTCTATGTAAGAATGTTGTTTTAACATTTATTTTATCTAACTCCAAATCAAGTAAAACAACTAGTGCTAAGACTACTCGAATTGAAACAAGTTTAAAATGGTGAAAATATTTCATGAAAATCAATACCTTATTTTTGTGCAAATCCTTTTTGCTACTACCAGTCTATCCCTGAACCTTTCAACTTTTTCATCAACACCTATCTTCCGTTTGTAAACCCATTTGCAGCCAACAAATTTTCTACCTTTTGGAAGTTCTACTAGGTCCCATGACCTATTCTTTTCCAAGGCATCCATCTCCTCCTGCATTTCCCTTTTCCATTTGGCACTATCCACATCTTCCAATGCTTCCTGATAACAATTAGGTTCCCCATCATTAGAAATCAAAGAAATTGAAATATTGGGACTGTACTTACTAGGAGGATGCCTAACTCATGTAGATCTCCAAACTGGCTATGGAGGTGTTTCCTCATGTTGTTATGACCTCTATATTGACTACTCAGGTGTTTCCTCAAGTTTTTGTGAATATTCAATGTCTTCAACATCTGCAAATGGTTGTTTTTCTTCCTTTTCAGTATCTGAAGATGGCTGAATTTCAACCTTCACATGTTCATGTTTAGGTTCTTGTTCTTCTTTGATTTCAACATATGATTTTAGGAGAGGATATTCCTCAAACTCTACATCTCTACTAATGATGATTTTGTGGGTAGTAGGATCCCACACTCTGTATCCCTTAACACCATCTACTTCACCATACCCAACAAAGATGTAGTTCTTGGATCTTGGGTCTAACTTTGAATGTTGATTTTTATTAGTAAGAGCATAAGCATTACAAACCAAAAATTCAAGTTTGAATAATCACATGGATGACCTGTCCATACCTCTTCAAGAATCTTGCAGTCTATTGCAATTGATGGTGAGCAATTTATTAGATAACAATTTGTACAAACTACTTCTTCCCATAAATGCTGATCCAAATTTACATTGTTGAGCATGCTCCTTGCTCTCTCTAAAAGAGTCATATTCATGCGTTCAACAACCCCATTTTCTGTGGAGTATAGCTGGTGGTTTTATGCCTTTCAATCCCAAATGTAGATGTCATAAATGAGTAAAATCTTCTACATTTTACATACTACAATTTCTTTACTGATATTTGTACTCCTTTGAAATATGTAAAGGTTTTCTAATTTTAGAGCCTTAATTAAAACTAAGGCATCCTTAGACACCTTTAGAGCTCCACCTTGACCTAAAACTTATAATCACTAGATTCTAATTCACTCAAGGAAATCAAATTTCTTTGTAGTTCTGGTACATGTCTTACTTTTTTTAGTGTCCTTACTATACCATCAAACATTTTTATCTTGATACTACCAATCCCTTCAATCTTGCAAGAAACATTATTTCCCAAAAGAACAGAACTACCAGTAAGGGTTTGGTAAGAAGAAAACCAACCTCTACGTTGCCACATATGCCATGTAGCACCAAAATCCAACAACCATTCATGATGATAAGAGGAAACATTACAAATAGATAAAACTTCATCAGTCATACCTTCACTTGTTTCTACTTGATTTTCTTCCTTGGTGACATCTTCCTTCTTTTCTGATTCTTTCCTTTTCCAAAAATCCTTCTTGAGATGCCCTATTTTACCACAATGCCAACACCTTGCCTTAATATTTCCACCTTGTGACTTAGATCTAGATGTGCCTCTTGAGCTTTGACCTCTTTCTTTAGATCTGCCTCTAGCAAACATGGCTTCAGGTGTAGAGGTATCTCTACTAGATTTTCTTCTCATCTCCTCAACCAACAATGCTCCCACAACAAAATCATAGTCAAGGTCATCAACAATACTAAAACTAATAGAAGTTACTATATGATCCCAAGAATTTGGTAAAGTACATAACAAGGTGACTGCCTTGTCTTCATCCTCCACTTTCACACCAATACTAGTCAACTGACATAACAGAGTATTGAAAATATTTAAATGATCAACAATTTTCATACCTTCTTTCATTTGCAATGTATATAGCTGCCTCTTTAGATAAATATGATTTGTTACATATTTCTTCATGTAAATATTTTCTAATCTGGTCCATAATCATGCCGCTATCTTTTCTCCAGCTATGTTGAAGAGAACCTCATTTGCTAAACACAACCATATTACACTGAGAGCTTTTGTATCTAGCTCTTCCTAGTCATCGTCATCCATCCCTACAGATTTCTTTTTCTTTCCATCCAGGATTTTTGCAACCCTTATTGCACTAGTACATCACGTGCTTTGAGTTTCCACAACTCAAAGTTGTTCTTGTCATTAAAATTATCCACCTCAAACTTTTCACTCGACACTTTCACCATTTGATGTAATAGAAACATCAAATACATAATAGTTGCCGCAAATATAGAAAATTCTGCTCTGTTACCTATTGTTAGGAAACCATAGACTTAGCAACAATGAATAATCATAAAGTTGAATAACAAAACAACAATTTACAAATATAGAGATAAAAGAAATATATAAAATACCAAACATGCAATAGACGAACACTAGATTTACATGGTAAAACCCCAATTGTGTGCCTAGGGAAACATCCACGGTGTAAGATATATAGATATTATTAACTCAAGATGAACATATTACATGCGAACTCATTATGAGATACTTTAGATCTCCACAAAAATAAATACACCTAATTGGAAAAGTACAATTAGGATTCCTCCTCCTAAAAATAGAGTGGAAAAACACCATTAGGATTTTCCTTTCCTAAAAATAGAATTCAATTGAATTTATCTTTCTAGAAACAAGGGGTTGACAAGAGTGGGGTGGGCAGGCGGTAATGGGGGTAAGCCCCCATACCCCCTTCGAGAAGTGAGCTACAAACTACATCATAAAGGGATCCAAAATTTAACTTTGTTGTCACATATCTAACATCTACGGCTACCTACATTTTTACTAGTAAAATACGGTTAAAATATAGAAATATATCACATCCTATTAATTTCTAGGCCTACATCCGATCGATTGAACTTAGCATCGTTTGTTGGGAACTATTTCATATTTTCCAACATTATAAAAATTCCAATTTTGAAATTCCGTGCTAAACCTTATCACTCATTCATTGTGATTTTAACCCTTGTTTAATATAGAAACAAATGGACACTAGGAAACCAATGATTCTGATCTATAATCCATACTACAAGTCAAAAAGTTAGTACATAAAACTAGAGTTTAGTGTTGTATTTTTTTGTTTCATTATATATTCATTTAATTTTTGATCCATCTAGATCATATTCCTACCCATACTCCACACTAATATATTCTAATTATTACAAATATTTTTCAAATACCAATTATTGTTTTCAAGTCCAAAGACATTATAAGTTTATATGGTGTAGGAATGTTTAAGAGTCTTGATTGGTCATTGGAATAGATCTCAATCTAGTCAATCATAAAAACAAACAAATTTGATAGTGACAATAGGAGAAACAAAAATGAATTTGGGGTATGAAATCCCTTGAATTATCAAAAATATATTCCTTATGAGTTTCTTATACTTTATTTCGCTACGAATTTCGTTGCCTTTCCCACAGTAGAACAACTTATAATTCTCATGGTAGAATTTCCCACATTTATAATTCCCACGGTAGAACAAATTTTGTTCTACTTTTTTAAATTACCATTTTCAACAATGTCACGTGTTTTTAATTCATTGGTAGGTGTCTACTTTGAAGATGCCCTTGCTGGAAAGTGTCAAATTCCAGTGCTCCAATATTTACCTGTCTCACCGGATTTTAGATATTTTAAAGGTTGCTGGATTTTAGATTTTTTCTACAGTCCTAGATATTTACTATCCTAGATATTTGATTTTGATTTTATTCTTCATAAAGTAAATTCTATAGTTTACTATTTGAAAAATAATATTGGTCATATATCTTGTTCAAATTTTTTGAGATTCAAAAGTTTTTCGATTTTGATTTTATTCTTCATAAAGTACTATAGTTTATTTTTTGGAAAATAATATTGGTCATATATCTTGTTCAAAGATTTTGAGATTCGAAAAATTTAATAGATAAATTTCTCGGTGTTTGATCAAATGATGAAACATGACTTAGTTTGGTGATTGTCATAATTGTGTCTTAAAAAATATGGACAATAGCAAAATAAAATCTTTGCAACAACATATAGACATCCATGGAATATCAACCCGAAATACAACTCAAATAAACTAAATATCGCTACTATCTATCTCGGCGTAATTTGTAACTCATTTACAATTGCTAGTTGTAAAACTATCTAATATTTTTTCCTTTCATGTTAAATATGACCTCTTCATCCTATCAATGAAAAATTCTTTTAATTATGCAAATGAAGGACAATTATTAGCCATAATACCCTTTTCTTTTTGTGTTCAATCTAATATCTTTACTCAACTAAAAACCACCTCTTGTACTACTTGGGGTTTGTATCACTACACCATTCAATTTTACTACACGATCCCACATACTTTTGAGACATTAATTTGCAAACAAATATTTTGCCTCGCAAATGTCTCCATATTTTCTATACATATCTTATGATAAATTTTAACAACTTCGACAGGATTTGTCATATCATGGTCTTGATTATTGTTTCAAGATAATTATTTGTTCACGTTTCTTTCGTTATTTGACTTTAAAATTGTTCTATTTTCATTTCGTGTGATTTTACACTTACAATCTTATATTGTTCATATCAATTATATCTTTCTCTTATACACTCTTCATTTCTCACTATTCTATATTGTTTTTTTTATTGTTTTATTTCTTCGTATTACCTAGTTTTCTCTCGTTCTTATGAAACAAAAATTGTACTTCTACGGTTTTGGATACAACATTTTTAGGGAATTTTCATCTTGTTTGGAATACCTTAAAGTTTTGTGTTCCTTTGATTGGATTCCCTACCCATTAGCTTCCATTTAATCATCGAAAACCAACACATTTGATAGTGATGATAGGAGAAGTAACAACGAATTTGGGGTATGAAATCCATTGAATTATCAAAAATATATTCCTTAAGAGCTTATTTTACTTTATTTTTCTACAACTTTCGTTACTTTTGCACATTAGGGATAGAATTTCCCACATTTATAATTCCCAGATTAGAAAAAAATTTGTTCTACTTTTTTAAATTACAACTTCCCACAATGTCACATGTTTTTAATTGTCGGATTATCTAATATTCAATTAACTTATGTAAAACTATTCATATTCAAAATTATTTTCATGAACAACTATTTATATTCTTTGGATGATAAAAGCATAAAAAAAAACATAGATGTTCCCCGCCCCATTATTCTTAACCTAATTTACCTTAATCCTATCAATGCTACCCATATCATTAGTTCCTCGTACACGAGGAAATTTTCATTCATAATATTTTTTCCTTTCATGTTCAATCCAACCTCTTCATCCCGTCGATGAAAAATTCTTGTACCTATAAAAATGAAGGACAATTATTATCCCTAATTCTCTTTCCTTTCATGTTCAATCTAATCTCTTCAATCTACTAATAACCACCTCTTACACTACTTGGGTTGTGTCACTACACCATTCAATTTTACTAGGCGAGCCCACATATTATTGAGACATTAATTTTGAAACAAATATTTTTCCTCGCATATGTTTCCATACATATCTAAATGATCACTTTTAACAAATTCGGTAGGATTTGTCATATCATAGTCTTGCTTATTGTTTCAAGATAGACTCTTATTTTTCATGTTTCTTTTGTTATTTGACTTTGATCTTATTCTATTTACATTTTGTGTGATTTTACACTTACAATCTTATATTATTCATATTAATTGTATCTTTCTCTTATACATTCTTCATTTCTCACTATTTGATTTAAAAAATAATTAATTAATATTAAACCCTAGATATTTTCGAGTCATATGTGATAAATATAACACTAAAGTATAGATTTGACCTAAGTAATAAACTAGATATAAATGAAACCCTAGGTGCAAGAGAAGGAATATAAGACTTAGCTAATTTTACAATAATCCCGAAGTGTTCTAGAATGGTAGAGTAATGAATAGGAGGTGGAGACCGCTGCAACCAAGCACAAAAATATGGGAATTACTTGGATGAGCCAGAATCAGTGCTTTGGGTGAGTCAAGGCTACTTAGGAGCCAAAGTCATCTCACAGGCACTTGTGGATCTGCATGGAACCTCGTAAAATGATTTTTCTTATGTTGCACTAATGTCATTAACCTTCATAGTTGGTCAACTATATGTCACACTATTTCCGCAGGATTCTCATGTAACCTACAAAGATAGAGATAACCTAAAAATCCCAAAACACATCAAATCCTAAAAGAAAAATATGCAAATGGGGATTCTGATTGACCCCAATGGTCACTTGACAAAGTGAACTTACAACCAAGTGCTACACTACATCTCAGACTCCATGTAGTTCTATGTGTATATGTGTAGAATCATGCCCTAGGAAGCTCTTATGAAATATGCACTTGATAGCGAGCAATATCTAGATGTAACAATGCTAGATAGATGTGTGGATGGAAAATTTAACTTCCCCACTTATAAAGTGTATGTAGAAAATGTATTCCTTGTCCCTTGAATGATAGCTAGATGGATGTTTTGATGCTCTTATAATTCCTTTAGATGCAATCTTAGGTGGTGATAGTAGATGCTTAGAGCTTGGTCCTTTATTATGGTCACATAGCTTTGTATTTATATGATTCCCTTGTTTGAATTTCATAATTGACAACTAAAAGGCCGACCCATAAGAAAATAAGATTCCCTAAAGATAAAAGAGGCCCAAAAGAGGTGAGTAAGATACGAGAGGTCGGGGTGCCAAAAATGGATGAGGGCGCCTAGGTGTTGGTGTCTGCCTTGGTGTTGGTGTCTAGAGTTAATAAAGATAAACAAGTAAAAAATTTACTAGGATGTAGGGTATGTAAGACCAAAAGAAAACCCAAAAAAAAACAAAGAGGCCAAAGATATATGTCAACTACTAATTTTCTCACTTATGAATCATATGAATAGTGGTATGTGATTAGAACCTAGAAATGTACCCAAGTGCGTGATTTTGTGTCTACATTTTCCCCACTTTTTGTTGTTGAGTGAATACTTGATAACATAAAGTAGATAAGAGATACATACCTAATAACCATGTAGATCATTGCGAAAGCATGCCGAGGAGACAAGAAAAAGTGCGGAGTGATAAAAATGAAGCATGGAAGCTAAGGAATAGGAAATGACCCTAAGGATGAAGCATATATGTTGTGCCATGTTTGTACTATTATCATGGTTGCTTGATGTGGGGATACTTATTGTTGCGTATTAAGGATGAACCTACAAAAGAAGAGAAAAAGAGTAGTCAAATATGTGTATATGAAAAATTCGATCCAAATATGTAAAAAGTGTAAAAGCATGTAAAAGTATGTGAAAATGTGAAAAAGGAACATGTGCACCTGATCCGTGATGAGTGAAAAGGATAGAAAAGATCATGCAAATGCTGTAGAAGAATGAGTTTTTTAGGAAATCTCACACCAAGAATGAGTTTTTTTAGGCGATCTCACACCAAGAACGAGTTTTTTGGGTGATCTCACGCCACAACATAAGTCTATTGGGGAGAAATATATAGTGTTATTCTCCATCCATGAATTATTTCCAAAATTTATACACCGATGTAGATGTTGTGATCCTAATTTGTTCCAATTTAATCAAGTTCGACCTAGATTCGATCCAAGTAGAAAGAGAAGAAAACAAAGATAATATACATTTTGATTGTTGGAGGATTATGCATGTACTATGAAATTGCTCTGTGAACGCTAAAAAATGTGTCGAATCGAGAAAAATTATGTAACTTCCCCTAATCATAGGCGCTCAAGAAATGTTAGGAGCACCTGTGTGCTCATGTTTGTATCTAAGAACTAACATCGTGCTATGATAAGGACCCACATCAGAATCTAGGATGTTATGTGTGCATTTAACTTTCTGCTTTATGATTCTATCTGAATTGTCTTGTGTTGTGGCTCTATGCTGCTGTATGGGTTGACTGATTCACCCAATGTATGCCCCCTTGTTTATGGTGCATGTGATATTGCTAGGAGGATGCGAGAAAAAGGAGAGGACCGGATGTTCGGCTGAAACTGGTACCTTAGAGGGGGAGGGAATGTTCTTGGTAGAAACCAAGGCACATGCAAGAAAAGTGGCTAGAAACATGTGTTAGTGCAATCAAGACAAATACACATATAGAAGACAAAGTGTAATCTAGAAAGTAAGAAGATAATGTAGACCATAAAAAGTGGATTGCAAACATGGGACATAACTCACAAAGTTGCAAGAAAATCAAGGCTAAAGCAGCCAAAAGAATACAAACAATGAATAGTCAAGACATAGGGCATATCTCACAAACAATGAAATACAATGGAAAGCAATGGAAAATGATATCAAGAAAATGTGAGAAAATTATTGTGGAAAATAGTTCCTACAAAGCAAATGATCCACATGAAGCACCCATTAGCATGTTATAAAGATAAAAATTATGTCAAAGCGTGCATGGTATGATATAGTGTAACATGTTAGTAAGATTAGGAAGTAGTATAAAACAAAAAAATAACACCTATTGTGTGTGTAAAAGTATATACCCCAGAGCCTCGGTGGACTGGTAAGAGGTACAATGCCAAGCATCCATGTTATGTGTAAATATCTATGTAAAGGTTGCATTAAAAACTAGAGCACACGTGAACATGCATGTGTATATATAAAATATAATGAAATACTAGATATCCAGATAACATAGTAAGCAAAGTGTAACATGTAAATATAAGCAAACAAGAGTAAGTACAACCAAGATATGCAACATGCTATGAATGAGTGATATTGAATGGTATTCAAGGTTAGTGTGATAGGAGAAACATGCATCCAAGTAAATTTGTATGAGATATGAGATGAGTTTCATTTATAAATGCCCCTCACCAAGTAAAGAATGAACAATAGAACAAGAGTGCACCATGGGAAATAGTTTGAAATGTGTGTGCTAGAAATATATGATCAATGAAACATAGAGCGTAGAGAGTGAGTGAGTGTGGTGAGGTTCATTTCAGATTTAGACCCTCAATATTTGAGTATGAACTGTGGAACTAGAGTGTGTCATAGGGAAGTGTGTTGTACGAGAATGTGATGCAGAGAGATGTGTCATGAATGTGTTGAGTGTGAAATGTGTAGTGTATGATGTGAGGTTCATGGATGTAGTATGCCCTCAATAGTCAAGTGTGAACCTTATCACAAGAGTGCATCATAGGGTAATGATGATATAAGTTGTGTGTTTCAAGATTTGTAAGTTGTGTATGAAAGACTAGATGGGAATCCTAGAGTGGAAAAGTATAAATTTGAGACACTGATAATTCTAAGAGGGGGAAGTAAGCATTATGCCCCCTAGGTGTATGATGATGAATATGCTATCCAAAAAAAGTGAAGGGAAAAGGTTCTCCACCCGATGCTTGTGGAGATAAAGGCATGTGACCATGCTTTGAGATCGGTGATGTATGAGACAAATGATGTATCGATGAATGAGACCTATGTACATGAGACCTAGGAGGTGATGAACACCTATGTGAAGGAGATTATGGAGGTGATGTGCACCTATGTGAAGGAGACCAAGGAGGTGATGTATACCTATGTGAAGGAGATAATAGGGGTGATGTATACCTATGTGAAGGAGACCAGGTAGGTGGGGTCTTTGAACACCTATGTGAGGCCATCCGAGTGGTAGACCTAGAATGATGAGATAGAGTAGTGGACCGATGAGAATGAGTAGGTCATGTGCAAATAAGAGAGATTGAAGACAAGTGTGACTTAGATTTTAAAGGTCCTAGGGATCTAGAAGCTCTAGCTAGTGCAATGCAAACCTCAAGAGAAGGCCACATCAATGGAGTGGATGATTGAACACCTTGGATAAAGACAACTTGCTTATTGTGAATGAACTTAAGACACAAATGAGTCATGGAAAATATAGCTTGAGTAGCATGGAGCCATGGAAGACCTACAAGTAGGTCATAACCTTCAATTGAAGGTTCCAAAATGAATGACACAAGCATGGTGAGACCAACTCTAATCGAGAATCTTGACATGTCCATAGAATTTTGGAATTGGATATGAAATTTATGAGAGTGGATAAATGATAGAAACAAGGAACACAATAGAACACACACAAAGAGGGGATGATGAGCTGACCATAGTGTTGTTGATAGCATAAGATCTGATAGAAGAAGGGATATGTAATGTATCAAAAGAAAACATAGCATGAAAATCATGATCAGAGAATGTGATGATTAGTGGAGATGCATCAATGTGCATAACTAGAAAATCAAGGGCCCCTGATGAAGTGGGGGCATTGCGTGATATGTATGATTAGCTGAAGATTCAGCAACTTGCTTGTCATGCTTAGGAAGAGGATCATTATAGATGTTTAGCTTTATTTTTTCATTGAATGGTGTAGATGCCGAAGGCTTTAGAATCTCTATGTCATTATTATCAATGAGATATTGAATAAGATGTCAGAGTTTGAAACATCGATCTATAGAATTCCCAATGCATTAATGATATCCACAATGTAAATTTTCATTATAGTTACATTTTTAGGTTGATATGGATCCAAATTTAGTGGAGGAGGAAGAATAATAAGATTTCTCTTAATAAGTTGCGGCAAAAGGATATGTAGAGCATAAGGAAATTTTGTGAATGTACACTTTGGAGGTTTCCATTGAATATTTTTAGGAGTATATACAACATTAACAATAGATTTTTATTTAGCTCGATTAGTAGATGGCTTAAAAGTTGGTTTATTTAAAATCAAGTAGAGGATGAATCCCGATCATGATATTTAATATTTTCCATATATAGGAGCTTTCTTTTCGCATATCTTAAGAGTATGGAAAATATGATAAAATGAAGGACATGTCTTAAATATGACACTCTCTTGTAGAGGAGGTAAGAGAATTTGGATAAATAGATCTTGTAATTCAGAGTCCACGAGGATATTAGACATCTTAGCTAATTTGTTCTTATATCATAAAACATAGTCCACTATATGCTTGTTAGTTCCTTGTTTAATTTTTACGAGTTGATCATATGATATCTTAGATCTGATATTGATTGAAAAATGAGTGAGAAAAACATTGACCAAATGCGTAAATGATATTACCTAATGGACAATTACATCGTAGAACCAACACATTGGATAAACTTGGAGACTTATAGGAAAGAGATTTTCTAGTAAAGTATGATCATCCACATAATCTAGACACACCACATAAAATGCTTGGAGATGCTCATGAGGATCACCATGGCCATTGAAGGTGCACAACTTGGGAGTGAAAAAGTTTGGAGGAAGTTGGTAGGCTGAAATGGTGGGTGCAAAAGGAGTGTGAAGGAGTAAAGTGGAATCAAGAGATGGAGATACATGAGAAGTAGCAATTTGAAGTTGATGAATTTGATTCTATAGATCTTGATATAAAGAAACTAAATCAAGAGTATTTGAAGAAGATCCAGGTCATGTAATAAAAGCATTGGGTTGAATTATGGGAGCGGTAGTAGTGGGAATGGAAGTAGGAATATGAAGGGGTTGAGTGGAGGCCATGATAGCTGAGGAAGAACCAAAAAGGGTGCATAAGCAACATCTTGAGATTTTTTAGCAACAATAAAAGCATGAATAATATGTGGAAGATGGGTGGGATTGTCACACAAAGCTTGATGAAAATTGGTAAGCTTGTCTAATTTCTCTTGATCAACATTAGTGTCTTCATCATATGATTTCTCACTATCAGATGTTTTGATGTTTTCAAGAGGAACATTTTGAGAGTTATCAAAGGGTTATCAGATTCAACCATTGCTTTAGAAACCCTATGTGTAGATGGAGGAAGCTCTATATGCTCAAAAGACCCAAAACAACCACTACGGGTGACAAGAATAAGAATTAAACTGTAGAAAGAAAATTGGAATTGACCAAAGGGTTCACCAAATGATTTAAAAAATATTAAATTAATGTTAAATCCTATACATTTCAGATACATATGTGATAAATAAAACACTAAAGTACAAATCTGACCTAAGAAATAAGCTAGATAAAAATGAAAACCTAAGAGAAGGAATAAAAGAATTAGCTAATTTTGCAATAATTCCAAAGTGTTCTGACCAGTAGACTAATGAACAGGAGGAGCATACTTTCACAACCAAGCAAAAAAATCCTGGAATTACTAGATGAGTGGGGACTAGGTGCCCGGACTAGGTCGAGGTGCCTAGGCACCAAGGTCTGCTCTTGGGTGCTTGTGACTATGCAAAAACTTAGAAATTGATTTTTCTTATGTCTCAAAAATGTTTTTAACCTTCTCTATTGGTCTCCTATATGTCGCAAAGTATGTTCACATGATTCACCTATAACCTACAAAGAGAGATAACCTGCAAAACCCCAAAACACATCAAATCCTAAAAATAAAAATATGCAAATGGGGAGTCCGAATGACCCCGATGGTCACACTGAAAAATTAAATTACAACCAAGCACCTGCAATAAATATCATACTCCATGTGTGCATGTGTGTAGAATCATGCCTTAGGAATATCTTATGCAAGATGCACTTGATAGTGAGCAATAACTAGATGTAGTAATGTAGATAGATGTGTGGATGGAAAAATGAACCTCCCCTCCTATGAAGTGTATGCAGAAAATGTAGTCCCTTGTCCCTTGAATGATAGTTAGATGGATGTTTTAATTCTCTTAGAATGCCTTTGGATGCAACCTTATGTGGTGATAGTAGATGTTTAGAGCTTGGTCCTTTATTATGGTCATATAGCTTTATATTTATATGATTCCCTTGTTTTAATATCATAATTGAAATTTAAAAGGCCGAACCATAAGAAAATAAGATGAACAAAAGATAAAATAGGACCAAACGAGGTGAATAAGATACAAAGAGATCGGGGGCACCCAAAGGGGACGAGGGTTCCCTGTGTGTTCACGTCTTGGCAAGGCACTTTGGTGTCTAGAGTCAATAAAGCTAAATAAGTAAAACATAAACTAGGCTATAGGGTGTGTAAGACCAAAAATAAAACTACAAACAAAACAAAGATGCCAAAGACAATTGTCAATTACTATTTTTCTCACTTATGAATCATATGAATAGTGGTATGTGATTAGGACCTAGAAATGTACCCAAGTGCGTGATTTTGTGTCTACACTATTCTACATTGTTTTTCTTTTCTTTTTTTCTTTCTTTGTATTACCTACTTTTTCTCTCATTCTTGCAAACAAGAATTGTACTTGTAAGGTTTTGGATACAACATTTTAAGGCTATTTTCGTGTTATTTGGAATTCATTAAATTTTTGTGTTCTTTTATTGTCTTCCCTACCCATTTTGGGTCAACTACAATGCTAACATTTTCCTTTTCAATTGATTTGACCCTTTTTATGTTTGTTTTGGGTTTTTGTTCCTTTCGTTGGCTTTTCTACCCATTATGTGTTATCTTACATGCTAATACAAGTCCTCATTCAAGTTCAAGAAGTCCAGTAAATACATGAGTACATATAGGATAGATACACACACACACACACACACACACACACACACACACACACACACACACACACACACACACACACACACACACACACACACACACACACACACACACACACACACACACACACACACACACAAGAGATATATATTTTTGCAATTAAGTGATATTTAAGTTATAAATATATGATTTAATTTTCCATGATCATATTTTTGCAACATCTAAATTGAAATCATATTTAAAGAATCTATAATTTAATATTGTTTGTATCCATTTGAAATATAAGGTTTGGGATACTTACATACATTAGATCGATTTCTCACTTGTATTAAATGTTTATTCTAAGACCCTTTCCTCAAAGGAGGACTCATTTAGACATGCCTTCAAATCCAAATCTTTATTTATTGTTGTCTTGTAAGGTGTTAATGTCGAATTAGGATGTGGAGGATGAAGAAAAAGTTCTTGATGATATACAAAAATTAAAAAAACATGAGCAAGATTTATAGAATCCAAAAGGAGTAAATCACATTTGTAAGATGAGTTTACTAGTCGAACATAGACCAATTTTTATACTCATCCAATTGTGATTGGACTAAATTTTTACTTCTTATAACTTTGTTAGGACTAAATTTATAATTGTATGGTTCCTAGTCAGGTTGGTTTCACAAATACATTTTTGATTTATTTTTCCCTGGGATTTGTATTTGTTTCACATTGCTAGTTTTCGACAACTATCTCTAGCTTCAAGAAAAATTGAATATTATTGTATATACCCCTAATTCTCTTGTCTTTTCAAGTATTTTGATTAGTTTATTTTTTCCATATTTTAATATGTTATATATAAGTTTTTTTTTTGTAATTAGGTTTTCTTTTATGGTTGATATTTAATATTAAGTGTAATTACAAGTCAAGGTTATTAGCGTATAAAATTTCTTTCTACCATCTTTTATTGGTGAACCCGAACCTTGCACACAAGCCTTGAAGTTTTTCTTTATTTATGAATTTGCATTGAGAACACATAACATATGTTGTATCTTTGATAAATCCATATTAATTGTAACATTATCGGGATTAAATTGTGCCTCTTGGTGATAAAATTGATTGTCTAAGGGTTTATTTAATTTCTTACATTTTTTATCTTGAACACTTATGTATGTGATATTGGTTGTGTATTGTGATTTACATGTTATATTTTAATGCCATCCAATATGATTAGATCCAAGAATTCAACCATTAAAATTTCTAGGTTGAATTCCAATCTAGTTGATCTTATAGAAATTTCCTTGATTCATTTGATGGTTTGGGCATAAATAAAATGGTTACTCTCAATGAGGCTTATGCTAACCCTACACTTGTACCAACCTCTAATAGTGACAAAAAAAAGGAGAATGGAGAGTTAACATCAAGTAATATTTCCATTTCCACACATGGATGTTTTGATGCATTCTATAAGTGGAGTGAAGTACTTATCCAATATTGATTTGAAGAGTGGGTATCATTAAATCAAAATTAGGGAAGAAAATGTGGAATATTGATTTCAAAATGCAAGAAGGATTGTATGATTCATTTGTCATGCCATTTGGGCTAATCGATGCACCAAACATGTTCATGTGGTTGATGAAGAAAGTATTGAATCCTTTCGAATGTAAAATTTTCATTATTTTGATAACACATTCTAAGTTTTAAAAAATGCATGAATAACACTTAGTCCATTTGTGGAGAGTTTTAGAGAGTTTTGAGAGGAGAAGCTACTAATGAATATGAAGAAATGTAATTTCATGCATAAGAAGTTTGTATACTTGGGATTTGTGATATATTAAGTAGGGTTGAAGATGGATCCTAAAAAGGTATGAGATGTAATGGATTGGCCATCACTAAGAAGTGTTGTGAAGGCCCAAAGCTTCCATGGAATTTTGAGCTTATACAAGAAGTTCATTGAAAGATCCAATGAGATTTTGGACTGATCAAATAGGTGATGTTGAAGGATAATGAGTTTTTATGGACCATGTATGCATTCTATAAGTTGAAAGAGAAGGTTGCAGAATAAATAATATTCACTTTGACTGATTTAAAAAAATAGTTTCAAGTTGATTTCAATTTATTGGAGTCATAGTTGAGCTATAATGAATCAATAAGCAAGACCCATCACATATTTTAACAAACAATAGAATGATGTAAGGAGATATTCAATTTATGAATAGGAATTTTATACCTTTGTACAAGCATTGAAGAATAAGAGGCATTTCTTCTTTCGATTTAGCAAATATAGGAAATATATGTCTAATTTGATGTTATGTAGAAAGATGAAATAAATATGCAATGAAATACAAAAATACACCCAAGAAACTAAGCAATAAATTATGAAACCTTAATTGCAAAGAGGAGAAAAAGGTACTTAGCTAATTTGCAATTAATTCTAAATTGTACCAAAGTGATGAAAAAGTGATCAAAATGGCAAGAGCGTCACATAGAGAGCTAGAAAATGTAGATCTAGAAAGATAGGGTGGACAGGTGCACTGAAAGTGACAAGGGAACCCGCGGGCACCCTAGGCCTATTTTAGACCCCTAGGTCTATGAAAAAGCTTACGAAACCTCCTCTAAGGTGTAGCAAGGTGTTATTGTTAGAATCCTTTGGTTTCTCTAAGGTCACACTAAGATTGTTGAGGATGATGGAAACCTGCAAGGAAATATTAACATGTAAAACCCTCAAATAAACATCAAATCCTAATAAAGAAATATGCAAAATGAGGGATCAAACTGTTCTCAACTATCATACTAGAAAAATTATGAATGAGCACCGCACTACATCTCAAACCTAATGTAGTTCTATGTGTGTGTGTGTGTGTGTGTGTGGAATCATGCTCGAGGTGGTTCTTGTGCATGTCACACTTGATAGCGAGTAAACAAGTTAGATTTATATAAATGTTAAAGATGTGTGCACATAATAGAATGAACTTCCCTCCTATAAGTGTATATAGAATAACCATACCTTGTATCCCTTGTGATGGTGCTATATGGATGCAATAAATCTCATAGATGCTTTAATGGGTGAAACCTTAGGTGGTGATAGCTAATGCATAGTGTTTGGTCCTTTACTATGATCGCATAATTTAATATTTATATGATTCAATTGCTTGAATTTCATAATTAAACCTGAAAAGGCCAACTAATAAAAAGATAATATCCTAAAGCAGATAGAAAGGACCCAAAAAGTGTGAGTAAAGTACAAAGGGGTTAGGGAAACCCAGTGGGGACGAGGACACCTAGCGGTGGCATCCTGGTTGGGTGCTAATGTCCAGGATGATAAAAGTCAAAGTATAAAAAGGAAGACTGAACAAGTAAAGGTGCAAGAATGAAAGAAGTAACATAAATAAAATAAAGATGGCCAAAGATATGGGTTAATTAGTAATTTTCTTACTTAAGAATCATATGAATAGTAGTATGTAATAAAAAATAGATAATTACCCAAAGTGCGTGATTTTGTGTCTACATTTCCCCCCACTTTATGTTGGTGAGTAGAAATATTGGTAACATAAAGTAGATAGAGATTTGTACATGATAACAATGTAAATCAATGGTGAGAGTATGCCAATAGACTAGAAAAAGCGTGGAGTGATAAAAAAGTGAAGCGTGGATGCTAAGGAGGAGAAAGTGTAAAAAAGTGATGATGAAAATGAACCTAGGGTGAAAATCATGTGTAGATGTTGCAATGTACCCATTTTTGATGTCGATGTTGTTGTTGTTGTGATGATGTTGATGATGTTGAATACCACTTCCCATACAAACGGACCTACAAAAGAGAAGAACGATCAAGTAGTCAAATAAGCATGTATATGTGTAAAAGTATGTATAGAAGTATGCGGAATTGTTAAAAGGTGGAATTGATCCTTGATGAGAAAAAGGGTGTAGAAAGGATTCTGAAGATGTTGTAGAAGACCAATTTTTTTGGTGATATCAAGCCAATTGCATCGGTCGTGAATTTTGGGGCGATCTCACACCAAGTCATGGAAGAAGTGTAGGGAGAAAAGTATGGTGTCGTCCTCCAACCTTTAACTACTTCCCGTAATGTAGGACACCACTACAAATCATGTGAAAAATAGTTGAAAGTTATAAGGACTACATTCCCTATAAAATCCAATGTGTGGAGTTTTGTAGAGTATTGTGAACTACCAATCGATATGTAATTATCCCCAGTTACTAACATCTAGAAAGGACATCGTTGTGCTAAGGACCCAAGTTTGATTCTAAGCCTTGTCTAAAATTGAAAATTATGTTGTAACGATACTATTTTGTGTTGTGTATAACTCTATATGGGGTGAGTGATTCACCCAAATGACCCCACATTTGGGGTGCATGTGACGTCATTTGGAGGAGTATGCATCCTAAAAGAGGACCGAGAGCAGATCAAACCGTGCCTGCAAGGGGAAAGATATTGTGTTTGGTATATACGAAGACACACACAAACAAAGTGGCTAGGAGATAAGTGTTAGTACAATAAAACATGCATGTATAAGACAAAATGTAAGCTAAGAAGACAATTTTTAAACTAAGACACAAGTAAACATGTAGGAAACAATGTAGACCATGAAAAGTGGGTTGTAAACATAGGACATCACTCACGATGTTGTAATAAAATCAAGTCTCGAATTGGGTTTAAGAAGACAAGTGCGCATGGAAGACAAAGGGAAAATCCCATAGACAAGAGAAGACAAAGAGAAAACAATGAAAAATAATGTAACAAATAACCATGGAGGAAGATAGCCCTGCATAACAAATGATGCACATGAAGCACTTGTTAACATGTTAGAAAGATAAAAAGTATGTCAAAACATGTTTGATATATAGTGTGGTATGAAAAAATAACACCTATAGTGTATGAAAATGGATTCCTCGAGGAGCCATTGTGGGACTAATACTAGGTACTACGCCAAACATCCATGATATGTGTAATAGATTTGTAGAATCTGTGATCACAACTAGAAAAGAAATGCAAAGTATGTTGTGAATGAGGCAGAATCGAATGCGGTGTGAATGACATAATCTATGTTCCCCCGAGTGGATGTGTATTCATACAATGAGCTTCACTTGTTTATTCCTCCTCATAAGTTAAGAATTAACTATAAATGAGAGTGCACCATTGGGAAATGGTTTGAATGTGTGTACTTGAAATATGTGGTTGTCAAAGCACAAAGTATAGATTGTGTGAGTGAATGAGAGAGGTGATTAAACGTGTGAGTGTGATGAGGTCCATTTGAGATGTATACCCTCAACATTTGAGTGTGGATCATGGAACTAGAGTGTTTTAGAGAGAAATGACTACATCATGTAGGGGTAGATGTGTAAAGAATGACTAAGATGTAAAATGTGTAGTATCCTATGAGAGAAGATGTCATAATTGTGTATTGCACGATGCATGTGATGTGTAATGTGACTAAGAAATGCTAGAGACATGTGTTGTGAATTTTTCTAGTGTAAAATGTGTGATATGTAATGTGTAGTGTAGTGTGCAATGTGTGACGTTTATGTGTATAGTCAAGTGTGAACCAAAGCACAAGAGTGTGTCATCGGGAAATGATAATACAAGTTTATCAAAGGGTGTGTAATGATGTTGAAAGAGATGAAACATGAGACACAGAATGTATGAGTAGAAATGGTGACCAATTGATGCTAAAAGGGGGGAAGTAAGCATGATTCCCCCAAAGTGTGTTAATTATGGAGATATATGCAGCGACACAAGATATATCTTGACATTATGGGAGAACATTTTCTCGTGTCATGATAAGAGAAGAGCCAACACAATGGTGTGTGGAAGCAATAGTAGGACCATGCAAAGGTGGAAGAATTTGAAGTGTGTCCGACCATCGTAGAAAGAGTAATTACTTGTAAAAAAGTGATTGGTTGGAGCTTATGTGGGATTGATTATGTTGTAGAAGAATTGATAAGAGGAGAAGGTGGACTGATTTTGAGAGGAGGTTGTGTAGTTTGAATTGGTAATGTTGTGGATGACTTGAGAGTAGGAGGTGTTTTCATTAGTTCATAATTACAACACCCTCGATTCACACAAGTGTGTGTGCTTGAGCTCATGGTGTAATTGCACAACATGGGTGTTATCTCCAAGTTGTGGGACTTGCTACTTTGAGATAGACCTCTAGAGAAGGTTGGTTCCTCTTCCTATTCTAATGCAACTACTCTAATGGAAAGAAATCTAACTGATACTCCTAATCTATCACTTCCAAGGGACTAGGGAGAGGGGAATAACATGCAACTAAAATGGATTCCTACACTATAGAGGTGATGCACCAAAAATATAATGTGGGAATAACTCCAAAGTGTGAAGATGAGAGTAGAATGTTGACTGGAGAGGATTAAACTACCATCACAGTCCAAAAACAACATTTACAACATCAATTTCTTGCATACACAACAACAATGAACTCTTGCAGGAGTATAAATAGACACAAAACACATGCAATACAATGTAGAGGCAAGAAGAATGCAACAAATCAAAGAAAGGGAAGACAAAAATCCACAAAATTCAATATACTACTTCATTAATATGCACAGTCCATCATATTACAAGGAAAAGGCCTAGATCACCATGCAAGGAGTCCACTATGAAGGCCT
Source organism: Taxus wallichiana var. yunnanensis (assembly GCA_018340775.1). Lineage (NCBI taxonomy): Eukaryota > Viridiplantae > Streptophyta > Pinopsida > Cupressales > Taxaceae > Taxus > Taxus wallichiana. Next base: position 562,202,600 of record CM031235.1, on the reverse strand, counting down.
ACAACACTCTGGTTTCAAAAAAAAAAATAATAGAGTTTTTCTACTTAATATTACACCCCCACAATGAGTGGACCCTTCAATTTACAGAAAAAATAAAGGAAGAGAGAGGGAATTCCCAAAATCATATTTTTTACCACTTATAAAATGGCCATAAATAAGTGAAATGAAAACATATTACTTGCACAAGCTCCCCTATGCTGCCCTATATCTGTAGCAGAAGGAAATGATAGCCTATGTTCATTAAATGCTCCCTTAACCACCACGGAAGTTATAGACTAAACTTGGTATGTTTTTCATAAAATATCCATTTAATCTATATCAATTACTACATTTATTAATTTATGTGTGAAGGTCTCAGAACCACAATTCCAACGAGACCAATTTTATGTGATTTGGTTGAAAATTGCTCCAGATGTGGCCTCCTGAGTGCAATTAGCTTCTTTGAAAAATTTCATGGATTGCTTGAACTTCACGGGAATGGCAATTAAATTCTTTAGATGAAATGAATTTAACAAATATTTCCTCCTTTCCTTAGTATTTTTACAAATATTTGATTTGATTTTGCCATTTAAAATGAATGGGGCCCACCATACCCACCACATTTTTATATTTTCCAAATGGGGGTATGTTATATTTTAATATTATATTTTAACCATCTTAGCCAACTTGGTTGAGCTAGATCCCCATGCATTACCATCCTCCTTAAATTTGATTGGTTAGATTACATGTATTACCCCCTTTTCATATGTCTAGTGATGACATATTTGCATGGATTCTACCTAGGACCATTCACCGTCGACCTATGTTGCCTTGGTTCATTAGACGTCAAAATCCACAAGTTTTGGTTGACCTACCATCTTATCCTTCTTTTTCCGTAGACTTGTTCTACTTTGTTAACTTAGTATAACCCCACACCCCCTATACCATCCATAAGGTGCTCACCCACTACCTTAGAGCTCCTTACATCCATGGATTGACTCGAATCCATGCACCGAAAAACCATCTAACACATTAGTGGGATTCTCATTTGAATTTGCAGCATCATCTCCATCCCATAGTTTTCAAAAATTATTCACGACTTGGTATTATTGATTTCATGTGGCTCAGCCTAGATTTTGTGAGATCACTCTGCATCTTCATGCACCTGGTCACGGCTTCATCCTATAGTCGGCGGGATTCTGTTTATTTTAACCCGCTCATTTCTTCATCTAAGCTCGATCATTGCATGGGCGGAACTCACTTCACACCCACATACCCTTATGCATCCCTCCTCGAGCACGAAGATCATTTCTTATCCCTACGAAAACCCTATTATATCTTTTACGAATTTGAGTCACTTCATAGCTCGTGGTTAGTTACTAAAATTTGCGGTACCCCTAAATTTTCTATCAACTTCCGTGGCTCATTCCTTGAGCCCCCAACTTCACTACAACAACTTGGTGTTTCCTAAATAGCTCGCTATTGTGATGAATTTTTTTCTATAAATTAGCATTTAGACTTCAATAGGGACTCCTAATTATGAAGATTGGTTTGAGAGTTTTGGTTAGATGAGCCCCATAGTATGACTTGTCTACACTCAAGAATCTACTCGCCATACACAGATTACTTGGAGTTGATACAAATTGGTCTATATTTTGGTCATGTTTGGATTTTATTTTTAACACATCATAGAAACAAAGCTTAATTTGTGATGTAACTCAATGTCTCTTAACATAGAGATTTCTCACACTTATCAAACATCTTGGTTTTCATTAGGGGAGAGTTCTTATTCCCGCCAAATGAGCTCAATGACACTTAACAAGGAGCTTGGTTTATTACTTGGACAAATTGGTGGTGAGGAGAAATGCACCCACCATCCTTGTAGCTTAGTTAGGATAAAAATGGCACTTTCTAAACCTTTTCAACTTGCTTGGGGTCTCTTACATTCTTCAGTTTCGGGAGATGATTCACATAAGATCTTTCCATTGCTCGCTACAGATGGGCTTCATTGCAATAGCCTTAGTGTAACCCCATGTTGTCCAATTTCACCTAGGGGTGAAATTGGATAACAATTTTGGTGACTCACGGGGTCATTTTCCTACTAAATGGGTTGGTGGTGGCATGTAGCATCCTATTGGGCACCGAGTCTAGTCCGATCATCCTGAACTGATTGAAACTAATACTTGCACCCCTTTGAGCTGCTTTGAATCTTTCTTGAAGCGTATACCCACGGGTATGCATGGAAAGCTACAATTTGATGTCCCTAAGTTTTTCTTTGCTAGGGATTAAAGCAAAAAGACTGATGATTTTGGCAAAAATCAAGCGCTAGAGAATCTGCTGATTTTGGGAGTATACGTGGGCTGCCATACATGGTCCCCGACCTAATCTGATTTTACACATTCGGAAAGGGAATGGAACTCAGCTACTGAGTTGAAGAGAGGGAGAGAATGGGAACACTAAAAATCTACTCTCCAATTATGATTTTAGCTGCTCTGCATTTGTTTTTTTTCTCAAGAATGGAAATTGTTGTTTGCAGCTATGAACTTCTTTGCTGCAATTTCCTTCAATTCGGACCATGGCGGAATGCATAAGCACATAATTGAAGCAATAGAGAATGTGCACAAGGAACTTAGGGAAATGAAACCTATTCTAACAATAGTACAATGTGCATAGCACTTGGAGGAATTCAAAAGTCCTAAACTACTATGTACAAGGATGAGAAATTTTCCTTTAGTAACAATGCTTGAGATAGATTCCATTGACTAGAATCTGTAATTCTTCACCATCTAGCTTAGCCAACCTGGAAAGCATTGCTGCTTTTGTACTTCATGATCATGTAGCAACCACTATAAATTACATCATATTTGGAATACCTACCTTATTTTTCCCAAAGTATAAATCCCATTTTAGTACTAAGTCTCCTTCTTGGAACACCCTTGCCTTGGCATTCTTGTCAAAGATCCTTTTGATTAGTGTTTGGTCTTTCTCCATGGCTTGTATTGCATGCTCTCTTGTCTCTTCCAACTCCATCAACTCCACATACCTTGCTTCCATGGGCTCAAAATATACTAATTCTAGCTGCTTGAGAAGTTCTAGAGTTGGTAATTCAAGTGATATGGGCAGCCTTGATTCCTTCCCATAGACCAACTTGTATGGAGAGCTACCTATGGACCTCTTGGGTGTGATCCTATCAGCCCACAGATCTGATTTCAGCTTGGTGTGCCAAGTCCTTTGGTTCTCATCAAGTGTTCTTCGGATGATCTTTAATAAGTTCTTGTTTGTAGACTCTGCTTGCTCGTTCCCTTGGGGGTAGTAATTAGATGAAGTGTTGAGATAGATCCCATTTCTAACAACCCACTCAGTGATCTTGGTGCCTAGAAAATCCAATGCATTATCTGATATGATCATGGTGGGTACACCAAACCTTGTGACTATGCCTTCATAGAAGTCCAATATGCTAGACTCATTGGCCTCTTTGAGTGCTACCGCCTCGGTCCATTTGGTGAAATAATATGTCACTGTGAGTATCCATTTATGGCCTTGGCTTGAGTTTGGATTAATAAATCTGATGAAGTCGAATCACCATTGTATGAAAGGATGATCCACTGAAATTGGGTGAAGGGGCAAGGCATTGCTAGATTTTATTTTCCAGTGAAGAATGCACATTTCTTACACCTTTTAACCCATGCATAAAAATCACTGAATAGTGTGGGCCAATAATAACCAACCTTCATTATTTTGAGATTTGTTATCCATGGAGAAAAATTACCACCCACCTCTCCATCATGAAATTCTTTCAGCACCTTCTCAATCTGATTTGTTCCAACACACCTTAAGAGGATTCCATTCAAATCCTTCTTGAATAATACACCATCAATGAGAATATATGGAATAGCTTGGAGTCTAAAATACCTCCTCTTTTCCTGGCTCATCTTTAGAGGGAACAAACCTATTTGGAGATAGTGCATCATATATTGGGTCCAGCAAGGAGTGGGAATATGATCTATGGATTTTCCTTGACTATCTTAAATCATTAAAACAAATCCTTCATTTTTTGACTCACTATGCTGATTAGAAGCTAGCTGCTCACAAAAACATTTTCTGAGACTAATTTGGTTACTTTGATTTCAATATCATACTCCATAATGTGGGTAATCCATCCTTCCCTCTTCTCATTCAAATATCTATTTAGGAGAAATTATTTTACCCCCACATGAGACACCAACAACTTAATTTTGTTTTTTGAGACCAAATGCTTAAATTTCTTCAAACTTATTATAACAAAGACATGTTTCTCAATAAAAGAATACTTCACCTCATAGTCTTCCAAGCTCGACTAAAGAATGCAATGGGATGCTCTGCTCCTTCCTTGTTTTATTGCACCAAGATAGCTGAGATTGTATCTATGCCACCAAACACATATAGGATGAAGTCTAAAAATACGGGTTTATGAGAATTGGAGCTTGAGATATGGCTTGCTTGATTTCTTCAAAAATATCCTTGCCTTCCATTCTCCACTTGAAAGCAAGGTTCTTTTGTAACATCAATGCCAACGCCTTGAAAAGACTGGAAAAATTAGGAAAAATTTATGCGGACAACATTAAGTCATCCCAATAATCTTTGAAGAGATTTCTTGTGACTTGGAAATGGAAGAAAGTGGATGGATTCAACTCTGTTCGGATCAATTGGCAATCCTTCCTTAGACACTATGTGGCCTAGAAACTTTCCTTCATGAGCCAAGAAGATACACTTCTTTGGATTGAGGGACACACCAAATTTCCTACACCTCTCAAATATTTTTCAGAGATGGAAGATATGATCAATCAACTGCACTCTTGGAGTAGACCATGATATCATCAAGATAAACAAGAACCATCTTATTTAGCAGCCCCTTGAAGGCCATGTCCATTGCTCTTTGAAAAGTGGCTCGGTATTTGATAGTCCAAATGGAATTTTATTGTAAGCATAGGTTCCCCATTTTGTAGTGAAGGTTGTATTGAATTGATCATCTTCCTTCACCAAAATATGATTATACCTTGAGTATCCATCCAATAATGAAAATCTTCCGAACCAGCTACTACTTGCAAAATATATTCCATTGAAGGGAGTGGATAGTGATCTTTTAGAGAGGCTCTATTCAAATCGCGGAAGTCTACACACAATCTGATTTCTCCATTCCTCTTCCGCATGGGCACAAGGTTTGAAACCCAGCTTAAATTTTTAATGGGAAAAATTATACTTGCCTTAATCAGCTTGTTTAACTTCTTCTTCATGAGAGGCTCAATGTGCAAATTGACCAAAATTTTCTTTTGTCTAACTTGTTTTGCATTTGGGTCTAGATATATAATATGTTGTACTTGATTTGGATCAAAACCTCTCAAATATTTGTAGCCCCATGCAAAGAGATCTGGAATTCATGACAAATTTCTACAATATCTGATTTCTCTTGAAGAGTACTTAATTTTCCAATCTGCAATGTCTTGCCTTCTCCAATTGAAATAGGCTCTGAATATTCACCCTTGACTTGGATGTTTGCTTTCTCCTTCTAGAATTGATCATTTGGGTTGAATATTGACTCCAAATTCACCAACCCCTTGGGAAATTTGTTTGTTCTGAGCTGCACCACTTGGTCACCATACTGCTGCTCCAATATTTGTTGGTTTCTCGCAAAGAACTCAACTTATTCTTTAAAAAGTTGATGATTTTCCGATCACTTTAGAATAATTTCCAATTTGTATCATTTTATGGGATGGAGAGTCTCACAACCACCTTGATATGTAGCTGATTTTTATATCTCTTGATGCTATCAACTATGTCGAATGCTTTGCACTAATTGCTACAAGTCCTGTCCATAGCTTCATTCTTCTTTCTAGGAATGTCCTCTATGCCGAATGCTTCAAAATATTTGATCAGATCCCATACTTTGTTCTAATAGTGTTTTAGAAGGTCATTTTTAGTCATGTGTTTTCCTCTAACTAGATTAATAATAAGCTCACTATCACCAAACATATGCAAAATTTTCATGCCTTTCCTTCTTGCCCAATGCAACCCATGGACCAATGCTTCGTACTCAACTATTTTGTTTAAACAAGCAAATTGGAAATTGAAATCTAAATAATACTTCATACCTTGTAGTGACACAATAATTTCTCCTCTTCTAACATCTTGTCTAATCCTCAAGCCATCAAAGAATAACAACCATACCTCATTATTTTCCTCTTAGCTATCTAATTTTTAGATAAACCTCTAGAGAAGGCTAGTTACTCTTCCTATTCTAATGAAACTACTCTAATGGAAAGAAAATTGAATGTTATTCCTAATATATCACTTCCAAGAGACTAGGGATATGGGAATAACATGCAACTAAGATAGATTCCTACACTATAGAGGTGATGCACCAAAAATAGAGTGTGGGAATAACTACAAAGTGTGAAGATGAGAACAAAATGTTGATTGGAGAGGATTAAACTACCATCACAAGTAAAAAAAAGACATTTACAACATCAATTTCTTTCATACAAAACAATAATGAACTCTTGCAGGAGTATAAATAGACACAAAACACATGCAATACAATGTAGAGGCAAGAAGAATGCAACAAATCAAAGAAAGGGAAGATAAAAATCCAAAAATTAATCTAATGCTTCATTAATATGCATAGTCCACTAAATTACAAGGAAAAGGATTCGATCACCATGCAAGTAGTCCACTATGAAGCACTACAAAAATATGTTTTTAGAAAAAAATATCGAGTTTTTCTACTTAAGATTACCCCCTTACAATGAGTGAACCCTTCAATTTATAGAAAAATGGAGGAAGAGAGAGGGAATTCCGAAATCATATTTTTCCCACTTGAAAAATGGCCATAAATAAGTGAAATGACAACATATTACTTGCACAAGCTCCCTATACTGCCCTATATCCTATAGCAGAAGGAAATGATAGCATATGTTCATTAAATGCTCCCTTAACCACCATGGAAGTTGCAGACTGAATTGGGTCTATTTTTCACAAAATCTCTCTTGAATATTTATTAATTCCTACATTTCTTGATCCTTGTGTCAAGGTCTCAGAATGAAGATTCTAATGGGACCAATTTCCTATGATTTGGGTGAGAATTGCTCCAGATGCGGCCTCTTGAGTGAAGGAAACTCCTTTGAAAAATTTCTACAAGCTCACTTGAACTTCACAGAATTATAATTAAATTATTCAGTTGAAATGAATTTAACAAATATTTCCTCCTTTCATTAGTATTTTGGAATTTTTGATTTGATTTATCCATTTAAAATGAATGGGGCCCACCATACCGACCACATTTTTATATTTTCCAAATGGGGGGGGTATGTTATATTTCAATATTATATTTTAGCCTGACTTAGCCGGCTCGGTCAAGATGGATACTCATGCATTACCATCCTCCTTATATTTGATTGGTAGGATTACATGTATCACCACCCTTTTCATACTTCCGGAGCCGACATCTTTACATTAATACTACCTTGGACCATTCACCACCAACCTATGCCACCTTGGTTCATTGGATGTTGAGGTCCATAAGTTTTGGTTGACCACCTCCTTATCCTTCTTTACAAAGATAACTATTCTCCTTTGTTAGTTCGACGTAACCCCATGGCTCCCCTATGCCATCTATGAAGTTCTCACCCACTTCCAAGGAGCTCTTTATTTCCGTAGATCGACTCAAATCCATGCACCCACAGAACCCCTAACACATATGCGGGATTTTTTTGAATTCACTTGCATTATCTTCATCCCATGGTTTTCAAAAATGCTTCGTGGCTCAAGATTATTTATTTCACGTAGCTCAACCTCGAATGTCATGAACTCACTCTGCATCTTCATTCCTAGCGGTGGCTTCATCCTATACTCCATAGGATTCTATTTATTTGAACCCACATTTTGTTTCTTCATCTCGCAACTTGCTCCTTGCATCGGCAGAACTCGCTTCACACCTATGGATCCCTACACATCCCTCCTCATTCCCTTGAGATCATTTCTTAAACTAGTAACACCCATATGGGATCTACCTTAAACTTACAGTCTCTTCAAAGCTCTACGATTGGTCACCGCAATTCACGGTACTCCCCATCTTTGTTATCAACTTACATGGCTCACTCCTTAAGCCCAAAACTTCTTTGCAATATTTTGGGGTTTCCTAAATAGCTTTATATTGTGATGAAACAAGTTTTATAACTTAGCATTTGGACTACAAAAGGGACTCCTAATTGTAGAGCTTGATTTAGAGTTTGAGTTAGACAAGCCCCATAGTATGACTTGTTTACGCTAAATAATCTATGCGCCATACGCTGGATTTCTTAGAGTTGATTAAAATCGGTTTACATTTTTGTCACATTTGAATTTTATTTTTAACGAAGCATGGAAACAAATCTTGATTTGTGATGCAACTCGCTACCTCTCAACATAGAGCTTGATCACACCAATAAAACAACTTAGTTTTCATTAGGGGAGAGATTGGATTCCTACCAAATGAGCTCGGTGATACTTCATGAGGAGCTCGGTTCATTACTTGGACAACTCAATGGTGAGGAGAAATGCACCTACCATCCTTGTAACTCGCTTAGGATAAAAATGGTACTTTCTAAACCTTTTCAACTTGCTTGGGGTCCCTTGTATTCTTCTTGGTGGTGGGAGATGATTCACATCAGATATTTCCATTACTCACTATGGATGGGCTTCATTATAATAGCCTTAGTGTAACCCCATGTTGTCCAATTTCACTCGAGGGGTGAAATTGGATAACGATTTTATTGATCTTTAGAGGTGGAACTACTTAGGCAGCGTTTGTCTGTCTGTAGAAGGAACATTAGAAGTAATGGCATGATTCTCATTATACATGTAGACGAATAAGATTTAGGAACCCATTGAGATGTAATAAGTGGAGAGGACCATGTAACAAAATGTTGTGTGGTGAATGAGGTAAAAACTTAAAACTCAATATGCTTTATTATTCATTGTAAAAATAGCAATCATTGTCATTATACGCATTTATTCGATGATAATTTCAATATGGAATACCTTGATATTGTACAATCCAATAAGGAGGATTGTAATGATTAGATGGTAATGTGATTAATTGATTAATTATGAGTTTTGGAAGAATATCTTGTTGCTTAGCATTGAGATTAAACTTGAGAGGTGCAGGGAGTGGTAAGACTTGGGGTTCACTGATATGCACACATGTAGAAGACATATGATTAGAATGAGACATAAGAGAAGAACTAGCATTATATTGAGAAGTATCCTTGAGGAGCTAAATTTTAAATTTAAGAGATATAATCGTGGATTCCATAGCCTGAAATTTATCTTAAAATAGAGAATGTAAAGCTTGAATAGACTTGCAAATAGATTGATTGGAATTAGAATCAAGAGAGTCATTAGAAATAGAATCGAATAGAACATTGAATTGAGTAGGTAACATGTTAATAGGAAAATACATACTGTCTAGGGTTTTGTGGAGATAATCTTTACAATATGGGTGCATTTTAAGAAAGGATACTTGAGAAAGTGAATGAGCCACGAGTGAAGAAAAATAAGGATCAATGTTCAAACGTGGGTTCACCAAATGATTTAAAAATATAAGAAATATATGCCTAATATGATGCTATTGTAGAAATAAAATAAATATGTAATTAAATACATAAAATACACCCAAACAACTAAGCAATAAATTATAAAACCCTAATTGCAAAGAGGAGAAAAAGTTACTTAGATGAATCACAATTAATTCTAAACTATACTAAAGTGATGACCAAATGAATAAAATCATAGGAACATCACAAAGATACCCATAAAAATGCATATATGGAAAGATAGGTGGATCGGGGTGCCTCGATAGGTAAAAGGGCACACGCAGTGCCCTAGGCACATTTCTAGGCTTCGGGTCTCGTAGAAAAGCTCAAGAAACCTCCTTTGAGGTGTCACAAGGTGTTCATTGTTAGTCTCGTTTGGTCGCTATAAGGTTGCACCAAGATCACTTAGGTCTCTAGAAACCTGCAAAACCCTCAAATCCTAAAAAGAAAGATGTAGAAAGAGGGGTTAGACTATCCTTAAGCTGTCACAATGGTGAACTTACAAATGAGCGCTACACTACATCTCGGACCTAATGTAGTTTTATGTGTGTGTGCTTAAGCGTGCCCTAGGTGGCTCTTGTGCATGTCATACTTGATAACGAACACGTAAGCTAGATGTAAAGAAATTTAATAGATGTGTACATGGAATAGAATGAACTTCCCCTCTCGAAGTGTATGTAGAATAACCAACCCTTGTGTCCATTATGATGGTTCTATATGGATAAAATGAAGCTCATAGATGATTTTATGGGTGCAACCTTAGGTGGTGATAGCTAATGCTTAGTGCTTGTTCCTTTATTATGATCACATAACTTTATATTTATATGATTCCCTTTCTTGAATTTCATAATTAACCCTAAAAAGGCCGAATACCAAAAATATAGGATTCTCGGACAACTAGAAAGGACCCAAAAAGTGTGAGTCAAGTTAAAAAGGGTCGGGGGTGCCTGGCCGTGTGTCTGATTTGGTGCTAGTATCTAGGATGATCAAAGTTAGAGTATAAAAAGGTAGACGAGTAATAAGGGTGTAAAAATGAAAGAAGCAATTGAAATCAAAGAAAGGTGGCCAAAGACATGGGTTAATTAGTACTTTTCTTATTTAGGAATCATATGAATAGTAGTTTATAATCAGGTCTAGATAATTACCTAAAGTGTGTGATTTTGTGTCTATAGTTTCCCAAAGAGTTTGTGTTATATACAAACAACAAAACACGCAATTCATCAAAAACTAAGAGAAGATGAATCACACACATGAAATGGGTTGAATTCTTACAAATTTACTCATTCATCCTGAAACATAGAAGTGGAAAATTAGACCAAGTTGGATATGTAGTGAACGTGAGATGCATCTTATTAATTGAGATGTTGGTGAGTGTGGCAAGGTTTAAAGAAAAGGGAAGTTGTGATACTACATGGGTTACCACACATGATTCCATATAAAAATGATATTAAAATTTTGGGCCACTTTTGGCATAGGTTGTGGAAGAAAATAAATAAATGGTTGTAATTTAGTTTTGTGTATCAATTTGCATAATGATGACCAATTTTTTTTTCAATAGGAGTCTTGGAATTTTTTTGTGATGTTTGGTAAGAGAGAAGAAGGGATATGAGATTTATTTTTACATAGAATAATTTTTATACAACAACTCTATAAATAAAAGCACCAAGAAGTCACCTTTATAGATGGGGTATAGAAAAATTCCATGAGGAATTATGGAATCGAATGAGTTTCCAAAATAATAAGGGAAGAGTGTATAAGTAGATGTATTCACACAATACATGAGGTAAGTCAAAAAGTAAGTGCACAAAGAGCTAAATAATATAAATTCACAATACAAGGTGTTGGTTCCCAATTCTACACCCACTTGAGGCCTTGTAACACTTTCGGAGAATATGAAGGCTTACGGGATGAAAAAATGATCGATATATGTCATTTTGCAGCTGGAGAGATGAATGAAATTATTTTTAGAACTAAGCCATTGGGATGATGTAGATGAACCTACAAAGGGGATGGCCTAATCCTGCTACTTTTGGTTTTGCCTTAAACCAGGGTGAGAGGACCCATTGGGTAACCTAAATGGAGAGGGGATAATTTTCACTTAGTTCCTCTTGATAAATGGTGGGTCAATATGAGCTAAGCATGGCCATGAATATAACACTCAATCACAATATTTTTCATAATAATGTCATACATACTTAGTGCATCAGACATAGGTTACTAGAGACAACAAATTTTAGTTGTTCTTGCATCACTTTTGATGGGAATATGAATGGGAGAAGAAATATCTTCAATGGTGCTTGGAAATAGAACAACATGGTTATAAATGGATCTTTAGATGAAAGTGTGATGGTGTGGGGAAATATATAATAGGTTTTATTTATAAAAGAGGGGAAGTAAATAATGATTGATTTACTACAAAAACATCAAAAATACCATGACAACATGATATTATGGAAAGTAAAGATCATATGATTAAATATTGATAATTTGAAAAAATATATTTTCATTCATTGATAATCAACAACTACAAATATTTTCAAGACAATCTTTAAAATGTCTAACATGAAATTTTATGCAATAGATCTAATGAAGTACTTATTGCTCCTATTCTCATACGCCAAAGATACACTCAAAGGATGACAAAAATAATCTAACTAGTAGGTTGCAACAAGGTTTTATAACCACCTTAGATATTACAGAGTAAATGCTACAAACTAATATTGTTTAGTGATCAAGAAGATGTAACCTACTAGAAATATGATTTAGTGTATTATATACAAGATCAATAAATAAAAATTCATAAAGTAAAAATTATAACTCATTAATCATATTTCAACATACAAGATCCAGAACACAAAACTAGAATCATAAGTAGGCATATGTCATTCAAAATTTCAATTTCTTGACAAGGGGACATGAATTAAATGCCCTCAATGTTTTCTAATGGCTATACAATGCAACCACCTTGACAAAAAGCTTGAAAAAATCAAAGTTCATATGTATTCCATATAAGAAAATGGAAACATACAGAGTTACAATACTTTCTCTCAATTTTTCAAAATTAAAAATCTCTCTCTCTAACATAAGGAGAAAACCTCATATTTATAAAAAATTTGTTATGAATTCCCTCTGTTCTCCCCCAAAATCATACGTGAACAATCCCATAAGGCACAACAATGAACTCCATCTTTGGAAAATATCTTTCAACCACAAAGATTCTTTTTTTTGCCATCAACTTGATTCTGTTTTCAGTTTTATATGTGGATGTATGTAAGATATCCCATTTGTGTTGCCCAATCCTCTTTTATCTTGTCTATCTTATTGCAATCACTCATGTGCCCAATCATAAACCGTTTGTTATTCTAACTGATTTGACATTTATATTTTTAAAGATATTTTGTGAGTAACCATGGATATTAATTTGAATTCGATGTTTCCCTTGGGAAAAACCTTTAATACATCCGAAAGAACACTTTTTGACAAACATCATTATGCCTTTCCCTTTTTCAAATTTGTGTGAGCATCCAAAATTGATCTCGCATTCAATCTTGATATGATAATTCATGAAAATTTCATAGAATTCATCTTCTATAAATTCTCACTGATTCTTTTATGAATTCACAACTTCCTTTGGGTATTACAAGTGAATTTTGTAGTGAAAAAATATTTATTTAATTTTTCTAGCAATGACAGAGATGGAATTGGGAAATGATTTGAAATATATTTCTTCAAAATATCTGCATGTAATCTTCCATCTTTCTGTCTTGAATGAATATTTTCTTAGGATGTTATTTGCAATTGAAGACCAAATGGAGCTCATAAGACCACTAACTCCACTAAATCCTCTCTCAATTTTATTTGATTTGATGAGGAAACACGTGAAAATAACTCCCTTCTTCTCCATGTTCCATATTTTATTTCACCACTTGTTTTTTCTAGAAGACTACGTGGTTCCTGAGAAGTTAAATATTTTTTGGATCCATTGTAGTCTAGATATAAAAATAACACCATTCATATATCCCTTCAATTTTTCACCGAGGAATTGGTAGATAAGGAAATCCTAGTAAATGTTCATGTAATGTTTGATGACAAGCATGAAGAGGAAATATCTTCAATTTACCATGGAATATCCATAATAGATCAAAGGCTCACTAATCTAAATAAAAGGTTTAAGTGAAATCTACTTCTGAGAAAGCTCCTGAAGTACCACTACCACCATTGAAGAGATGTAAAAGGGGTCTAGTTAGTCTAGTAGGTGCATCCAAGCCGTATTTGTTGATCAAAATAGTGTACAGAGCCATCTCATGCTATGCCAACCGAGGTACCCCTGACCATCCTCAACCTACAAAATTGTTAATCAATGGGGTACTAAGTCATATCTCACAGGAGGGCTTAATATCCTTGAATGGGTCTCTTCTTATAGGAAAAATTTGGAATTGATTAAGATTTTAGAAGGCCCAAGGATGAGCATCAAGGAGCTTATGGACCTAGGTATGTCTCGTAGCTTAGCAGAAGATATTTAATATGTTTATGGTGCTCAAGACCACAAAGAACTTGAGTTTAGGATAAAAATATATTAGATTGTATCCCCACCTTTGTGCAAGATTTTGCAATCATAAATTAATATTTTACTTAGTTACAAAAACAAATTTCTATATATGTATACATAAAGTTATGTGAATTTCAAGGGTTAGGCCCCTATAGAATCCCCATTTGTTCCTAGTATACACATATATTTGTTTTTCAATTTTTTTGTTAATTAAAATATTATTTCTCTCAAATTATCATACCTCTAGATGGTAAAGTGATTATTTTCTACACAAGACCAATCTTGCATGACTTGGCTAGCCACAACAAGAGTTACTAGGTGAAAATGCTTCATCACTTATTTTCTGATTTTCCTTGTATTTTCCTCTTTCGTGGGTCTCTTGAATACCTTGAATGTCCCAAAACCTCTTCAATTATTTGGTGGTTCCTATAGTATCCCGCATATTTTGAATTACTTAGAAGAATAACCTTTGAAATATCCACAGAACATTGAATCAGTGTACCATAGTTTTGTTATATAGCCACACTCTCAATAGTTTATAGAAAATAGCCTTGTGATATCAGATCCTTCACCATTTGACCAATTTTACCTAAAGCACCATCAATTTACTTACTTTTCTTTACGGATTTTTCCTTAGCCAAAGTTTAATTATCCCGTGGGTTCAAAACCCGCGGTAGCTTGATTTTCCTTAGCCTATGAGACCGAGTTGATGCTATGATGACCAACCATTCCGTAATCCTAATTAATTCCTAAGCTAATTCCTATAGTTCCACAGATCGGGAAACAATCCACAGTAACACTAAGTTTTGAATTCCATGGATGATTAGATTTTTGTACCATAGACTTCTTAGAGTATGATTTCTAGGCCCATTTTAAAATTTATTTCAAAATTAAGGAGTAGACATTTTTTGGACAATAGAACTCTTTGGTTTTACTAAATATATGTGAAGTGAAGTCTCAAAATACTGGATCACTCCAATTGTAGGTAATGATTTATAATGAGTACCAACATCGGATCCTTCTTGAGGATGGGTATCCCATGCAGGTGCCACAAGAGCCAAAAATAAAATTTTCACAAAAAAATGACCAGTGCCTAGTCCATTTGGTAAGGAGTCATGGGGAAAAATAAACATGGTATTTTAAATAGATACATAACATGTCATGGGTATAATGACAAAAACAAAACCTAGTAATCGTAGACCATAACACAAACGGGAAATAATAAAATAGAACAAAAAAACTATACAATATAAAAAGGACATACTTGAATATTTAATTTAGTCTAAGAAGTGTTTGAGATGCCTACCATTGACAGGAAACTCCAGCAAGTGTCCCTCCAAATCTCTTAGGAATAAATTTTTCTCTCCAATCCTAATGTTGATGGAGTAAGGTCCCATCCATAGGGCATCAAATTTTCCATGCTTTCCCTTGTCTTCATGTCTACTATCCCATATGTAACTAGGTCTCCAACATGAAAATTTCTTGGGGTAACATTTTTATCAAATATTTTCTTGAGCTTCTCCCTGAACTTAACATGCCTTTGATGGGATTCCCTTCTTACTTCATCCAACTCCATAATCTAGTTGATTCTGGCTTCATAAGGACTTACTCCTTCCCCATCCTCTAATTGTTGCATAAAACCATAAGAAAATGGTTGCGAGTGAAAGGGAAAAATATATTGAACCCCATAAACTAATTCAAAAGGGATATTACTAGTAGCTCTCCGGTGGTAAATTTATTTGCCCATAGTGAAAACTTGAGTTTCTCACCCCACTTCCTTTTATTTGTTTCTAATGTTCTCTTTAGGATTTTGAGCAGGTTCTTGTTGCTTAATTCTGCTTGCCCATTTCCTTGGGGATTGTAGTTTGATGCATAGGCCAAGGTTATGCCATACTCATGACACATTGTTGCCAATGGTTTTACTCTGAAACTCATGGAATTATTAGCAACCAACTTGGTGGGGACCCCAAATCTATAAATTATGTGATTGAGGATGAAGTCCATGACCACTTGATGAGTTGCCTTCTTGGTAGGGATAAATTCAACCCATTTGGTGAAATAATCAGTGGCCACCAATATCCATTTATGACCAGCACTTGAAGAATATGATATTTCACCTATAAAATCTAATCCCCATTGTTTGAATATATCCTCCACTGAAAAAAAATATAGGGTTAGGGATCTAAAAACTTGTATCCTTCTAGAGAGCTGTTGGTAACTTTCACATATTTGAAATAAGAGAGCTACATCCTTGAAAAGAGAAGGCCACCATTAGCCTGCCCTCAATATTTTATGGGTAGCAACACTTCTAGAAAAATGGCCACAAAAAAACCTGCATGAAACTCAAAAATTACCTTGGGATCCTCATCCTCTGTAATACATCTCAATAGGATTCCTTCTAGGTTTTTCCAAGTTATACCTTGATAAGTTAAAATGTATTTTTGGGAAACTAGCTTGAGTGTCCTCCTTTGATTTTTGTCTAGGTGAGTAGGAAAATTCAAGATTCTTAGGTAATATACTATGTATTTCTACCAAGTTGAGGAAATCACTTTTTCATGAGGGTGTCACTCATCCTTGTCAACATTGTGTATCTCAACTACATGTAACTTACTTTCGCCATTAGCCTTGCTAAGCCCAAGCATTTAACCAAATATTTGTTCTAAATCTCCATATCATATTCTTGAAGCTTTTTCACCCACCTACACCTCTTGCTTTACATATCCATTTGGGATAGGATATCTTTTACCATTGTATGAGGCACATAGGCTATGATTTTGGAACTCAGAATATAGGGTTTGAAAATCTTAGTAGTTTTTACCAAGGAAAAATATTTCTTCTCCATAATAGAATATTTCAATTGAGATCCCCGTAGGTATTTACTGAAAAGGTAATTGGTTTCTCATACCCATATTCATCCTTCTACAATAATACATAAGAGATTTTATTTTCTGAGGAAAAATAAAACATTTGAAGCTCCCTTTTGTAATCAGGGCTAGTTAATATGGTGGTAGTTTTAAGTGCCTCATTTATTCCTTAAAATTCTTGGAAAACCCCTTCTCCCCACTTGATGAATTGATATTTATTCAATGTTATTATGATGGGGAGAGTGATCTTAGAAAAGTTAGAGATAAAATTATTACAAAATTTATCTGTCCAAAGAAGGATTGGATGCCTTTCTTAGATAGGGGATGGGGAATTTATCAATTTCTTCCACCCTTTTAGGGTTTATCATAACTCCTTCATGTGACACAATATGTCCCAAAACTTTTAATTTTTCACCCCAAAATGAAACTTATTTGGATTTAATGAGATCCCATATTCTCTACATCTGATCAATATCTTTTCAAGGTTCTCCAAATGGTCACCCCTTTTTCTAGAGAAGACAATTATATCATCTTGATAAAATGCAATGAAATCATTAATAAAACCAGAGAAGGCCACATCCATGGATCTTTGAAATTTTTCTCCAACATTCATTAATCTAAAAGGCATCCTAACATAGACATATGTTCCCCAAGGGGTGGTGAAAGTAGTTTTGAATTGTTTCACCACTACCTAGTTATAACCTGAGAATCCATCTAATGTAGATAGTAACTCAGATCTTGTTACCTTTTGTAACATATTATCCATGTTGGGTAATGGGTAATTATATTTGAGTGATGCTTTTTTAATTCTTGAAATCCACACAAAGCCTAATATCCCCATTCTTTTTCTAATTGGTACCAAGTTTTCCACCCATGAGGAGTACCTAGTGGGTTGGATTATCCCACCATCTCTCAAATTTGTTAACTCATCTTGCATCTTAGTTGCAAAGATGGGTTTAATAGTGTTAGAATTGAAAAGGATTGAGAGGTGGGTGAATCACTCCTATAATAAATATTTTTACTTTTCTATTTCAAACATCAAACATACACTTTCATGCATTAATGTTGGATCACAATTAGAAAAAGTTCATCATGAAATGAAAACATATCAAGAACACAAGATTTAATAAGAAGCCTTCTTTAATGGAATTAAAATCAGATTAAAAATCTTCAAATAAGATTACAGCCAAAAAAAATTCACCATATTTTCTTCTCTCACATCCTCCTCATGAAACTCCAACCATCTATTGATCTAGAAGAGACTTCCAGGGGTTTTTGTTTTGCAACAAAGGTTTTCTTCAAAAGAAGAGAAAAGGTTTTTTTTTTTACAAATTCAATACAACTAAATGTGGAAAACAATTTTAAAGAATAAAAACTTAGTTAATATGACTCTTACACTTCATTTTCCACTTGACTCTTAAACTTCGTAGCCTTGAATTTGAAATGGGATTTGAATGAAATCATATTTTGTCTTCTTCTCCAAATGAGCTCATATTTTGTCTTCTAGATCAAAAACTTGTCCATAAGTATTAAATATTTGTATTCATGTGTTACATGGTCCCCAAAAGTAAAATAATTCTTTTTTATTCTAATCAACTTGCCATATTTTCCAATATATTCATTTAGGCTCATACGTGTGCCTAAATCATATTCTACAAAAATGGTCCTGAAAAATCATGTAACTAGACAACTTCCACTTATCTTCATGAAAAAATTAATATATAAGAATTATTCTTATGATGTATAATTTCATTAAAATTTACCAGAAAGAGCTAACTCAATGCTTAACTCATCAAGAAACACCCTTTTGCAAGACGGCCTCGACTCGTTGAGAATCTCACGAATTTGGTCTTCAAGAATTGAGCTGATACGTACCTCAAATATCTTCAACATGAGGAAATTAAAAAAAATGGAAATATAATGAAGTATAATATCTAATAAACTTCCAATACTTCTAAAATTCATGGCATAAGGCTTCCAAAAACTTGGATCTCTGAAGTGAGTGCATTTAGACTTAAAAACACAAAAAAATAGTCTTCCACACAATGTGGTCAAACACCTTCAAGTAACCCTTTAGATCTCCCTATCACCTCTAATACTTAAATTTGGATGTATAAAACATGTTAAATAATTCAGGATTATAGGTTAAATAGAGAATGTCTCAGCTTCATACCCATTCAGATGTGCTTCTAAAATAGGCCTAAAAGAGCTAGTTTTGGCTCAATCACCTTTAAGCAAGAAATAACTTTTATGGCTGAAAAAATGTTAAAAAACATGTCACAAAAGAAATTTAAAGATTGTTAACATACTTATTACAATATAAGAATTAGAATTTGCATCATTAAGCCTTCTAATCATCAACACTAGTAACACAAGCTTGCTAGTTTGAACGGTAAGGCCAAAAATGAGTTGTATCTCAAAATTTTATCAAAGGAGTGATCCAAAAGGATTTATGGACCTAAATATAACCTTATATGTATTATATAAAATAAATTTGAACATTTTATCCTTTGCAAGATTTATTTTTCCACTAAAATATTCACTGAATACCTAATTTTCAGTGGGGCCCACCATGCATCATGAACTCAAAATAACATGGAAATGTGACCTGAGGATTCATATTCATGTTAAAATAGTTTTTTGAGATTTTTTTTTGAGTTAGGACACCTATTCAACTCAATTTTCCAAAACTAGTCCAAACTAGGGTTTGGAGGGCTACAAACATGCTCACAAAAGTGGATAGAACTTCTAAAATAATAAGCCAATCACCAAAATAATTTTTGCACCATAATTTTATCCCAATTTAATACATTTTTTTCTCTTATGACTTATCGAAGGAGGCTCCAAAATTTTGCTTGATTGCTAAGAAGTTTGGTGCTCAATTTGCATACTTTGAAAAACCCGGTTTTGGAAAAACTTGCATAACTTGCAAAATATTTATCCTCAGCTCCTTAAATTTTTCTCACACCTTAAGGAAACATACCTATAATACTTTCAATTAATATTTTTCTCTGGTTCATCCTACATATTTCCATCTCATCTCATTTAGGTGATTTTGGTATCGATTCCTAGTTGTTGAATTATGCTAACCTATAGATGTGCCTATTGCCAATTTTTGCACCACAGGAAAAACTTGGAAAATAGGATAATACCTTGAGACCAAAAATTATTCCATAAAATATTCTAGGGTTATCGAGATAATTTCAAGCTTATCGGTGAGCCGGTCGGCATGTGAGTTGCATAGAGTGAGCTCTACACCGAGCTCATTTCGGTTGTTAAATCTACATTCGGGAATCATATCAGGAGCAATGGTCATCATATCATTGAAATTTACTTGGGAGCTTGGTGAATTCCTCAAGTTGGTGAATGCGTTGAACATTACTAAGGAGCTTGATCAAAATCGTGGTGACTCGGTGCTTGCATGAGGTGGGGTGATTATATTTTTCCAAGCTGACTCAAGTGAACATAGAGGATCTCGGTTGGGAGAGCTTGTGGCTCAAATCATATGGCATGAAGAATGAGCTAGGGGATATGCCCGGGAATTCTGAGACTATATCAAAAGCGAGCATCATTGAGCTTGAAGTGTATAACTTGACTTATGAAAAGAAAAGGGTCGAGCTAAATAACTCGACAAATAACATAGCTTGGGTGCTAACTTCTCACCGAGCATAGATTGTGATTTTGAACCATTCATTGCAACATTTGGAGTGTGTGAATCAGAGAAATTTGATCCATTCCACTAATATCATAGTTATATTTTTGTTTGAAGGAGAGCATGTAATTAAAGTAACTCGGAATATGAGTTGGAATCCTGAAATGTGTACATGCTTGGTAAAAAATCTAGGGTAGGCATAAGGGAGGTTGAGCTCGTGGGAAAATGATCTTGAGTTGAGCTGATGAAAGGATCTCACTAAGAAAGATCCATAATGTGAAAAGAGGGGCTCTTCTGTAGTGAGGAAGAACACATTGCTTTATGAAGCTAATTGGCTCAGGTTCGTAGTGAGCCCTTGGGAACATTTCGTGGTGATAAAGAAGGCCAAGCAACGTCTTAGCTAGTTCACAGAAGATATCGATATTGAGTTTACAAAGGCTGAGCTCACCGTGAAATTATCTCACATTCTCATGAAGAAATTTGGATGCTCACTGAAGAAGTAGACTCGGTGAAGCAAATGAAATGCGAGCCATGGAGATGAAAAGGAGAAGTTCAATATATCGAGCTAAGGGTTAAAGCTCACGGGTATTATGGAAGATAACTGAGCTAAATGACATTATAGGGAATAGATCATATGGGGTGAGCTGATTGGGACATTTGGTTTTGTTAAGACCATGACCAGGCATATCATTGCAGAAAGGAATTTTGGGCTTGTGAGGACAAGGCAACGAAGAGGTTCATGATTAGCTCCATGTCTAGCTTGGCTAGGGGTAGTTGGTCATATGGATGGTCAAGTTGATGTGTTCATATGAGCTTAATGGTAAAATGAATGGCTCGGTTTAGTGCATATCATAGTATCAAGTTTTAACATGAAGCCCTAGTCTGTTATAAGGCATGAACACAGGTCAAAGGCTTGTTTAGGAAAAGTGCGCGAGTCCTCGGTCGACCATGACATGGAAAAAAATACAAAGTGCCAACCGAGGCTCTCAAGCGGGTTTGAATACTAATTTAGAGGTGGGAATTATGAACCAAGGATTTGATGTGAATTAGTAAGGGATGATGGTTGCGAGGCTTCATGGTTTATTACCATTTTCATTTCGATTTAGAGTTTGAATATTGGTCGTAGAAGGTAGATCTTGTGAAATCGAGCTATTAAGGTTTGAATGTGGAAGAGGATAGTGGACATCAGAAGGAGTCTCAACTAAAGTATAGGCGCAATGATGGTGATCCGAGTCAGCATTTGGCTATGGAAATTAGAATGCAAAGTCATGGCATGGGAGGTACTCATAGATTTTTGGTTTAGCAAATAAGCTTAGTGTTCATGAATAATAATGGATCGACAATTCAAGGATGTAGAGCGGTGAGCCAGGCTCGGTCCAAGTGCGAATGCATCCAAGTGCTATCGATGGCTTCAGGGGGCATTTTTTCTAGAAAGATGGAACAACAAGAAACTCGCACAGATGGAATGGAAATTTGACCAAGTTAATGGAAGGTGTTCAGATGAGCAACTCGTTGGAAATAGACTGTAGGTGAACGATCATACCATTGAGTGAGGAAAATAACATCAACATAATATTACAGGTAGACATCATGATGAAGTGAGCTGACAAGTCATTTTAGATCATATTCATGAGTAATGTTTTTGGAGTCTTACTTCAGAGTTATCCATTTCAGAATTTCGGTGATTTTTGGGATCAAAATGTCGAGCGAGTTGAAAAGTTCGAAGCACAAAAACCCGAAACTATGAAATTTAGAGTTTCAAATTTTCAGGAGTGAGAGGTCGTGGAGACGGTTGGAGCTCGGAGTTAGAAGCAATGACATGTTGGGATGATTTCCATTTAACTCAGTGAGACATAGGGTGAAGGAGTCATTATCCCATTCAAGTCACACGTGGAATCCATGCATGAGTGGACTAAGTCAATATGGGGTTGCGTGAAGAGTTAATTGACCACCGAGAAAATCAAGGGAGGATCCCAAACCAAGTAACTTGGTGCACATTCCACATAGCTCGGTCAGTATGAAGGCACCCACCAAGTCATTCAACATGGAGTTTTGGGGAAGTCCGAGGTGATGTGTATGAGGTGCTCTCGAGGAGCTCGGTGGGGATATCGAGGAGGTCGGTAGACATGGGAAAAGTGGTAAGCCAATAAAAATGCAAATAAGGATGTGCGGGGGAATTTGTAAACCGAGCCATGATAGCTCGACCAAAATTAAAGTGGTTAGTTTAGAAATAAGAATATATCACCATGTAAAATGGATGGCTCACTCAGTTAAACGTGTAGAGTTCATTTCTAAGGAAATGGAGTAGCTCACCGATAAGCTCACCGAGCCAATCACTAAGCTATGTTATAAAGCACAGTACAAACATTCCCTAATGAAAAAATGAAGCCAGGGGGTCATACCATGGACTCTAAGGGGTTAAAAAATTATTAAAATATTATTTTTATCAAATGGAAAAAATAAATATTTGAATTTATTTGAGCATTACAAAGACATTTTCAGAGAGCTAATGGAGCACAGTGTCCTAGAATTCCTGAACATGCAAGTTTACTCAGAAGACTATAACTTTCTCCTAGAATGTCCATTTTTACAAAATTGTAGTCGTTTGGAATTGGGAGAAAGAGAGCTATGCCATGGAGCCATGAGAATATAGATTTTCATAATTTTTTCATTCCAAAATTGCAGGTTTTCTTCGTTCCTTAGATGGTGCCTCGAAAGGTGGAGGTGCAATAAATGAGCAAACATGGCCAACAACAATGATTAATTGTTTCCTACATTTTGGCCTAGATTCTAGGGTTTCTCCTTCTTTCTCTCAAAAATTAATTTTTTTCTATAAATGTAAGTTGGAAGCTCATTCCAAGGGGTTCCAACAGGTCATACAAGTTGGACAAGTTAGAAAAATTTCAAGCTTCCCCTCTCTTCACAAGCTAAGATGCTTTGAATTTGTAGGCTCTAAATCCTTTCTTCCCAAATGGTAATGGAAACCTATGCATTTTCCCTGATGTAATGATGCACTGTGAAATTTATTGAAGTAATGGAAATTATGTTTTGTGATCATTTATATGTCCTTTCATGATTTTGTTGCTTCTATTTGCCTCTCTCATGTTTTTCGGGTGAATTGTACAATTGGGGTTTCCTTTGCAAGTTTTGGAAGTCATTGTGCTTATCAGGGAATGAAGTAATGTATGTAAAGTGGGTTTGTAATGCATGTTCATTCTTCCCCATGATCATCTCTCTTTATTGGCAAGCTAAAATTTTGTCTAGAAACACCCTTTCTTGGTGCATCACCACTTCTAGTATAGGTTTTATTTCTTTGCAAATATCTCTCCCTAATCCCTTGAAATGTTAGCATAGGTCTAGTTAGCCATTTTTATTGCATTAGGAGTAGTGTAGTGCTTATTTTAGGAAGAGGAATCCAACCTTCTCTGGAGGTTCACCTCGAGCCCAAGTCCCACAGCTTGAGAGGTGATCCCATGTGTCCCAATCACACCGAATGTTGTGTTCACTTTCAGGACATTCAAGGGGTGCAATGATTTGGGGAAAAAAGTTCCTAAAACACCTAAAAAGCTAACTAATAAGACTTTTCAACACCATATAAAATCATCCCATGCTCACAACATATTTGGTTTTCATCATCACACCTTGGGTCAACATTTCACACCTTGCTTCCTTATGGATTGAATTAAGAAAGATCCATACTGTCCTATCTCAGTCTCATGAACTTATTTTGGATCTTGTAGCTATTTCTACACCTCTTGTCCACCTCTTATTTCTCTGTCAATGCTTTGGTTTGATTGAAATCTCACATTTTCTTCATTTACACAATGTATTTGCACTAGAAAAAGACCTAAAAGGACTTAACTTGACTCATACAATTTATGACTAGACCATTTGGATATGTTCCAGACTCATTGACTCATTTCACTCTCCTCATCGGACCTTGTTTGAACTTCATACCACCTTTGGAGACCCCTATATCACCTATCCAACATACCTAGATCAATTAGACCCTTTGTGACATCAATAGACTTGACATTACTGACAACACAAGCGACACACACACTTTCAACAAACTCCCCTTTTGTCATTGATAGAAACCATCCTAGAAATATTGATTACAACCATGAACACAACACATGAACACTTATATGACCTCATTCACATTTTTATTAACACATTTCTCCCTATTTGACATCTATGACAAAGGTACTCATATAATTGACATGGAAACAAGTGACTCACAATGAAAGACAAGCTCATCAGAAAAGAGAGAGATAGTAAACTTACATGAAAATAGTTTCCCTTTAAACTGTGATTTATTTAGTTTTTCTTCAAATCATCATACCAAAGATCCTCTTCAATAAAATCCACTTTCTTCCTCCCCCTGAGGTGATACTTCCTAACACTATCTATCTATGCCAAAATAGTGCCTTATGTATTTTTTTTAAAGTTGCACAAGCACTTTGGTCACTATCCTTGAGTCATTTAATCATCCTTCTCTAACGTCTAATATACATGATAAAGATGTCTTGACCTTTTAGCCTCCTTTGTTAGAACCATACCTTCTTCATAGCTGTAGGTCACTAATTTTGGGTTCAACATCTCTCCTACTTCCCTGATTGAGATTCAAACATGACTCCCCCTTCCTTAATAGGCATGTTCCTATCAAATTGCTACTCCATGATGGTTTTTTATCACAATGCCACTGAAACCTGCAATAATATCTTTTCCTTGAAACAAAACTCACTGCACCTTGACAATATTTTTTCAAACTTTCAAATGACTTCTTGACATAGATTTGATAAGAATCATACATTTATCAAATAACTTTGTAAAAACATGATCATAAATACTCCTTTAAGCACCTTATATAACTAAATGGGTGTGAAAACATGCGTCATCTACCTCTTGAGAGATTCACGGTTTTTGTATTAGATCATACTCTATCCATAATAGCCTCTTACATATTCTTTCTTCAACTTCTCGGACTATTTGCACTATAACAGACTGTAGGTTATTCACTTTCTTCATTACAAAGTCCTTGGAGGCTCAATCTCGAGAAAATAATAATCATTTTCATATATTTTACTCTTGATGAACACATGAACATTTCTTTTCTTGTCCTAAATGAGATTCTCTATCAAGAATAAGCCCACACATGCTATTAGAGCATCACACAAACTCTACCAATTTGATGTTCACTCCAACTTCTTTATACTTTCCATCGAGTTAAGGGCTTTAAATTTTGGAAGCTCATCTCTATTTTCACAACTCTACTATCTCTCTGTTTTCAATTTCTTCAAGACCTCCGTTCTTAAATGTTACCCTTTTGAAAGGTTCATTGGTCTCTTATCTTTATAACTTTGAATGTCATCAATCACTAAGTTTGAGTTTCAATTCACTATCTTCATCTTTGATTCATTTCTGTTACTATATATTCCATTCATTGTACTTTTGTATGTTTAGATTTTAAGACTTATTTGTCTCGTATCTCAAGTATTCTAAGTCTCTTTTCTTATCTTGTCAAAATTTCACTGTGATGTAGATGAATCACTTGGTGACAAAGAACATCTTGAACTAATCACACATGGAATCCAATACTAGCACCAATTTCATTTAATCCCTTGATATGACTCTTAGGATGTAGAATCCAAGGCATATACCACAAGAGTAGAATGAATAGACTTACATATTATTGATTAATACCTTCCATAGTTCTAAGCACTTTTTCACACATAGATGCTGATGTAGACCTACAAAATTGAATATTTTGAAGAAGCCACATTTCAACCCATATCAACATGAAGACACAACTTGTGGTAACATTGATTCATTTGATGAAGTACAATGCTCATTTTTTTGTGAAAACTCTAACGTTTCTTCTCTTTATAGCTTATCCTTTCACCTTCATGGGAATAAAATCTTAAACACTGTGATTAATACCCAAGTTCAAACTCTCGAGCATTTGAGATGGCACCACTCAGCCTCATCATCTCACTTAAGGTTCTTCATCACATAATTTTGATATTCCTAGAATGATTACATCTATGAAAAATTCATAGATCTTTTATAAAGCAAACATAGAGATTTTGAAACATTTAATTACAACTCAATCATATGTATGCATATATCACTGTCAAATACCTCTAGTCAAAGCACTTTATTTCACAATTGATGTCCTTGCAATGTTTTAAACCCTGAACTTATCTTACATATCTTCAAGATATCTATGCCTGCAATGAATGGTTAGGATTCAATAGCTATTGCCTGCTCTTGAGATCAATACTTATGTTCAATTGTTAATCTTCATCATTTTCATCTCAATATTCTTGATTCAAAATCTTCTTGAATTCCAGTTGTATTCTCTGGATTCCAAGTTTTAACACCTCATTTTAGTTTATCATCTCGCTTTACATTTACTTCACTACATTGTATGTATCTTTGTCATTCTAATTCTAACTTTCAAGATGTATCTCTATTTTTACATATCTTAGATACTTCAACACATACATTTTATCTACAATATTTTGTTTTATTATTCATGTAAGAATTATCACATTCCACTTGCAATAATTTTGATCTCTCAACTCTTCATATGTCTAATAGAAAGATCAACATACTTTGACAAATTAAGAAGAAGATAAAAATGACTTTCTGTGTTCCATTCAAACTTGGAGAGTAAAACATGAATGTAACTATTGAAGGCTTTTCAATTTCCACTTAATCATCTTTTCAACTCAATTTAAGGAACTCTTACATCATCCAATTTCACATATGTGAAGTTACTTAGCAAAGAAGATGAATTGAATAAGTTATAGACTAATCATGAATCTACCTGTGAAAACAACTCCACATTTTACTCTTTTGAAGATCCCTTTAACACCTCAGGGACTTAGAACACTTTGAAGGACAAGAAATAACATTTTTAGCTACAGTAACTCACCTTAGTAGCTCCAAAATTTACATATGCTCAATATTTTCATGAATTCAACTCATTATTTACCCGTATTGACTACACTTTGCAGAAAGAAAGGATATGAGTATTTATAATAACCACATTTTCATTTTACAACTTTTACCTTCTCGCATAGTTAATCTGGTGGTATACATTACTGTGAGTGAGAGATTATTGCATTTTGATGAGTAGGAGATTGATCAAATGGAGAAGATTTTTTTCAAACCTTCATTCAAAACCCTTACAACATTATTCAACTAGAGGGAGGACCCTTTTGAAAGGAAACACCCTTTGAAATAGAAAAATGCTTGTTTTAACTATCAAGAATGATTGTGAAGAGATGAATGTAACTAATTTATCCATCTACAATTAATTAAAACATTTGGAATATTTTTCAACAATTTCATATGGCCAATGAAAATATTTTTACTATTTTTTTTGGATTTTGGACGAATGAAAACTGAAGATATGCACCAAAACCTCTGTTGATCCCTAAAATCAGGGTATAATAGTCTGTGTGAAGCTGAGATAATTAAAACACGTTTTTATCCCTCTAGAATGGATGAAATTCCAAAATTCCAAAATATGTGAGTAGGTAGAGGGAAATACTTTCATCTCTAATAGTTTTCTTTACATGGAACTCTTCAAATATGCTCACAACTTACACACTGTAATAAAGTGTAGAGATAAGGAAGTTTACTAATCTGTTACTTGACAGGTAAAAGTCTTGATCATACCTATGATAAATTCTCCATTTGCATTGAGAATGGATAATAAAATGTATATTCGGATTCATTCTTTATGAATGATATGCTGAAAATAAGATACGATCTAGATAATCTATGACGGTGAACATGAATGTCGAGTATAACAAGTGAAGGAGAAGAAGCACCATTTACACCCATTGCTACAATTGGTTCATGACCAAATATTGAAGGAGAAATCTTAACTTATGACATTCATGACAATAAACCTTGTACAATCTTGAAGACTCTCGTTGAAGAACTGAATAGGTAGACTCGGGATGACTATACCTTGCAAGATTACCATTTGTAGCCTCTATACTTTGAGCTTGAAAGCTTGATTATCAATTTGAGACCAAAGAAGCATATGGATGTCCTCAAACACCTCTAATAAGATTTACAAAAGCTAAAAATAGTGAATTTTAGACCAAAAATGACTTTTTCCTCCATTGATTCCTTAGCCTATCCGAGAAGGAAAAGAATTGCCTTACTAAAATGGAGAGAACATTTCAACCACACCTCTAATTGAAATAAATATTTTTGCACATTATCAACACTAGAATCCTCTACAAAGAGTTATTATATGATTTATCCGAGACAAGGAACTATATTTTTCTTGGGTGATAAGAAGCCAAATTGATTATTATTCAATTTCCAAAAAGCTTAGTTTAGAAAATCTAGCATACCTTCCACATACCTTCTCGTAATATGATGAAATGTTTCAGAGCTTCAAAATTCACCTAATACATGTTACTATATATATATATATATATATATATATATATATATATATATATATATATATATATATATGAAAATCCCATTAAATACCATTCACCTCTGCTTACACTACCGGTTCTCAAGAACAACACGTGTAATTTTGAAATTTGATTCCTTGAGCTAAACCGAGTCTAATGTTTTCTCACACATGATGTAGACACTATTCAAAGTCTGATCCCATGATTACATGACCTTTCCATGACCTCAACATAATGAAAAAGACTCATATAGACCAAGACAACTCCCCTCACTCCAAAGCTTCATTTACACCTATATACCATGAAGGAGCTTGATGAGAGACCTAAGAAGGTCTCAAGTTTTCTTTTAGTTTCTTGACTGGTTCATTATTTTCTAAATATTCATTTATCACAGTAGAACCCTTATTTTTCTCAGTCACATTCTTGGAATCCTCTTTAGCATTTTGATTAGCTTCTCCTTCTTCTTGTATTTTTGAGCTTGTTGCTTGGGTCTTTGAATCTCTTTCTTTAGCTGACCTACATCACAAAACCTTGCAATGTGCCCTACCTTTTGGTACCTATATCATTCTACTTTCCTTCTTTTTCACTCAAAATATCTGTGTCCAAATTCATCACAAACATAATAATAACCATTAAATTTTCTTACACACCTTGTATTTGATGACTCATTTTTGCAATACTTTGCAAGATTTCCTTTCTCATAACAATGATAACACTCAGCTCCATATCCTTTTATGACTTTTTCTCTTCCTTATTTCCTTCAGAGTGATGTTCTTGAGTTTCTTCTTTAGAATCTTCTTTCTTTTCCATATTAGGATTACACATATTAGTCATGTGTCCATAAGCATCACACTTGTAGAAATTACCATGAAAATAAACATGCCTAAAATCATTTGGCTTCTGACAAATGATCTTCCATGAGATGTAATCTTTAAACTATTTCCCTTGCTTGAATGCATTTTTCATTTGATCCTTGACTTGATTCACTTTCATTTTTCTCTATACTGCATGCATTTTCTATGAAACCAAGCCATGTTCTATCACCATATACCTTTTTTTCTTAACATCTTATTCAATTTTTCTGAGATCTCTTAAAAATATGATACCTTACTTGTCATGATGCTTAGCTCTTTCTTCAGTTATTCTTTCTCAGTAAGGGCTTCTTTAAGTTGAATCTATACACAATTTAGAAATTATTATTTTAATTGAATTATTTTTTCTAGCTTCTCTTTACAAAACTCTACTCCCCATCTCATGTGATAAAGATCTCCCATCATTTTCACCAAAGATCTCCCTCTATCTTGTTAAAGCCGCTCCAAGGGTATGATTTGATACCAATTGTTAGAATTTAAAAGGACCTGAAAGGGGGTGAATCAGTCCTGTGATAAATATTTTATCTTTTTTATTTCAAATATAAAATATACACTCTCATGCATTAATGTTGGATCACAATTAGATAAAGTTCATCAAGAAATGCATACATATCAAGAAAAAAATATGTACTTAGAAACTTTATTTATTGGAATTAAAATTAGATTACAACTCTTCAAATCAGATTACAGAAAAAAAAATCACCATATTTTATTTTCTCACATCCTCCTCATGAAATTCTAACCAGCTTCTAACCTATAAGAGACTTTCAGGGGTTTTTTTTCAAGCAAAGGTTTTCTTCAAAATAAGAGATTTTTTTTTCAAAATTAAACACACCTAAATGTGGAACACCATTTTAAAGAAAAAAATTTCATGAATATGACTCTTACACTTTAGTTTCCACTTGAATATTTAACTTCCTATCCTTGAATTCGAATTGGGATTTGAATAAAATCAGATTTTGTCTTCTTTTCCAAATGAGCTCATCTTTTGTCTTCTAGCTCTAAAACTTATCCAAAAGTATTCCAATTTTTTATTCACATGTTACGTGGTACCAAAATTTTTAATAATGCTTTTATATTCTTATCAAATCGCCATATTATCAATATATTCATTTAGGCTCATAGGTGTGCCTAAATTATATTAGAAAAACAATCCTGAAAAATCATCTAACTAGACCACTTCCACTTATCTTCATAACTAAAGTAATATATTAAAATTAATATTATGATGTCTAATTTTATTAAAATTTACTAGTAAGATCCAAATCAAATATTAACACATCAATTAACACCATTTTGCAAGACTTTCTTGACTAGTTTAGAATCTCTAAATTTGGTCTTCGATAATTGAGCTGATACATACCTTAAAAATATTCATCATGAGGAAAGTAACCTATCAATGGAAATATCATTAATTATAATATCTCATTAACTTATAATACTACTCAAATTCATGGCATAAGGCTTTCAAAACTTGGATCTCGCACTAGTCGGGCTGGTCTTGAAAACACAAAAACTAGTCTTCCATACAATGTGGTCAAACACCTTCAAAGAACTTTTCAGAGCTCCCTATACCCTCTAAAACTTAAATTTGAATATATAGAACGTGTTAAATCATTAAATATCATAGGTTAAATGGATAAAGTCTCATCTTCATACCCATTCAGACATGCTTCTCAAGTAGGCCTAAAAGAGCAGTTTTGGCTCAATCATCTTTAAGAAAGAAATGAGTTTTCTAGCTGAAACAATGTTCAAAAATATGTCACAAAATACCTATATATAGTTTTCACATACTTATTACACTCCAAGAATGAGCATTTGCATCATTAAGCCTTCTAATCATCAAAACTAGTCACACAAGCTTGCTAGTTTGAACAGTAAGGCCAAAATTGAGTTGTATCTCAAAATTTTCTCAAAGGAGTGATCAAAATGGAATCATGGACTTCAAGATAACCTTATAGGAATCATCTAGAATCAATTTAATTATTTTATCCTTTGCAATATTTGTCTGTAAACTAAAATCTTCACAGAATACTTGTTTTTCAGTGGTACCCACCATGCATCATGAACTTAAAATAACATGGAAATTTTCCATGAGGAGTCCTATTAATGTTAAATTAGGTTTTAGAGAAAAAGAGTTGAGTGAGGACACCTATTTAACTCAATTTTCCAAAACAGGTCCAAACTGGGGTTCGGAGGGCTACAAACATACACACAAAATTAGATAAAACTTCTAAAATACTCAACCAATAAAAAAACATTCACCATAATTTTATCCCAATTTAATCCATTTTTGTATCTTATGACTTATCCAAAGGATGGTCCATAATTTATTTTGATTGATAAGAAGTTTGGTTCTCAATTAGCATATTTTAAAAAACTTGGTTTTGTAAAAACTTGCATAACTTGCAAAATATATTTCCTCAACTCATGAAATATTTCTCAAAACTTAAGGACACATCCATATAACACCTTTAAGTGAGATTTTCTCTAGTTCATATTGCATCTTTCCATACCATCTAATTTAGGTTCTCTTTGGTCCCTTTATCCTAGCTGTTGAATTATGTTGACCTGAAGAAGTGCCTAAAACACCTCAATGGCTACCTTAGAATACATATATACACACCATATATCATCATCCCATGGTCACACCATGTTTTTTTATCATCACACCTTGGGTCAACATTTCACACCTTTCTTGCTTGTGGATTGGCTTAAGAAAGCTCCATACTAACCTATTTCAGTCTCATGAACCTATTTTGTCTCTTGTAACTCTTTCTAAACCTCCCATTCCACCTCATAGTTATCTTTCAATGCATTGGTTTGAGTTAAATATCACATTTTCTTCATTTACATCATGTATTTGCACTAGACAAAGACGTAAAAGTACTTGACTTGACTCATACACTTCATGACTGGACCATGTGGACATGTTACAGACTCATTGACACATATCACTCACCTCATGGACCTTGTTTGACCTTCATACCACCTTTGGAGACCCCTAGATCACCTAGCCAACACACCTAGATCACCTAGCCAACATACCTAGATCACCTAGCCAACATACCTAGATCACCTAGACCACTGTGACATCAATGGACTTGACATCAATGACAACACAAGTGACCGAGAGAAGTCTTTTATTTTTCCTAAAGGGCTTGGTATGAGGCTCCAATGGTATCTCATGTTGAAACAAATCTTCCATGTAAGCTTTTAGCTTAGAATAAGACCATGGAAGATAATCTTGATGCTTTCTCAATAGTTTGGTATAGTCTTGTCTTTATTATTTATTCATGCTACTTCCTAGACATGGACCTTTTCAGGTTATGAGAAGTACCCAAATTGTATTCCACAACATCTCTAGGCACATGGATAGGATTTCTCATAAATTTTTCTGCTATGTCAAAATTTGATTCAAGGATAACAAGTCCTCTAGGGATAGTATTTTTTCAACTAAATTACATCCTTCCCAAAGAGGGTTTCCTTTCCTTCACACAACACCACCATAGGTTCTAGGTCAATAAGTTGATTAGTGAACTCACCTCTACAAGTTAAGAACCTTTGGATCTGAGCATCATCTTCAAAAACCTTCCAATGTTGAATGTTATCAAGGACTGAGGGCCTAACCAAAACTTCTACTTACTAATTTACATATGGAGACACCGTTTTATCGTCATAATGAGAAACTAGGACAACCAAGTTTTCAGTTGCTACATTTTGAGTTCTCTCATGGTATAGGATATTGAAAGAATCAAATAATTCAATGAGATCCCAGACCACATGCTTATATTATTTCAACCTCTAGTTTTTAGTTGCATATATTTTTCTAACTTGTTTTACAACTAACTCAAAATATCCTTTGACAATGAGATCTTTAATCCCATGTCTCCATGCAACTCTTAAACCAAGGATCAATGCTTCATATTCAACTATATTTTTGGTACACTCAAATTTCAATTTGAAATATAAATTGAAAGAACCATGGTTTGGAGAACAGAAAACCACTCTAGCTCAATTTCAAATATTAGAACGTGATCCATCAAAAGTAATAGTCTATTGGAAATTGACATCTTCAAGGTGTGCATTTATATCCATACATTGATCTTCAAAATCAACACAACCTATAAAGTTACCTAAGTTTGTATCAACAAATAATACTTCATAAGAAGCATTCAGAGGGTCTTCAATAAGGTGAAACATTTTATCCTCTCTATGTAGCTTGACTAACTTTCCTTCCAAGGGTATGGAAGAAAAATACATGTCCATTTGAAAACTAAAAACCCATTTTATTGATAACAACATGCCCCATTTAGCAGGGTAGTCAACTATAACCACATTCATAGTTAAATATTTTCTAGGATAAGGAGCAAGCTATACTACCAAACCTTTGACATATCCAACAACAGGTACCTCTCTTGAATCCATGACAAAAAACCTCCCAAAATTAGCTGTTATTTTGATGTTCAAATCATTCATGAATTCTAAAGGCATGATGTTGCAAGATTGCCCCTGAATCAAACATGCAATTATGGAGAATCCTTTCATTGACAATGAGAGTAGTAAAGAAAGGATCTACATCCAATTGTGATTCTACTAAGGAGGTACCCAAATACACTTTCGGGGTTCTCTTTTATTCTCCCAGTCTTCTTTTATTTCAACTTCATCCATAGTGGGAGGAGTCACCATATTACTTGCACTCCTTTCTTTGACAACCACATCCTCCTTAAACCTAATAAATTCAAATCCCCTCCTCATATGCTCAGGAATTATAATTAATTCCACAATAAGGATAATAAATTTTATTTGACTTAGGATATGAGCCATATCACACATGACATATTTGGGAAATGATGCATTAGGGGAAAGGGTGACTACTTTTTCTAATGGGATATAGTACCTTATTTCTTGAGCCAAGGAAGAAGTACTTGGCCTTGAGGCAATGATAGGGATTTTATCTAGAATGCTTCTCTTAGGAGTATCTTTGGGGATATTAGTCAAGAGAGGCATCTTTAGCTTGGGAGAAGGGATAGGTCCCTTAAATTTTTTGCTACAAAGGTTATATTCCTTCTCTTGGGAAATGACAACATTCATTAATAACTTCATATCCTCTTTTGAAGGAATTCCACCATCATAATTTTTAATCATTAATGCTCTTAGATATTCAAATTCATGATTTGGGAGCTCAAATGATTGAGCCATATCAACATCAACATTAATTACAGAAGGGAGGGAGAATACCTGATTGGTGTAAGCCCAAAATTCTTCCACAGTTTTAACATACAAGAGGTCAATAGAAGTGGTCCCTTGCATTGAATATTTTAGACACTCCATCATACATATATCACCAAAATCAACTTCATCATTTTTGTCATCATGTTTAAAAATATGCTCATAGGGAGGGTGAGGAAATTTTTTTATCACACAATTTATAGTGTTCTCCTCTTCTATTATATAAAATCTTTCCATTAAAGGATCATGGAATTATTTTTTCTCCATAAATGAATATTGTTTAATTCCTGGACCCATATTTCCCTTTCCTCTATCCTCAGCTTGGTGATCTCCTTAGGGATGATTCCCAAATCCATTATGTGTAGGGGCTTGATGTTAAACTTGAGGATTTGGGGCCAACCATTTCTCTGTTATAGCAATTTTACATGAAATTTCCTCAACTTCCCCAGCTAAGGTTTTCACCACCTCTTCTAAATCAAAAAATTTACTTTCTTGTGGATTTTCTGAAATCATCAACTTGACACACTCTCTCTTGGGATGTTTCCTAGCTTCTTTGATATTATTTTCTATGTGGATTTCCCTAGAGAAACCATGCCTTAGAGTTCTAGGATCTTTATCTCTCAAATAATAAGCTACCTTCTTATCAAAATCATCTGAGTACTTAATTAGGAAAGACTCATCACTAGGCCTTATGTTATTTGGAAACATAGTTAGAGTTTTATTGAACCTTGTATTAAAATATTTTACACACTCATTGGGGTTATTCTTTATATTTTCAAACTCAGATAAAAGAAACATGGGGTCAATTCTATCACCATATTATATCTTAAAATATTTTTTATTTCACCCCAAAAGTCAATTGATTTTGTAGGTAATGAATTATACCATTCTCTAGCCTCTTCTTCTAATGTGTGTGTATAAAAAAAATTTGACATAAACATCCTCAAACTCAACCTCATAATCATCCATGACATTCTATAAGAACTTGAGATGTTAGTCTCCACTAATAACAATATTTTTTGAAACTAAGGTAGCCTATTTCTGATCTCATTTGGCACCTCATTAGGATAGCCCACCATGCCATTGAAATTTATTGGTCAATATGTAGTGACTAAAAAGGAACTCTAGGAAGAGGGTGGTCCATATTATCTAGTGGAGGATTTTCAAAAGGAGGATTGAATCTATGGGGAATAGGATGTCTCTGGGATAAATATGATCCTCGTAATGAAAACTTTGGAACAATTTCAAAGAAAAACAATTTTCTTGGGTAAAAAAATGTGGAAGCTGAGGAATACCCTTGTTATTTGTAGGAACTGAACCTTCTTGAAACAAAGAATGCAAATATGCTTGAGGACTATCTGTATTAGAAGTATCAGATGTACTAGAGTAATATTCTACCAAAGGAGGATAAAATTCATAGGATTGAACACCCTTTCCTCTTGAAATTTGACCACCCACAGGTTTCTAAATTTTTTCCTTCTTAAATGTGCACTTTCCAATTTGGGAGTAACCTTCTAGTAGGGTCAGATCTGAAAAAGGATCTCTATCCTTCTAGTTTTGTAAAGGGAGAGTTAATCAACAAGGTGGGTAGGATGAAAAATTACACTGGTCTAACCCAAATTTTATTTGAAAGGTGGAGCCTCCACTAGGGCCTTGTACCTTAGATATATATACTAATTGAAAATGTTTAGGAAAAAGACTTCACAACATGGTAGGAAAAAAATTTACAAATATTTGTGGTATTCACAATAGTCCGATAAACAACTTCTAGTACACTCATAGAAGCACAAGTTCGAGTAAATCCTTTTATAATTGTAAAATTATTGATAACAATGGGTGACTTGGTTTCTATTTACACAATTTTAGAAAATGTTTTTAAAGGTAATTATCTTTGACCTTTCCTAGAGTAAACAGTCCTCAAAAATTTCACCGTGAAGTGTTTTGGTTCCCAATTCTACACCCCTAGGGCTTGGTAGCACTTTCAGAGAATAAGAAGGCTTAGAGGATGAAAACTATGTGATACACGTCATTTTTCAGCTGGGGAGATGTATGACATTATATTTGGAACCAAGATCTTGGGATGATTGAGAGGAACATACAAAGGGGATGGTTTGATCCTACTACTTTTGGTTCTTCCTTAAACCAAGGTGAGAGGACCCATTGGGTAACCTGAATGGAGAGGGGATAATTTTCACTTAGTTCCTCTTGATAAA
This sequence comes from Taxus wallichiana var. yunnanensis, assembly GCA_018340775.1. Taxonomy (NCBI): domain Eukaryota; kingdom Viridiplantae; phylum Streptophyta; class Pinopsida; order Cupressales; family Taxaceae; genus Taxus; species Taxus wallichiana. The sequence continues at coordinate 562,165,175 of CM031235.1, read as the reverse complement.
TGGTGGGTCAATCTAAGCTAATCATGGCCATGAATATAACACTCACTCACAAGAGTTGTCATAAGAATGTCATACATACTTAGTGCATCAAACACAGTTACTAGAGACAACAAAATTTAGTTGTTCTTGCATCACTTTTGATGGGATATGAATGGGAGAATAAGTGTCTTCAACGATTCTTAGAAATAGAACAACAAGGTGGTAAATGGATCTTTATATGGAAGTGTGATGGTGTGGGAAAACATATAACATGTTTTATTTATAAAATAGGGGGAGTAAATGATGATTGATTTAATGCAACAAAGCATCAACAACTACCATGACATCATGATATTATGAAAGGTAATAACATATGTTTAAGTAGTGATAATTTGAACAAAAATATTTTCATTCCTCGATACTCAACAAATGAAAATATTTTCAAGACAATCTTTAAAATACTTAACATAAAATCTTATGTAAGAGCTCTAATGAAGTACTTATTGCTCCTATTCTCATATGCCAAAGATACACTCAAAGGATGAAAAAAATCATCTAACTAGTAGGTTGCAACAAGGTTTTATAACCACCTCATATATTGCAAAGTAAATGCTACAAATAAATACTGATTTAGTGACCAAGAATATGTAACTTACTAGAAATATGATTTAGTGTATTACATATAGAAGCAATAAACACAAAATTATAGTAAAAATTATAACTCATTAATCAAATTTCAACATACAAGATCTAAAACACAAAACTAGAATCATAAGTAGGCATATGTCATTCAAAATTTCAATTTCTTGACAAGGGGACATGAATTAAATTCCCTCAATGTTCACCAATGGCTATATAGTGCAACCACCTTGACACAAAATATTGAAAACTCAAAGTTCATATGTATTCCATATAAGAAAATGATAACATATAAAGTTACATTACTTTCTCTCAAATTTTAGAATAAAAATCTCGCTCTCTAATATGAGGAAAGACCCTCATATTTATAAAAAAATTGTTATGAATTCCCTTAGATTTCCCCCACAAGTGTAAACAAGAAATTCCAAAAGGTGTGGTAATGAAATCAATCTTTTGAAAATATATTTAGACTACAAATATTATTCTTTCAGCCATCAACATGATTCTATTTTCGGTTATAGATGTGGATGTGTGTAAGATATCCCATTTGTGTTATCCAATCCTCTTTTGTCTTATTTATATTTTCGTAATCACTCATGTGGCCAATCCTCTTATTCTAACTTATTTGAAATTTTATATTTTTTAGAAGTTATGTTGTGAGTAAGCATGGATATTCATTTAAATTTTATAATTCCCTTGTGTAAAACCTTTAATAAATCCAAAAGAGCACTTTTTCACGTAAATCACTCCGCCTTTCCCTTTTTCAAATCTGTGTGAACATCCAAAATTGATCTCACATTCAATCCTGATATGAAGATTCACTCGAACCTTTCCAAAATTAATCTTTTATGAATTCACAACTTCCTTTGGGTATTACAAGTGAATTTTCTTGTGAAAAAATCAGTGCTTTATCCGTTTTTAGCAAAGAAGAAGACGAAATTGGGAAATGAATTGAAAGATATTTTTAGAATATTTTTGTGCGATCTCAAATATTTATGGCCCGAATGAAGGTTTTTTTAGGATTCTATTCTTAATTGAAGACCAAGAAAAGATGCAAGAACACTAACTCCCCACAGATTCAAATAGCTTTGATGAGGAAGCTCATTAAAATGACTTCCTTCTTCTCTCGTGTTCTAGATTTGTTTCACCACTTACTTCACCTAGAAGAATATATGGTTCCTTATAATTTAAAGAATTTTTGGATCCATTCGAGGTTAACTATCAACATGAATACCATTCATATATCCCATACATTTTTTCACCGAGGAATTGACGGTGAAGGAAATCCTAGTCGATGTCCATGTAGTGTTTGATGATGAGCTTAAAGAGGACATATCCTCAATTTCCATGCAGAATAATTGCAATAGAGAAAAGGCTCACCAATCTTGAAAATATTTTGGTGAAATCTACATGTGAGAAATTATCTAAAGTGTCACTTTGCTACCATTGAATAGATGTAAAAGGGGTCTAGTTAATCTAGTAGGTGCATCCAATCCAGTCTCTGTTGATTAGATTGGTTTACTTGAGCCATCTCCTTCTATGCCAATTGATGTACCTAGGCCATCCTCAACCTCCAAAACTATTACTCGGTGGGGTACTAAGGAATATCTCACAAGAGGGCTTAATATCCTTGAATGGGTCTCTTCTTATAGGAAAAATTTGGAATTGATCAATATTTTAGAAGGCCCAAGGATGAGCATCAAGGAGCTTATGGACCTGGGTATGTCTCGCAGCTTAGCAAGAGATATTCAATATGTTTATGGTGCTTAGGACTATAAGGAACTTGAGTTTAGGATGAAAAAGATGTTAGATCGTATCCCCACCTTTGCGAGGTATTTTGTAATTATAAATTGACAATGTACTTAGTTATAAAAACATCTTTTGTTATATGTATACAAAAATTTATGTGAATTTCAAGGGTTGGGGCCCCTATAGAATCCCCATTTTGTTCCTAGTATACACATATATTATTTTTCACTTTATTTGTTAATTCAACTATTATTTCTCTCAAATGATCATACCTCGGATGGTAGAGTAATTTTTTTCTCAACAAGATCAATCTTGCATGAATTGGCTACCCACAACAAGAGTGACAAGTGAAAATGCTTAAACACTTGTTTTGTGGATTTTCCTTGAATTTTCTCTTCTTTGTGGGTCTCTTGAATACCTTGAATGTCCCATGAAATCTTTGATTATTTTGTAGATCCGTGAGTATCCCATAAATTTTGAAGTCCGTAGAATACTAACCTCTCGAAATACTAAAAGAACATTAAATCATTACACCTCGACTTTGTTTTATTTCGCACTCTTAATAATTTGTATAAAGTAGCCCCACGATATCGATCCTTCATTGTTATTCCAATTTCACCTAAAACACCATCAAATTACTTCCTTTATGTCATGAATTTTGTCCTTAGATGAATTTAAAACATCCGTGGGTTTGAAACCCATGGTACCCTGACTTTCCTATGAGAATGAGATGATGCCATGATAGCCAACCGTGCAGAATCCCACTTAAGTACTTAGCTGATTCCTATTGTTCGTGGATTGGGAAACAACCCACATAACTAAGTTAAACATTTTGTAGATGAATAGATTTTTTTATTGTGGTCGTCTTAGGGCATGATGTCCAAACCCATTTTTCAAGTTGTTTTAAAATTATGGGAGGAGCAATTTTCTAGACAATAGAACTCTTTGGTGTTACTGAATCTATCTCGGGTGGAGTCTCAAAATACGAGTTCAATCCAATTGTAGGTATTGGTTCAAAATGAGTACCAACATAGGGAACATACAGACTATAGGGGAGACACTTTTTGTAAATAAAGAGTGGTGTGATACAAATTAAAATTTTCTCTCTATAATGGATATTTTATAGAATAGAATAACATAGAGGGTTGCACTAAGTAAATATACATTAGATTTTAATTTTATGTAGATGTGGAACTAGGAATGTGTTAATACATACTCTATAGGAGGTATAGGGTTTCAATTCCTAGACCTAGAATAGGGTAGTGGTGTCTAACTAGATACCATTATAAAATATAGATAAAAAGGTTGTAAATAGGATTGTTACCAAGCTAGTAACAAGATAGATATTCCAAGACAAGAAAGAGGTCTAAGATATTGTAAAATAAGATTAATGGTTGTGCAAGGTTGTAATGGTAAAGAATGATAGATAAATAATGCAATAGAGAAGATTATGATATCTTATCCCAATCAATGTATGACCACATAATATACATATGAAATGAATGTAAAGGAACAAGGGAGGTTATATATTTTTAGTTACATAAAGGCACCATTACTGCTTTAACTTCCCCTAGGGTTGACATCACCTCAATAGAGAGATGTTTCATGTGGGGCACCATAAAAATAACAAGACAAGAGCACACTTGATTAAAGAATCCAATGAATCCAAAATCTTATTAAAAAAATGGAAAATGCAAAACTTATGATTTTAGATCTTGAGTACCCAATGCTCCAAGTGTAAACTATAAAGAATAAAAATAACACCAAATTCAATATATTTTAAGATCTTGGACCAAGCTTGTTCAATGGTAGAAAACTGAATGTGTGATGGATGATATGTGAAAGGGATTCTAAGTAACCAAATATACATATCCTAATAAATGCTTTAAATTTTTGTTCTAGCTGACACTACCAACCATGTTTGATGTTATTGGTTGTGATAAAATGTCATTGATGCCATCAACAATTGAAATTTCCCTGGATGAAAACATCAACCATAGTTGATTCATTTGTGAGATTAATGTGGGCATGAGAAAGCCAAAAATAATTTAAAACTATCAAGAATAGAATTTGGAGTTTTAAGGAAGATAATGATGAAAATTTGAGTGTTTTGAAAGTAGGTAAAAGAGTGATAAAAAGAGGATGAAAAGGTGATATACAAAGGAGACTATAAAAATGACTATAAAGGATGTAAAATATGAATAAAAATGAGATGAAAACATGTGATATATAAGATATATTTGGACATAACACATCTCTCATAAGAACCACTATCGACCACCCCAATAAACTCAAAGGATGCACATAATTATTTTGGTTACTCCTACTCCTAGTAGTATCTTAGAGGAAACTGATATGGGGAAGCTAATGTGCCATTGGTTCTCGCAAAGGATAAAAATCAATAAAGTGAAAATTTATGTGTATACATATGGACCAACCAAATATTATTGTGTGTCATAACAAGTGTACAAGAGGCGGTCTTCAGGAATAGAATATGTGACAATGAAAAGATGTGTAGAACATAAAGAAAGAAATAAAATCATGAAATCAATTAAAACATACCTACCTATATACTTATCTTCCCATGAGTGTGCCTATATAGTGAATTTTTAAATTGTAATAAGAGCTCCTATGATAACCCAAACATAACTAAAAATAAACACTAGAAACTAAACTAGATAAATAAGCATTAATCCTTAGTTTAAGGGGGAGATAATGGGAGGATGAGTCAAGTAAATAAGTTTTAGTGATGAGAGAATGTGAATGAATAAGTAATCACAAATCTAATGAGAAGGGATTTTGGGAATGTGAAATAAATGATTTTTGAATATTTTCAAAAAAATAAATGTAATATATTGTTGCATTCATTTCAAGAATATGATCACGATGCAATTATGACACTTTTAAGAAATTGAGAAATTGAGAGAAACATGTGTAGTAATTTTATATAAAAAAATATTGTGATTGATTTTTTATTTTGTGTATTTTCTATTTAAGAAATCTTAAGGCTTTGATTTATTTGATTGAGACAAAACAAGAGACGATGGACAAAAATTTAGGTAGAGGTGTTGGTGGAAAACTGGAGATCGAAGAGAGGAAGCTGTGGTATTCCTAGGGTAGGTTTTTCATTAAAATTGGGAATGGTTAGTTAGGTGAAATATGTAAAAATGTTTCTTAGTGTAAATTAAACTAGAGAAATTTTGTCTAAAGATATAAAAATTGTAGATCATGTTGATATCTAAGTGGGTTTGGGAACATTTTTTTATAGTTTTGTTAGGTCAAATTTTACTAATATTAAAAATGGAACATAAATTTTCTATAGATGACATCAACCCTATTAGGTGGATGATGTCGAAGGGTAGTAGATGACCTCATGAACGATTTGCATAGCCAATATTATTTGTGGGATAAATATAACATGGTCTATGTTGTTAGGAAAGAGGGCTAATGCTATTAGTATGACACTGGGATTGTTAATAGGGGCCAATGCCATAGATAGTGATGTGTTATATTTGGAAGGGGATGAAACTATATGGCAAGAGGGTCAATGCCTCTAGATATGGGCATGTGATTATTTAAAATGTTGTAATATATGTTTGGTGATGTTTTGATAGTTTATGATGTTGTTATTGATTATTTTGGATTTTTATGTGATTGAATTTAATCGGTTATTTGTTGTTTGATATTTGTAGACCCCATAAAGTATCCAAAATTTGAAGTCAATATAGGTGGTATGGTTGTCAACATTATTGAAGAAATTTTTAGATGCAGATAGGACCTAGTTATAGGTGTTGGGATTTTGAGGTATTATGTATATGACACATATCTCATTGGTTTTATATTTAACACAAATATTTACTACTACATGATAATATCACACTAAAAATTTAAAGTGGGAAGCTAAAAGAGACACTATATAGATGGATTTTATGTTGGAGGATTTCCATGATATTCTAGGAATTTAAATTTAGGGGCACACATATTTTGTGATGTGTTTGAGATAGAGGATGAGAGGATAGATCTAATGTAGTAGGCTATAGGTTTAGGGGACCATCAACACATATCACTCATAATTTGAATGAGTATTGTATATGTTTATTCATCTCTAATATATTGAAGATTATGATTGGGATGGTTGTGACATGGATTTTATACCACACATCAAATGATAAAGTACCCTTATTTGGCTTAGTGGCTTATAGATAGGCATTGGAGTAGGATGTTTAGTTTAGTTAGGGTACAACTATTTGGATTTAATGAACCCGTGATTTGTATATAATTAGAGTGATACAAGAGAAGATGATTCGGCCTATTAGTTTTCTATCACCATGGATTTATGAGATATTCCTTATATATTGATTGGTTGATACCCCACGAGATAGTGAATGATGCCATGAGGATGCTATAGCAAGAGAGGCTTGAGGTTATAAGGGATATATTTGGTTTTTAATGCGAAGCATTGGGAGAGAATTAATATTACATGATTTCAAATTTTGGCTAAGTGTTGGAGTGTTCATAAGGTTTATAAAGGTAAGAAAGGTGAAAGAGGAATAATATAATGTGTTGGCCACTATTCGAGAATGTGTGGAATTTTTTTCACTATGTATTGTATTGCAAAGTGCAAAACAAAAATTTTATGTGATAAGATTACGAGAGGGATATGCATAATAGTGCATGTTATTTCAAAATTATTGGAAATTAGGAGTTTTGGTAAGGCATGAAGGCGGTGAAAAATATTGTGAAATGGGTAAATAAAGTGTGAATATATTTCGAATGTCGATGCATGAACCTATGCAAAGGCAAAGTTATATGTTAGAATAGAGACACTATAGTAAAAATCTATAAAATGAAAAAAAAGTAGGTGGAGACTGGAAAGAAGAGTACTGAAGGTAAAGGGGAAAAAATGTTGAATGAGTAAGTAACATAAAAACTTCTAGAATATTTCACAACCACCAAATTAAGGTAGTTTGATGAAATTAATGACCATTATGAGAGGGAAAGGAGGAGAATATTGTGGAAGGATTCATAGTATAGAATGAGTGGGAAAACTTCCTATAAAAGGAAAGGTTCATGCCAAATTTGAAGGTCAATGAGTTGCTAAGAAATAATCTAAGAAAAGAGCCAAGATAGAGCCAGTGTGAGCTAGAGGGATTCCTTGAGAGTGAATACCACCCTTGTACTAGTTTAGGGACCGTTTGAGATTTATAATAGCCCCATTTGAGGGAAGATCAATGTAAATGTTCTTAAGTATTTAATAGAAATTTATGTTGTGTTGTGTCTATCTACCCTATTTTAATATGCGTAAATGGGTAGGATAATTTTAGTTTAACTAACTCCATATTCATGTTATATCATAGTGTGGCTACAGACCTTGGAAAGGACGGTTATGAGGAGTGACAAATTTTTAGAATGCCAACTATGAGGAAAATGGTCAAGAAGAAAATATTCCACTAATAATTTTTGTACATGAAGGTACATCAAATGTAACAAACACAACTATTATGGGTGTCATATAACAAGTTATGAATGAGTTAATGGGTATTAGTACTAGGATCAAGGTCATCAAGGAAGTTAGAAAACTAGGTTTTGTGATGTAAGATATGTTGTCAAAAATAATACCCCATGCCATTTTGAACAACTCATCCAAATTTTAGACTTAGGTGGCTCTGGCTTAAAGAACTTTGGAGTGAAGAAGTTGAACACATAGTGTTCTACAGAAAACTGGGGAAAATATTATTGTTTTACAAAATTTACAAGGTTGGAAGATGTGGAAAAAATAATTCAAAAGGTAAGTATTTCATGACATGGAAAATAAAGGGTTGTATGGACTTGGAAAAATGCAATTCCATGGAGTTAGTTAATTCTATACACCAAAACATGTCTTCCACTTAGGAGAAGCCACAATGGAAGAAAAAAGTGTTGCGAGACACCATGAAGAAAAGGAAAGCAAGTTGAATGTGACTAAGGTTAAAAAATGTGGAATGAAGAACTATGTGTTCCAAGGGTTCTCAAAATATAGTGTATTGTGGATTTCAAATTCCATCAAATAAGGGACATGGTCACAAGTAAAAATGTCATTCAACAAGGAGAAATACCTTTACAACATAGTAGAATAAAAAGGATACGTTTGGGAAATTTGAAAATCTGTGGATCACGAAACTTAGTGTTTCATAGACATTAAATACTTAGTATTCCATGGAGTTGGAAAAGCCATGAAATAAAGGAAAGTATGTGCTTCAAGTAAAATATTTGGAACAAGGTATGAACATCAAAAATCAATGGAAGATGGGATCAAGGTCGTGGATTATCTAAGGTTTGAAAAACATAAACAAAGTCATGCTTGTCCCAATTTAATAGTGTGAACCAAACCTAACCACCGAAATTAAATCCTACACGATAAGGTCCACATTTATAGATTATTTGGATTATATGAAAGTAGAGCTTTGGAACCCATACCTAGCCTACAAAAGTGATGACACGCATACCCGTATGTAGGTAGTAACGATGATCGGTCTTTGGTAGTTGGCTCTATTCATTATTGATGCCTCTTTTCTCCTTTCTCTTCTTTTCCTTTGTCTATATAATGCAAATCATTTTCATTGTAAAGGATCCTCTTTTCATTATAATGCATCCAATTCCTTCGGAGTGAAAGTAACAAACTATGCATCATTATAAGAAATAATATACATCGAATGTGATCAAATCCACCATTTTTCTTAGATTATTATCTTCTTTCCTCTTTTTTCCATTTTATGTTATTCATGGAATATATTTTCATGAATTTCATTTCACTATGTCATATATGTAGGGTTTCAAGTTTATGGAGTTGTAAAGCTACACTATGGTCAATATTTTCCTTCCTAGTCTTGTCTGATCCTTCCCTGCTTCCTTAAAATTAAGGAAATATAGATACCCTTTCTCTAGTTATATCACCTCTCTTTAGCTTAGTTTCCCTTTCATGCATTCCTTCTCCCTTCCCCCATACCTCAGTAGTATAAACTAGCTTAAGATTAGTTTAACATTAGTAAGATAGGTAGAGGAATCTGACCTTCTTTGAAGGTTGATCTCATATTATCAAGTCCCAAACCGATGCAGATCATCCCATGTTTCATTGAGGTGCTAAATCTAGCAGATTTAATAGGGGTGTAACTTCATGTGAAAATAGTTTTTGGCATGCTCTATGGGATATTGAGCCATATATAACTTGGTTTTGATTTAATATACTAATATTGGTGTGTTTTTAGTGGTATTTTGAATTTGGAGGAAATAAACAACACATTTGGTGATTCCTAAATTCAAATATTGTTGACATGGTTCTTCATCTATTTTGAGGATAACCCACTAAGATAAGGAAACACCCACAAAAAAGACGATGAAGTCTGAAAAGAATAGAAGCTGCATAAAAGTAAATATATCAGCAAAATACTAAAAAGTCACTAAACACAAGATAAATCCATGGAAGCCTATCAGAACCGTAGAACGAAGAAAACGAGGCCGATTATGATGCAAGCTGAAATAATCATGACTAAAAGAAGTTTATTTTGGATAATTTTGTAAGAAAATATATTTATTGTACTTAATCACAAGTGGATATGTGTGTACAATATGGAGAGTATGTAATATTAAATATAATATAAAGAGTATGTGTGATGTATTGAATGTGGAAAGAATATAGAAAGAATGAAAAGAAGAATGGTATAGACATATGAGAAATATATGAGAAGTGTGTATGAGACTAATATAACTAATATTGAGATATGAATAAATATTGATGGTTGATGTTAAACATATAATCTATTATGTTACAATTCACTATTTCTATTCATATGTTCAAATCTAGTTTATATTTCCTAACACATCCTTAAAAATGGGAAAAAATTCTTAACCCTCACATTATTGTTGAGGCTTAAGGTCAACATTTTGGTGTTTGAGCCTAGGTTCCTTTTGTTAAGAGGATTTCAGAAAAATTTCACCACCAAGGTATTGGAAACCAACGTTAACAAAAATTGAGGATTGACATGAAAACTAAGTTAATATATTCGTTAAAGGAGAAGAAAATAGACTTAAAGCGTCTTACAAAACAATCTGAAGTGAAGTATTTGGAGAATACAGAGAATAATTTTGGTCTCAATTTCCACACTTATTGTGGCCTTGCATTTTAGCACACACAAAAATAACAAAGTGGTCACATTTACATTTGAGGGAACCATTCGAGTGGACTCCAGAAAAATTACAAATCCTCTAAGATCTTGACAAACCTTGGACAAGAGCCATAGACTACAAGTTCAAAACTAAATTAGATTCATATATTATTACTTGGGTGATCCAAGGTTGGACTAGTTTTGATAATAATAAATATGGATTTTTAAGTGGAGACAAACAAAAATTACTTAAACAAGTTTCATTCTTAATCAAAAAATTTCTAGTGGAAAAAGGATTAATTAGAAGAAGAAAAAAATTCCTCTAGGGGATAGACACTATTGGAGGGTGTACGTGATAGGGGAGATATAAGAGATGTAATTAATCAAATTTGATGGGGTGATGGTTGGGACAAAATAAATAGGATGACATGAAGAAAAAGAAAAAGAAAACAAATTACATAATTGATAAAAAGAAAGATTATGTGGATTAGGTGAATTATTAACTAAATAGAAAGAAATAATGATGAGGAGGTTAAAAGAGAGGTTAGGATATCCGTAGAGAAGAAAATATTATATAAAAACATATAATAATAAATATTATCAAGGTAAGAAAGGATAAAGAAATATAATGAAAGAAAATAAAAATTAAACAAAGTTCAACCAATAGAAAAGAAAATTAAACCCACTTTAAGTCGAGGCCAACATATGGCTACTCTAGAAATGGAGGTAGAAATTCAAACTCTTGCTATTCTTCTCACACAAAAAGATAACAACAAGTTTTGGTTACATCACGATCCCTATGGCACTATCCATTAGATAATACAATACAACATTTATTATGAAGGCAAGCTGGGTTAATGAAATATTTACAAGAGTTAGTAGATAAAATGGACCTAGATCTTGAAAAAATATTAGGAGCAATAGAATGGGAAAAATCAAAGGAAGAATCACCATTATTGATTAAATACAAAGTTGAAGAAGAAGTTATTAGAGTAGAAGAACTAGTTAAGGAGTTAAAAGAAAATAAAAGCATAACAAAAGAGAAGGATGAAACAAAAATTAGCTTGAATAATAAGATATAGAGGAAATAGAAAAGAAAAATAAGAAAAGGATAAGTGATGAAGGGTTTGTAGGATTAGAAGAAAATTATAGGTTAAGAGATGTTAAAGGAAGAAAGTTATTTGTGGAAGAAGATAATTATGAAAAGTCACCAATAAAATATGTGTCCCCCAACCATTATACTACCCAAAAGAATATGAACCCCATAGATTGAACATCATTACATTTTCTGCTTCACACACCACTTCAAAAATTAGAAGAAGGAGAAATTTTGATGGATCAGATACAACAAATTGCAAGAAGAGAGTAGAAAAAGAGAAGATATTGTGAGAGAATTCAAAGAGTTATTAGGAGAAATTTATTTTGATATTGAACTTACAAGAGACAAAGGAAGAAAAATAAATATGCAAAAATATAATAAACCCAACAAGAAAGTGAAACCTCCAAAGCAACAACCAATTATTTAGAATCAATTAAATCCTCAAACAATTAGAATAATGGCCCGTAAAATCAAGATGTCGGTGTTTGGAAAAGATACAAAGGATACAAAGGAACATCTCTTCATTTTATATTCATACTAGAAGAACAAAAATGTGAAATATTCTACATCTAAGTTAGATTAATTCATAGAAACATTGAGAGAGGATACATTATGGTTGTATATGAAGGAAAAACTTCAAAGAAATAAATACTTTGGGATGCAATAGAGAAAAATTCAAGAAAAATTTCCATTTTTGAAAACAACCACAAAAAGTGTTAGAAAAATGAGAGAGCTAATTCAAAAATAAGATGAATCAGTAAAAGAATTCAGTTATAGATTCAAGAATATTACCGTGAGGTTAGAAGAACCTATGACAAATTAAAAAGAGTTGAATGGTTCACTTTAGGATTGTTACCTTATCTTAGAGCATCCTTAGATGGAATTTTTTTACAAGTATTTCAGATAACATAGAGATAGCTATAAGGTTAGAAGGACAACCTTGGAGAAGAGAAGGAGAAAATTAATTCAAGACAAAGTTATAAAGAGTGCAATTAGAATTGAAAAAATTAAAATTGCAACAATAGATTTAGAGGAAGGAATATATTAGACCTAGATCACCACCAAGAAAAAATATCGACCAAAACTTTGGTGCATGTGTGTCTTTGTGTAGAGGGACATACTAAGATACATTTTTCATATTCATAGAAATCCAAAAGAATTGCAACAATCATACAAAATTATTTAGAAAAATATTCTTCCAAAGAACATATAAACAGTGGTAAGAACTTGGTGTGGTATTTGTAGATTGTGGGATCAACATACACAAGATACATGTCCATTGATAGAAGTAGAACCTCAAACAAATCAAATAATTTACCACACAACATGTGGATCTTACAACCACTACCATCATACCTATCCTTTAGTTGATTCCCTTATTGAAATACAATACTATAATATCCAAAGAACAATGATAGCTAGACAAAACACAACACCTACCCCCATATAAACTAACACCTACAATAACACTTCAACAACCCCCACTTGTGAAAGCTCCATAAATTATTGCCCGTTCATAATATCAGGGATATCAAGGTGGAAAACCACATTATGGAGGAGGATACCAAGGAAATAACTACAACAATTATCAAGAGTATAATAGTTGTGGATACAGAGGAGGCTATAGAGGATGATACAAAAGTGGATTCAGGAGTGGATACAATAATTACCAAAGTAGATCTTGAAGATATCAAGGGAGAGATAATAAAAATAACTTAGGGGCTGAATTTTAGGAAAAAAATACCAATGCATTGTTGTAAATGTGGAAAGGATAGAAATTTAGCAATGAATTGTACAAAACCAGAACCTTGCAGATTGTTTCATGATTGTGGACACGATTCTTTCATTTTTCCAAAAGCTGCAAAATTCTATAGGAATGGAAGAACAAAAAAATTACTAGGGACGGATGCTAAAAACAATGTCTAGAACCTCACTAAAATACCATGGAATGAGGATGAAATAACAAAAGAAGAGAAACAAAATAAAGACAAAGAATATACTTCCAAGAGAAAGCTAGAACAAGAGATGAAAAAGAAATACGCTAAAGATAATTAATTTATGAAAAAAACATAAGAAAGTGAATAGTGATCAAGAAGAACAAAAATATAGAGCCGTGGTCACAACAAGAAGTGTTGTCCGTCCAGAAAGAACATACTTCGTGTAAAAATAAAGTTACCAGATTACCTATAAAAGAAGACTCCTCCCACTACGAGGATTGAGATCAAAAAGAGTTCAAAGCTAAACCTACATCATAAAGAAGTAGAGAAAAGTAAGACGAGTTACAAAGAAAGAAAAATCTCAAGAAGATACATAGAAAAATTGTTTCATGGAAGATGAGATCATTGCACTTAAAAAATTATCCATGATAAATATTAAACACAACTTAGTTGATAAGTTGAAACCATTCTCTAAATAATGGAACAAAGAAGAGAAGATTTTCCATGTCTAGTGGATTGAGGCTAGTCACAACAAGAGAAAGATAAATGTGTTCAAAACACAAGTAACATGGCGCAATTCAACCATATACTTGGATATTGAAATATTTGATACAACAATAATAAATATACTTTTGGATCTAGGCACAAATGTGAATATAATGTATAATACAACCTCGGGAGAAAATGGGTAGACCTAATTTAGAACCCCGAGATATCATATTGGTTTTGAGGATGGATCAAAGAAAACCCTCATATGCATATTAAAGAATGTGGAAGTAAATTTAATGGGGATCAAAAATTTTGTTAATTTTGAGGTTGTAGAGAATGTAGCTACAAAAACTATATATAATACCATTCTAGAATTAGAATGATTTGTTGATTGCAACGACATACTAAAATCAGAAGAAGAAGAAGTGATATTAGAATCAGATGGAATTCATGTCCATGTACACCATTATAAGAAGGGATGAGTTTTGTCTTGTCGGAAGAAGTCGGCATGATACCAAGGATGAAGATTTTGATGACATACAAGGAATATATACTTTAAAATGATTGACCAATATGTATAAAGACTTTGAACCAAACTATGAAGGAGAAATTTTAGTTAAGAGTTAATTTACAAATAAAATATCAGATAACATAGTAAAAGCTTGGGTACATGGTTTCTCATAATCTAGAGTAAGAAAATTACACTATACAAAAAGATTTTCATCTAACATAATCACGTTGGAAGATGATTACCCGAATCCACAGATGAAGTAGATGACATTTTTTACCCATACAAGACACATTTGATGAAGAATATGGGTACTAATACACTATAGAAGATCAAGATGAGAAGATAATTAAAGGAGTGTCTAGATTAAGCCACAGAGCATCCCATCACACCTTACCAAAATATTCATGGTTTGGTGATTTGGAAGGATATTTAGAGAAAATGGTAAGGATATTTCCCAATGAGACATCTCATATGGAATAACTAGATGATACACTAAAAATCAATGATGCCAAATGATGGGAAACCCATAAAACAAATATATCTCATTGGAACTCCCTAGTCACATTATTAAAGACAAAATATCTAAGAAGTGAAGGATACTAAGCAACCACACCAAAGTATATAGGAGAAGGATATCCACAAAAGAATATTCATATATGTGAAATACATTGGAAGATATGCAGAGAAAATTCTCCCTTGGTGTGGAATCAAATTTTTGTATGGACACTAGGACCCTTACCTAGGTTCTAGTATATGCACCAAGCAATAAGAAACTGGGATAAAGTAGTGAAAGAATTCTTCCACACCTTTAATTTTTGGGATTTGGATCTAAAAACACTTGAACACTACAAAATAAAATAAATTTCTTATTATTAACTCTAAAAGAGACTACATATTGATTTTCAGAACAAAAACTAGTCCAACAAAATGAGAAAAAACATCCACAAGAACAACCAATACAAATTAAAGAAATGACATACTATTTTACAAGTAGAGAAGAAAGAAAAAGAAAAGCTTGAAAATTTGAAATACAAAATAGTGGAAGTGTTGAAATTTTTGGTCACCATGGTGGAGGGGTACAAATTATTTGGTTAAATCAATTTTTAGTAGGATATTGGGAAGTTCACGGGACATTTACAACTAGGAATAAATTTCCAAAATGCTCATCCTCACATAGGAGGTGTCGGCTAGATTATCATTGCCTAAAAACCTAGGCAATCATGAGATAAATCTCCCTGATTTATTGGTGAGGCTCCCATGTAATATGTTTATCAATTTAGTGGGTATGAATCCTAATAACTATTTGTGAGGTTTTACTTCAATTACAAAGCTCATGAACCATAGCTAAGCAATTTTGCAGCAAGTAAACAACTATGATGAAGTATTTTCAGAAGGGGGAAATAATGGAATTTGGGAAAGAAGAAAGGAAGATATGTAATTCAACCAATAGTTTACAGAGTTGGTCTCATACACAGATTAAATAAACAAGTAGATCTCACAATATTCAGAAGTAAAGGAAAAAAATCTTCTAATCTAAAGCTCAGATAACACAAAGTTTATCTAAAGATCCACACATAATCAAGAAGCAAATGCATCGTGGACACAAAGTTATATGGAAATATTCCTTTATTCAATTCCTTAGCTTTCACAAAAATGACATCAAGGGCTGCAACAAAAGTATGGAACTCAAGAATGTTGATTAAAAAATTGTGATCCCCCTTTTAACCCATAGGCTCTTCCTCTATTTATAGTGTATAGAGGGTAATTACAAATAAGAAGTTTTTAATGAATTCTTGCATGCAGAAGCTATAGAAAAGGGGACAGTTGGCAATCCTTCTCCTAGAATCCCTCTTTACATGACATGCATGATTTATAACTGAAAATAGAACCTTCTATTTTGTGTTTCTCATCACCTATTTCCAAGTGATTGACTTCTTCTAGTAACTTGAAGTAAAAATTTTTATAGCCAATTGCCTAAGTTTTATAATTTTAATTGATTGATCAATTACTTTGTCTCGAGAAAATAAGTTATTCCTATTGCAACACTCTCTATTTTTTCCTTACTCCATACTTTGCATGCTGATCCGATATGCCCCGTAATTTTGCTTCATCTATTTTAGAAATGAATGATCCGAATGATATCTTTCCCTTGAATTTGATATGCTTTTAACTATCTTTGTTGAATCCTTTCCTTTGATTCTCACCAAACTAGATTTGGAAGCACCCAACTAATATTTTCTTTCAGTGCTACCTCTAACCTATCTTCCCTCTTGACGTTTTTGCGGTTATTCTCTAGTATGTACACTAGTGTAATGTTTGCTGCAAAAAAATTAGACAAAAGTCATCACCATTTATTTTTAATTACATAGGAGAAATTTAAATTTTGGAAAGCACTCCAAGTGAAGGAAAATACAAGTAAATTTAATGAAGGATTCAACTAGAAGATTGGGAGCACATGTACCATCTCCGAAAGGAATTTTCAATGTAATTAATTCCACATGGGATGCGTTGGAAACAAGAGGATAATTTTTTCAAGATACCCTTGAAATTATGAGAGCGAGATATATTTCTCCTACGATTCAAGATATATTCAATGTATCGATATTGAATTCTTCTTTCTTCACCAATATGGGCATAAATGAAGTATTCCTGCAAATAATTCAGAAAATTATGGACAATAGGATGAATATCTAGTTTCTTCATCGAGATCTGATTATAATTCCTGCTACCCTCTATTTTTAAACTTTGCTTGCATGCCAAGAAAGATCAAAATATTATTTTATTCATCTGTACACTCACATAAACATGCAGAGATAGCTAGAATAATAAAAATGAAGCCTTTCCAACCCTATGCACCAAAAGCTGGATGCTTCCGACAATTAAAATAAGTTAGCTTTTAGGCATTTAGCTATGCTAGAATGGGTCACACTTTTGGCTAAGAATTGTGGAAAAAACATGAGGGAAAGGAAGTGGGAAGCCTTAAAATTCCCACTTTTCTCCTAAGTGATTCGACTAACATTGTGGGAAAATTCAACCTTCCAGGAAGCCCCAAAATTCCCACTTTTCACTTAAATGACTTGAATTCCATCATGGGAATTTTTCACCTTCCAGAAGCCCCAAAATTCCCACTTTTCACTTAAATGACTTGACTTCCATCATGGGAATTTTTCACCTTCCAGAAGCCTCCAAATTCCCACCTTCTAGGTGACTCCAAAATTCCCACTTTTCACTTAAATGACTTGACTTCCATCATGGGAATTTTTCACCTTCTAGGAAGCCTCCAAATTCCCACCTTCTAGGTGACTCAAAAATTCCCACTTTTACTTAAATGACTTGACTTCCATCACAGAATTTTTCACCTTCCATGCAACCTCCAAATTCCCACCTTCCAGGAAGTGCAAAAATTCTCACTTTCACTTAAGTGATTTGACTTTCATGTTTTATGTGGAAATTCAAGAGGAAGGTCAACTTTGAAAAATAGGACTTGTATTATGAAATTGGTGTTTCCAAAAAGTGTGACTTGCATGACTTCTGCTTTTAAAGTTGTGTGAAAACTCATCACCATAATTTTATTTCCATTTTGTTTTTTTGGTGAAGAAAAAACAAACATAGAATAAAATTTTGCACTTTTGGAAAGGGTCCGAGGGGAAGATGTAGTAGGAAAAACTTGCAAGTGCCATAACTTTCACTTCGTGGCTCCATTTTAGGTTCCATTTTTTCTAGAATTGCATATTTTCTCGAGCTCTACACATTGGGGGCAAAGTATTTTTATTATTTTCATAAAATCCATTATTGCACCTTTTTGGAACAAGCAACCTCTTACAATCTCTTAAAGGAATCCTGAGCTCTGGTCTTCTTTAGACATATTAATTAGCAATTAAAAACACTAGATAGATTTTCAAATCCCTAGGCCCAAGAAAATATTTGTCGGGAAGAATGAATAGGCTAAGGGAATTTCTAGATAGAAAACAAATAAAGACAAAAAGAAATAAAAACAAGACACGAAAGAAGTCACAGGAATTCCTCAAAAAAATTCTACGATTAGATGATATGAAATTTTTCTCCCCCCCAGGTGAATGTTCTATGGTAATAATGATGGGGTGAAGTGATTTATAGAACCTAAATCCTCCAATTTTATCTCAATCTATTTTTAAAAGAACTTTATTTATTTAATATAAATAAATAAAACGCTTGCTTAAAAGGTATGGTGAAGGAATTGAGTGAGATTTGGCATGTGGGTATTTGTCAAATTCATATTTTATGACTCTATGGGGATACATTAAAGCAATGCAAATAACTCTTGGAAAAACAAACACAAAACAACCCATTACTTTGAAAAGAACAAAATGTTTTAGAAGGGCTAGTCCTAGATTTCAGGCTGAAATATTAGGGA
The DNA here is from genome assembly GCA_018340775.1 of Taxus wallichiana var. yunnanensis. Taxonomy (NCBI): domain Eukaryota; kingdom Viridiplantae; phylum Streptophyta; class Pinopsida; order Cupressales; family Taxaceae; genus Taxus; species Taxus wallichiana. The sequence continues at coordinate 562,146,238 of CM031235.1, read as the reverse complement.
CACCAGAGACCTTTCCATCTTTTGTATTTTCCAATATCATGAATTAACCACTCATGAATAATTCAGGTCTTGAAAAAGGAGGTAAATACATCATACATCGAAGCAAACATTATGGGACAACAAGGGTTCATATTGCAGATCATAAGATTCTTAAGTGCAAGGAATTAGTTGCATTTGTAAGACGATCACTCATTCATCTTATCAGTTTTAGTTTAATTAAATGGAAAAGGTACAAGTTAGTTGTTAATTTTTGATATTATATTCTATTTTTATATGTATTGATTTCTAGAAAAAATTTAGCTATAAAATTGAAAAGAAATGACAATGAAGTGTCATTACAAATGATTACATAAAAACCATATATTTTTGTAAGAAAATTGTATATCGTTTCCCACACAAGACGTGAGACATAAACAAAAGAAAAAGAATGCGAGATAAGTTAAAAATGAGAATCTAAAGGAGAAGGGACCCGTCATTTCATAGTAGATGTGATCCCCTCTAATACAATGATTTCTCCAACTTGATCAATTGTTGCTCCAATATCATATTGTTTCTCCTATTGCACGAGGGAAGAAAAAAATATGGTGTTATAGTTCGAGTGTCTTCACTCTGTTATATTTTCAGATTCTAACATATATGCATCCAAGAACAATTAATGCAGAAGTAAAAGAGTGTTACATTCAATGAACTATAAATGAAAAGCTTTAAATACAGATGTATAGAATGAAACAAAAGTACAATATTTTATAATAGGATGAACAATGCATGATTTTCAAATAGGCATGTATTTTACTAATGTGTAAGGTCTTGGTATGTTAAATTAATTCAATAGAAAGATCTCAAAGGGAATGAGGATTTTGTTAGTAATTTATTAGTGCTCCATTATTATAAATTTGTGTGAGATGGGTAAATAGTAAATATTACTATGTAAATGTAAATGAGTTGTTAATGAAAACTCATATTATTGTTGTGTTTACTAAGATTTGATTGTTAAACCAAACTCGCATAGAATAGAGAAGTGGTTATTTTATAGTTGTGCGAAACTCATTAATTATAGGAGTTAATTGGCCTATATATTACGTACTATTCATATTGAATATGTATGAATAAGAGCATTATTGTTTCAATTAGTATCGAGTGATATAGTAATAGAAGACTATCTTTGTGTTGTGCTAGTTCAAATTTGACCAAATTCAAGATTTGGTATCAAAGGAGGTATAATTTAGCCACAAGAATTTTACGTGGGGAGATTACTTGGGTTTGAATACCTTTCATATTTTTAAAGGTAGTTTTGTTTAGAATCAAGGAAATACTTCTATCAACAAGTGCACAATTCTAAAAAAATATTTAAAAAAAAAGAATGAGTTGATCTATTTGTAAAGGAGTTAGAATGATTTTATCTAACCCATGTATGGATTGTAAGCCATATCGAATGATCAAGATTAAATTTCATTTACCGCTATAGATCCACTTGTTTCCTCCAAGTATTCATTGTTTCCTTCATTTTAATAAGTCTGTGAGTATTGTTTTTTCTATTTTAAAGCATGAAATTCCAATTGTATTTAAAATATTCTTTGAGTCAGTTGATTGTTAGATCAATATAAATATGCCAATTGAATTTGAGATCATCATAATGAATTTGTATAGTTGACTATTCATATCTTTTCACTACTCTCATCTTAGTGTTTACATTTTTCCCAATTCTCTATTCTTGTTGCATCGGTTTCAAATAATTCAAAAAATTATTGTGTATCTCCTATATTGGATATTCATGCTAAAATGTTACCAGGATTAAAGATGTTAAGAACAAGCTTTCAAATCTTGTCTTCCATGTGTTGTGTAGCAATGCACTCTTTCAATTTATGGTCAGTTTTTACATGTTCTACATAGGTGTCTAGCTGACCCAACCATGCATGTATCTGATCTCTTCTTGTCACAACACACTTTGTGTCCCCATGGCCTTCGATTTCATCAATGATCCTATACATGTTTTGTTTTCCATAATTTATCCTCTCTTCATTTAAGTCCATAACTAGGTGTTGAGTTTTGTTGTCACATGGATCATGCACCTATTGAATATTTGAGTGATCCCATGCAATGTTGGAACATCCCCAAGGTGTGGGACCTTGTTTCCTTGGGATGAACATCTAGATAAGGCCGGTTTTTTTTAAAACTTGGAGCACTTGATTTAAGATCAATATGCAAGGCTAAAACATTTGAAAATAATTCTAATCTACTCAACTAATGGGATTAAATTCAGAGATAACAAAATAAGAATAAGGTGATGCACCAAGTATATTGAAAAATAGACCCACTTAAATGCACAATCAACTCCTCAAAACAATATATGATATGCACATGTCTTTCAATCTTCCTCTATCCATGACTATAAATAATAATGCAACTTTGTAATAGAAAGGAAATAACTTTTCCACAACTGATATTCAAAGTAACTATATCACTTTTCACATGAATTGAAACAAGATAACTGGGATAAAGGTAGATTAACCAATCACATCAAGGAATTAAACATTCACAAGCTATAAATTGATCAATGATTAACACAATAAACTAGACTTTTCATGGCAAAGTATTGTTCTGAATATAACTGAAAGGCTCAAAGTATATGAAGCACTCTTCCAAGCTTGAAGAGTAACTTCTCCAAATTATCTATATGTCTATATAAACTTAATGCATTTAACTATTTATAAGTTCCAGAGGTTGAGCCATTACAATGAACCTCAATTAACAAATTACTAAAAATATAGTATAATAACTTCAAAGGACAACAGGATCCCATAAAAATGGTAAAGTTGTTGCAGTAAAGGTTTGACTAATTCAAACCTATAAATTTGAATGATTAAGATCTTGGAACCACCCCAATCATGGCCGCCTAGCTTAGCTTGGACTCGCATAATCTTTATCTTGTTCGATTTTCCCAAGATCTTCTTCCTACATAGCCATCTAGTTTTTGTAATAAATGAAACATTTGATGATTCCTTGCACTTCCTTCTCCTCTGGTCCACATGCATAATGATTTACCACGTACATTGTATCAACCTCCCTTGTAACTTTTTCTAGTAACCTTTTCAACTTATTCACCACTTTCTTGATTGACTTATGAAAATTTGCACGAGAGTAACCGTAAATTGAATCGCTTATTGAAAGTTTTAGTCACTTCATCATCTTTCATTACCAAATATTTGAATTTTGATTTAATTTGGTCCACTAGAAGAGCATCAATATTCTCATTGAAAATATTATAGTCAATATTAACAAACTCTTTTGAAATATCATTTAGTCCTTTTATTATTTCCACGCGTTTATCATCCAATTTCTTAATCAACTATTGCAAAACTCCGGGATCTAAATTCCAAATCCTTTTGAAATTTAAAAAATGTAGAAGTATCATGAATCAATCCTTCTTGAAGGAGTACACTTGGGTACACATATCTAATCTCGCTCCATGTATTCAAATTTAGATTCAAATTATTGTTATCCTCAGAGAGGATTTCATCTATTATGTGAATAGAAGCTCTTTCGGTTTATAAATTATGATACAATTCAAAAAAAAATTTAATTAAAGGATTAGCTTCCTGAAGCATATGTTCTATCAATCCATCCACTGATATTCCCTTTTGACCTATTTTCTCAATTTCATGATATGAAATATCATCCAAAATAGAAGAAACTGTCAGAGTAGTTGTAGTTGAAGGATCAGTAGTTGGAGTGGGTTGTGTTACTTTCCTTAACAAAGTAGTGAGTTGTTCAACCTTTGACTTCAATTCATCTTTGGAAGCTTTATCTTTATCATACTTCTCCAAAAAATTCCAAGGGCCACTTGAACATCCTATTTGGTGCCTTCATGTGTTGCCTTCCCTAGTGAAAACCTAGAGATCTAATAATCTACTGTTGTAATAGTTTCTTTAGTTTTCCCCTCAACGGGGTAGCTATTTCCATGACCCTTTCTCCTGATTGGTTTATCAATAAACTAGAGATGATCCTTGGCCATTTGGCTGTCTCTTTAGAGTAGGTTCCAACATGCTCAGATCTATCACATCTACAAGAGGCACCTTTTTCTTCTACTTTGGGGTTTGGCGATATAGCCATTTAGGTATAGTGGATGTAGATGAAAGTGGCATGGTTGATTCAACACCTAGAGCACTAGATAAAAAAATAGCACTGGTAATATCAATTGAAAATGAAATGGAGGTGGTAATGATAGATGGGGTGGAAGTGAGAATAGCCTCGGGAGTGGATGCAACAAGATTGGAAGTGGAAATGGAAGGAAATGAAAGTTCTGAGAAAGTGGAGTGGAAATTGGAGACCTAATCATTTCCCCTACTGAGAGGAAAAGAAGGGATGAAAAAACTTGGGCCATGGATGGGGATAGAAAATAATAGATGAGTGAAGGAGAAGTGGATAATGATGGGGAAAGTGGAGCTAAAGATAGTGACAATGGTAATGAAGAAGGGGGTGGAAAATATTGTGACACAATTAGAGAATCACTAACTTTAACAACTTCTGTTACTTGTATTGTAGAGGATACATCCTTGGCAATGGGAAATTTTTAAAGAGATGAACTCCCAACAAAAAATGAGATCTTCCTTGGAGTTATATTAGTTGTTTGAGTAGACCTTTTCCCTTTTTTGGGTGTAGGGAGAATCCGTGTTGGTTAGGATTCTATTCTTATAGATTGATTTATCCATTTGGGTGAAATTCCCAAGGTATCCAGCCAATCATATGTCCATTGTAGAACAACCCCTGCCCTTTCCTTAGTATTTCAATGTTCTTCCCTAGTAACAATCGATCCATGTTAAAGGTTGATTAACAACATTGTTGTTCCTATAAATCAGATCCAATACTTCATCATCATCCTCCATTCCTTCAATAATATATACATTACCAAATTTTTTAACCTCATTCAAATTCAACCTTTCATATTCTCATTGTCTGATGATAACCTCATCTAGAAAATGAATCCAAATATCCTCTAGCTGAGGCATGTAAAAACTGGACAATGTTGTTTCACCAAACTTACCCTAGTAATCAAAGTTGGTTCTGAGATGGAAATTTTGCAAAGTAACTTTAGACATTTCTTCATCCACATTCTTCTCTTTGTAAATACTAGCATAGTTATACCTTCCTATTGAAATAGGAAACTGGACTCCTCGCTTCTATCGTTTGTTTTGAATTTTATGATAATCCAACAATTACCGATCCAATTATAATAAAATCCATTTGTTGGTAGGAAATATTGGTAAATTGCTAGGGGAACTAAATAAAATGGGAATCCTGATGTATGTAAATGTAAGGAACTAAAGATAGATGGCTCCCAATTCTTGTACCTCTTTAAAAGCTTCATTAGAAATTCTTCGATTATAAAAATTTCTATCAAAACGATAAAGGAGGACATCAAAAAAGGCATCATTGACTCTATGGAAATGTTTGTTTCCTTCTTCCATTTTAATTTGAGGATAAAATTGGTAAATTTGTGACACACTTATAACACATTTTGTATTCAAAACATTGAATTCCCCCATGGCAATGGAAACATAAAAAGGAAGGAAGTCATGCGAAGTTTTTATAAGTCAAAACATTGCTCAACTAAAAAAATTGAGCTGCTTGATATGTTCCCCCCATCGTATGAACTCATTATTCTTATTGATAGTGGCAATATAGAGGAACATCCATTCCTGAAACTCCTTTTCCAAAGTGAGACCCAAAATTCTAATCAATAATACAATAAGATCATTTACTTCTTGGATGAAGTCCGAGTCGAACAATTTTTGGGAAGATTGATAACATTCTTTTCCAAGTAATTATTCATTATGACCTTTATACATAGTTTAGTATTATTCATCTCAATATTTAATTGTGTCTTGTGGTGAAATTGTTACATATCCTTCAACATCTGGAATTTCAAATAAATCTTCAAAGAAATCGATGTCCAGCTGATTATGACCTTGCTCATTGTCATCATCCTTTACCGATTTAGAATCCTTATAAAAATGGGTTGTTCAGCTAAAACAAATTAAAGACAATGCATGGATGAAAAACCCACAAAGTGAGAGTGAGCCCACTATTGAATATGGCCTGCATCCAAGGCTTCTTATTAGGGGATTTTAATATTTTCCGAAGTCTATAAAATATATTTGTCAAGGTCAAGTATCTCCAATATTCACCAAATTTGAAGATAGGCATGAGTGAGGAGAAAATCCTAAGAATATATAATTCATCTTTCAATTTCCCTTTGATGAGCAAGTTGAATTTAATTCAGAATTCCTAATTTGAATAGTTTTTGGAAATTTTATAAGAAACCGTAAAGGTTTTGAAATCCTGAAGTCCAAAATGGTCCAAAAATGGTAATTCCAAAAAGGCTTCAACTACAAAGTAGAAACCTCCAAAAGCATGAACTCTTCACAGTCCGAAACCCCAAAAAGTGAATCTCTAAAACCACGACTCTCGAAATATTGAAAATATGAAGGTGCTACTAACTCCAAAACTCGAAAAGTGAACCTTTGAAATTCTATCCTCCGAAAACCCAAAATTGAGACCTATGAAATTATCGAAGGGTACATAAGGAAAATTGAATACTGTTGATAAGAGAATACTTGTTATAGAACACACAAGGAGTCCACATAGGGAGAGAAGGCTAGGATCAAGGGCTCATAGGGATAGGAAGGACCTACGCGTGGAAGACAAGTTCAACATTAAGGACTTAGCTGATTTTAGGCATGATGACCTAGTTTTAGAAGATGGCGTGCGAAACACACCAACGATGCAGAGATGTGTGCGTCATGCATTGTCTATTTTTGGAGGATCAGATCAAAGAATTTTACATGGAGATGAGATAAGAATAGGATTAACACTTCAGTTAACTATAAGAGGTCTATAGATAGCACACTTGCATGTGTGGCTATGCCTGTGAATGGCGCGTGGCTATTAATAGCATGTGGCCTATTTTTGGAATAGATAAGTGGTGAAGGGAAAGTCCCCACCCTATATATATGATGTGAGGTACATAGTGGTAATATATGAGTGTGATGGATGTATGGAGGTATAGAGATATACACATATGACTGAATTACTTGTATCAGATCCATATGCGCATTGGTATCGATTGACATTATTGTAAGGAGCTTCTATTTTTATTAATAGATGGAAGATATTGGATGAATCTAAGTGTCATTCCTGTGTGTAATTGAGTAGTGTATGTTATTGATTCAATCATGATTACTATTTAAAGCTTGTTCTGTCATAGATCTGAATGTAGCATATAATGTAGAATGATAGATTAGTTATGAATCTATATGTTTCTTCCTTCATCATGCTAACATCCACTACAGAGAAACCCTAAAGAGGGACTGGTACATTTACGCACTTTTGTTGAGTGCTCGGTCTAGGATGAGTGATGTACCAAAGCACGTCTAGGAGTTATCTAGTAAATTCTAGGCTCAACATTGGTTTCGTTTCCGAGACCTATTTTTAAGTTATTTTAAGGATGGTTCATGATGAAAACATATTGGTTAAATATAGAAAGTATTGAGGAATGGATACATGATCGGAGGAAGAATATACATGACGGTTTAGCAATGGATCTCGAGTTTAACAAACACACTTGCGTAGAACAAAATCTATATGATAGCTTATGTGGGAGATTTTTTCACCATCTTTCAAGTATAATTATACAAGTGGCTCACTTTGCTTGTGCATCTCAATGGAATTAGAGGTATCGTGCACTTATCTAGATGCGGGAAGAATTTCGAGCCCTTTAAGATGTTGATTTGATCTAGACTCACACTTTGTGGATATGTGGTTTCATGGTTTCATGGTGTTATATTCTAGAATATTCAATTTTGACGTACTCTTTCCTAGAGGTATTTGAATTCAATTTTTGTGGTATCCGAGAGGAGAATATTTGCAGTATTTGGTGGCGATCAAAATTTTGATGTTAACTTTGAACACGGAGAGTAAATCGATGGCTAACTAAACTTCACCACACGTGAGGGAAGGAACAGGTTTGGTGAAAGATGTTAGACCTAGTGGTAAAGAGCCAAAGAGAGGGAAGGTAGCTTAAGTATAATGAGGTGTGTGAGAGGGATATAGAGAAGCAATGTTATGTTGCAGAAAGTATGGCATTGAGGAGAGAGATGGCTTGTGAAGGATTTACAGCTCATGAAGAAGACATGGATCTAGAGCATCAGGAACTCCCCCATCTTGGAAAACATGATAGATATCCCCCTTGGCCTCACATAGAAGTGCATCAGCAGAGACTACCTAGACCATGGGCGTGCATCTTAATCTACCTGGTGACCTAGCCCTTGCGATTGGTTTTCTAGTATCTAGTACGACAAGTAACTAGAAAGCTAATTTGGGAAGCAGGAGTAAGTCAGGGAGCAAGTACATCAATGGCAGAATAGATGACTTCAATGATATTTGGAGGAACATCCTTAGGTGCATCATCCACATAGAATTTGAGTGCAAAAATGTTGGATTCACCTCTAGAAGTGAAACTACCTCACGAGAATGTAGGTGTTCGGTATAGTACTATCGTTAGGGCACATGGGAGTACATCTACGGGTCATATTCCCCCTACAAGGTGGAGGATCAGGAGGTATAGATTGTTCTAGTTCTGGTGGATCTGGTGGTTCTAGAGGTAGAGGGAACATAGGAGGTTCTTGATCAGGTGGTCAAGGTTCACAACAACCAAAAAATATTTATATGGAGATGTCTCTTCGTCTCCTAGAGTATAAAGGTATAGAGGATGTTGTCGAATATGTGCATATGTGTGAAATCTTGTGGCACACTAAAGGGATCATGATTGATGAGCATAAGGTAAATAAATTTGCTACTACTTTACAGGGATGTGCACACAACTGGTATAGGAAGTTTGACCCTAATCAAACTTGCATGGATTATGCAACATTGAAAGATGCTTTCTTGAAAGAGTTTCGTATCCCTGAGTTTAAGCAAAAGAGTATTAGTGTGCTCAAGGATATCAAGGCACCACCGAGAGTGTACGTGAGTATGATGTTCATTTTAATACACTTCTATCTTAGCTATCTTATGATGTTCATGCTAGCCAACATGCACAATGGTTCGTTGGAGGATTGATTACACCATTTAAAAAGTATCTGTCACATAAGACATACACTAATCTACGTGAAGAAGCTGGAAGTAGATTTACATGCTAAGGCATTTGGGAGCATTGACACTAGCATTGGTGGATTCTTAGAGGCACAGATTACAGCTATGGAAAAGTAGTTAGAGAAGCTATCAACAAATTCACTGTGAAAACCGCTTAGTAATTTGGTGTACAGATTGTGAAGTGGAAGGTCACACCAAGGATAGTTTCCCTCACAGATCTATACACTCAATACTATTGGATTGTGAGACCTTTCATTTGAATCATGATGCTAGTTATTTTCCTTTGTTACTGACACACAATACGGAAGAATGTATCTTTCTTTCACAAGATTTTAGGTCCACGACCCATGATACTGAGGATAGTCGGTTGATTGGTCAGATCTAGGATGCTATAGACATTGGGGTATGACAGACAAGTGTAACGGATAATTATAAGGGTAAGAATGAGCACCAGATTGGGATCATAATCAAATGCGCTATGACAGGATGAGGGGAGCTTTGAAGGAGGTCGTGGAAGGGGACATGGATATCATGATGGATATGGAGGATGAGGCCGTGGTGGAGGAAGAGGTGATTTCCCTCGTGGAACATGTTATACGTGTGGCTATCTTGACCACTATAGGTGTGGATTTCCTCATAATATTTCATGATCTTTACGTGAGAGAAGAACCATAGCTATGAAGAGTTCCTAGACTTATATGAGCATCTGAGTAAGCAACATAAGCAAGAAAACAAAGGTGTCGAGATGGTTAGAATCCAGTGCACGGTAGAAGATCAGTGGATTCCTAAGATAGCGAAGGACCTGAGGAATTGATAGTGAAGATTACTACACGCGCTGAAGCAACATGTGCAAGAGAAGCATTACACCAAAAGCCTACTATCACCAAGGAGGAGGTTTTGCACACAAGGTAATTAGATCTTTCTCATCAGAAGGAGGTTTACCAGGATATCATGGAAGTGCTAAGGAATCTTCAGGGTGAGATGCAATACTTAAAGGAGCAGAAGAAAGCATAAGAGATAGTCCAAATTGATATCGATGATCTGCGAGAAGTGTGCTAGAATGTTGTGCTAGGAGAACATTATCCCACTATTAGGAAGTTGGTTAAAAGGGAACACTCGTGCACAAGTTTTGAGACTAGACAACAGATCTTGCATGTAAATCTTCCACTGATAGCATTGACTATGAAAAGGAAATTACTTTGAATGTTGTTGTGGATGGTTGGCTATTGAGCAACTTATTGATTGATACAGGTGTGGAAGTAAATGTGCTTACATTAGATGCATGGGTCCAAATGGAGAGGCCTCCATTACAGCCATCATCTAATGTGTTATTTATGGCAAACCAAACTAAGGACACTCCCATAGGATTTTTGAAGGATGTATCTATAACCATATAAGGGTCCAAGTTCACTGGGGATTTTGAGGTATTAGCACTTGCAGAAATAGACAATTTTCTATCCTTGCTTTGACACCCTTGGTGTTATGTGAATAATGCTGACTTGAGATTCAATAAGGGGTATATTAGCTTTGAGAACAAGGAGGAAAGGGTTGTGATACCATTGACAGATGAGAAGTCTACACCATATGTTGAGCCTCTAAGTGAGGAGGGTTGAATTTGAATTTATATACACGTTATTCAAGACCCATAGGTGAATGAGCCATCAAAAGAAGACATCATACAGTGGGAGGATTCTCATTCTATTAGTGATACTATGAGTATTTCTTACAACAATTGGGATCATGGTACATATGAATTAGTAAGGCATGAAGTAAAAAGCGCGGTTGCGAACAAGAATGGACTTCATTCGGTCTAACGGATAGGTAGCACAATACCTTGGTATATGGGGCAAAAGATCTTCCTACTTTTTTGAAATCCATGGAAAGACAGTGGAAAGATAAAATTAAGAGAAGAGCTATGTTAGTATATACCTTGCGTGGGACAACATCGAACTTGTGGGTAGTCCATAGAGATAATCTTATAGAATGGGAAGAGATTAAAATCAACCTATCTATTATGTTTGTAAGGAACAATGCACCTATGCAGATCTGCACTAATCATGGTTATCAACGTATTCATCATCACATTCAGCAGTGTGAGAGACTCTAGATAGTAGAACTAGAAGCATTACCAGCTTCACTCTGGGTGCATAAATTGTACTCTATGTTACAAGGATGTGCACATGCCTAGTATGTATATGCAAAACTACATCGAGAGACTGGAAACTGGAAAAATTTGACTACAGGGATGATCCAGACCTTTGAATACTTTTCTTCTCAACCTCTAATAGAAGAGGCATTAAAATTTATCAAGCGCTTAACCATGGGAGATAGTGCAAAATTAGAAGAGCATATTTAGGAATTATTTGGTGAGACAGAGTTCGGAGCATGTTTTGAAAAGGAAGAAGAAACAAAATTCATAATATTTGAATGTGCTTTCCTTGAGAAAGTGAAAGGAAAGATGGTTTACATCGTGGATGATGAGGAAGTTGAGAACTTGGATATTGAACATTCACTGAGGGTGTGTGAGGTCTTGGAAAACATAGACAAGGATACATGCACCTATCACAAACCCATGAAGACAAAGAAGATGAATATAGGTTTGGAGGCTAAGGCTAAGGCTAAGGAGGCCATAATTGGAGACTATTGGTCAGACTCAGAGGTAGCAAAGATCATTGAGTTACTTAGGGATTATCAGGAAATATTCCCTTGAGGGTATCATGAACTTAAACATGTGCATAAATCACTTAGGGAAATGAAGATAAAGCTTAAGGACAAAGTGCATGCCCAGTTAGAAAGAGGCCTTACAGAATGAATCCTAATTTACACAAAAAGGTAAAAGAAGAAATTGATAAAATGTTGAAATATGGAATTATCAAACCCCTTGATGAGTCAGAATGGGTTAGCCCAATGGTGATCAGTATCAAGAAGGATGGATGAATTAGAATATGTGTGGACTACAGGGATTTGAATGCTGCATGTGTCACCAATCCATTCCCTACGCCATTCACTAAGGAAATACTAGAAGGTGTTGCATAGGTATGAATTGTACTCCTTTACTGAGATGGGCTTTAAGAGTATCATCATGTTAGGATTTTTCGGGAGGATAAAAAAAAGACAACATTTACTACTGAATGGGGCATTTTTACCTATAATGTGATGCCTTTTGGATTAAAAAATTCATCTGTTGTATTCTTGCGCATAGCTATTTAGGCATTCAAATATGTTATTGAAAACTTTTTACAGGTCTACCTAGATGATTAGACAATATATGGGCTTGTGAAAGATCGGTGTGACAATCTGTACTTAGTGTTTGAAAGTGCGAGATAGTTGAGTATCTCTTTGAAAATCAAGAAGTGCATATTTTCTACATTGTTTAGAATTTTTTTAGGACATATAATCTGTAAGGAAGGTTTTCTCGTTGATCCAGCTAAGGTTGCAGTCATTTTAGGCCTGGAAGCACCTACCAGTCAAAGCAAGGTGTGTGGATTTTTAGGTCATGAGGATACTATAGAAAATTCATCAAAGGGTATGCCAAAATTACTGCACCCTTGGAAGAGTTATTGAAGGGGAAAAGTACATTTTATTGGGGAGAACCACAGTAGCGTATGTTTGAGATATTAAAAGAGAAACTTACTACCGCACCCATTCTACACTTTCCCTCATGGGATAAACCATTTCATGTGCATGTGGAAATGTCGACATGGTCATTGGCACTATGTTAGCTCAACTTGGGAGAAGGTATTGTCGATCATCCAATTTGTTTTGCTATTAGAAATTGACTCTCTGAGAACAAAATTATACAACTACAGAGCACGAAGCTTTGTACATGATCTATGCATTGCTTAAATTTTGACAATACTTGTTAGAACAACACCATTTGTGTTTTATACAGATCACATAGCATTGAATTACTTGGTAAAAATCCCATCGAGACGAGGGGCACATATGCAGATGGGTACTCCTCTTTCAAGAGTTTGATTTCACAGTTGTGGTGAAGCCAGGGAAAAGAAATTCTAGACTAGACCATCTATCTAGAATCAACTCAGGAGAGGAAGCACAGAAAATTGAAGAAACCATGCCAGATGCATAGTTATATAGGTTACAACACGCACCATCAGAATTAGAAGACATTTCTATCTTTCTACTGATTTGGTATATCACTGGAAGGAATGAAGGCATTAGAAAATAAATAACTTGCTATACATGCAACACCGTTTATGTTAATCAGTGGTGACCTCTACAAGTTAGGTAGAGATGAAGTATTACGTCATTGTGTATTAGAGCATGAGCGCAAGGATATTATGGAAGAAGCTCATGGTGGTATTGCAGGAGGCCATTATATAGGTGATGCAACTACCTAGAAGATCCTACTTGCTCGATTATGGTGGGAGACATTGTATAAAGACTGTAAAGAATATTGTAAGGCGTGTGATCATTGTTAGCACCTAAGAAAACCAGGGAAAAGAGATGAGATGCCTTTGAGACCAATTACTAGTGCCGAACTATTTGAGAAATGGGGCATTGACTTTGTAGGACTTAGTTCGCTAGCTGCGCGTAGGACTAGATCGCGCTATATCATTACTTGCATAGATTATCTCACACGATGGGTAGAAGTAGCACCTATAAAGGACTGTACAATAGCTCCAATGGCTAGGTTTCTATGGGAGAGTGTTCTTACAAGATATGGATGTCCTTTAATATTGACAAGTGATAGGGGTAAACACTTTTGAATGATACAATCGGGATCTTATTAGATGAGTTTATGGTTACACACCATAAAAATACCCCTTACCATCCTTAGGAAAATGGAATTGTTGAGGCTTTCAACAAGATTTTGTGCCATAATTTGACAAAAAAATTTGATGTTGGAAGAAAGGATTGGGATGACAAAGTGTCAGTTGTTCTTTAAGCATATAGAACAACTGACAAGAGATTAAACAAAGCCACACCGTTTCAGCTAGTGTTTGGGGCAGAAGCCATTCTCCCTATCAAATTTATGTTACCTTCTTCATGCATTGTGCATGCTGGAGGTCTAGCTGATGAACATGCTTTAGAAGAGTGTATCAAGAATATGATTCAATTGGATGAGAGATGAGCCATAGCACGATGGATTCAGAAGTAGGAAAAGGCTAGGAAGAAGGCATGGCATGACATAAACATAAGGGATAAGAAGTTTGAGATTGAACAAATGATACTTCTTTATGACTCTAAGTTCTTGTGCCATCTAGGCAAGCTCAAAGTAAATTGGTTGGGGCCATATGTCATCACTTACATACTTGAATCAGGTGCTTTCTAGTTAGAAGCACTTGATGGAACGCAGCTACTGATTGCTTTAACAGAGTAGCTGAAGTCCTACTATAAATAAGACTTTTTGGTGTTTTTAATAAGGAAGTATTGCTATTTAGATTAGGTTTCCATTCGTATTTAATTAATGTGTTTCCTTAATTTTCGCTATGCTTTCTCAATTTAGTTGTTATTCTTGTGTAAAACATGTTTGCACGCATAAAGCTAATTACATGTGAAGAATGTTTATGCGCAGAGGACTGCACATACTTTTAGTGTGGTGTGGTTGTAGTTATCCAAGTAAAAGACTGTGGGACTTGAAAGGTGAAAGGAATAAGCTACTCTTTGGTGTGCTTTAAGTCAAAAGAATATTGCTTCTCAAAATTGACCAAGGATGGATATGAATGAAAGGACAGTATAATGTGAGGTAAACAGAGGCCATGATAACTACTAGGAGAAGGTACAATGATAAGGTACTTGGGTGCAAGGGCGTGCCCTGAAGAGAAGTATGTGACCAAAGGGTAGGAAGACACACTAGAAGGTTATAATTTGGGCACAAAAATGTACAACACATAACTATGGAATTTGGTCAGTAAATGAGAGGATATTTGGTAGGTGAAGGAGTAATAAATGCATCAAAATTTGAAAAAAATATATAAGGATGGGATGTAGATTCATTTTTACCATTGTGACTAAGAGAATTTGAGGAAAGAGCCAATTACGAAGAGCCAAGTGATTGGGTTAAGGTTTGAAGGGTGTGAAACCAAGTGTGATAAACATATTTGTGTGAAAAGAAGCTTGTGTCCCTAGTGGTGAAGGGTTTGAGAGAAGAAAGGAGGCAGAGAGGAGTTAGGACATGAAGTTTCCACCTAGGGCGTGATTGAATTGAGTCAGGGTTTGATTCACAAAGTTGCAGAGTTAAAGAGGAGATGTTTGCAAAGGAAAAAAAATGGCCCCAAGAAGACATTTGCACTAGTAGGAAAAGGAAGTATGAGCCCTTGTATCGGTGGCTCATGAGTAGAGTGCACGAGGACTTTTTCTACTTTGCGGGACGTAAAGTCACAATCTCATCGGTGCTTATCTCATCGATTCATGAGTTTGAAGGCCACAGGGAGAGAGGACATAAAGAATGATCTCATAGATAAAGCCATGATCTTAAAGACTAGAAAGGAAGTGGGGCACTGAAGGGTCCACGTGGTATGTATATAGAAAAATTGAAGAAGCTGTCTAGTTGTACAAAAATAAGTACACCTTATTACAAAGTTAAATGATCGGGAGTGGTGGTCACAGGTAAATACTATGTGGTTAACGTTACGTGTAAGATGTCGAAGGAGTGATCTACAATATTGCAGGCTATATTGTAGAACAGATAGTTGAGGAAGTGTGCACGGGAGGGAAGATCGGCTTTGGGGCTGTTCTACTATCAATAGTATTCATGAAAATCGAGTACCAGACGGGCCGAAGGAAAAAGTATGGGAATACCCCATAGAGAATAAGTCACCAACTAAAAGGTCCAGCAAGTATCTATGTAAAGGGGCCATGACAAATGACATAATGTAAAGGGAAAAGAAATGGTATGACATGCTCTGTGTGGAATTTGGAGAAGAGTGGCGCATCCCAAAGGACCTACCATCAGTAGTAGGAAAACAAGTCTAGTTTTACGTATTTTAGCATTTCGCATCACACACTTCCCAATGAAAGATGAAGTTTGGAGCCCTTAGTGTAAATTGCCTTAAGCATTCACTGCAAGGTATTTCCAAGCATTTGTTCACATATTTATAGACACACACCGACTGGTATTCAATACAGATAAGGTAGAATGTGACTACCACACGTTGAGAAAGAAGTATGTGTATCCCTGGAAGAAATGCCTTCACCAGAGAGGATCATTGTAGAGGTGTTGAATATTAAGCCAATATTAAATTCTGGTCGTAGAATGTAGGGGCAGCATTGGTGTATCTTGGTGAAGCCAAAGATGGATAATAAAAATATATGGAAGGTGAGTTAACACTTCCATCACCACCAAACGAAAAGCATACAATAGAGAACATCCCAACGCATAAGCCCACAGAGCCAATTGAAGTGGAGGATGAGGAGGAGTAGCATGAAGATAGTGGTTGTTTGGAGCATAGAGGTAGGAGACATCCTACAAATAAGGGTGAAGTTGAGCACACCATTACACCACGTTAGCCACAAGAGGGGGATGAGGAGGACTTGAATGCAATCAAGTGTAGACACTTAAAATTGGTTACTCAATTTAGTGTCCCTCTCATCCATTTACTTGCTTAGGTAACCTGGGGCACGTTTTACGTCACCAACTATCCCCTTGGGATATTATCCAATTTGTGATTTAATCACTTATTCCAAATTTAATTCACCCCATCACATCTTACCCATGAGTGATTAAATATTAAATATTTGATTACGCTTCTTCCCATGCATCTTAATCACTTATCTACCCCAAATTTATTCTATCTATGTACCACATCTATTTTTCCTCTTCCCTAAGCGGGATATTTCCCGTATTCGGGATAAATCTTATCTTTCTTGAAATCACTCATTTTGGCCATCTCGGAAGTCTATTCCGCGATCGGCGCCGACCCATATGGTCGGCGCCGATTTTCTAGGAGCGGCGCCGATTATAAAAGCGAGTCCAGAACTCAGTTCTAGGGACCGAAAAAGAGACCACGAACGAGCGAAAAGTGAACAGACGAAAAAAGGAAGCACTTACGCACGAACAGAGAGCGAGAGAGATACAGGTTGTGAGAAAGAGAGATCTTCTTAGCATCAATTGTATCAAATTAGGGCAGATCCTGTCCGAATCAATCCCTGAGAGGAGCACCGTTACTCTGTCCCTGTCACATCAGCATCGCACACCACCATCTATCATCTGGTGACTCTGTTCCAGTGTCTCGCCAACTTCGGCACATCCAGCAGACCACATTCATCTTCTAATTCCCGAATCTTATCGCACAGTCCCTGATTGATCGATCTGTTTTTAGTCGACGCCGATCTCACCCAGTCGACGCCGATTAGTCTCAATCGACGCCGACCACATCAGTCGACGCCGATTCTACCCAGTCGACGCCGATTTCCCTGCAGACAGGTAAAAGGACACAGGTAACACAAATTCAGCATTATTTCTTAGTTCCCTGTTTTCTGTGCTTTCTCATGCTGTTTAGATTCTCGTTTTATTACGCAATCGAAGATCTAGCTTTTACTTACATCTTTTATCATGTATGCTTCTTTTCTTAATTGAAAACGTGGACTGACATCCACCGAGGAAGCTTATCGCTTCCCGGACCCGCTTCTCGGGCAGTCCACCTAAATATCTTTTAACGTGGTCTTTTCTCGTCAAGCATCGGTGTTTGCGGCAGATACACGGATCTATTGTGCGAGTTGCTCGTGTGCGCCCGTCTTATCTACATCGGCTTCCTCATTTGTCTACATCTTCGGATCTTATCCATCAGGTATCGATTTTATTAGAGTTTTTCAGGGTTTTTGTGTTTAGTTTGGTGCATTAACTTGGACAGGTAACAAGCGCGAAATTCTTGATCTACACCAAGGGGAAAAAATTTAAGAGGGTGTTTAAGAGAACAAGGACCCAAGGTGCTACTCCAACCACGGTGCATAGATCACCCAGACTCTCTCCACAAAAGGAGGTAACTGTGCAAGGAAGGAGGAAACTAAAGTTAAATGAGGAGGTGGAAGAGTTAGAAGAAAGCATGCCTAACTCTCCTACACTTCCAGAGAATAGAGAAGAACAAGGTAGGGAATCAAAGGGAAGAGAAGAGGACATGAAGGGACCACAGGAGACAATTGCCAAGAATGTTCAGGACATGGAGACACAAGTCCCAAATTTGGAAGCTAAAGTCCCTAAGAAGCAACGGTCTAGAAGAACAAGTGGGGAGCACATTCCACCAGCCATGGGGTATGCAAAGGATGCAGGTAAAATTGTCCATGCCCACTTCTAAAGCATGATAGCACATAAGGATTTATTTGGCTGGGAGCTAATGGATGAGGATATGATGACTATGTGCACTCAAAAACAACTATCATGGTCAATGCACACCCACATGGATGAGCCTGAATTTGATGTATGCGAAGAGTCATGCATTTCAAGACGGCTGAAAAAGGCACCCCAAGCTAGACACATGATAGTAAATCCTACTATCATGTTAGATGAGTAAGTCAAGCAACACATTAGTGAAGGTTTCCGTTGAAGTGACTAGAAGAAACATGGACAAAGCTGCAACAATCAGAGTGCTACATGAGGAGATGAAGACAAAGGATGCGGAGATAGCGCGCATAACATAAGACAGGGGACTTTGCACAAAAGAATAATGAATTATTTATCAGCATCGTAGAGGATATTGGGGATAATGTCATCATGGTGAGTGAGGCAACACTTGGAGGTTAAGGTACCACAGACGTTTCCTTCAGCGATACACTATGTAGGAAAGTTGGTGGACTTGGTACTTGAAGATGAACCTCTACGCATGACGGTGCAAGGAAGTTAGAGCAAGATGCAGAATGAGAGAAAGCCTCAGTGATGTGAAAGATTGCATCTTATGAAGGGCTGCTTTGTGAATGTTAGTAGAAGTATTGAAGAAATAAGACCAGACTTTAAATAGCTACACATCTCCGAGAGGTTCTTATCAACATAAAGACCCTATAAGAAAATAATGAGGTCCATAAAGTAATGAAGGATGAGATATAGGACCATGTAGAAATATTATCAATAGTTAAATAGAAGCGTGAGGCCATGATAATAGCACAAGAGCCACACAAGACTCATTTGGAAGAGCTTGGGAAGCTAGCTATGCAAAAGATGGATCTTTTAGAAGGTAGAATGACATCAATGTTCAAAGCATTGTGTTGGTTCTATAGAATGAAAAGGGAGAGATTGTGAGGTATGAGTTGGAATCCATTGCTATGGACATCCCATAAAAAGAAGAACACACACTCACTGAACGACATGTTTTGGAGGCCAAAATAAAGGAGTATCCAAAATTGATACTTCAAACTGATACAGAGGAGGTTGTCTCATAACCTCATAACAATTCTTTATTTGTCTACATTCTTTCATTCTTATTCTTTCCATTATTCTATTCTTTACTTCAATTTTTGGAGGAATACCCATTATTGGGATGATAATGAGATTAGTGTGGGGTAATGTTGATCAGAGAATACTTGTTAGAGAACACACAAGGAGTCCATGCACGGGAGAGAAGGCTAGGATCAAGGGTGTGGAGGGATAAGAAGGACCCGCACATGGAAGGCAAGTTCAACATTCAGGACTTAGCTGATTTTGAGCATGACAACCTATTTTTAGAAGATGGCGTGCGGAACACACCAATGATGTAGAGACATGCATGCCATGCATTGTCTATTTTTAGAGGATCAGATCAAATCATTTTGTATGGAGATGAGCTAAGAATAGGATTGATACTTCAGTTAACTATAAGAGGTCTATAGATAGCACACTTGCATGTGTGGCTATGCCTATGAACGATGCATGGCTATTAATAGCATGTGGCCTATTTCTAGAATAGATAAGCGGTGAAGGGAAAGTCCCCACCCTATATATATGATGTGAGGTACATAGTGGTAATATATGAGTGTGAGGGATGTATGGAGGTATAGAGATATACGCATATGACTGAATTACTATATCAGATCCATACACGCATTGGTATCGATTGAAATTATTGTAAGGAGCTTATATGTTTATTAATAGATGGAAGATATTGGCTGAATCTAAGTGTCATTCCTATGTGTAATTGAGTAGTGTATGTTATTGATTCAATCATGATTACTATTTAAAGCTTGTTCTGTCATAGATATGAATGTAGCATACAATGTAGAATGATAGATTAGTTATGAATCTATATGTTTCTTCCTTCATCATGCTAACATCCTACTACAACAACCCTAAAGAGGGACCTGGTACCTTTACACACTTTGGGTGAGCACTCAATCTAGGTTGAGTGATGTGCCAATGCGTCAGGAGTTACCTAGTAAATTCTAGGCTACAACAAATGTTGTGAAGATCTAAAAGGAAATGGTTTCACAATTCTTGGACTTGATAAAACTAGATGCCTACATGAATTGAAGTTTGTAGTATTGAGAAAATAATTGGATGACATGGTTAAAGTATGAACAAGATGATAAGGGTTTCCATGTCAAGTAAGAAAATAAGAATAGATAAAAAAAGAAAAAAACAAACAAAAACCCCGATCAATCATAACCAAAAAGAAATAACTTAAAAAATTTACCTTGAAAATGATGCCTTGAAAGTACAAAATGGTGCGGTAATATAAGAATATTAGAGTAAAATCTAGGTGAAAATGAAAGGTAAAAATTTAGTTTTATATAGAAACCCGTAATTAATGCTTGTAATTTGAAACATGTGGGGTAGTTAGAAATTAAATGTTTGTGGAAGGTCCGAAATTACAAACCCAAAACTGAAATGAAGCATGATCATTGAAATGCGAAACCCAAAGTCTGAAACCCTAAAAGTCTGAACTTCTAAAATTTTAGAACTTGAGTTTTAGACTTAATTTTGGAGCAAAATTATCCACAAAAATAACATGAGACTCTGAAACCCGAAAGTCTAAAGTTCTAAAATTTTGGAAGTTCAAACTTTCGAGGTTCAAAATTTTGGAACTCGAAACGAAAAATAACAAAAATTCCAAAGAGGATTCTGAAACCCGAAATTTTGAAATTTCAAACTTGAGGCTTTTGGAGTTTGGAACTCTAAATCAAAATTTTATTTGAAGTCGACAAAACTCGAAAAGAGAATAAACCCCGGAAAATAAAAATTTGAAAATTTAGACTTCTTGAGTTTTGGAAAACTTTGAAATTTGAAAAGCAAGTTCATGTAAGAAGAATTCAAGAAGTTTCAAGGAATTTTGAAAAAATTTAACAACACCTTCCTGTTAAGGTAAATTTTAAAGCTTAACATTTTTGGTGATCTCCAGGGAATGCTTCACTCTTAAGCTTTAGGATAGTATCCTTATAAAAACTATTGGGAAAAAGAGTCCTAAAAAAGAAAATATTCATAACAAACATTAAACGAAAATAAATAGAAAAAGCATGAAAATGTGCAAAGCACTTGGAGGAAATGACAAAAACACTATAAAAATGCAAAAAAATGTTGTCAAAAGAAAGCTTTGAGATGAATCCCAATTACATGGATGGGAAATTATTCTCCATTTAGTCTTGATAAGCAAAATGAGTTTTATTCTTTGTAACTTATGATAATAAATGGTCCACTCTAGAGAGAGTCAAATATAACATGCATACCTAGCTTGGCTCTGTCACTTTCCATTTGAGATCCAAATATTCTTCATGGAACTCTTTTTTGGACTCCCTTTTGTCGAAAGATCTTTTAACCTAAGATTGATGTTATTTTAGAGTCTTCATTGCTTTGTTCCTTGTTTCTTCTAGCTCCATTAGCTTAGAATACTTGACTATCATTGAATCACTTTCCATGAGTTCTAGTTGATGTGATAATTCCAAAGAAGGAAGTTCTAGAGATAGTGGGATATTTTCTTCCCTTCCATATACTAGCATAAACGATGAATTTCCAATAGCCCTTTTGGGTGTGATCAAGTCCTCCCACATGGCGGTTTTAAGTTGAGTGTACTAAGTTTCTCAATTGGTTTCCATTATACACTTGATGATCCATATGAGATTTTTGTTACTAGATTGGACTAATCCATTTCCCTGTGGATAGTAATTTGATGAAGTTTTGAGATAAAACCCATTCAATTAATTTCAAACCTAGAAATGCCATTGCATTGTCTGAAATTATTGTAAATGGAACACCAAAACATGTCATTATTCCTTCCAGAAAATCAAGAACAACCTTTTCATTTCCTTCTTTCAGTGCCACGGCTTCCGTCCAAAGTGAGTGAAATAGTCCATTGCAGTGAGAACCCATTTATGTCCATCACTAGATGGAGGATTAAGCATTCTGATGAAATCTAGTCCCCACTAAACAAAAGGTTGATCAAACTTGAATTGGGTGAAGAGGAAGGGATTTCAATCTTTGTTTTCCTATGAAAAAGGCACATTCCTTGCATTTCCTTACCTAGAAATGAGTATCCTTGAATAAATATAGCCAATAGTAACCAACCCTCATGATCTTTACCGCACTATTCTTTGTTGAGTAATGCCATCCAAATAAACCATTGTGAAATTCTTAAAAAATCAAATCCGTCTATTCTGGTCATATACATCAAAGTAGAACAATATTTAATTCTCTACAAAAAAGAACATTATCCACTAGAACATAAGGAATGAATTGAAGATGAAAGATTCACCTTTGAGTTTTATCCATGTCCGCAAGATATACCCCTAATAGGGGAAATTTTTTTATCTTTAACAACCAATCAACCTAGTCATTTTCCTGAGGTTCATTCAGAGCAATGTGTCTTTTCATCCTTTGTCTCCAAATTTATAGCCAACTATTGACATAGACCCTTACCCCTAATGATCTTAGTGACCTTAATGTGTACATCATATTTCATAACTTTAGTAACCCATCTGACACGTTTTTCATTCATGTCTTTATTTAGAAAAGAGTCTTTAACTCTAGGAGGAGACACCATCAAATGAATTTTTTATTGGATAAAATATTTCTGAACTTATTCAAATCCCAAATGATAGCAAAGACTTGTTTCTCAACAAATTAATACTTTATCTCATAATCTTTTAACAATTGGCTAAAGAAGGCAATTGGTTGTTCCATCGATTCGTTATTTTTTTGGGTGAGGATACCCTAAATGCTCTCTTGACTTGCAAAAGCATAAAGAATAAAATATTTATCAAACCCAGGGTTCATCAGTGTGGAAGATTGAGAAATTTTTGTCTTAATGGATTCAAAACTCTCTTTCCCTTTGTCCATGAGAAAGGCATATTCTTCTTCAACATGGTTGTTAGTGGTTTAGCCAATGCTGTAAATTGAGGGATGAATCTCCACAAAAACATTATGGTTTCAAGAAAACTATGGAGACCCTTCTTGTGACTTGGGAGAGATAAAAACATAATCAAATGAATCCTAGCTAGATTGATTAACAATCCTTCCCTGAAACAACATGCCCCAACAAATTCCCCTCGTGCACTACAAAAATACATTTCTTAGGATTGAGTGAAACCCAAAATTCCCTACACCTTCGGAAAACCTTCCTTAGATGCGTGATGTGGTCTTCTTCATTCTTAGAGTATACAACTATATCATCAAGATAAACTAGGAAGATATTGTTGATTAGTCCCTGAAATTCCATGTCCATGGCTCTTTAGAAAGTTGAACCAGTATTAGATAATCTGAATGGAATTTTATCATAGGCATATGTACCCCACTTGAGTAGTGAATATTGTCTTGAAATGATCAGATTATGTACCCAAGATCTTATTATATCCAAAATATCCATTGAGCAATGAAAATATTTGCACTCTACTACTATTTGGAGAATCTTCTCCATTGATGGAAGAGGATAATGATCTTTCAACGAGGTGCGGTTCAAATATCTGAAATCCACACATAGCTGAATTTCTCTATTTTTCTTCCTTACAGGAACCAGATTGGCTACCCAAGATGAATGCTTGGAAGGAAAATTTATACATGCCTCGATGAGTTTGGTTAGATCCTTTCTCATTAGTAGCTCAATTTTGGGATTAATTGGCCTTTATTTTTGATGAATGGCTTGGTTTGGCGTGAGGATCCAATTTGATAGTATGTATTGCTAGACTTGGATCAAAACCACGTAGGTCTTTGTATTTCCACACAAAAATTTCATGATAGTCTTGAATAATTTTGATGAAATCTTCTTTTCCTTTAAGAGTGCATACTTTTGCTGATCTTTAAAACTTTTCATTTTCTACCTTAAGTTCCTCAAAATCTTCTTCTTTCACCACCATGTTAGAGCTTTGTCTTTTAGCTTGATCATATGAATTGAAGATGTATTTTAGAGTAACTAAGCCTTTTTTTAGCTTGTTTATTTTCAATTATATGATTTGATCACTGTATGCTTCTTGCAACTTGGCTTGACCTTTTGTGGAAAACTCTACATCCTCTTCTAGAAATAGAATAATTTGTTTATCACTATAGAATACTTTCTAGCTACTCACATTATCAAGGACTTCAGGTCAAACCACCATTTTGACAAATTTCTGCCCTTATTTCTTGATATCAACCAATATGTCGTATTTTGAGCCAACCGTAGCAATCCTATCAACATCTTGATTTTGATTTCTAGGAATCGTGGCTTCAAAATCATCAATCAAATCCCATAATCGGTTCTTGTATGATCTTAAAATATTATTTTTGGATGCACTACGTGCTATCACTTGATGAAATACTAACTCACTATCTCCAAAAATAGTCAGGGATTTGATTCCATTCTTTTGAGCTAGCTGAATTCCTTGCACATGGGCCTCATATTCCACAACATTGTTAGTGCAACTGAATTGTAATTGAAAATATGAGAAGTATTTATCTCCTTCTAGATAAATTATCATAACACCAACACCAAATCTATTCTTACTCCTTGATCCATCAAAGAATAATTTCCACATTCCTTCATAATTTCTTATTGTTTTAACAAGTTTTGGTATGATCGTACCTTCTTTGTGGATGCGGTAGTATGTGCCCAATCGTGTCTCTTCCAAAATTAGGAAACTAACTTCTTCCTCTACCAATAAACTAGTGTAGGGATTTTACTGATGGTCTCCACTCACTTCATCTAGCACACTATTTATGACTTCTTCCACAAGAGTAGTTGATTCGTGATCAACAACTTCTTCTTCTCAATCATGGATGGTATAATTCCCATTTATAGGACTAGAAATGTAGGGTTCTACATGATTATGGAAGATTGGTTCCACCCTTATAGTCACTTTGGTTCCGTATCGAGTCCTGAGAATCATATGTGACCAATCAACCGATAGATAACTGCCCATCTTGGTAATGAAATACCATGATAGAAAGATGGAAAAGAGAGGAGGGAGATCAATGACCGATATGTCTTGGGTGAATGAAAAAATTTGGCATGCATGGATGGAAAGTTGAAGTCCTTTGATAACTCCAACAATTTTAATAGTTATGCCATCTAGCTTGAATAACTCACATATGATTCCTCCAACAATTTTAACAATTGTAAAGTGGTTCCTTTGAGTTCCCGCGGTTGATCTGCTATTTCCTGCTGAGATGAATTTTCCTTGGCTCGAAGGGGTAGATATACTTTAAACCGTAAGGGCACGGCTAAGAAATCCATTGGAGAGAATATTTTGATTGTGAGGTTGAGAATAGGGATAACACCATTCATAATCTTGAACTATATTATTCTAGATGGGTACAATAGCTTTAGAAGAACTAGTAGCAAGAGGGTTCCTAAAATTTAGAGGTTTAACATTCAAAATCCACCCGCAAATTGGTTTTAAGGCTGATGGTTCCCTTGAAAAGGAGGACGAGTTGCTTTGATAGTACTGATTTTGTGGCTAGTATGGACTATTATATTGAATTTGTTACCTTTTGAGTGAAACTAGATTATTCTCAAAATTTTGCGGTAGTGAATTGAATTTAAATAGATCGTTTTCAGGGGTGGGGGTAGACTAAACTGGTTGCTTGGAAGCTACTAGAATATGAGAAATGGTAGGATAAGTGTTTATAAGATTTGAAGATAACAACATTGGTGGCCGTGGAACTATCTTTCATGCATGGATAAAGGAATTCTCTACTCTTATGTCAACTTTGTAGGCATGAGGTAATATATTCCATCCCATGGATTGGATCATAATCACTATATCATTATTCAAGAATCATAAATAGTACAAGAACTCATCGTTTAGAGAAGGCTTTATGAGTGTTGGAATCCTATTCCATGTCCTTTGAAATCAGAAATTTAAATCACTCATGTATTATGGGGAGATCTCTTTATGGTAGTGAGTTGTTACAAGAGTAACAGGTGATCACTCTTTTCTTCAAATCTGTTTCAGAGATTCTCCACGACCTCATCCCAGTGTTGGTAATAGTCAAGCACCTAACCCATGAAACCACTGAAGTTATTTTCCCTTGAACGGAAGTAGCTGGGATCTTGACCGCAACATTATATTTCGTAACATTATGAGTTGCACAAATGTTGATGACATAAAGAATATGTTCCACAAGAGTGATATGAGATTCCATTGTGTAAAAGGGTAAAATTTTGAGTGCACTAACAGGTATAGGGTCTCATTGGGCTAATAGAAGAGGGATTCCCGCATTGAATGTGGGAAATACTTGGTTCCTGGCCATTCTACCGAGAAGATGATTATTCCTAGAGGAGGGAACCTTCCATAAGGAGGAGTAGAATGACCCCTACGTGATAACACTATAACTGGTGAGTTTGAAATGCCTCTTCTTCTTCTTGGAGGAGACAAGGATAACTCAATATGTTGATAATTTCCTTTTGTCTCACAGAAGCTCTTGTTTGAATTCTTCACATATGTTAACATACTGATATATGAAATCCATAGATATGGAGTCGCCAGGTACTTTTATTCATGAAAGTATGAAGAGAAGTACCAACTCTGTTTCACCTGGAGTGCCAACAACTGTTCTCATGTAGATCATACACCCATTGAATCTCTCTCGAGTGATATCATGCAATGTTAGAACATCCCAAAGGTGTGGACCTTCTTTCCTTGATATGAACCTCCGCATAAGGATGCATTCCTTTGAAACTTGGAGCACTTGATTTAAGATCAATATGCAAGGCTAAAACATTTGAAAATAATTCTAATGTACTCAATTGATGGGCTTAAAGTCAAAGATAAAAAAGAAGAATAAGGTGATGCACCAAGTATATTGAATAAATAGACCGAATTAAATGCACAATAAACTCCTCACAATAATATATGATATGCACATGTCTTTCAATCTTCCTCTATCCATGACTATAAATAATAATGCAACTTTGTAACAGAAAGGAAATAGACTTTTCCACAACTGATATTCAAAGTAACTATATCACTTTTCACATGAATTGAAACAATATAATTGGGATAAAGCTAGATTAATTAATCACATCAGGAAATTAAACATTCACAAGCTATAAATTGATCGATGATTAACACAATAAACCAAACTTTTCATGGAAAAGTATTGTTTTGAATATAACTGAAAGGCTCAAAGTATATTAAGAACTCTTCCAAGCTTGAAGATTAACTTCTCCAAATGATCTATATGTCTATATAAAATTAATGCATGTAACTATTTATAAGTTCCATAGGTTGAGCCATTACAGCCGAACCTCAACTAACAAATTACTAAAAGTAGAGTATAATAAGTTCAAGGGAACATGCTCCCATAAAAATAGTAAAGTTGTTGCAAAGGATTGAATAAGTCAACCCTATAACTTTGACTGATTCAGAGCTTGGAACTATCCCAATCATGGTCGCCTTGCTTAGCTTGGACCTGCATCATATTTCTCTTGTTTGGTTTTCCCCTAATATTCTTCCCATATAGCCATCTAATGTTTGTAATCAACGAAACATTTGATGATTCCTTATACTTCCTTCTCCTCTATTCTCGCATTCATAATGATTTACCACGTCTATTGTATCTACCTCCCTTGTAAATTTTTTTGGTAACCTTTTCAACTTATTCACCACTTTCTTCAGCTAACTTATGAAATTTTGGCACGAGAGTAACCTAAAAATTGAATCACTATTGAAAGTTTTAGTTACTTCATCATCTTTTGTTACCAAATCTTTGAAATTTGATTTAATTTGGTCCACTGGAAGAGCATCAACATTCTCATTAAAAAATTGTAGTCGATATTATCAAACTTTTCTGAAATATCATTTAGACCATCCGTTATTTCCACACGTTTATCATCCAATTTCTTAATCAAATCTTGCAACACTTGGGATATAAATTCCATAGCCTTTTAAAACTCAATCAATTTAGAAGTATCATGAATTAATCCTTCTTGAAGGAGTAAATATGGGTCCAAATCTCTAATGTCTCTCCATGTAATCAAATAGAGATTCAAATTATTGTTATCCTCAAAGAGGATTTCATCTATCCTATGAATAGAAGATCTTTCAATTTGTAAATTATTATACAATTCAAAATAAAATTTAGTCAAAGGATTAGCTTTCTTGAAGCATACGATCTATCCATTAATTCACTAATATTCCCTTTTGACCTATATTCTCAATTTCATGATATGAAATATCATCCAAACCGGAAAAAATCGGAGCATTGATTGAGTTAAAGTATCGTAGTTTGAGTGGGTTGTGTTACTTTCCTTGACAGAGCAGTGAGTTGTTTAACCTTTGAATTCAATTCATCTTTGTAATTTTTATCTTTATCATACTTCTCAAACAAATTTCCAAAGGCCATTTGAACATCCTATTTGGCACCTTCATGTGTTTCCTTCCCTAGTGAAAACCTAGATATTTGATAATCTGCTGCTGTAATAGTTTCTTTAGTTTTCCCTCAATGGGGGTAATTATTTCCATGACCCTTTCTCCTGATTGGTTTATCGATAAACTAGAGATGATCCTTGGATGTTTGGCTTGTCTCTTAGGATTAGGTTCCAACAAACTCATATCTATCACATCTACAAGAGACATATTTTTCTTCTACTTTGGGGTTTGGCGATATACCCATTCAGGTATAGTGGATGTAGAAGAAAGTGGTATGGTTGATTTAACACATAGAGCACTAGATAAAAAATAGCACTTGTAATATCAGTTGGAAATGAAATGGAGGTGGTAATGATAGATGGGGTGGAAGTGAGAATAACCTCGGGAGTGGATGCAACAAGAATGAAAGTGGAAATGGAAGGAAATGAAAGTTGTTGAGAAATTGGAGTGGAAACTAGAGACCCAATCATTTCCCCTACTGAGAGGACATAAAGGGATGAAAACACTTGGGCCATGGATGGGGATGGAAAATCAGAGATGAGTGAAGGAGTAGTGGATAATTATGGGGAAAGTGGAGCTGAAGATAGTGACAATGGTAATGAAGAAGGGGTGGCGAATATTGTGACACAACTAGAGAATCACTAAATTCAACAACTTCTATTACTTGTATATAGAGGACATAACCTTGGCAATTGGAAATTTTGAAAGAGATTAACTCCCAACAACAAATGCAATCTTCCTTAGAGTTATATTGACCTAATGAGTAGACATTTTACCTTTCGTGGGTGTAGGGATACTTAGTGTTAGTTGGGATTCTATTCTTATAGATTGATCTATCCCTTTGGGTAAAATTACCAAGGTAGCCAACCAATCATATGTCCTTTTAAGAATGGGCCCCGCCCTTTCCTTAGTATTGCAATGTTCTTCCGAGTACCAAGAGATCCATGAAAAATATTGATTAGCAACATTATTGTTCATGTAAATCAGATCCAATGCTTCATCATCATCCTCCATTCCTTCCGAATATATGTAATACCAAATTGTTTAACCTCATTCAAAGTCAACCTTTCATATTCTCATTTTCTAATGATAACCTCATCCCGAAAATGAATCCAAATATCCTCTAGCTGAGGCACGTGAGAACTGGCCAACCATGTTTCATTGAACTTACCCTAGTAATCAAAGTTGGTTTTGGGATGGAAAGTTTGCAAAGTAACTTCAAACATTTCTCCATCCACATTCTTCACTTTGTAAATACTGGCACATGTATACCTTCCTATTGAAATAGGAAACTGGACTCTAGACTTATGTCGTATGTTTTTTAATTTTTGATAATCCAAAAATTGTTGAACCAATTCTAATAAAACCCATTTTGGTAGGACATCTTGGTAACTTTCTAGTGTCACCTACGAAACTAGGAATCGATGTATGTGAATGTTGGGAACTAAAGATAGATGGCTCCCCATTCTCTTACCTCTTTAAAAGCTTCATTAGAAATTCTTTGATTATACAATTTTTTATCAAAATGATAAAGGAGGAAAACAAAAAAGGCATCATTGACTCTACATAAATGTTTGTTTCCTTCTTCCATTGTAATTTGAGGATAAAATTGATAAATATGTGACACAATTATAACACCTTTTTTATTCAAACCATTTAATTCCCCATCAAAAGTGACAACATAAACGAGGAAGGAAGTCATGAAGAAATTTTTAGAAGTCAAAACATTGCTCAACTGAAAAGAAATTGAGTTGTTGATATTTCCGCCCCATCGTATGAACTCCTTATTCTTCTTGATAGTGGAAATATAGAGGAGAATCCATTCCTGAAACTCCTTTGCCAAAGCAAAACCCGAAACTCTACTCAACAAAATAATAAGATAATTTAATTCCTGGATGAAGTTTGAGAAAAATAATGTTTTGGGAAGCTTGATGGCATTCTTGGCCAAGTAAATATTCATTATGACCTTTGTACATAGTTTAGTTTATTTATCCCAATGTTCAATGCCGCTTCTGGTGAAATTGTTGCATATACTTCAACATCTAGAAGTTTAAATAAATCTTTAAAGAAATCAAAGTCCATCTTGATTACAACCTTTCGTTAACTTCCTTTACCGATTTAGAATCCTTATCAAAATGGGATGGTGGAGCTAAGATAAACTCAAGATAGTGAATGGACGAAGGAAAAGCCCACACAAGTGAGCCCATTTTCCAATATGGCCTGCATCCAAGGCTTCTTATTAGGGGATTTTAATCTTTCCCAGAAGTCTAGAAAATCTATTTGTCCAAGGTCAAT
This sequence comes from Taxus wallichiana var. yunnanensis, assembly GCA_018340775.1. Lineage (NCBI taxonomy): Eukaryota > Viridiplantae > Streptophyta > Pinopsida > Cupressales > Taxaceae > Taxus > Taxus wallichiana. The sequence continues at coordinate 562,115,089 of CM031235.1, read as the reverse complement.
ATCTCCAATATTCCCCAAATCTAAAGATAGGCATGAGTGAGGAGCAAATCCTAATAATGTGTACTTCATCTTTTTCTTTCCATTTGATGAGAAAGTTGAAATTAATTTGGAATTCAGAATCCGAACAGTCTTTGGAAATTTTTTAAGAAACCGTAAAGGTTCAAATCTCAAAGTATGAAAGTCTGGAAAAAAGGTAATTACGAAAAGGCTTCAACTCCGAAGTACAAACCTCTAAAAGCTCGAACTCTTCATAGCCCCTAAACCCTAAAAAGTGAATATTTGAAACCTCGACTCCTAAAAGCCTGAAAATTTGAAAGCGCCGCTAACTATGAAACTCTAAAAATTGAACCTCGAAAGTCCAAAAGGAAAACCTATAATATTCTAACCTTCGAAAACCCGAAAGCGTGACCTCCAAAATTTTGAAGGGCACAAAAAAATTGAATGATGTGAAGATATGAAAGGAAATGATTACACAATTATTGGATTTGATAAAACTAGATGCGTACATGAATTGAAGTTTGTAGTATTGAGGAAAGAATTAAATGACATGGTTAAAGGATGAATGATGAATGATAAGGGTTTCCATGTCAAGCAAGAAAAGAAGAACAAATAAAAAAGAAAAAAAAAAACAAACAAAAACCTTGATAGATTATAACAAAAAGAAATAACTTAAAAATTTTACCTTGAAAAGAAAGTCATGAAAGTACAAAATGGTGTGGTAAAATAAAAGTGTTAGAGTAAAATCCAAGTGAAAATTATAGGTAAAAAGTTGAGTTTATATAGGAAACCCTAGAATTAATGCTCGAAGCCGACACATGTAGGGGTAGTTAGAAATTAAATGTGTGTGGAAGCTCCAAAATTGTAACCCTTGAAACTACGAAATGAAACACAATCATTGTAATGAGAAACCCGAAGTCCGAAACCCCAAAAATTTGAACTTTTGAAATTTTGGAACTTTAGAATTTCAGACTTCAGAACTCTGGAGCAAAATTATCCACAAAAATAATGTGATAGTTCAAAACCCAAAAGTACGAAGTTCCACAATTTTGGAAGTTCAGACTTTTAGGGTTTGAAACTTTAGAACTCTAAAACTAAAATAAAAAAAATGCCAAAGAGGATTCTTAAACTTGAAAGTATGAAATTTGGTACTTTCGGGATTTCGGAGTTCATAACTCTAAATTAAAATTTTATTTTGTAATCAAAAAAACTTTGAAAAGAGAAAAAACCCCAAAATCTAAAAATTCAGACTTTGGAGTTTCATAAAACTTTGAAATTTTAAAAGCATGTTCAGGCAAGAAGAATTCAAGAAGGTTCAAGGAATTTTGAATTTTTGACAACTTCTAGTTAAGGTAAATTTTAAAGGTTATTAAAGTTTGTAGTCGATCTAGAGTCATCAACATTTTTATATATATATATATATATATATATCTGTGTGTGTGTGTGTGTATATATATATTGTTTATAATTTTTAGTCCGAGTTATATGTGTCTTTCATTAGTCACGTTATTAGTGTCACATTGACTTGGTTTTTTAAATATATCAGTCATAAGTCAAAATAGTATATATCCGGTTGTCGAAAATAAATGAAGTCAAGTTTTTATAAGGACAATGTGTATAGTCATATTGAGTTAAATGTTATTCTTCAAGTTTATGTCACCATTGTAAACAATCGATTGTCTAATTTAAAGTTGTCAAATCAATTAGGTGATTGTAGGATTTTTTTATTGTGATGTTATAGTCAAGTTGTAAAGTCATTAAGAGTTAACTATCAAAAGTTTTAAACCAAAAATCTTATAGATGCATTTTTCGGTGTAACTTGGTGTCCAATAAAATATAGTGTTTCACATTACGGAGCGAAGAAAAGAATAAGCTCAATGTGGAAACAAATCTTCTTCATGTTTGCATCCTACTTGAGTTAGTAACACGCATTACCTTTGGAGAATGGAGGCACAGGAGGATGGAGGAAAAACAACATCCTCTCGCTAACCACAAGCAATGGGGCTGCAAAACAAGATTGTGGCATTTTTTTCACTATTATTTCTTTTAAGTTTCAGGTGTACCCACATTTTTGTATTTAGTTTATAGTATGTTCTTGTTGTAATAAAGTGAGCAGATTCCTATGTACTTTCCTGATGTGAAAATATAGTGGAAAGATGAAAGCAAAAGGAAAAATCAACATCATGATACTTGAAAAGGATGGATAGGGGTTCATACCTGGAACAAGGTTTGATTTTCGGTGGACAGGGATCTGTATTTGATGAATAAGGGTTCATTTCGGATGAGTAGGGGCTCATACCGAGGTTTTTGGTCAGCCTTTACAAAACAATCGGAGAGCCAAGATCATGAGCATGCACGGGTGACAAGCTAAAGAATAAGTTTGATTCTTTTCTCCCATTTTCGCACTAAGGGGGAATTTATTAGTGCTCCATTATTATAAATTTGTGTTGTATGGGTAAATAGTAAATATTATTATGTAAATGTAAATGAGTTGTCAATAACAACTCATATTATTGTTGTGTTTAGTGAGATTTGGTTGTTAAACCAAACTCACATAGAATAGAGAAGTGGTTGTTGTATAGTTGTGCCAAACTCCTTAATTATAGGAGTTAATTGGCCTATATATTTTGTACTATTCATATTGAATATGTATAAATAAGAGAATTATTGTTTTAGATTTACAATATTCATTAAAGTCTACAACAAAGTAATGACGGGTACAAATTTATTCATCCAGGAAAGGATGCCATATAGTTCACGAGAGATATGAATTTTACAAAATAATTCTAGATTTCAAGTATAGGATGAACTTCTAGGAGTGCATTTGTGAAGTACGAGACAAATGTAAAGAATTACAGGTTACCAAAAGGGCTTCTAGAAATGAATTTCCAGCATATGTGACCAAACTTCAAAAAGGAATACAAGATTCAAAATACAGATTCCTTCATGTAACTAAGTACTAACAATGTTCTTCATTTTTTGCAAGTTTTAAAGGAAAGGACAGCCATACTTTTCAAATTTCAGACTCCATTTTAGAATGATAGAAGGAACCAACAATACCACACTCGTTTAAGAGCTAAACATGATAAACAAAAACAAATTTTCAGATCCTAGATGACCATGTATTTTGCATGAAAAGAAAGTTTCACTTTTACATCATAATGTTTTAAACATAATGACATCTTGAGAGTATTTTAGGGTACTCATGCCCAAATATGATTGAAGATAAATATTGCAGCCAATGAGAACAATAAATTTTATTCAACAGATTAGAATTCAGTATCCTGTTTTCAAGAGTACATTTTGAATGATTAACCTTTAAGAAATATAATATTCAGAAATACATATTTTCAAAGGAAGATTTAAATTCCAAACTTCATACAAAAAGTTATAGTTGAGAGATGAAGGGTATGAGTCACTTCTCAAAATTTAATTTTTCCAAAAAAACATAGTATCTACAACAACATAAATGGGCAAAGTGTAACTTTCAAAACTTCAACAAATAACCATGCCAAAATAGTGGTAAAAGTTGTAGATAAAGTTCAGGATTAAAGATGGAAACATTCTATGTAAAGTATAGATGTTCAAATCTTGTGATCATTTAATAAGATTTCTCAGAATCCAATAATAAAACATAGACATAAAAAGGTAGTGCTTACCCAAAATAAAGAAGATTAAAATGAGCTCTAGGAAAGCTATAGACACACGAGATGTTGTGTTGTTAAAGAACCTGTATGAGATGTTTATGAGGTGAAAATCAAACAATAAAAAAAAACTTCTAATCCACCAGCGAGCCTTAGTTTTCTTTATGGTAAGATAGATATAATCAACTTGAAAACATAGTTAGTCAAGCTTTTAGAATCCACCAAAATGCTAAAAAAATGACAAATTAGATGTAGGGCTCAAACCAAATTTAAAAAGGGCGAGATAGGTTTGTTAACAACTAATCTAGCACACATAAATTTCAACAGAACAGAGTTCCAAATGGTACAAGGGCAAGATCAACCTCCCAGAGGTAAAGAAACCGCACTAATTTGTTATTAATGTAGAAACCATGATCTGAACTAGTGAGAATTCATCCCAAAGAAAGAAAAAAAAGCTTTGGGTAGCAGTTTAATGGAAGCCATAGCAAACAACATGAGCCCAAACAACAAAAATTGTTGCAGATATGGTAAATGAATGCAAAGATCGTGAAAAATAAACTCATAAATGGTAAAATACACGACCCAAAATCTCAAACCCAGCCAAAATCACACAGCTAAAATCCTCTAGCGAAATGATCAAAACCCAATGAAATAAAAACCATCTCGAAATAACTTCAATGGTGGCCAATTAGCTCGAGCTTCCATGGAGGCGTGAAGAGACCCCGAATTAGAGCAATGTAGAGGATATTTAATAGAAAAAAATGGCTCGAGAGAAAAAATCACTCTAAATAGAAGGATCCATTAAAATGAAAAAACCAAAAAAGTAATGGCAGCCAGGATGGGTGTACGCAAAAGAAAAATAATGGCGAGCCCAACTTAAAATCATAGATCTCGAAATCCACAATAATATCAGCCATCCAAAAAGTTCTAGAGTTTCTTTCCCCTACATCCATCACTAGAAAATAATAAAATGAAAAATGATCGGGGTTAGGGTTTTGACGTTAACCAAGAGGTTGACCACGACTCCCCTTTCCTATGGTTATTTTATCCAAAGTCAGGGTTTCTTACCTTTTCGACCTCGCATATGTGGAATGCAATGTGAACACCGAATGGTATATGTTATTTGATTTAGAGGGATAGTTATTACTTTCGTAGTTGATGTTGATAAGGGGTGTGATTGATTTTATAAGTGTAGGAATATAGATGAAGCATTACATTTTAAGGTTCTATCTCTACATTTCAAATTTGTTACAAATTCGTACATATACATTTGCAAATATTATATCATGACTGGTAGTGTTTTGCAGACTATTTTATTTGGCATTAAACATGAATACATGAAGACTTCCCTATATTTATTCCAAATGTTAAAAGCTTGTGTCATAATGCTTGCATAGAAAGTAATGGGCTAACAGTTTCAACCACTAGTCAGAAAAGTCCATATCCATCTTCCTAATTTTACAATTACCATAAGATTCCCTCATTCATCTAAACGTAAAATAAACACGGGTGGGATGATATCCAAGTGATTCATTCAACATATTGAGATATGAATATTTGTGAATAAGCCTATGTAGAATTCGTTAATGTACCATAGATGTTGATGATTGAATTGTAATAATATATTTTTAAAAACTTTAAAAGTAAACATGAATACAATTGATACATTTGATACCGCTTTGGATTGTGACCATATTTCCTTCAAGAATTTTGTCAAACATTTCACATGCCTTTGCATGCTTCCCCATTTTACATACATATATGTCACTAGAAAGATGCTTCAACATTTTGTAATGACATTGAAGACCGAGTACTAATACGAATAATAAGAACCCATAAAAATATAGAAATAACAGGCTTACGAAACCTTGCATAATTATAGTTTTGTACCATTCAAATCATCCAAAGGCATTTACGAAAGGCTATATTTATTGAGTTTTTCATTTCTATTGATAATCTTCCTCCCTGACATGCAAAAGTTGAATCGACAATCATGGTCATAAAAAATAGGCAAGCAAAAGTCCAATCCACAATCAACCTTATAAATAGAAGTTGGATGCATATAGATCCACCAAAATGATGCCAACACAACAAATAAATTATTATAAAAGACTAAATTTAATAATAAAATAGCATAGCAAAATAGGAATTCAAGTAGCCAATCCACAAGTGAACACAGAAACAGGGGCAGATAAAACAATTATGTGTAACATAGATTTTAAAGAGCAATAAATTTTTGAAAAGAACATAGTAAATTTTAGATGCAGGGGTCTGATAATGGTAACATTGAGGAAGTAATGCTTCCCTTTGTATAATGCAAAATGCCCCAAAGTTAAATATGCTTAATAATTACTTTGCACAGAGCAACCATCGACTTAGTTAATCAAGTAATAATTAGTTAATCAATCTCGTCCTACCAATGTCATTAAAAGTATGTACTACCTGCATGATTCTTGGCTATAAACTGGTAATCAATACGCCATCACTACATCCTACCAAATGAGATGATAAAAAGACAAGGGACTGCTAAACTTGCAATATCTTTAAAATATTTCCACTTCCTGCCTATTCTTGGAAAATATTGTCTGTTATGAGATATTTCTCTTTCCATGGATTATAGATAAACAAATATTTGGTTGATTTCTGAAGATCCCAAACCTAAAACTAACATCAAACTACCATTAGAAAGTGAGCTGAAAGGCTTCAATTTTGTGCAAGTATGAATATCTCAGGTAACGTCGACTTTTCTTTTTCAGCCACTTGTCAAAGTTGAGAATCTTTATCAGGGAACAATTTACATCCACAAAGTAGCAAATAACAACCCATTAATAGTAGAACAAATAAAAGTCCATTTTTAGTGGAACAAATAACGAACTCTAATGCTTAATGGAAGGACACTTCATTTTACAAGCGCACTTGTGGCCTACCTAGTAAGATCATTAAAACTTTAGACTACAAAACGAATATGATTTGACTGTACCTTACCACATTTATTGACCATCTAATTATGAGTTCTAACAGCAAGAAATATCTTTGAAAAATAAGCTTAAGCAAATGTTGATCTCCTAGAATTATAAAGAAATAGCCAAACAGTTATAAACTTTTATGATTCCAAAACATCTCGACAGATATTTAGTTCTTTTGACTACATTAGTATAAGCTTCAAAATTTTGGGTGATAGAAATATAATAATAAAAAAATGTAGTGATCAATATTTTTATGAAACTCCACAAAAACAAGACAAACAACAGAATGCTATCGGCTCAGATCTTAAATTGAAATACGATCCTTATGGTTGAAATTCATTCTACCCAAGCAGAAGTCAGGAAGAACTAAAACAACTCCATAGAAGTTTCCTGACTTGACCTCACAGATTTTGATGATAGAGGCAGATCCTATAAGGTGTAAGGCCACAATTGCATCTCCCTTCTTACACAAGCCTTTTTGGTTTATAGTCTGAAGAGCAAGCATCCAGAATCACTTCAATCGATTCAGAATCAGTCACCTTTGCTGAATTGACCCTACTGCATAAGAAGTGGGAACAATCCTCCGCATATGAGACTGTGTTTGGCAGGAGTTTCATCACTGCATGTTCAGTCAAATGATTTTTTTGTCAAGATAGGAACCACAACAAAAAGAATAGGTACATGTGGTTTGTACTTTGCTACTAGTTTAGCAGTGGTACCACAACGAGTTAGGACCACAATTAGAGTTGCCCTAGCTTTGTTTGTTGTCCGCACCGCAGATGATGCAAGACTCTCCAAAGGGCTCATAGGCAGAGGAGTGGATCTTATTAGTTCTCGGAATATAGAACCATATTCCAATGAGGATTCGACTTCTATACATATGTGAGACATGATCTTCACTACCAACTCAGGATATTCCCCTGCTGCACTCTCACCACTAAGCATGACACCGTCAGTACCATCAAGAACTGTATTAGCCACATCTGTAGCTTCAACACATGTTGGACAAGGAAACTTAATCATAGATTCCAACATTTGGGTAGCAGTAACAACAGGCTTTCCAAGGAGATTGTATTTGTAAATCATAATTTTTGTGCCAAGAATATTGTTTCAACTGGAATCTCCATACCAATATCTCCACAAGCAACCATGAATGCATCCGACTCCTTCAAAATCTCATCAAAATTGACTACACCTTCCTGATTCTTAACTTGCAAGGAAAACAATTAAGAAATGAAATGTTTAATCCTTGAGAAACATGTTTACTCTATTCTTAAATTTTCCTAACCAGTAAAGGTCACTACTTTCATATAAGATTCATAGCCTGTGAGACATACAAAATTCAAACATATACAACTTTGTTAGTTATTAGTTCGAGATTACAATGGCTTAATTCCACATAGAAGACCACTAATATTGAACTGTCGCATAAGAAACAAACCAAAAGTCAGTAAAACCCATTAAAACTTACTTGGATTGTTGGTGGTTATATTTCTTGTTCCACCAAAATTGCAAGCCATAGATGAATGCCCATTCTTCCGGTCATAGTTGTTGAAAGCATATGAAGCGTGGGAAGAAAGGCTATCTGGTAGAGAACAAGGTTGGCTTGGTTGAATTGGAGAACAATCCACATTACCAGACCCACAAGCCCAATCGAGAGCCTTCTGGATGTCAGTTTCGTTGGCAGATGATGAAGAGATGCACCAAGTAGCACCATCAAATGATGTTAAGGTACCACCAATAGCCAGGTAGGGAAAGCCAATAGTGATGTCTACATTTTAATCCTTGGTTTCATCAGGATAAAAGAGCCCACAGTTCCATTCTGATTCCATGCCAAGCTTGCTATTCTTATTGAAAATGGAAAAAATGTATGTATCTATCTCCTATCCTAGCCTTGAGGGTGTCCCTGTGTTGTTAATCATGTGCTTGACAAGATTTGCATTGTAAGTTGTTGCATTGTCTGGGGTTGTTGCCGGCTCTTTGGGGCCTCCATTAGAGGGCCACCTTGTTTCAGTTATCATTAAAACAAGTGACCTAAATTTTAGCGCTTCTAGAGCAAAGAAAAGGGTGTCTATCTATGCATCAAACATATTAGTATAGACAAGACCTATGTTGGGGTCAATAACACCATTGGGTCTGAATAAGGCATAGTCCTGAGATACTTTGTGAGGGGAATCTGTGTAGGCATAATACGGGTAAACATCTTCCATGAATGGGGACCGTGTCTGAGCCATAAACTCCAACATGGGTCTCAGGAAGAAGGCATACTTACTGTCCAGTGCCCCTGCTGAGGGTGGAAATTATCAGAAAGTGTCAAACAAGTAACAACAACCATCTACATATGTTAACCAACTTGTGCTCCCGTAACATCTCTATGTTTACCATCTGCGTGTTCATCCAAATACCTCATGTAAACCAAACTGTTCCATGCCCTTATCTGCCCATAAGCTAAACCAGAGATATCAACGGGATGTTATGTGAAACAAACAAAATATTTGTGAGATATGCTATAACCAAAGGCAACATGCAAACTTAGAAAAGCTTAGAGGTCAGCATATTCCATAAATCCATCACACACGAGCCCTTACTGCATGTCATTGAATCTCCCAAGATACCAATTCATTGGATGATGCTAGAAAAATAGAGAGAAAATTGAATAATAAAGAGGATTTAAGAGTTTTAGAAATACTAACCGTGCAAACTTGCTATAGCATATGAAGTGATTTTTTCATTAGACTTGCTTCTTTTTGCAACATTCTCATCACATAAACACTTAATTCATAGGGTTGAAAATCCCAAAAAATATGATACCTACCTGTTTTTGCTGGATATCATGGGTGTCTAAAAAAACCCAGAGATTGGAAAAACAACTACATATAAATATATTGATTCAGTTAAGTAGTTAATATCGCTACAACCTTCAAATTATAGCTCCATGCATCAAAAGAATCTATACTTGATATGTTCATGTGTACCCCCAGAAGTTGCATTCGATATAGCCCATGTTGCTTCCTTCTTAATATCAAATTCGGCAGTTTGAAGGAGCTGGACAAGGGGAGGAATGATGTTTCCATCGATCACTGCCTGTAGAACAAGAAAATATTACTAATTAGCAAACCTCAAACATATAAAAATATAGATTCATAGAAATAAAAAATAATACATCTAGTGGAAGACCTGAATCTGTTCTTTGTTGCCTGCAGTAATGTTTGAGATGGTCCAACATGCTTCCTTCTTAATACTCTTCTTGTGATTATGGGTCAAGAGAGCTAAGAGGCAAGGGAGTGCTTGGTTGTTGATGATATACTGGAAATCAATGACCCACCATAAAAACAATCAAAGAAATGACCTATTAACATCATGCAGAAACAATTAAATAATCTTGTAAACTATTTAAACAAAATGCCAAGATAGACTGATACCTGAGTCTGTACATCATCACCAGTTACAATATTACTCACTGTTCTGAGTGCTACTAATGCATCACTGCCCTTTTGAGGCTTTGAAGCCATGCTTGATCTGTTACAATAATCCCGCTTAAGGCCTCATTGATATAGAATGTCAATAATCAAACAAATGGATATAAACACAATATTCAATGGGTCTGGACCTCTCATGATGGGCTTCGTTTGCCTTAAATAAAGCACACAAAAACATTAAAAACAAAAAAACCCAATTTATCAATGGTGGTTTCCACTGTCAATACAACTTATAGCAACATAGTTTCTGCCATCTTGGAAGAGATCAAGTGGGGAGGATGAGTAGAGACTGAGGGTGAAATAGCCACTGCAGGCCCAGGCCTGATATGTCACTGTCCCAAACACCATCTTGGTCTATCAAGCCACCTGTATAACTGTAACAAATATTGGAATTAACAACCTGCAGTAAATTCATTGTTGAGAATTTATATAACAATACCAATATAGATAGTCATCTAAGTACAAATATGGATACACTTTGATAAGTCTTGCATGCCAAGATGTTAGAAAGCTCCATCTCAATTATGATTTATAGCATTGCTTTTATATATGCATATTAGAATTAAACCACTTCTTTTGATTTGGGTGAAAGCCAATTCTGAAATGTATAGAGCTATTGGTGATATTAGTAGTTACGATATATTGATAATGGGGTTTCGTGCCCTGGCCTCGATCTCTCCAACAGAAGAACCGGCTTCCTTAACAGAACCAAGCTTACAGAGCGAAGCGATGGAGCCTTCTAGGCATCACGTTTCAGCGGACCATACTCATTCTCCTCTGCGCTTCAGTGCCCATTGCCTGCCTCTGGCTCAACATGGAGCGAATCCTTCTCTGGTGCGGACAAGACCAATAGATTACTAAAATGGCGGGGGTTTATATAACCTTCTCTCTCCCAGACCTGCTGGCCCAGGCATTTCTCCATCCTCTCAGAATTTACTTGCGGACGCAGAATATCACGGTCCCCCTCACGTGCTGCGCAACAGTTGTTGTGTTGTTGCACGTTCCCATAAATTTAATGCTGGTGGTGTACCTGAAGATGGGGATCAGGGGAGTGGCTGTTGCTGCCGTTTGGTCAAATTTGAATCTGGGTTTGTCACTGTTGGGATATTTGAGCTTATCGGGAGTGTACAAGAAGTCGTGGGAGGGGGTGTCTAAAGAATGCCTCAAGGGGTGGAGGTCGCTGCTCAGTCTGGCAATCCCAAGCTGCATGTTTTTCTGTTTGGAATGGTGGTGGTACGAGTTCATGATCATTCTCTGCGCAGCTTGCTCGTAAATCCAAAAGCCACATTGGCGTCCATGGGAATTCTGATCCAGACCACAGCTCTGGTGTATATCTTCCCCTCGTCTCTGAGTCTGGGAGTTTCCACCAGAGTTGGAAACGAGCTGGGAGGCAACAGGCCTGCCAAGGCCAGGATAGCCATGATCGTGGTGCTTCTATGTGCTGGCGTGCTGGGGTTGTTGGCCTTGACGTTCACAACAATAATGCGTCACAAGTGGGGCAGAATGTTCACACAAGACACAAACATCCTGCAGCTCACATCTCTGGCGCTGCCGATCGTGGGGCTGTGCGAACCCACATTCAATTTGTAGGAAAAAACATTAAACTAATGACGGATGAATGGAACCACTCAGGAAAATCACTTTTGAAAAACGTCCGGGAGGCCATCAAATTTAACACCGTTGCAGAAACGTCCGGAGGTCCTTTACCATAGGGGGAACGCCTTTGGCGTAGTTATAATTTTGACATACGTAGGGGAGGACTTAAAGTGGAATTTGTTTAAGTCAATAAAAATTATTAGCCATGGACATGCGAGTGCATTAATTATGCCTTTTAAAAAGTATTCATACACCCTTGGATATTTGGTTATGGATCCCTACTTTTTTCTAACATGGGACTATCTCTTAAAATTTGTGACTTGAGATAGTCCTTTAGAGAAGATCAGCTTCCTCTTCCGAATCTTAATGTTAAAATACCCCTAATGCAATAAGAAAAACTAAATAAAAATATTCTAAGACTTCCAAGGATACAAGGATAGAGAGAATACATGAAATGAAGGAAACCCTACACTAGAAATGGTGATATCACCAAGAGAAGGGGTTGCTAGACAATCTTCCCAACTTGCAAACGAAGAAGGTTGAAATTGGAGGGGGTGGAAATGCACCACAAACTATATTACATACCATCCACCATTCTCCTTAAATGCAATAACTATCGAATCCTAAAATAAAAATATGAATATGCACAAAACACTGCTCCATAATGAGAGGCAAGATAAGACAATAAATTATTTGCAAATGTTAGAATAATTAACAAAAACATAGTTTTATTACTCCATAAGATATGCACAGTACATCATGGTGTAGGGAGAGGCAAGATTTCCATTATAGTATTTAGAGTGAAGGATTGAAGCCCCAAAATTCACAACAGTCTAGTTGTGGAGAAGAGGGGAGCAAGGGGAGGTAAAAATGTATAACTTTTTTGCAATGAGACCCTCTACATTTTATAGAATAAATGATGAGAGAGAGGGAAATAAATCTAAAACCACAATTCCACCACCCAAAATCATCATAACACCTACAACAATGATATGAAAACCTGTATAATCCATGTTCCTTTATACCTTGCCTTGTAGAAGAAGGAATGTGAACCCATACCTTCATCATGCCATTTTTGCACAGGTATGGTCTTTATTGTCCTATAATTTCATCATCATTTTCCCATCACTTAACTCATAAATTTTTCATTTTTTAGGATTTAATGATGTAGGTCTTCAAAATACCTTTCCATCGACTATACATTTTCCTAATTCTCATGAGTAGATTACAAGTTATGGCTAATTTTGTATTTGGGTACTTTTAGGTTTTACCTACCCATTCAATTTACCAACCGAGCTACTTGCACCAACTCACCACCTACCACATTAAAATATCCACCTACCCCTCTATTTGACTTCGTTCATCTCATAGTTCCAACTCATGTTTTATGGAAGTGGGTTCCGCTTGACATTTTGCATGCCTTGGCTAGTTCCATCTTGTGCCTGTAATCTTGACTCCACTTCTTCTTTGTCTCCTAGCGTTGAGTCATTTGTCTATCGGGAGGGATTTCCATTGCATGTGCATCGGGCCACCGAGGTGCTTAGGCACCATGTTTCCCTAATACATCATCGCAATAGGTTGACCTCACCACTTCTTGAATCACCCCGCACACGTTTGAGTTGCACCATTGTGCCTCAAGGGCAAAGAACTCACATTACATTCTACATCACCCGACTACCGTGCCTCTCGCCCAAACAACTAGGCCCCATGCTTGTTGGGTTTTGAACCCAAAATCACCACACATCACTTCTTTGAGTGATGTTTTGTGTCTACAAAACTGCGGCTCAAAAAATTTTACGTCACCGAAGACCTCGGCTCACCGAGTTGTCTTGGCGGGCCAACCATCTTGATCATCCTGTTGATGCCCCCACCTTCATCGACACCGACTCGCTCTACTTCAACACAAGTTGAACCCACGAGTTGCGGCCAAATAGAATTCATTTACTTGACCACTTGTGTATTATAATATCTTAACCAAGCTACAAAACAACTCGACTTGCTCCACATTTCATTGAATACCTCATCAAGTGGTTATGAGTTCAAGATTTTTTTCATTTTTTCTCAAATTTTCCTAGTTTTTGGATTTTAATTGGAATATTTTAGACTCATAAGGACAACGGGATGACCTAAGGCCCAAATTTTAACTTTCTCCATTTTTTCCCTTTTTTGTTGTTCTTTCTTTGAGTGTGGGCCCGTCGGAGCCCATTTTTCCACCTTAGTGAAACACCGAGTCTTTCAAAACCAAGAAGAGTAAAAATTCCTCAAATAATTCCAATCATCCTGAAACACTAGAAATTCCTCCTAGTCCATGAAAATAATCTCGAAAACTCTAGATCATCGGTGGGGTTTTTTAATTATCGAATCCTATCTAGTTGTCCATTTTTTCTAAGGAGGAAAAAAATGGATAACACTTTAGCGACCTCTGGGAAATCTAGCTACTAGATGTATGGAGTAATTGCTTGAAGCCTCCATTGGGAATGGAGTCGATCGATATACCTTTAACTTGATCCCGAACTCTAAATTTTTTTCCTTGAGCCACCCGAACGCTGTTGCACTAGACTCGGAAATTACCATTGCTCACATTTTTCCATTATTTCATAAGAAAATATTGAAAATTACACGAGTGAAAAATTATTTTGATATGAATTAAATTTCTTTTCTCTCTGCAATCGATTTGTGGGACTAGAAAATGGACTTCTAAACTTATCCAAAAACTGATTTTTCCATGTATGAAGCCCACGAAACCAATGATTTCTTGGCATGCATAAAACATTGCAGATTTTTGAGTAAAACATTTACTTATTTTGGACATCATGGAACTCTATTAAAATATTATTTTGATCTTCTTGAATATTCCACCGCCAACACACTATGCAAGAGAAACAACAAAACACAACACATGTTATGTACAATACTAAAAATAATATATGCTTCAAGTACAACATGAAGAGTATGCGGAGGAATTTATTTTATGGAAAGTAAATCTACTCCCACCCTACACTAACTGGAGAAATGAGTAAATAAAACAAACCTTGACACCGACAAGGAAAAATAACTACTCTTTCTCACAATTTTGGACCATACAACTGATTTGGCGATGAACATGATCATGTATATGAGTGAAAAACTGATTTTGAAGAAAATTTCCACCCATCTAGCAAGGTATCAACATCAAATAAACAAAATTTACTTCCTCAAGATTCTCACTATTTTGATCTTGGAGGCTTTCACATTGATCCTTGGTGCCTCAAAAATCATCCTCATGCTCAAGAAAGCATGATTGGTTATATTTTATCCTTTGGATCTAATGAAGCCAAGTACCCAATGGGGAAATGTATGATCCGATGTTTATGCTCACCTTTCCGAGGCGTAACTCGAGAATGTATTATTTTTATAGGCCTTCCTAGAAAAGGTGGTTATTTGCCTGCTGATTTGGGTCTCCTTATGCATATAAAAATAGTTGATTTTCTACGCTTTGATGACTAGTATGAAAATGGTGTCATCCTTTTTATCTTTTCCTCCTCGTTTATTGTAGATTGATAAGAAATATTAGAATCCTAAACTGAAAGTAAGAAACCTTCAATGATTTTATCTTTATCAAGAGATTTTGAATTTGATTTAGTTTCCCCATTTTTGATTTGAGAGGACTCTTGTGAGAAACAACTTATTCTGTATGTTATTTTCCATGGTAAGAGGCTTATTTTGTTGAAGGATATGCGACGGGGTAATAAAATAAATGAGTTCTATAGTTCCTTCTTCACTAATGTTATCCTCAAAATTTGAAAAATAATCATCCTCCTTGTTGTCCCAATATGCCAAGGATTCTTCTTCCTCCACGGTGGATTCTGGATTTGCATCTTGTTCATCATGAGTATCTTCATCCTCCAACATGAAGTTGGTTAGCTCAAAATCATCCAAAACATCAGACTCTTGGAATGATGAAGGGAAGAAGGGATTGCAATTTCCTCTATAACCTACTTGTTACTCAAGACCTCTAAAAATGAAATGTATCCATGTATAGCATGAAGTTCCCCATAGTTGGTTACAAATGATGATGAGGGTTTTGGTGGCTCAATGCAACCTCCCAACAAATCAACAAGTTCAAGACATGCGGGGAAGCGAGGATCTTGCATTCCATTAAGATATCCTACACACTTGGGATATTCTCTTTCCTTTCTTACACATGCTCCTACTCTTGTGGATTTGGAGCTGAATTTTGTCCCTCTTTGACTGAATTTATGACCTTTAATGAATCTACTGCTTCTAAGAAGATTGTACCAATATGGACACTACATTATGAGTAGATAAACTGTTGATAATATTCCTCTTTCTCTCATTTTTTCTGCTTCTATGAGACCAATCTTCATCACATGTTCTCGAATTCCAACCTCTTAAGAAGGCTTAGTCATCAACGAAATTTATTTGATATTGAAATTGGTAGCCAAATTTCTCAAATTTCGTGTTGAATCTTCTTTGTTAAGCTCCTAAACTTTATATCCTCCTTGATTGATTTTATGATTTTGTTCTCCCCAAAATGGGTTTGGGACTACAAGAGGAGGGGTGGGTTGGGATTTAACTAGTTCTTGCAATGTTGGTGGTAAATGAAGAGGTGTAACTTATTGCTTTTATGGAGGGAAATAATTCTTATAGGGAAAATGGCAGAAAGTTCAAGGTGAGATAGAAGAATAGGGGATAAAGAAAAAAAAATTATCAATAGGGGAAATAGCTAGAAACTTAGGATATTGAGGCTCAAGATGAGATGGAACTAATTGGGGAATGGGGAGAGGGTTGTGAGATGGCAATGCAAGGGTCTCCCATTGACAATATTGACTAGCATTATATTCATAAGCTTCCCTCTTCTTAATCCATTTCCTAATTTCAAGAAATGTTTTGATTATACAATGGAGATTTTGTTGAGGATTAAAATCACATGGTATAGAGCCAATCCAGGGGTATGGGATTCCAAATCCAATCTGGGCTACCTTTTTCATTTCCTTAATCCTTATTTGCACCATGTTATACTCCAAATCTTGAACCTTTCTCTGTAAGTAGTCCTCTTCAGGTGTAGGATAGCCTCTAGAATCTACATATCCTTTCTCTTCAACAGCTCCAAATTTTGGTGGTGACCAAACTAATTTACATCTTGTTCATGTGGATATACATAATCAATCTAATTTTCATCATAAAATTGATCGTGGGTAGATTGTAATAACACGGAGATGAATTTGAGTAATATAACGATTGGTGAAAATGGGAGTTCCATGAGGGGAATGAAGTCATGATTGCACAACTTCATGAGTGGAAGAAAATGGAAAGATGTGGAAGAAAAATGGATGGAAGAAATGGAAGGTCTCAAATAAGAGAAAATGAATTATTTTACCAAATGGAGTCACTAGATGTGTTTAGAAGTTACCTCAAAGGTTAGGATCTTACCAAGAACACATCACCCTTGGGAAAATAGAAATGTGACCTTTGAAGGGTCAAAACTTGATTCAGGATTTGGACCTTGTTTCGTACACAATCCCGAAATACATAGGGAATAACTTAGCTCATGCAATACAACCTCCAAAACCCAAAATTAATTTTCCTTTGTGTTAGAACTTGGGACTTTTTTACACATGTGAAATCTTGAAATACTCTTATCACAAGTAGGGGCATCTAATGTGACCTATGAAACCCGAAATGAAAGGAGTGGGGCTTGTTAGATGTTCCGTAACTTTGAAATCCTAATTATCTTGCAAATTCCTCTTAAGATATGTAATGTAGAGATTTCACTTGCTTGTCCCACCAAACATGCCAAAAATGTTATGAAAAAAGTAGCACCCTGGGATATTTAGTTATGGATCCCTACTGTTTGCTAACATATGACCATCTCTCAATATGTGGGACTTACGAACTTGAGAAGGTACTCTTGAGAAGGTCAGCTTCCTCTTCCTAATCATAATGCGAAACTACCCCTAATGCAAGAAGAACAACTAAATAAACCTATTCTAACACTTCTAAGGAGACAGGGATAAAGAAAATACATGAAATGAAGGAAATCCTACACTAGAAATAGTGATAGCACCAAGAGAAGGGGTTATTAGACAATATTCCCAACCAACAAATAAAGAAGGATGAACTTGGAGGGGGTGGACATGCATCATAGAGAAAATTACATACATCTATCATTCCTATTAAACATAATAACCACTAAATCCTATTGGGCCTTGAATTGAATAATTCGTAAAGGCGAAGGAATGCACACACAAGGCAAGCAAGTAAGAAGGAACTCAAGGAAAGGCATGCAGAAGAAGAGGTTGACGTGCGAAGCAAAAAGAATGTTTGGGGACTTAGCCACATTTCGAAGGTGGTATTGCAAGAAAAACACGTGAGGGCTTGAGTAGGCATGATGAATGGATAAGGTTCTAGCCTAGAGCCTTGGAGGTCAAGAAAATAATATTCCACATAGGGAATATTCCTAGGAGGATCATTATAGTTAGTGGAGGCCTTTGCAAGATTGAATAAGCATTCGATCGATCATGGAGGACCACACTTCAACTTGGCATGGGATCTTCTCATGGGTAAAACTCTTGCGGTGGATCCATATTCTATTTAAAGGAATGCTTCCATCCTAACTAAAGGGAATGAGGGGGAGTAATAATAAGAGAGGCAACAAAGTGTTGCAAGAATGCTATTACTAGGAATATATGTATGCACTCATGTATGAACAAGGGTTGTAATGGGAAAGCGTAGCTAGGATCTTGGTTGAGTAGCTTTGTAGGTTTGGGAACGCTATTTCATGATGTATATGGTTTGAGATGACCGCATTTGATGTACTATAACTATTGTAAAAGATTTAATCAATATATGGAGTTCTTTTTGGTATATATTTTTAATGGACTAAACCCTATCATAGTTTCATGTTATTCATGGTTCGAGATCTATTTCCATTATTACGTTGTGATGTTTATGCTTATCTCATAGAGCATTTATGTTAAGAACAAGATCTAATGTCTCTGTATTAGATTAAATGCATGTGTTCTTGCTCTATAAACTTTTTCTCCATTAATGGCGTAACATTATCAAATGCTCACATAAAGAAGGGGCTTGGAGCTCATGCACGCATCATGTGAGTGCCTAATGTTTCACCAAAATCTTAGAAAATTAATGAAACAGATAAGGGTAGTAGGCCAAGGAGGAATACCTTTGTAATGTTAGTTAAAGGTTGTGCATGCGTTCTAATTTCCTGATCAAAGTTGATTTGGAGAGCTCCCTTTTGGCTAGGAGGAACTACCTATAAATGCAAAACAATACCACCAAATAGAGTCAAACAAAAAAATGAGTGGACTACCCAACGAAATCTAGATTCGGGAAGCGTGATACTTCCTGAATAGGCTGTCAATCAACTTTTATATAACAATATTAATACTAGTTAAATCATACATGAAGTAAATATCCTATTGGAATTGAAAAAATTTAGGTATCTCATACAAAACAATAAAAAAGTTCATTCAAAAGGTTATTTAAGGTCAAAATGGGAGGGTTGAATGGATGGTGTTGAGTTACAGGTATGGTACAAGCTCTGGGTAAGGTATGGTAAGGATTAGAAATGGTTCTAGGCTATTGGGAAGTGGGTATCAGTTCGCTAGTCTGAGATATGTTTAACTAGTGTCAAATTTCGAACAATGTAGGTTAGGTAGAGTGACTGACACGGTTGGTTGGCTAAGCACTGGCATCGGTAGGGGAAATTAGCATAAAGTTGTTAAAATTGGTTTTTAGACTCCCTTTGATTGCATAGAGGTTGGAAATGGTGAGGGTGAGGTCGTAAAATGATTCTGAAGACTCAGAGATGATCAGGAGAGGGTGAAAATGGGTGGAAAGTCCTGGGTATGATCAGGTGATGGGTTGATGGAAGGGAGGAAGTATATGGGTGTGGAGAGAAATAAACTACAGAGATGAATAAATAAATCTACACAAAGAAACTAGAGATTCAATGAAGAGATGTTGAATACTTACTAGAAAATAGATTGGAGGATGTAGGTGATGAAGATGGTAATAATAGAGATCCAAAGAGAAGATTCATTATATTTGTGTCGTGGTAGTTCATACCTCTGTGCCTCTCTATTGTGAATCTATGATCGTGAAGAGGATGATGAATGGTGATCGATGTTGGTAGTGCTCCCGTGTGTCTTCTTTTTCTTGAGTGCTAAATAAATTTGAGTGTTTCAAGTCTCTGGAAGAAATGAGATCTTGAATCAATTGACCAACCTGGGAAAAGGATTTTGGAAACATATTTAGCCTAGCCGACCACGGTTAGGTGACTAAATGTCGATTGAGATATAATCGCATCGATCAAGGAGAGAATATCTCGACTGGCCAAAAATAGCTAGATTTTTATTATTTTTGATGTGATATTCAACCTTCTACCGAGTCTCGAGTGATATATCATGGCAAGATAAGTGGGAGTCCTTTTAGGTTTGTTAATAGGAGTTAAGTATAGGTTTTAGACTAAGTCCTAATTAGTTAGGATAGGTTTAGACTCGGTCTTAGGTCATTAATGAGGTTTGATTAGGTCATTGAGTGAGGTAGCTAGGTTAGGTGGTTAAGAGAGGATATTAATTAATATAATTAAGATAATTAATTTAATTAACATGTGCACTATGGGATATGAATAGGTAGGATATGGTTAATTTAATTAACGGGGTTTAAAGGGGAGTATGACCCAATTTTGGTGTGTACATTTTTCCCTTTTTTGTTACGTAGCTTGTATTTGTAAGCGACGCTAAAAAATAGGAAATTGGTGTTCCAAGTGTGAATGGAGGTTAGATTTCCCCAAGTAGGGCTGAAAGTGAGATTTCCCCAAGTATGGGTGGAGGTGATCCCCCTAAAACTAGGAACTAATGAGGTGTTAGATAGAGTCGGTGAGTGGTTTGATAAATATGTAAGTGATGAAAGTGAAGGTAGGTAGGTTGTAGGTAAGGGTATGGGAACTTTGGGTAATGGGTAATGGTCAAATCAGGGTATAGCTAATGATAATCAAACACATACACATGTATAGATCGTGACATGGTACTGTGTACAAGAGCATGCAAACTATACATCATCCAAGGTCGATAGGTTTATCCAAACGAGATTGAAGTGATTAAAGTATGTAGGGTACATGATATGGTCAAGAAACACAACTTAGGTTGAGGTATATGACCATTTATGTATGATCCGATACACCAAAGGTTTGGTTGGGATAAACAACATGACAATAAGCAATGTAAGGTCATTAGGATAAAAAACAAGGGACACAACATGGCAAGGCATAATGATTACATGAGTTCAAAGGTCATAAAAGGTGGTTCCTATCATGGTATGTAGATCATGGCATGGGTAAGGCTGTGGTATAGGTAAATAACAAGTCCCTAAATGTGATTAAGGAAAATTATAGTTAATTTAGGCTTGTGGGTAAGGTGTAATAAGTTTTGGTAAGGTCAAAAGGTATTTGGTAGTAATGAGTTTAGGTAAAAATGGAAAAATATAGGTGAAATGGTATTGATAGGTGACTAATGCTAGTTATAAGGTAAGCGATGTTGGTTTGGTATGTGACACTAGTCATGTCAATTTGGGGTTAAAAAGGAAAATCGTGTCTTACGGATTCATTTTAACTTGTTGTCATTTTGTAAAAATGAAAAAGAATTTGTGCCTCCTTGAAAGAGACATTGTGAAGTGTCGAGTTGAGTTGGCTAGTTACTAGTATGTGAGTGGGTATCCAAAGGTGGGTCCACGAGATCAAGTAGAGTGAGTTGATTGGTGGAGAGATTTGAGGTAGATTTCAGCATGGTGGAGGCGGGGAGAGGGTTCGGGTGGACCATCGATGCAATGGCCAAATGTGCCACTTTGTGAAGGTGATGTTGTGATGAGGTAGGAGGGATCTAAAAACCTCACTTTTAATTTGAATTTTATGATTTTAAAGAAACAGAGTTAGCTTGGGATTTTGGTTTCTATTTGTAGGTGGAATACAAGATGAAATTAGGGGGAAAATGTCAAATATAGGTTAAGTAGGGTGAGAAATAAATGTGGGTGGGATTATGTATGTTTTTAATGTGTTCTTGTCAATTTTTGAGAAATGGGGGTGGGGTTTTCGGGTTTTGACTTGGTGACGAGACTAATGTTGGTCAATGTTTGGCCAACGTTGGTTGGCTTTGGTGGCATTAGTCGTCCGAGGTGACTAACACCAATTAAATGAAACCGATGATGATTAAGACAAACTAATGACAGTCATGGAGACCGGTGTCAGTTAAGTCTAAGGAAAAATATGGGTTAGAAAGGATGGGAAATAATGTGAAAGAGATGAAGAAGGGGCATGTGAGGATGAATAATAGGGGGAAGAGGGTAAAATGTGATTTTGGTGAGAAGAGACAGGGAAGTAGGTTAAATGAGTTTAAGATAATGGGTAATGATGATAAGGGGTAGTAGGTTTGTAGGTGAATTAGGTATAGGGTGTAGGCATGTTAGATGTGGTGGGTACATTTTAGTGGGAAATAGGTGATTTTTGGGAAGTCAAGTCTTAACAATGGTGTGTTTGATGATGCAGACCCGAGATCAGCTTAGGATGCGGGACAAAGTACCACCTCTATTTATATAGATGTGGGCCAGTGTGACTTCAAAGGAGTGGGAGCATATGGTGATGTTGGATTGATTGGATCCGATGCTATAGGAGCATATCCAAAGACCTTAGTTCAATGGTTTCCCTCATCAACAGATGGGATTCAACGGCCAACACTTTTCATCTACCGCGTGCGAGATGACCGTTACCTTGGAGGACATGTACATGATCATGTAGTTACCAATTGTTGGGGAGCCAGTTTATTCTATTTGGTCAAAGGCATTAGTGGAGCCAATAGTGGGTATGTTTGGGGAGGTGTTGGGTGAGCTAAGGTGTCATAGTGTGAACCTTAGTTATGGAGACATGTATGTAGGCTATCCTCAGGAGATGAGGTTGGTTGTGTTGATGATTTAGGTGGTATGTTGTTTCACCTTACTAGATATTGAGGTGGGAGATTCCCACTAGCACTGATGGTTGTGCTCTAGGATATGATGGAGGAGTGGATCAGCTTTTCCTAGGTACCGGAATTCCTAGTGTAAATATATAGGGAGCTATGAGCCTATGAGAGATTACGGTGGTTTAGTTTGTATCATACCATTTTACTATACTCTTGTTGGGCATATGAGCATATCGTGTGCGTACGTCCAAATGGGTTTTCCGCAACATGATTGGTTTGGGGTGGATTTCTAAGAGTTTGATACTGAGATGGTGGGCACCCGTTGGTGGGAAGCATAGGGTGGCTAGGGCCACACATGATGTTTTATAATATAGGTGGTCACTTGAGGGAATTTCAGGAGTTGACATTGTTTGGAGGATGTATTTTGGATTTCCATCATACATGGGCATGGATGAGGAGTTAGACGAGCTTGAGCTACCGAGGTGGATACAAGGATGGTGTGCCAATGAGCACAAGATGATACCTGTAGATAGGGTTAGAAGATAGTTAGGGATGCCACAAGACATGCCTCCACCTTTCCCATAGTTATGGAGACATGTATACAACCTATCCTCAGGAGATGAGGTTGGTTTTGTTGATGATGTAGGTGGTATGTTACTTCATCTTACTAGATGTTGAGGGTGGGAGATTCCAATGAGCACTGAGGTAGTGCTCTAGGATATGCTTTGGAGGAGTGGATCATCTTTTCCTCGCACTGGAATTCCTAGTGCAACTATATAGGGAGCTATGGGCCTATGAGATATTTTGGTGGTTTAGTTTGTGTTGTACCATTTTACTATATTCTTTGGGCATACGAGTATATTGTGTGTGTACACCCAGTGGATTTTCCGTGACATGATTGGTTCGGGGAGGATTTCTAAGAGCTAGATACAAATGGTGGGTACCAGTTGGTGGGAAGCATAGGGTGGTTAGGGCCACACATGATGTTTTATACTACAGGTGGTCACTTGAAGGACTTTCAAGAGTCAACATTATTTGGAGGCCATATGTTAGCTTTCCATCATACAAAGGCATGGATGATGGGTTAGAAGAGCTTGAGCTACCGAGGTGGATACAAGGAAGGTGTGTTGATGAGCACGTGATGATACCTATAGATAGGGTTAGACGACAGTTAGGGCTTCCACGGGAGGTTCCTTCACCTTTCCCACAATATCGAGAGAGATTACATGGAGAGACCCACATCTCCACCATGGCCAAGTGTGCAATAGGGTAGGAGGAGAAGGCAATGGATAGGTGGATAGATGACACACTAGAGTCACCGATGGATATAAAAAGTGGTGGGTGGTACACCGATGGGTGAAACCATCGAGGCTAGGATAACTAGATCTTGCTACGGTGATAGCAAAGAGAGATTCCATGAAGGGGATGGTGAGCACCCTTCGGACACATCTCACAGTGTGTAGGGTGAGTTAAAATAACTCATGCTTAGGTGCCCACCCTATAGTGCTTGGTGATAACCTTACAGGATCAACTAGCCAGTACAAGTGCCCATAAAGGGAAGTGATAGTGATGGACTACATGTGGCCTCCTTATAGGCATATGTAGTAGGTTTGTAGGGCCCACTGCTACTTCTGCATAGGTTGTGGCCTTATAGGCCTAAGTTGCAACACAGATACCTCCATAGGCCCAGGGATAAGGTCCTATACTATAGGTAGTAGTGGCGGGACAAGGTCCTAGTCTACAGTAGTAGTGGCGAGACATAGTCCCACAAGACAAGGAGGAAGCCAAGGATCCCGAGATATAGGGACCTAGGCCAATATTAGTAAGATAAGGCACACAAGTTACATTGAAAACCTATGGTACGACCTTAGACAATGACTATGGTGAGGTTAATGGATGCCCTAAATGAGGCATGCTACTATCAAGATCACACGGCAGAATGTTGGGATAGATGTCCCTTCTTATGTTGAGTACAAAGCCCAAAGCGGGTTGTGAGTGAGAGGATGAGATCCCACACTCATAGTTCAGAGAGCACAGGGACCAGCGAGCCAAGTGACAGGGGTAGGGAGAGGTTACTATTTCACATAGGCTAGCCTAACCGAGGGCCAAGTGGAGATTATACCAAGACCCATGGAGGGTGGAGAGATGTTGGCAGGGTGGTAGATAGGTTGGGAGGAGGAGATAGGTGAGACTGGCCCAAAGGATATGAGGTGGGGTGATGATTAACCACTTGGTATGATTATTTTTTTTGAGATTTTGATATATATATATATACTGACCTATGTGATGAAGATAGTGAGGCTATATATGAGAGTTTTGTGATTTTTATTTTTATACCATCTTGTGTGTCAACGATAGTGAGGATGTATCTGAGTGATTTGAGATACTTGTATGTATTTGTATATGTGTATATGTGTATTAATACACATAATTTTTCCTAGTTATATAGATGATGATATTTATTGTATGGATGATGTATCTATGTTTTTAATTTCCATTGCTATTGTGTCATACACATGACCGAGTCGAGGTCATATAGGCACGATTGAGTTTAGGTCATTTAGGCATGGTTGAGTTTAGGTCATTTAGGCATGGTTGAGTCAGGTATAGGCATGGTGGAGTCTAGGTGAGTTAGGCATGGTGGGGTCTAGGTAATTTAGGTAGTCGAGGTCATGTAGGCATGATGGAGTCAGGTATAGGCATGGTTTGGTTATGTGTATGGGTTTGATTTAATTTCCAAGTTATTGGTAGTATGGAAAATAAATGATGATGTATATGTATGTCATGGTGTAAATTTGTGAAATACTTGATATCATGGATATGTGAAATGATTGATTTGGATGTTTTGATGATATGATAGGTATGTATGTTTTTATGATTTGTTTAATTTCCAAATGTTTGTGAAAAATGGAAACTAAGTAAGGTAGAATGTTAATAGAAAAATGAGGGGAAATTGGTTAGGGTAAAGAGTGGCTGAGCTAACCTCCAAGGGCCCCATGCCCTTGGAGCACTACCTACGTAGCCCTGATGAAAAGGGGCCTCAAGCTGATGTAGTTATCCCATAAGCTAGGGAAGAATATGATGAGGTAGAGGGATGGTTTGGTAGGTTTTAGGCATGTTTTGAGTCTAGGTCATTTAGGCATGGTTGATTTTAGGTGATTTTAGGTATGGTTGAGTTTAGGTCAGTTAGGCATGGTGATGTTGGTGAAAGAGGAATTATTAAAATGTAGGTGTCGATGGTCTAGTCTTGTATAGGAGAATCAACAAGTAATGAAGAAGGTGAAGGGTAAGAGGTGACCAAAAGATCCACCTAATTGGTAAGAACCATAACAAGTCTACCATACCAAAGGTGGTCTTATGAACATAAGACCCTAAAGGAGTTGCCTAATTGACTATGTCGCATTTGTGGAACGTCCCTTTAGCGAGGAAAAAATTAGGGTGAAAAAGGTGATGAGGTGAAATCAGGTTGGTTTTAGCGTAACCTAGTGTGAGACAACATGCCTATTTGGCAAGAGACCCAAGATCAAAATAGGCAAGTCCATGATGAAAAATTTAATCTTTTCCTTTTTCCTTTTTCTTTTGCTTTTGTTTTGATAGACTAATTGATGCGGGAAGTTTATTTGGGATGAGTAGATTTTCTCCTTGAGGTATTCATGAAGTTGATTGATGCTAGAAGCTTCTAAATTTTTAATTTTATTATTTTTTAAGAATAGTCTTCTTATTATGATAGACTATGTAAAATATGGCTAGCTTGGTATAGCTATCGTTGAAGGGAGTAGTCTATTTATATAAGCGAGATAGAAAGTGTAGATTTCCTTTTTGAGTGAGTCAAATTTTTGCTAGAAGTTTGACTTAAGGATTTGAATCCAATTTTACTTTAGAAATCATCTTTCTTTAGACTTTTAGGTCATGGACAAGACTATAGAGACCGATAGGCTCTTGTGTTGAAGACAAAACCATAGCACATAGAGGCTAACTATGAAGGAGAGGGTTTAAGTGATGAATGACCATGGTATTCCATCTTGAAAAATATTAAAAGTATCCATGAGAATCACACCATGGGTAGAGCTATGGTACTCATATTGAAGATAAGGATTAAAATTTGAGTAATCACATGATTCTTGTTTAGTCGTTGTTCCTTAAAATAGGTAAGCGGAAGGTGAATGGTGCTCAAGGGACAAACACTTGATGGATAGAAGGTGATATAGGACTTGATTCAACAATATAATGGTTGAAGATGCAAAGGATTGAGGGTTTTAGGATTGGGTTTACCTTCGAGTGAAGATAAATGATAAGCCCTAATCCATAATTATGAGTAAGAATATATGGTCCAAGCCAATTAGGAGCAAATTTGCCCGTTTAATTTTCTATTCTTTTGTTACATGTTGATTTTCCTTCAGGATGAGTTCATTGACCTAGAAGGTTCATTCTTGGACATGTTTATCATAGGCACGTTTGATACATTTTTGGTAGATTTGGAGATGGTCGAGAGCATTGAGATGACGATCGTTGAATAACTCAAGTTGTGCAAACAATCTTGGTGAAAGTCATCATTGTTAAGCATATATTTAAGTGAGATATGAAGAGATGGAATCTCAACTTCAAGAGGTAGAACAACCTCTATACCATAGATCAGAGAGAAACGTGTGGCAATAATTGAGGTATGAATACTAGTGTGATACGCCCATAAGGAAAAATGAATGTGCGTATGCCGGTCCTTTCTAGTATCTTCAATTAATTTCATAATAATTTTGTTTATGGTTTTTTTGGTTAATTCTTCTTGGCCATTTTATTGAGGGTAGTAAGGTGAAGAAAAAATGAGTTGAATTCTGAAGGCATCATAGAGTTTCCATAGGGTTTGTTTTTTGAATTGTTTTTTGCTATCAGTGATGAGATGACGAGGAACACCAAAGTGACAAATGATGTGATGGTTGATGAATTCACATATTTTCTCAGCTTTTGTAGAAATAAGAGGTATGGCTTCTACCCATTTATTATAGTATTCAGTAGTGGTAATAATCCATTGATGATGTTGGGAAGAATGAGGATTGATCTCTCCGAAAAGATCAAAACCCCATTGAGAGAAAGGCCAAAGGTCTCATGTGACCTGTAAGGAATGAATAGGGTGTGATGAATATTAGCATGTTGTTGGCACTTCACACAATGTGTGACATAATCGAACAATCATATTTTAAGGTAGGCCAATAATAACCTAGGCGGAGAATGCGTTTAGCGAAAACTAAACCAACGAAGTGACCTCCAAAAATTCCCTCGTGAACTTCCTTGATGGTGTATGGAAATTATGAACTTTTAAAGCATCATAAGAGGATGCCATCAAAGCCACATTTATAAATAATACCACCCATGATGACATAGTGAGAGAAAATTTTGAGAAAGGCTTGTTTTCCATTGCGAGTAAGATCTAGAGGTATAATTGAAAGGGAAGGTAGTCTACAAAATTCTTATATCAAAGGTCATGTGGGTTAGGTTCAATGGTTTTGATATGGTTGATGTCTCAAAATAGATAGGAAGGTGATTCCAGCCATTGTATTGTGACAAATATTTTTGATTCGGAGGGAAAAGTTGGTATTTGAGATCTGAGAAGAGACCATGGTATCTCTGAAATTTATTAATAGACGGGGTGGTTTGAAGTTCATAACAGTCAAAGTTAGTCAAAAGTGTGTCAACATGATGCTTATACTTCTGAAGTATCTCTTTATGACAGTGGTATATACCATTAACTTGGTTTACAACTAGTTGGGAATCACTAAATATATTAATTGACTTACCATCTAAGGAAATGGTGGTTTGAAATCCTAATATGAGTGCTTTATATTTGATAATATTGTTAGTATAATCAAAATCTAGTTTGAAAGATAAGGGCATATGCTCACTATCAAGAGGAATGAGAATAAATACGAATCCACCCCATGCTGACATTTGGAACCATCAAAGAATAAGGTCATCTAGTAAATGGTATCATCCAAAGAGAGGGTAGCAATGGATTCGTCAGGAAATCAAAGTTAGAGGATTGATTACCAGAGATAGGTGTATTTGCAAGTTGGTCAGTGATGGTTTGTCCTTTGACAAATTTTTAATGAGTGAATTCAAGGTCTAGGTCTACAAGCAACATGAACCAATGTGCAACATGTTAATGTTGGTAGGGTTTAGCGTATATGTATTGTAAGGGTCAGAATTGGTGATGATTTTTTTGGTTGATTGGGTAATATCGAAGCTTAGTGGTGACAAAAAAAGGCTAAGAAGAGTTTTTTGGCATGGGTGTATCTAGTTTCATAGTGTAGAAGCATATGACTTATATTTTAAACTACTTGTTCCCTATGTTTCTCATTGCAATGAGTGAGTATGGAACCCAAGGAATGCTCATTAAAAGAAATGTAAAGGTAAAATGGTTGGTAATCTTTAGGAGGAATGAACATAGGTGGTTAGAGGAGGTATTGTTGTAAGGCCTTAAAGGATTTTATGGAATTCATCATCCCATTTGAAGGAGACATTCTTTTTGAGGAGATGATGAAATGGGCGGCAACTTGATTGGAAAGCTTCAAAATAAAATGACGAATAGATTGCAACTTTCCTTAAAAAATACAAAGTTGGAGAAATTTAGTAGGTGGAGGCATGTTGAGAATAGCCTTGATGTTAGTAGGATTGAATTCTATGCCACACAAAGAAATGATAAAACCAAGGATCTTGCTAGAGAGAACAACGAAGACACACTTCTTAGGTTGAAGGTGAACATAATACTTGATGAGACGGTCGAAGATGACCTTAAGGATTGTAAGGTGTTTGTCCATATGTTTTTATTTGGCAAGAATATCATCAACATAATATTCCAATATGCGATGCATAATGTCATGAAATATATAAGTCATAGCCCGCTGATATGTAACACAAACATTCTTAAGGACAAAAGGCATAACTCGATAGTAGAAGGTCCCCAAAGGAGTGATGAAGGAATTTTTGTGTTGATATTCAGGGTTAGTAATAATTGGCTATAACCTGAGAAATTGTCCATGAGTGATAACATCTCATGGCTAGTGGTGAGATCCACTAGTTGGTCAATACTAGGTAGCGGAAAGTCATCTTTAGGGAAAGCTAAGTTAAGGTCATAGAAATCCATGAAAATGTGGATTCCCTATCCCTTTTCGATAGGAGCGATGTTAGAGATCCATTGGGGATAATCAATGGGTAGGATGAAGGATACTGAAATAAGGCACCTTTGGAGTTCTTCTTTGACAAGAAGGGCAATGTGAGGATGCATTTTCCGTAGCTTATGTTTTACGTGTTTGGCTTCAAGAATAGTTACGATATTGTGGACTACAATGTTTGATCAATGCCGGGAATATTAGTGTAGAACAAGAAAAAGCATTGCTATGATCCCATAGGAAATAAGTAAAAGCTTCATGTTCACTAGTGTCCAAAGATTGGCCTATCTTTAGAATTTGTGGATCATCCTGAGTGTTAATATTGATTTAGATTAACATGGTTTGTGTCTCGAAGGTAACAACCAATGGATATAAGAATCCTCCACACCAAGGTAGGTGAGAATAGAATCATCGTATTGAAATTGAATGACATTAATGAAGGTGTATCATCATTGATCATGCCGGGATACGGGAAGTGAAGAGAAGAGGGAACCTCACCATATCGTTGATAAATCGAGAGGTCCCGAGAGAAATGGTGTTCATGAATTTTTTTTAGGAGGAATGGATTCTGGATCCATAGACTCCGTAAGTGAAGGTGGTGAAATTGGTAAATGGGGTGAAGAAATGTTGTCATCCTCAATGAGTTCGATGTGGGATTTCTTGGAAGATGGTTCAAGAAACCCAATACGACTTCATTATTTATGTTTACGTGTGGTGCATGGGATGATAGTATGAAGACCCTGTTCATAGAAACCAAAGCCAAAGTTCTTCCATGTAAAATGATGGAGGAAGGTGTGGGTAAAGTGATGATTTGTGAGCGATTGAGGGTCAGATGAAAATGGTCACATTTGAGAAGGTGGCTTGGACAAGTAGGTTGAAGTATCTAGTCCCCCATATGTTAAGTTGGTAAGAAGGTGGGAAGGACCATAAGGGAAAACCTCACCTATGCGGTGATCATAGTGAGGATGTTGGCAAAGGTTACCATACTCTTGAGTAAGGAATGTTTCGATGTTGTACAAGTGGTGCTCCCCGCAGTGAGTTTTTGAAAAACACCTTCTAAGGGATTGGTAGTGGATATGTGGGTAGTAGGAATAGATGAATCACTAGGTGATTGTGAAGAAGAAGCATTGGTTGGTTGAGAATTAGATGGGTTAGTGGATGGTTTGGCTACAGAGGCTACGACGGTAGTGGGAATAGAGGAGTTAGGTGTAGGAGAGGTAGTGGAAGCATTGGTGGATGGGGTTGTGGGTGAAGGAGAAGCAACAATGTTAGTAGATGCCTTGACCGGTATGAGGGCATCATTAGGTCATTACAACATGTTACAAGTTTTGAATGGTGACAAGTCAACTGGAATGGTATAGTTATGTCCTATATATTCAAATTTTAAACAATGATGTAAGTTTGAAGGAACAAAACCCATGATGTAGATCCAAGGTTGGCCAAACAACAAGTTATACTGGAACTCCCCCTCTAAGACATAGAACAATTCTGGGATGGTATGGGGGACCACATGAAAATGTAGATTGATAGTGCCAAGGGTGGAAGTGATGACATCATTGAATGAACGCAACATAATTGGGTTATTATGCATGTAATTTGTAGGATGCACATTTAATTATATGCATGGGAGGAGATGATATTGATCGGCAATGCTGCCATTGATCATAACATGTTGAATGCATACATTATTAATATAGACAGAAATGAAAAGGGTGGGATCATGATCATTTGATTGAGAGGTACAATCTCATTTTCGAGAGAAATTGAGGGTGGCTACTTGGTCGAGTAGTGACAAGTATAGAGGAAGGGAAGAATTAGTGAGGAGACCACATTGTGAGGGGTGATAATGGAGGCCACATGCATCTGGTCATTAGGTAAAACCTCGATGGATTACAAAACCTCCAAAATCTCCTGTTGATGGGATTCAAAAGTTTAGACAAGGTCATACAAAGACATTTTTAGAGGGGATTGGTGCAATTGTTTTATCATTATACGATGGGTGAACCGTCATAAATAGGGTATGTGGGTCCCCAAATGGTGATTTTTGGTGTGGGTGCGGATGGTATATTGGGCACATGATTGGTGGATGGGATGGTTTCTTTCTCCTTTCCTTTATCTTTTTGGCGCGAGTGGTAACTTGGATCATGTTAATCTAAGGAAGAGAGGTGGATGGAGAAGGTGTGTCATGAAAAGTATAATGACATGATGGACAAAAACCTAGTGCGGGATAAGAGCCTTGTGAAATGAGTAGGGAACACTAGAATTTTGGTGGAGTTTTGGCTAGCTCTCTTATATAGACCATATTGATCTCAAATTTTGGAGGTGGATAAAGGGTTGTGCAGGTGGTGCTGCAGGTTACTGAATAGGTAGTGGGAAAGGATGTGTGGTGATAGGTGGAGGTGGAACAGGGTCCTTGTCTAGAAGATCATTGTTGTCAAATTTTTCTCTAGGAGGACACAGTTGAAGTAGAATTTTTTTGAGAGCCTTACAACTTTCTACATCATGTTCTAACACACAATGGTAGGAGAAAATTTTAGTATCATTAAACCCTTTTGGTTTGGGTTTGAGTGGCTCATAAGGTATCAAGGGGGAAATTAGATGATAGAGGTGTATAAAAGGTTAATTATAATGTTGACATAAGACCCTTCCAATGGATCAAAATATAAGGTGAGTGTGGGTCTAGATTGAAGTGTGGATTATTTTTGTGGGAGAGGCACCATAAGAGGTGGAATTGGATGTGAAATGGGTTTGACCATTGTTTAGGTAGGTGGTACTATTTAAGATTTGGGTTGTAACTTCTTGGGTAAATGGCTGGTGATAGAAGGTGTTGTAGGATTAACTAATGCTTTGGAGGGTAGTGGGTTTTAAATTTTGGTTGCACCTTCACAGGTAAAGGTGAGGAAGGAGTACATGATGTGGAATAGAAGGAAATTTCATAGGTACTTATGAGGTTACTGTAGGTGGTGGGGGTATAGGTGGTAAGAAAGATGTAGATGACAATGAAGGTGTCTTATTTGTGCAGGTAAGTTAGGTGTGATAAAAGGTCATGATGAAGAGGCGGGCTGTTGTGATTTTGGTTTGCCTTGGATAGGAGGTTTCTTGGCGAAGGTTGATGTGTGAGGTCCTAGGATGGAGGGAAATGGTGAAGGTGATAGAGGAGTAGTGGGTGAAGCTGGTGTATGTGGCCGAGAAGGTTGGGTCTTCCTTTTAGATGGGGAAATAGTCTTTGCATGAGCTTAGGAAGATGTGGCTAAGTCCAATTTGACAGGAGGATGAACTAGAATTGATGTTGGCATGACTCCCAATGTGGTGATGGTTCTCGGTGCGGGGGAAAGTGTAGGTGTAGGTAGGTTCTTAGGCATAGGATCAGGTTTGATTGTGGGTAAAGGTTTAGGTGTAGGCGAGGGTGATGAAGAAGAGGCTGTTATGACCAATATGGGCATGGTTGGTTTGATGGTCTTAAATACCTTTGGATAAATCATAGAGGTATCAACAAATGACATTTGCATTTGGGTTGAAAAGGGTAGCCAGAGATGTCCCCAAAGCATGGAATTATCAACATAATCCAAGCGATCTTCCAGGCATGAAAATGACACTATTGTAAGAGGAGATGACATTGATTTAGTAGTAATCCCTATAAAGTATGTCTATGAGATAGGGAACTGGTTAGCTTTGGACTCTGTAGGTAAGAGAGCCGAGAGAAAATCAACTGGATCTGGAAGGCTAATGGGGAATTGTCACCAACAAGAAGTGGCACTTCTAAAGGATCCTCTATTGGTAGGGGAGATGACATGTGGGATGAGGTAGGTTCCTCTTTTGGTGGAGAGGGAGGTGAGCATGACTCTCCCATGGGTAGGAGAGTTAACACCGCAGGTTGTTCATTAGGTTGTGAGGGGAGTGATGAAATGGCATCGGTAGATATTGTGGTCTCCTCCATGGGTGAAGGGGGAGATGAAGGGGACTCCTCTGTGGGTGAAGGAGTAGATGAAATAGGATCCTCCATGGGTAAAGGATCTCATTCTATAATATCATTGATGGATGGGATATGAGGAAATTGAGGAAGGGATGGTATGGTGTCAAACACAACATGTACCTCATAGACATTACTATCATTAATTGTAGGTTCACCAGTTTGGTTAGATGATAGGGTGTGATTAGGAAATGGCTTCTTGAATATATGCAAGTTCTTATTGGCTGGTGTGTTTGGGTTGTCTAAGATGAGATCTCCATTGTCTAACATTTCCTAGACAATGTTTTTGAAGGTTATAAAATTACCATCATTATAGTCTTGTTCCTTGTACCATACAGGAACATGAAGAGAAAAATCAAAACCAATATGTGGTTTGATGGGTGGTAGAGCAATTGCTTCAGCTTTATGAAGTTTTTCTAATACTAAAGAATTAGGCTACCCGATTGGAGTGTACCTTCATTTATCTCACCTGAACTAGAAATCTTGAATGAGAGAAAGGTTAGAAGAAGGTTTTGATTGATTGCATGGGTGAGATGGGCCAGATTTTAAAACTACCGCATTGGTAGATCTTTTTCTTTGGAATATTTTTTTTTGGGTTTTGAAGAGGAAGAAGCATCATTTGACTTGAATGCAACATTTTTGTTACGTAATTGATTTTTCTTCTCTTCTATGGCATATATTTCAAGCTTTCTAGCCATGGTGAATGCTTCATCAAAGCTATGGAAGGTTTGGACTTGGAGAGTTGATGATATGTGCCTCACACAAGCTCGAGTGAAAAACTCTATAAGATCAATTTGAGGTAGTTAGAATGTAAGTTGGTTGATGAGGCTCCACCAACAAGCGAAAAAATCTATGATAGACTTGTCATTATCTTGTCGTGTTGAGTAATTCGGTCATGGTGACCTTCTTAACGATATTGATAGAAAAATGGTTAAGGAAGGCTTGAGCCACTTGGTTTAGTGAATAAATAAATTATCAAGGTAAACCACTATAGTAATCCAACACGAGTCTTGTTAAGGACATTGGGAATGTCCACAAGAGTAGAACGTCATCATGAGAGATTAAATAAAAACCATGTTTGAAAGACCAAAAGTGTTGCTACAAGTCCTCTTTGCTATTATACCAATTGAATTTGGGAATTTTCCAATGTGTAGGGTTTGGACGAATGGGAATAGAAGGATGAATATGATATTTGTAGATTTCATCATATGTTAAAGATTTACGAGAGCCAGAAACTGATGCTTCCAATGTTTTCATATTTTCCATCATCATTTTAATAAGGTCATTTGTAGGTTGTGATGAATGGCCACCCCCTATAGTATAAGGGAGTTGATGATGAATGTATGATGTGGAAGGAATTCAGTATATTGTGGTTACGGGTATGTGAAATGCAAGGGGGAATATATGTAGGTGAAAAATATCCCCAATAAGTGATAAACAAGATAGGTGGTTGTTGGTGATATGTGTAAGTAGGTGGGGTGGATGTAGTGATCCTTGTAGTGATTGGAGGTAAAGATTGTAGGATGGAGAGGATGATGTTTTGGAATGGGGTATGGGTTTCCGACACCATGGGTGGCTATGATGTAATAGGTATATATGAGGTGGTAGGTGCAGACGAGGCTATGCTCAAGGTGGATGATGAAGGAATGGTTGATACCATGGGAGAAACTGATGTCAAAATTGTGATTGATGATGTAGGTGCCACTAGATATTGATGATGTGGGGTCAAGTTGGGATGCTACAAGTGGTAAGGTGGATGAAGGTAATGCCAAGCTAGTGGTAGATGATGTAGAAGTGAGGGTGAGGGAAGGAGAAATGGACACATGCATACCATATACCAACTGTCTTGATGAATCGTGAGTGGAGGAATGGGCGAGATAATGTTGTAAGGAAAAAGGGTTGTGGTCAAGGAGTTTTGTGAACTCCTCGTCATTGGTACTGATGATAATGGGTCTAATAGGATCCATAGGTGATAGGATGGAAGATGGTGATGGACTAGGTGGGAGCGAATGAAGGATTACGTGGAATATAAGGGAGTTGGTTTGACTATGAGTCAAAACCATGTGAGTTGGTGTAGGCTTGGCAATCTATTGTCTATAAATGAAATAGAAAGACAAAATAAATGGAGAAACATTTCTAGGAGGCAAAAATAGGTCAATGTTTTAATTAAAAAATAAAACACAAGAAATGATGGTGGTTGGGTTAACCGATGACAGTGATAGGGTTGATGCCGGTTATGTTAACCGATACTGGTTACTGTAGGAATTCAAATTTTTTGAAAATGGGGAAATAAGCGATGAAAATGAGAAAAAATTGGATCGCGGTGATCTTAAAAATCTAGGAGTATGATGATATGTTTGAAGAACTTCAGAAATAATAGAAAATGTGGTGAGTGTTGTTTTTGGTAAAATGACCAAAAAGAAGATAACCAACAATGGTCGATAAGCGATGATGATCAAAGTAAACCAATGTCGGTCACTGTGAAATTTGAAAAGATGGAGAAATTTGATTATCAACCCAGAAACCTGAGTATGATAGTGATGGACCCTAACACACTAAAAAAAAGTCGTAATACACCAACTATAGTTATGGAGTGTGAAAAGGAAGAAATAAAAAATGGAGAACACCTCCTCACAACTCAAAACACAAATCAAGCAAAAGTTAAGAAACACAAAATCCTATGGGGAATTTTATGTTTTAGCTTTTGCTATTTAAGACAGATTCGTGAATAGAACACAATTTTTGGTTCAATATAAGGTGTCCTATAAAAAGCCAAGATCTAAGGATCGTTTTAGATAAAGTTTAGGCAGAGGTGGTCCTTTCTTTGAGATAATGATTGGATAGAGAAACCAACTGGGTGTCTACTATTAATCCTATGATCGTGTGATCATTTACAACATTTCCATGTAGGAGGATTTTTAAGAAGATGTGTAAATTATGTAATTAGTTTGGTATAGAGAGAGAGTGCAAGTGAAGTACGATTAAATTAGTTAACCATCAGCTTGGAATGACTTCCAGTGTATAGGTTTCCCTCAAATTAATGTGAGCTATAATGCAACAATCTAGAATGAAATACAAGTGTTTTAAGCCCAAATCCACAATTACATTCAATGTAACAAATGGAGAACAGGAGAGGGATGCTCTTTCACTAATGCAATGCAAGTAAAAGGAAGACATGTTATTTTTAAAGCACTAAAAGTATAATTTATTTTAGACAATAGCAAGAAGGAGAATATTCCAAAGAATAAAATTAATGTGAATACTTTTCAAAGGGAAATAAACACACAATTTTTCCTAGGAATGAAAAAATGCAAAGGAACCCTTGATGGGTCCCACCGGGCATGCCAAAATGTTTCACTGAATTCTTAGAAAATTAATGAAATAGATAAGGGTAGTAGGCCAAGGAGGAATACCTATTTGTAATGTCGGTTGAAGGTTATGCATGTGTTCGATTTCCTGATACAAATTGATTGTGAAATCTCCCTTTTGGCTAGGAGGAACTACCTGTAAATGCAAAACAATACCACCAAATAGAGTTAAACAAAACAATGAGTGGACTACCTAACAAAAGCTAGATCCGGGAAGCATGATAGTTCTGAAAAGGATGTCAATCCACTTTTATATAACAATATTAATGTTATTTAAATCATACATGAAGTAAAGATCATATTGGAAGTGAAATGATTTAGGTATCTCATACAAAACAATAAGAAAGGTCATTCAAAAGGTTGTTTAATGTCAAAAGCGAGAGAGTTGACTAGCTAGTGTTGAATTGTAGGTCTAGTACAGGCTCTGGGTAAGGTTTGGTAAGGATTAGAAATGGTTATGGGCTATTGGGAAGTGGGTATTAGCTCATTGGTATGAGCTATATTGATAGACATAGTACCCGGTGTTGGTTGGCTGTGGATGGTGGTTAGGTGGGTGACCGACGTCATTTGGCTAACATCGGTAGGGAAAATTAGTAGAAAGTTTTAAAATTGGATTTTCAGACTCCCTTTTATTTCTGAGAGTTGGAAATGGTGAGGGTGAGGACTTAAAATGAATTTTAAGACTCGGTGATGATCAGAGAGGGTGAAAATGGGTGAAAAGTATGGGTATTACCAGGTGATGGGTAGATGGAAGGGAGGAAGTATATGGGTATGTAGAGAAATAAACTATAGAGATGAATAAATAAATCTACACAAAAAAATAGAGATTCAATAAAGAGATGTTGAATACTTACCGGAAAATAGATTAGAGGACGTAGGTGATGAAGATGGTAAGAGTAGAGGTCTAAAGAGAAGAGGCATTGTATTCATGCCATGACTGTTCATATCTATGTTCCTCTCTGTTGTAAATTCGTGATCATGAAGAGGACAATGAATGGTTATCAATGTTAGTAGTGCTCCTGTGTCTTCTTTTTTCTTGAGTGGTAAGGA
The DNA here is from genome assembly GCA_018340775.1 of Taxus wallichiana var. yunnanensis. Lineage (NCBI taxonomy): Eukaryota > Viridiplantae > Streptophyta > Pinopsida > Cupressales > Taxaceae > Taxus > Taxus wallichiana. The sequence goes on along the minus strand of CM031235.1, from coordinate 562,076,886 downwards.
GTTTTGTGTGCTCCAAGTCTATAGAAGAAATGAGATCCTAAATCGAGTTACCAACCGGGAAAAGGATTTTGGAAACATATTTAACTTAGCCAACCACCGTAAGGTGACCGACATCGATTGAGATATAAACAACATCGGTCAATGAAAGAATATATAGGTTGGCAAAAATAGCAGATTGTTGCTATTTTTTGTGTGATCTTCAACCTTCTACCATGTTTCGAGTGATAGATTATGGCCATATAAGTGGGAGTTTTTTTAGGTTTGTTAATAGGAGTTAAGTCTAGGTTTTAGACTAAGTCCTAGTTAGTTAGGATAAGTTTAGACTCGGTCTTAGGTCATTAATGAGGTTTGAGTAGGTCATTAAGTGAGGTGGCTAGGTGAGGTGGTTAAGTGAGGATATTAATTAATTTAATTAAGATAATTAATTTAATTAACATGTGCACTATGGGATATGAATAGGTAGGATATGGTTAATTTAATTAACGGGGTTTAAAGGGGAGTATGACCCAATTTTTCATGTCTACACCCAACTCTTGGGTGTTAGGGACGACACGCTTGGGGTTAAGATAAAGATTAGAGCATATAGGTAAACAAAACTACAAGTCCTACAATAGAAATATGAATATGCACCAAAAAAATGTTCCATAATGAGAGGAAAGATAAGACACTAAAACATAGGTAAAGGTTACAAGAATTAAAATAAACCACAATTTTATTGCTCCATAAGATATGCAGAGTACATCATGGTGTAGGAGTGGCAATATTACCATTTAAATATTCGAGTGAAGGTTTGAAGTCCCAAAATTGACAATGGTCTAGTTTGTGGAGAAGAGGGAAGCAAGGGGAGGAAAAAATGTTTAAAGTTTTGCAATGAGCCCCTCCTTTACAGTTTATAGAAGAAATAATGAGAGAGAGAGGGAGAGAAATCTGAAACCATGTTTCTACCACAAAAAATCATCATGGAACCAACAACGATGATGGAGAAACCTTCAAAATGCATTTCCCTTTGTACCTTGCATTGTGTAAGAAGGAATGTGAACCCATACCTCCATTATGTCATTTCGCACATGGGTATGGTCTCCATCGTCTTGAAATTTCATAATCATTTTCCCCTCATCTAACTCATAATTTTTTCATTTTTATGGTCTCACAATGGAGGGATTTAAAATACCTTTCTATCAACTATGATTTTTCCTAATTTTGATGGGTAGATTGCAAGTTATAAATGATTTTGTGTTGGGTACTTTTAGGTTTTACCTCCCCATTCACTCCACCCACTGCGCTAGTTGCACAAACTCGCCACCTATCTCCTTAAGCACCCCACCTACCCGTCCATTTGACTTGGTTAATCACTCACCACCGACTCATGTTTTGCGGAAGAGGATTTCTCTTAACATCCTACATGCCCTAACGAGTTACATTGTGCACTTTCAATCCTGCCCCTACTTCGCTTTGTCTCCTAGTACCGAGTTATTTATCTATTAGGGCGGGATTTCCATTGCATATACATCAGGACACCAAGGTGCTTGGGCACCATGTTTCCTCGAGTGCCTCATCCTAATGAACCGACCTCAAAATTACCGACTCACCCTACACATGTCCAAGCTATACCATTATGCCATGCGGGCGTGGAACCTGCATTACTCTCTGTATTGCCCGACCGCCATGACTCCTTCTAGTGCATCATTGACCCCATTCTCCACTCAAAAAAATCACCCAACATGTTTGTCATGTTTAGAAATCGACAAGAACCACACATCACTCTATCGAGTGATGTTTCGTGTCGCAAAACCCATAGTCCAACAAATTCTACATCATCGAAGACCTCGATCGGCTAAGTTGGTTCGATGATCCACCCATCTTGTTCACTGCTGATGCATCCACCTTGTTGATGCTGACTCATGCCACTTCAAAATGAGCTTTCCCCATGATTTGTGGCTGAGCCACTTAATTTTCCTGACTCCCCATGTATTAGAATAGCTCGAGGGAGCTACAAGACACTCGATTCGCCCCACTTTGCTCACCGAGTAGCTCAACAAGCTGGTTATGAGCTCGGGACTATTTTTGCATTTTTCTCAAATTTTCCCTCATTTTTGGATTTTAATTGGAATATTTAAGACTCATAAGGCCAAGGGGATGAAGTGGGATGAATTAAGGCCCAAATTTTAACTTTCTCCATTTTTTCCATTCTTTACTAAGTGTGGGACTTAGAGCCCATTTTTCCACCTTAGGCAAACCTCAGGTCTTTCAAAACCAAGAAGATGAAAAATTCCTCAAATAATTCCAATCCCATTGAAACACTACAAATGCCTCCTAGTGCATGAAAATATTCTTGAAAACTCTAGATCACTAGTGGGGTCTCATTAACTACACGAATCTGTCTAGTTGTTCATTTTTATTAGGGGAAAAAATGGATAACAAGTAGTAAAAAGAAAACAAAAACCATGATCACATGCAAATCAAGGAATTTCCCAAACTTGCCTTTAAAACTCCAAAAGGTTTGTACAATTATCTCAATTCTTTCTAAGACAAGCTCAACATTATCCTTATCAAAAACTAACATAGGTAAAAGAATACTATCAATGATAGGTATAGTAACCATGCACATGACCAATTTTCTCAATCTCATTTAACAAAGCTAAGTGCACAAAAATATTAATTTCCAATACAAAAATCAAATAATACATCATCTACCATGAGTTATCGCAAAAAAATGGTAAATACATACAATCATCATGAAAAACAAGAATAATTCATTAATGCTAAGTGCATTATGAGTGTTGAACGACAAATGTTGTTGTGTGGTTGTACATGTAAAAGTAAGTGTGCATATCCTTTTCAGGATAGGTTTATACATGTGTGGCTGCATATAGCTACATAATAGGGTTTATTATTTACCTCTTGTAACCCACTCTTCATTTACGACTCATCCCTTTTGATGAAACAAACTGAAATTGTGGGATGTGACACATCCCCCTTAATGAATCATCATCCCAATGATTTTTACTCATTAATCAAAATTAGAATAATCAATCACATAGTTATATCTAATAGCTAAGGATAATAGTGAACATTTTCAACAAAAATGTAATTTTCTAGATTTAAGTCTATTAATTTTTCAAATTTATTGGATGTAACAACCTTTCAACCAGGTAAAAGTGTTACACAAACAAAAATATGACATAATTTTTACTATTACATCCACTCATATCATGTAATAATATTTAATATACATAAAAATAGTCATAAAAAGTTATATTTCATAGAAATAAACAAGGGAAACACTATTTTAACTCCACCCTATCTTCCTAAACTATTTCATTTCACTATTACACTTGTCTTTCTAGACTTTTCCCTATACAATTCCCATTTTTTTGAAATGCACCAAACGAATTTCCTTTTTTCGACCAGTATTACCAAAATAATTCCATGGATTTTCTCCTTCAAGTATCATCTTAAAGAAACTTGTTTCATCAAAAACACATCCTTTACATGAGAGTATGGGAACATTATGTATCCTAGACATTTCGAGACACATCATGGATAAGATGTCATCCTTAAGGTGGAGAGCATGCTTGTGATGGAATCTTCTAGAGAAGAACATCATGGAATAAGGTGGAGGACCTAGAGAACATTCACATGGAGGACCACATTGAACACTTGGCACCGGATATGAGGATGTTGGAGGATGGGTTAGCAGTCCAGGAAAGCTATAAATATGAAGTGCCTATAGAGAAAAAAATACACATATACATATACACATAGAGATAGACACCTAGAGAGTGAGCAAAGCTCGAGAAATCTTTGCGAGGACTTTGTAGTGAATGGTTGTATTTGGGAGAGAATGCATTAGGCTAGGGGTTGTAAATTTTCTTTTGGGAAGTGTAGTTACATTAAGTCAGTGTAATGCATGACTATGGTCTGCTTCTCTGTGACCCTCTGTAATGGTTCCATGGATGTAATAAGGTTACTTGTTATAATATATACATGAATATCAATGGTTCTAATGCATATTTCTCTCTTATGAATTCTCTTTCCTTTCATGCTAAGTATGAATGCTTGTATGTTTCTTTTTATCACAATACATGTTATGGATTCTATTAAACACTTGATCTGAAGTGACTGCAAGGATCTAGAGGCCATTATGAGCCCTATGGTTCTTGTATGTCTTCTTCCCTTCTGAAATCTCTTACACTAATCATAGATGATGTTTCCCACTAAACTCACATAAAAGAGAGACTCGGTACCCGTGCGTGCCTCGGGTGAGCTCAGCTTTTTTGGGTGATAGGCCGATGCATGCATGGGGTTCCTTTCTTTTGTGATAGGAGTAAAAATGACTACATCTTGGTTCCGTTTTCAGGACCTCTTTTCAAAGTTGTAGTGGGATTTAGCATACATCATGATCTATGTAATGAGTAATGACAGTGGTTAACATTGGAAAATGTTGAATCATGGTTCAAGAGCATGGAGGATGAATTTTCTCAGAGATTCAACACTAGACCTGAGTTTAATGCACGTAGATGGGTAGAAGAGAATCTCTACCATGATCTGTATGAAATTTTTTTCTGTTGTTTCCCTATGGAACTGTATGAATGGCTCTCAGCCTATGCATCTAGATCAAGTTGGCATTATAGATCACATGTGTGGACCCAAGAAGAGTACCAAAGGCTACAGGATGTAGATCTGATGTGGACCCATGTTGTGGATCATTGGTGGAAAGGAGTATTGGCTAGCTACACTCTGGAGTATGCCATTTCCACATATTCTTGTCTAGAGGTTGTTGAGTTTGAGTTTTTGAGGGAGCCCAGAGGATCATTTTTATATGTTGTCCCTCTGGCTTTGAAGATCTTGATGATTACCATGAGTTTAGAGGCTTTCCCAATGGCTGGCTAAACCACTTTGAGTTGGGTGAGGAAGCTAGGGTGGAGGAAGATGGTAGATGTTGCGGTGGAGAAAGAAAGGGAGGAGAGATGACTCAAGTATGGTGAAGCATGTGAAAGGGAGATTGCTAGATGATGTGAGGTTGTAGGTGTGATGGATGTATGGTGGTAGACATTGTGGGAAGGATTTGAGGTTCATGCTGTTGAGGACGTGGAGCCTGAGCAGTCTATGCGACCCCATCTTGGAAAGCACGTGAGAGAAACCCCTTCGGCTTCTGATGAGAGTTCATCACATGGAGAAAGAAGAACCCGTTGGTGTGCATCTGAGCCCACCTAGTGACCAGACCCAGTGCACTTGGTTTTCTAGATCAGGGGGATAATATTGCTAATCTAGTTGATTACATTGGAGGTGATCATTCTACACCCAGGAGGTATAATTTCTTGTTTGGTACTTCTATGGCTGCAAACACTAGCCTAGTGTTAGGAATTTTTAGGAAAGGTATAGGCACACAAGCATTTGGTCTCACATCTGGAAGTGGCGGGGTATACTATTGGTAGTGGGGCATTGTCATAGACCATAGGCACATAGCTCAGTGGAACTATGGGAACCCTTGGCATGACCACTTTAGGACCTGGTGGGCTTGGTGGATCTAGTGGTTTAGGAGGAGTAGGAGCTGGTGGGTCTAGTGGATCTAGTGGTTCAGGACCTGGTGGGCCTAGTGGATTTGGTGGTTCAGGACCTAGTGGACTAGTGGATCAGGTGGTGGAGGAAACACAGGTGGAAACCAAGGATCTGGTGGAGGAGGATTTGGACCCCAACCACCCCCACAAGTTTTCTTTGAAATGTCTCTACATTTTCCGATTATAGAGGTATTGAGGATGTTATGGAACATGTTCACAAGTGTGAACTACTATGGCACGTGAAGGGTGTCACAACCCCAGAATGAAAGGCTAGTAGTTTGTAACCATGTTGTAAGGGTGCGCACATATAGCTGGTATAGGAAGTATGACCCTCATCAGACAGTAGTGGATTATACTGCCTTAAAGAATGCATTCTTGGTAGAGTTCCACATTCTTGAGTTTGAGTAGAAGAGCATCAGCTTTGAAGGAGATTCAACAAGGAATGGACAGAGAGTGTGTGGGAGTATGATGCATGCTTTAAGACTCTCTTGTCTAAATTATCATATGATATTCACCCTTCACAACATGCACAGTGGTTTGTTGGAGGATTGATCACCCCTTTTAGAAGGGCCTTGTCTCATAAAACTTTTTATAGACCCATGTGAGGCATTGGAGGCTGCCCTATGCACCGAGGCTGTTGGTAGTGTTGATACTAGTGTTAGCCCATTCTTGGAGGCTCAGATTGTTGCTATGGCCAAGTAGTTGGAAAAATTGTCTATGAACTCAGCCCATGAAACTCGTAGTGGTTTGTGGTGCACAAGATTATGAGATAGAGGGGCATGTTAAGGATAATTTCCCCAGAGGATAGTACACATTGTGGTGGTAGAGTGTGAGATTTTTCATGGGGACCATGATGCAAGTAGATGCCCCTTGCTGCAGTGCACAATCAGGAAGAATGTATCTTGTTATTGCAAGATTTGCACTTCTACAACCCATGATACTAAGGACTGTAGGCTCATTGATCAAATCCATGAGGCCATCGATCATGGGGTGTGCCAAACTAGTTTGCAAGTAGTTCCAAGGGTGATGATCACCATTATGAGGAGCACGTAGATGGAGGCACGCATGGAAGAGGTTTTGAGGAGGATTTGTGGTCATGGTAACCATGGAGGAGGAAGGAGTGAGTTCCCGCGTGGAACCTATTTCAACTATGGATCTACAGAACATTACAAATGGGAATGCCTGGACCTATTGTAGTGCTCGTGGTGTGGAAAGAAGCATAAGTATGAGGAGTGCCCAAAATTGTTTGAGCATATGAATCAAAGCATCGAAGGACAAGGGCATTGCAATGGTTAGTATCAAGAAGGAGGACATATAATGGATGCCTCAGGTAACATGGGATGTAGGTTTGGAGCTGTCTTGGTAACAACAAGGGAAGAAGCCACGTGTGCAAGAGAGGTACCAAGATAGAAGAACCTAGTTTCAAGGGAGGAAGTCATTCATGGAAAGTATCCAGACCCCACGCATCAGAAGGAGATATATCAAGACACCATGGATGTTATTTGAAGCTTACAAGGGGAGATCTAGTGTCTAAAGGAGCAATCCAGGAGGAGGAACAAGGAAGGAGGGTCGAGGTGCAAAAGGATGACCTGGATGAGGTCAAGGAGGTGTGTAAAATGCTAAGGCAGGAGAATATCATTCCCTTGCTAGGATCATGGTTGAGAGAGAAGGTACCATGCGAGAGGAGAGTGCGAGAGATAGGTATTACACGTGAACCTTCCCCCTCACAGCCTTGACTATGACAAGGAGATTACGTTGAATGTAGTTGTAGATGGATGGCTCCTCAAGCAATATCCTCATTGACACAGGCATGGAGGTTAATGTTCTAACTTTGGATGCATGGCATCAGATGGGAAGACCTGCATTACAACCATCTTCAAATGTGTTGTATATGGAAAACAAGACTAAGGCAATGCCCATCGGTGTCTTAAAGGATGTAACTATTACTATCTAGGGAGCCAAGTTTACTAGGGACTTTGAAGTCTTGGCACTCACCGAGGCAGACAATTTCCCAGCACTACTTGGGTGCCCTTGGTGTTACAAGAACAATGCGGACCTTGGTTCAACAAAGGGTACATCAGCTTGAGAACAAGGAGGAATGGGTCATTATACCCCTGGCTGATGGGAAGTTGGCACCCTATATTGAACCATTGGGGGAAGAAGTTCTGGATAGGATATATGTGTGCTCAATCAGAGACCCTGAGATGATACACCCTACTAATGGGGTTATCAGTTTGAAGATGCTCAATTAGTGAGTGATACCACCAGTCTGGCATGTGACAATTGGGCACATGGGACTTATGAATTAATGGGATGGTAGTTGAGAGGGTGGTGACCAAGGTAACAAAGGTGCACATGGTTAGGCACCTTGGAGGAAAAGAACTACCCAAGTATTCGGGGAGGCCTTCCTGAGATCTTTTGTAGGAGGTGGAAGCTCAGTGGAAGGATGAGAAGGAATGGAGGGGATGTTAAGTTATGTCTTGCTTGACACAGCAGCTCGGTGGTGGGCTACACATCAAGAGAGCCTTTTAGAGTGGTGCGAGGTAAGAATTGCTCTCTCTATTAGATTTTCTAGGAGCAATGTACCCACCATCATCAAGGAGTACCATGGGAAGGAGCCCACCTCTTTCCATATCTAGGAGTGTGAATGGGTCTGGAGAGAAGGCAGAAGCTTTTCCACCATCCCTCTGGGTGCACAAGTTGTATTCTACACTGCAAGGTTGTGCATGTGCATGGTATATTCATTTGGAGACACGCCGCTAGATAAGGAATTGGCAAGAGCTCGTGGCTGACCTTATTCAAACCTTTGAGTATGAGTACCAAACCATCGGTTGATAAGGCCTTGTAGGGTATCAAGTGCCTTACCATGGGGGATAGTGCCAGGATGGAAGATAGGCTGTTGGAATTACTAGGTGAACCAAGATTGGGGCGCTTTGAAGAAGAAGTAGAGGAAATAAAAGAGTTACAACTTGAGCGCACGTGTTTGGAAAAAGAAAAAGGAAAGATGGTGTATGTGATTGATGGAGAGGAATCGAAAGCTTAGATGTTATCCATTCTGTAGGGATGCGTGAGGTAGTAGACAGTGTAGATACCATGCATGTGCGCACCTACCATGAGCCCTTAAAGATGAAGAAGGTTAACATCGGTTTAGGAGAAGAACCTAAGGAAGCTATTATTGGAGATTACTGGTCGAGAGAAGGAAGTATCTAAGATCATTGATCTGTTGCATGAATTTGAGGATTTATTCCCACATGGGTACCATGAGCTCAAAGGCGTTCACCATTCCTTGGGGGAGATGAAGATAAAATTAAAGGATGGTGGTGCGTGTTTGGTTAGGAAAAGACCCTACCAGATGAATCCCAATTTTACATGTGAAGGTTAAGGAGGAGATAGACAAAATGATAGCTTCTGGGATCATTGAGGCAGTGGAAGAATCGAGTGGATAAGTCGATGGTAATCAACATCAAGAAGGATGGGTGGATTAGGATCTATGTGGATTATAGGGAATTGAATGTAGTTTGTGTCATTGATCCCTTTTTCAACCCCCTTCACTGAAGAAATTTTGGAGGGAGTCACTGGGTGTGAAATCTATTCCTTTACGGATGGATTTTCAGGGTACCACCAAGTCTGGATTACAAAGGAGGACCAGGAGAAGACAACTTTCACCACCGAGTGGGGAAGTTTTGCATATATGGTCATGCCCTTTGGGTTGAAGAATGCGCCTATTGTCTTTTTCGTGCATAGTGGTGCAAGCATTCAGGACTTCATCCATAAGTTTCTTTAGGTCTATTTGGATGATTGGACAATGTATGGTCTAGTTAAAGACCATTGTGACAATTTAAGGTTAATGTTTGAGAGGTGTAGGTAGTTGAGGATATCCCTCAACATTAAGAAATGTGTGTTTGCTACACCCTTTGGGACTTTATTGGGGCATATCATATGTAAGGAGGGCTTGTTGGTAGATCCATGCTAAAGTTGTAGTTATTGTGGGGTTAAGGGAGCCTACTAGCCAGAGTGCACAGTGTGTGGATTCCTTGGGCATATGGGCTATTATAGGAAATTTATTAAGGGATATGCCAAGATCGCCGTGCCTTTAGAGGAGCTGCTTAGACATAAAAGTGCCTTCCATTGGGGAGAGGTGCAGTAGAGGGCATTTGATACATTAAAAGATAGGCTTATCACCGTGCCTATTTTACATTTTCCCTCTTGGGACAAGCCCTTTCATGTCCATGTAGATGCCTCAGGGACCGCCATTGGAGTAGTGCTTGCATAGCAGGTGAAGGGATTGTTGATCATCCTCTATGTTTTGCAAGTAGGAAGCTGACACCAATAGAGAAGAATTATACCACAACTGAGCATGAGGCATTGTCAATGATCTACGCACTTTTCAAGTTTAGATAGTATCTACTAGCAACACCCTTTGTGTTTTACACCGACCACATGGCATTAAAATATTTGGTGAACAAGCCCATCCTACAAGGGCGTATATGTTGGTGGGTGTTGTTGTTTCAAGAATTTGAATTCACCATTGTAGTAAAAGCCTAGAAAAAGCAATTGTGGGCCTGATCATCTATCAAGAATTGATTCAGGGGAGGATGCATGAGTATTGAGGAAACAATGCTAGATGCACAACTATTTAGGTTGTGGCGTGCATGCCCTGGACTTGGAAGAGATTGTAGTATTTTTAAAGGAAGGTGTGGCACTGGAAGGAATGAAGACTTTAGAGAAAAAGTAGTTGGCCATATGTGCGCCACGTGCCCTACATGTTAATCAGTGGAGACTTATACAAGTTGGGACGTGATGAAGTTTTGTGTAGGTGTGTATTAGAGCATGAGCACTGGCCATCATGGAGGAAGCACACGGAGGAAGTGCGGGTGGGCATTATGTAGGTGATGCCACCACACGTAAGATATTAATGGTAGGTTTGTGGTGGGAAACTTGTACAAGGATTGTAGAGACTATTGTAAAGTGTGTGACCATTGTCGTGCACCTTGGAAAACTAGGAAAGAGAGATGAAATGCCTTTGTGCCCTATCCCTAGCATGAAGAGCCTTTTGAAAAATGGGCAATAGACTTTGTAGGACCTATTACACCAACAACGCGTAGGACTGGGTCACGTTATGTCATCACTTGCATGGATTACCTGACAAGGTGGGCAGAGGCAGCTCTGACTAAAGATTACATACAAAAACAATGGAAAGGTTCTTGTGGGAGAACATTATCATGAGGTATGGATGCCCGTTGAGTTTGACCAGTGATAGGGGTATGCATTTCTTGAATGAGACCATGAGGATCTGTTATCAGAGTTCATGGTAGCTCATCACAAGACTACACCCTATCACCCACAAGAAAATGGAACCATGGAAGCATTCAAAAAAATATTGAGTCATACCCTGACCAAAATTTGTGATGTCGGAAGACAAGATTGGGATGAAAAAGTATCAACAGTATTATGGGCTTATAGGACAACGTATAAAAGGCTGAACAAAGCCACACCTTTTCAGTTGGTGTTTGGCATGGAAGCTATTTTTTAGTTGAATTTATGTTACCTTCTCTATGAATAGTGCATGTAGGAGGGTTAGCTGATGAACAAGTCGTTGGAAGAAAGAATTGATGAGTTAATGAAGCTGGATGAGACGATCACTCACCAGGTGGAGCCAAACAATAGAAAAAGAAAAGTAGAAGGCTTGGCATGATCCACATTAGAAACAAGAAGTTTGAGGTTGGGAAGATGGTGTTACTATATGATTCTAAGTTTCGTGCCATCCTGGGAAGTTGAAAGTCCATTGGTTGGGTCCTTACACAATCTCGTACATCCTTGGTTTAGGCGCGTGCCAGTTACAAGTGTTGGATGGGATGAAGTTTCTGGACACTTCAATGGGAGTAGGCTGAAGCCCTACTATAAATAAGTCTTCTTGGTGTTTGTAAATAAGGTAGTTTTTCCAGTTAGTTTAGAAGTTTCCTTTATGCATTTTCCTTTCTTGTGTTTCCCTTTCATGTTGTTTTTTTTTTTGCACCTTGGGTGCTGGTAACCTTATTGCTATTTTGGAGAATTTGTGAGTGTGCAGAGGACCACACATCATTTTAAGTGTGGGGTGGAGAAATGTGAAGGAGCGCATGATTAGAGTGCCAAGAAAGTTGTGTTGAAAAGCCCTATTGAATGGCCCAGTTGAAAGAGGTGTATGAGGAGAAAAGATGGAAGAAGAATGGTTGGTGCCAGGATAAAGCTACTTGTAGATCCCACGTACTAAGGAGGAGAATGCACATTTAAGCAACATGAGGTAGGTGAGAGAAAGAATCAAGACAGAAGAAGTGCCTTTGGTGTGGGTTACGTGGCAAGAGTCTCTGTCATGTTGGATTGGTTGCGTGCAGAAGGTTGGAGGAGTTTTCACGCAGGTTGGGCGTGTGAGTGAAAGCGCTGAAGATGGGATTTGTTTGAAAAATCTGCATTAAATGAAAAAAGTATGGTGGTAGGTGAAGTAGCATTTAATGTTCAAAAAGAGAAAAACTATAAGTAAAGGGTGAGGCACTTTCATTTTCACTTTGTGAAATAGAGAAAGGAGTGAGTTTTATAAACTAGGGTTTCTAGATTGATCGTGTGAAGAAAGATCTGTGAGATTGAAGCATGAGAAGCCAGTTTGAGTTTGCAAACTAGAAGGAAGGGGTTACATGGGCATGAAAAGAGTTGTGAGGAGGTGTTGTCTTGTGGAATTTTGATCCCAGTTAGGGTTTGAAAAACTAGGGCACGGGTTCAAGAGATTTATATCACGGATTTGAGACCCTAGAGGTTGGAAGAAGTAGGACAGAGTAACAAGGAGGGAGTGGAGTGATAAACCTGATAATGGCACCCAAGAAAGGAAAGGGCAAGGCAAGGCCAAACAACAAGAACCCGACGTGAACACAAATGAAGAATGGTATGTGGAGATGCAATACCCAGATGGGGTGATGATGGGTAAGGAGTGGGAATCCCACCTGAGAAATGTGCCTGTAAGTGATTATAACCACAAAAAAACATGATAGAGAAGGAGATGGCACTGGAATTAGTATGCCCCACAAGTAAATGAACACCAGAGGGCTTGTCGATCTATGATGATGACGTGAAGGTCAAAATGGAGAAGGCAGGGTTGTTGTAACTCTATGAGTTACCTTATTTTGGAAAACTAGAGCACCTGTATCAATGGTTAATGTCATGGGTACATGAAGGATTACTTCCACTTTGTAGGGTGCAAGATGCACATCACTCCCAGCTTATCTCTCACTTCACAGGCCTTATATGTGAAGGAAACAGCTTGGAGGATGACTTGAGTGACAAGGAGGCAATTCAGGAGACCATAAATGAATATGCCTACAAGAAGGGGTCATGGTATTATGACATTTCAGACATCAAGGACCCATGATGAAAATGGCACACACACTAGTAACAAAGCTGAATGGCTAGGAGAGATGGACCCAGGTCAATAAGCCTTGGTTACATGTTTGCAGAAAAATTGTAGAAGGCACTATATACAACTTTGTCTTGCTTACATTGGAGGAAATTGTTAGTTGCGTGAAGGAGGGGGACAAAATCCTCTTCGGAAACATCCTCCTGACCATTGTATTTTGGAGATTGGAGTGCTGATGCACAGACAAGTTCGTATGGGAGTACCCCGCCGAGGATCCTTCACCCACGAAGAGATTTGAGAAGTATGCCTGTGACACAATGATGAACACCCCACAAGGTGTGACTGGAGAAATGGTATACGTGCCTGAGGAACACGTTTGGGGAAGAGTGGAGAATCCCTGAACAACTCCCAGCAGCCATTGAAGGGGAAGTTGAGTTTTTTTCTATCAACATTTTTGCTTGGGCAGGTTCAAGCTGATAGATGAGTCATGGAGCCCTTGGTGCAAACTTCCTTTCACGTTCATTGCTCAATACTTCCAAGCGGGAGTAAACAGATTTAAGGAATCAAAGAAGTTGAGGCTAGAACTAGGTAGTCTGGACCAAGAGCATAGAGAGATGTGGAAGAGATTAAACTACCCCGGTGAAAGCACATGTACGTGGAAAGGTACGTGTCGCATGAGGTCCAGATGACAAGGCCGATAACACTACCCATTGCAGGAGGATCCACGGTGCATGCGTGTACCTCCGTATAAGGCCAAAGTTTGAAAAGGGCACGTACCTAGAGAATGAAGTCTCCATACCTGAGGATCCCATGGAGAGGAAGAAGCCCATGCCCAAGAAGAGGGGAAGAGAAGATAAAGCACCAAGTGTGTAGACTACTCAGACAGTGAGCATGCCAACAAAAAGTGCCAAGCCAAGCACTTACATGCGGAGGAAAAAGTCCCGGTGAAGGAGAAGACACCAGAAGTGGAGGCACCTAGGAAACCACTCACCAAGGAAGAGTCACCTAAGGAAGAAGAAGAGGCCAAATCCCCCATCAAGGAGACACCTCTCAGGAAAAAGTAGAGGGTGGAAGAGGAAGCTGACTCGGAGGAGACCGACAACTTGGAGAAGTACATGGGTAAAAGAGAAGGCAAGAGTGAAGAAGATGAGAGCAAGGAGGAAGAGCATGAGAAAGATTAGGAGCCACATGTGTTCAGCATGTATGACTTGGGAGAGGAGAGTGGGGAAGAGAAGTAGGAGTTCATATTTGTGTGGCGCAAGAGTACACAGGATGAGGAAGGTGCTGGAGACATGGAGGGGAATGAGGAGGTTTCCAGGGAGAAGCAGGGAGCTATAAGTTTCACAAAAGAGAAGATCACTGAGGTGGTAGAGAGAGAAGCAAAGAGAATGCTCGAGGCCCTGGTAGACCAAGAGTTGGGAGCGTGCAGTGTTGACATAGTGCTAGAGGAAGGAGAGGAAAACACTGATAAGGAGCATGGCAGCATGGGAGGAGGTCCCGCTCTAATAGTGAGTTTTCCCAAAAAGGCGTGCTCTGGGTAGGAGGGCCCTCGATATAGAAAAAAGACAAGTGATGGGCTACATCAATGACTCAAGAAGGTACTATGCATGTGGTTCAAAGCATGTACCCATAGAAAGGATTTTAGCCATGGGGTCATTTGAGAAGGAGGGCATACCCTAGAATGAAGAAGATGCTCTCTTGGGTGTTTGAGTCCCACATTGATGAGCTAGACTTTGAAGTCTAAGGAGTGATCATCATCAGTACCAGAGTCTAAGGGAGCCAATCCCTTGGTGAATGCCTAGGAACTCTCAGATGAGCAAGTTTGTAACGTGCTCAACAAGGTCATGGTCGAGATAGAGGCTAGGCTCTTCGCGTGTAATGATAGAATAAGAGTACTGGAGGAGAAACTAGGGAAGAAGAGAAGAGGAGATGGCAGAGAAGACCCAGAGCTTGAAGTAGGAAGAGCTGATCAGCACAACTAAGGTGTGAGTTAAAAGAAGAGAAGATAAAGGTGTAGGAAGTGTATACAAGAAGATGGAGTCTATCAAGGGTGCCATCCTTTTAAAGCACCTAGACTTAGTGCCACCCACACAAAAGTACTCATCCCTTTTGGAATGTATAGAAGATCTAATAACATGCATCCTCACTATGGAGAGATGACCTTTGGCCCTAGAGTCTATAGAAGAAATGGCCACATGCTTAAAGGAGGAGGATAGATTGAAGGTGGTAGCACTCATTGTGGAGTACAACTAGGTGCTCATGGAAGTTAAAGTCACTACCCAATCTATTGAGGCCACATATGATACCTTGCAGATAGGGATAAGGTAGCAAGCTCCTTGGTCACCACACTTGAAGTAGAGTTGAAGGAATTCTAGGAGAAGAACAAAGGAAATAGGGTAGAGAGGGACAAGGTTCTTACCAAAGTGGAAAGAAAATCTGAGGTGATTGAAGCTTTAAGGAGCTCAATCAAGGCCGGATGAAAGAACTATATCCTTAGATTACTAGGAGGATGGACATGCTTGAAGACCTAGGCAAGGAGATGGAGAAGATCGTGGACACTTTGGGCACCCAGGGAATTGGCCTGAGTTTTGACGAGGTGAGCATCCTGGTCGGTGACCTCTGTCAGAAGGCACAGAGCGAGGTCGACATTTGGAACAAGCTGGAGGTAGACTTACGGAGGGATTTTCCCAGCTTGTTGAATTGATGCCCCCATTCTTCATTCTTCCCTATTCTTTCATTCCTTTATTCTTTTACAAAATGTAAGAATACACCTTGGTTCTTTAAGGAAGCCTACATTCTTGGCTAAGTAGATTGTTTCCGTGGATGGAGAACAGGCATAGTGTGGGGTGATGTTGGACCCCTGGAATATTGGCCAAGTATGAAGGTGCGTAGGCATGCAAGGTCCCAGTTATGGAATGGCACGCAAGGAAAAAATGTGCAAGAGAAGGGTATAAGGAAGCATGTAGCATGTGCGACATGAAAGGATCGGGACTTAGTCATTTTGGACGTCGGAGTAGAACACGTGAAAAGCATGACCCGGTTTGCATGTGGATAAGATGCCAGCCTGGTGACAGGTTGGCCCAGGATGGAGCATGCTTGCGATGGAATCTTCTAGAAGAACATCATGGAATAAGGTGGAGAGCTCAGGCCTGGAGAAGCATGCTCGCATGGAGGACCACATTCAGACACTTGGCACCGGATTTGAGGACACTGGAGGATGGGTTGGTAGTCTAGGAAAGCTATAAATATGAGCAAGCACTGTAGAGACAAAAAATACACAATATACATATACACATAGAGATAGACACCTAGAGAGTGAGCGGAGCTACAGAAATGTTACGAGGACTCTATCAGTGAATGGTTGTATTCGGGAGAGAATGCATTAGGCCTAGGGGTTGTAAATTTTCTTTTGGGAAGTGTAGTTACATTAAGTCTAGTGTAATGCATGACTATGGTCTGCTTCTCTACGACCCTCTGTAATGGTTCCATGGATGTAATAAGGTTACTTGTTATAATATATACATGAATATCAATGGTTCTAATGCATATTTCTCTCTTATGAATTCTCTTTCCTTTCATGCTAAGTATGAATGCTTGTATGTTTCTTTCACACAATGTGTTATGGATTCTATTAAACTCTCGGTCTAAAGTGACCTGTAAGGATCTGAGTGATGGTTCTTTTATGTCTTCAACTTCCCTTCTAAAATATTTTACACTAATCATAAGGATCTAGAGGTTGTGCCTCGGGTGAGCCCTATGGTTCTTGTATGTCTTAATTTAGTTCTCTCTTTGGGTTCTTACCCTCCCTTTCCTTAAAAATATCTTTTAATTTTTCATATGCTTTTTCCGTAGGTGCTGCCTTAAGTCTTGCAATCCATACCTTATGACAACAAGTTCCATGTGGTGGGGAACATAATTTTTTTCATGCTCTTTCAATTTTTCTTTTTTCATAAGTAGTAACTAAACTATTTTATAGAATCCTACAAAACAAGTGTCACTATCCCGATGGAGCTCTTGTTGGGATCTGAAACCTACAAAACAAGTGTCACTTTGTTTGTTGTTTTCAACATAAGAAACGACATTTCTAATTTACCACTAAAAAAAAATTCCACACCATAGTTATTTAGAAATAACATTTCCTTGAGCAAACACAAGTGTCACTTGTTTTTTGTTTTCAACATAAGAAATGAAATTTCTAACTTACCACTCAAAAAAATTTCCACACCACAATTATTTAGAATTCCATTACCCGATGTAGTTCTTATTGGGACCCGAAACCTACAAAACAAGTGTCATTGTTTGTTGTTTTCAACATAAGAAATGACATTTCTAAATTACCACTCAATTTTTTTCCACACCACAAATATTTAGAAATAACATTTCCTTGAGCAAGGACACTTGATTCTTGTAACCACTTATAAGTAGTTTATACACACCTACTTCAAATAGTCAACTTTTATTTGTTAAAAATTTAATGATAAAAAGATCATAAGATGATCCTTATTTCCCAATAGTTGAGGTCATTCATCCCATTACAACTAAGTAATCCTTACTCAGTAATATTTCATGATGGATACATTTAATTCATACAAAAATCAAATCCCGCCCCTTTTTAAGAAAAGTTCTAGAAGAAAACTAGTTCTTTCCTCATTACACATGATGCATAAGAAAAATTTCAGTACACTTCTCTACTATTGTTTGATCCTAGTTGTCTTCCATTGTAATCATAGCTCAATTAATAGAAAATGCATCCATACTTAAACAACAATAATTGTTTATTCCCAATAAATATTGATCATATTTCCGTAATATGTAAACATCAACAACCAACATATAAAAATAGATATTTACGGTTGGCCAACATAATTGGACTCATCCCTTAATTTTTTTTTCAGTATATGCAATCCCAATCAAAGTAATATGTATTAAAATCACATATACCTGAAAATAATTGTGAATCAATTATTTGTTAGGTAACATTCAATAGATATACCAATAATCAATAGAACTAATTATTCACATATTCATAAACTTAGAATACAATTTACCTTAACTTATTTCATTTTGAGTATAAGCGAGTGATCCCATTTCTCTTTCATAGGACCTTTCTATAGCTGAGTTTGTATTTCCCATATAGAAAATAGGTGAGCACAAATTTATTCTATGAAGACATAAGTAAAAAAAGAAAAGAAATTCTTTTCTTCAAAAAAAGGGTAAGGCTGTTAATATGTTCCAATCCTTTCTAACAACACAACTATCAGGGGAAATATCATCTGATTTTTATAGCCATGTTATCCCTCACCCAAGTTTTTAGGATATACATAGTGGAAAGAAACTCCAACCATTTCCATTATTATAGGAGTAAAATGTTTTAGATACATGGATCCCGTAATTAACTCATAGTCACTTTTCTTTAACATTGTTTCTCAAACCTACAAAAATTCTTCATACAAAGGTAGTTTACACTAAAATGGTGGGGGACAATCTAATAGTCAGCATGGAAAATCCACGATTAACAACTATGTTAATTCATGAGATCAAACACTTGTCAACAATGAAAACTAGTTCATAAATCCACATGTTTGCAAGCATACAATAGATAAACATAAATCCTTCATCTATCCTCATCCAATAAATATTTTATTGTTTAAAATCAAGATACTAGAGAAGGATAGTTACCCATGCAACAACTATCAAATCTACCTATTCAAATTAGACAACAAATTTTTGGGTTAGATAGTTCATGATGACTAAAGACTACACAATCTTTATATTGATCCATAAAACTCAAATAATAATTGTGATAACAACTTAGTTCCATATTTTAAAATCATTGGTAAAATTAGTCTTACATTTTTAAGATAAATTTCCTTTCTATGCCATGTATGCTTGTTGTTTTCTACATACCTCAAAGGAATTTATTTTCTTTCTGAACCAATAAACAATTGATTCACACTCTGAAACAGACTATATTAATCATCATGTCCTAAGTTGTTTAATGAAATATAACTCCAATTTCCATGATGAAGTTGTAGGAATGTTAATGTTGTATTGAAAAACATATGTTTGCAATTTTAAACAATTTTCTTTTCATATGGTAAAGAAAAATCAGATTTATCATTCTTTTTTCAGCTAATCACTAGATACAAGTAACTCAACTATATTAGTATAAAAAAACAACATCAAGTTTTACTTAACTTACTTGATATTACATTAGGAAAAACTTGTTTCTTTTCTTTATCCTTTGTAATGTTGTTCTTCTCCTTTTTCTTTGGAAATTACAACAAACTCTACTATTGTACTTATCTGGAAGTCTACATTTTTGCCATATCATTTCCACCACTTTTTCCTAAAGTTACAAGTTGGAGAAGAGATAATTCTATTTTTATACTTTTACTCTATTAGACGTTGGAATTTTATTGCAGAGCATGTTCTAGCCTTTTTGACACTTTCCACACACTTTGCTTCAACAATAAGCAGTCCACACCTATTTAATTCATCTACCCTTTTTCGGTTTAATTTCATGTTGGATTCAAGTTTCAAAATATGCCATCTAGGAATTTTAACAATAGAGTAAATTCCTTGCTGCAACTAATTCAATTTGTTTACCTTTGCTAATCATTTCACACTTTACGAGATACTTTAAGCATCTTTCCAGTTTCATGTGTCATGAAATCTTGTTAGAGTTTTTTTCTCTTTCTTCTTTACCACCAAACCTAAAGCATATTTCAGTTTGGATCGTTCTCCATGATTCATCCATTCTATATATCCATTGTAATTTTTTTAACAAAATAATATGTTGAGTTAGCGTAAGGACCCAATAAGTCCAAAAGCTGCAACCTTTAGTTGTGATACAAAAATGTAAGACCACATTATTACGCTTAATACAAACTAAGGAAATTTTT
The DNA here is from genome assembly GCA_018340775.1 of Taxus wallichiana var. yunnanensis. Classification (NCBI taxonomy): domain Eukaryota; kingdom Viridiplantae; phylum Streptophyta; class Pinopsida; order Cupressales; family Taxaceae; genus Taxus; species Taxus wallichiana. The sequence goes on along the minus strand of CM031235.1, from coordinate 562,057,039 downwards.
GTATATCAACTCAATAATTATAGTTGATGCCTTCATTGAATTTAACATGTAACAATTAAATTATAGCATACAATAGTTATAAATCCCTTAAGTTATCTTATGCTAAAATGAATAAAATCATTTACAGCATTCACCTGAATTATTCCACCATTATTTTAAATTCGATCCATCGATAATTGTTAAACAACCATATGTAGTTATATGGGTCAGTTATATCTACTGATCCCCATAGATTACTCTTTATGAGTGTGTATACAAAGTATATTATTGGTTACCTTTACGGACATTAAAAATCAAGTGTTGTTTTCTAAGTGTCTACCTAGAATTCAATAAATTAAATCTCTTTTGGTATCCTACACCTTTAAATTAGAACTTGGTTAATCTTGATAGTGTAATAAAAAGCTTACACTACTTCAGAAAAATTTTTAGAGACATGGTTTCATGCACCTTTTCATGATGACACATTTTATTTTCACACGAGATCATGCACCCATTAAATTGCTTTGAAAGATTCAATGCAACATTGGATCATCCCTAAGGTGTGGGACCTTGTTTCCTTGGTATGAACCTCGGAGAAGGCCGACTTACTTTGGAATTTGGGGCACTCGATGTAAGATCGATGTGAAAGTTTTAAAACACTTTATATGATTCTAATCTACTCACTTCACGAGGTTGGAGGTTAAAAAAATGAGGAAAATACGGTGATACACCAAACGTATAACTAAATAATTATATGATCTTCACATGAGAACAAAGTTAACTAAGAAAGGATAAAATAACCATCACAATCTAGTTCAACTTGTGCTATTTGGACAGGGTAAATAATAAACCACAGACAAAATAACATGCATTCCCTTGTAAGACCCTAAGTATACCTAACAGATGGATCAAATATGATTGAATACACAATCAACAACCATAACAACATAAGACATGCACATGTCAAATATCCCTTTCACTTATTACAACCAATGATAATGCAACTTTATAATAGAAGGAAAATAATCTTTTCATGAATGGTATTTGAGATAATCACATCACTTTCCCACAAAATGAAATAAGATATTTTGAAATAAAGGTGAGCTAATCACTTACACTAAGGAATTGTGCATCCACAAAGCATACATTGATCAACTATTAGCACAATAAATCCGATTCTTCATGAAAAAATAGTTTTCTAAATGTAATTGAAAGGATTCAAAGTATTCAAAGAACTATTCTAAAATTGAAGAGTAACTTCCCAATGATTTATCTATCTCTAAAAACTTAATGCACTTAACTATTTATAAGTTCCTTAGGTTGAACCATTATAGCTAGACCTTAAGTAAAAAATTACTAAAAATAGAATGTAATTAAGTTCCAAGGGACAGGCTCCCATAAAATAAGCAAAGTGGTTACAAAGGTTTGATTGAGTCCACCCTGCAACTTGGACTGATCCAGAGCTTGGAACCTGCCCTTCCATGGCCATCTAGATTTAGCTTGTCCATGTAACACCTTGTCCCTCTTGGTGTTCTCTTTCTCTTTCTCCCAGGTAGCCATTTAATGCTTATAGTGGATGAAAATTTTAATAATTCCTTGTACTTATCCTTCCTCTGGCCCACATGTGTAATGGTTCACCACATATGTGGTCTCAATCTCTCTTGCCACCTTGGTTGGAATTATTTTAAGTTTACTTACCACTTTCTTCAGTCGACTGTGAAATTTTGGCATGAAACCAACCTGTCAATGGAGTCACTGTTGAAATTCCTAGTTACCTCGTTGTCCTTCACCAAAAAATTAAAATTTTAATTAATTTGATATACTGAAATAGCATCAATGTTCTCATTGAAGAACTTACTGATTGATATTATCAAACTCTTTCGAGATTTCGCTTAGAGCATCCATTATTTCCACACATTTTTTGTCCAATTTATTTATCAAATGTTGTAACATTTAGGACCTAAATTCCATAGCCTTTTGAACTTTGAACAACTTATAAATTTCATTGATTACTTCTTCTTAAAGAAGTAGATCTGGATACTCCTCTCTGATCTCACTCCATGTAGTTAAATTCAAATTCAAGTTATTATTATCTTCAAACAAGGCTTCATCCATTCTACGAATAGGGACTCTTTCAGTCTGCAAATAATTATATATTTCAACAACCTCTTTAATCAAAGGATTAGCTTCTTGAAGTATGCATTATATTCATCCATTCAAGGATATTCCCTTGACCTATCTTACGAATCTCATGATATGAAATATCATCTAGAGCGAGAAGAAATTGTTAGAGTGGTAGTAGTTGAAATATCAAAGTGGATGGAGCAGGTTGTGTTACTTTTCTCAATATGGTAGTGAGCTAATCAGATTTTTCTTTTAGTTCATCCTTAGAAGCTTTGTATTTATCATAATTTTCCAATAAATTTCCAATATCCATTTGCACATCTTGTTTGGCCCCCTCGTGTGTTGCTTTTCCTAATGAAAATATGGAAATTTGGTAGTCAACTATTGTGATAGTTTATTTGGTTTTAACCTTAATGGGATTAGAAATTTCCACGATCCTCTATCCTAATTGGTATAATGATAGGATAAAAATGATCTTTGGCCTCTTTTCCTATATCCTTGAAGTAGGTTATAACACACTTAGATCTATAAAATCCACTAGAGGAACTTTATTCTTATGTTTTGGAGCCTGGTGAAACAACCATTCTGGTATAACAGATGTTGATGGAAGTGGAATGACTAATTCGATACCTAGAGTACTATAAAACACAATAGAACTAGTAAAATTAGTTGGCACTTTAATGGAGGTGGTAATTATAGATGGGATGGAAGTGAGAATATCCCCAGTGGTGGATACAATGAGGCTAAAAGTTGAGATGGAAGGAAATTAAATTTGTAGAGGAAGTGAAGTGGAAACTAGAGACCCGATCATCTCCTCTAATGAAAGGACAAGCAGAGATGAAAATACCTAAGCCATGGATGAGGATTGAAATGAAGAAAAGAGTGTAGAAGTGGAAGAAAATGATGGAAGAAGTGATAATGGTAGAGAAAGAGGAGAAAACAAAGCTTGTGATACACTTGGAGAATTAGTAACTTGAATAATTACTGATATTGGTATTTCTAGAGATACAATATTGGAAGTAGGAGCCTTGAGAGAGAGGAACTTCCAAAAATGAATGAAATATTCTTTGGGACTATATGGACCTTTTTGATAGATTGTTTCCCTTTTATAGGAATTTGGAGACTCATTATTCATTGGGCTTCTATTCTTATAGTTTTTTCTAACCCTTTGGATGAAATTCCAAAGGTAGCCAACCAATCATATGTTCTCTACAAAATGGACCCCGCCCTCTCCTTAGTATTACAATAATCTTCTACATACCAATCAATCCATGACAATGGTTGATTGGTGACATTCTTATCCTTGTAAATTGCATCTAATACTTCCTCCTCATCCTCCATTTCCTTTGGAATCTATGCGATACCAAACTATCGAGCCTCTTCTAGAGTCAATATTTCATATACTCATTGATGGATAATAAAATCATCCCTACAATGAATCCAAATGTCTTCTAGCTGGGGTACATGAGAACAAGATAAACTCATTTCATTGAATTTTCCATAGTAGTCAAAATTGTTTTGGGGATGAAAGGTCTGCAAAGTCACTTTTGACATTTATGCATCCACATTATTCACCTTATAAATACTTACACAAGTATATCTTCCAATTGAAATGGGAAATTGGACTCCCTCCTTATGTCATTTGTTCTGGATCTTATGGTAGTCCAACAACTGCTGAACCAACTCTAGCAAAACCCATTTATTAGTAGGGCATCTTGGAAACTTGCTTTGGAGCACCCAAAAACCTAGGAATCTAGATGCATGTAAATCTAGGAAATTACATATGTATAACCCCCACTTACGTACTTATTTGAAAGCCTCATCAAAAATCCTTTGATTATATAAATCCTTATCAAAACGATAAAGGATAACAACAAAGAATGCATCACTGATCCCATAAAAGTGTTGAATTCCCTCATCCATTATAAGTTGAGGATAAAAATTAAAAACTTATGAAGCACTTATAACACCTTTAGTGTTCAACCTAGTGAATTCTCCCATAGTAGCTATAGCATAGACCAAGAAAGAGGTCATGTAAAATTTATTTGAAGACAAAACCTTACTTAATTGAAAATAAATAGAGCTAATGATGTGATCTCCCCATCATATTAGTTCCTTGTTTTTCTTAATGGTAGCAATATACCCCTATCATATGAGTTCCTTTTTTTCTTAATGGTAGCAATATATAAGAACACCCATTCTTGAAATTATTTTATAGAGGTAAGGCATGAAACACTAATCAAGTAGCATGATAGTGTCATTTATTTCCTAAATGAAATATGATCAATACATGGTATTAGACAACTTGGTGATACTCTTGGCCAAGTAGCTCTTCATCATGACCTTTGTACATAAATCAATCTCTTTATCCCAATGTTCAATTGTTTTTTCTAGTGAAATTGTGGCATAGTCCTCAACTTCTCGGGAGTTTGAATATATCTTCAAAGAAATTAGAATCTAATCAAAATACAACCTTGCCATTAACATCTTTTATCGACCTAGAATCTTCATCAAATTGGGCTCTGTGCAGCCAAGACGAATTATAGGCAATGAATGGATGCAAGAAAAAGGAAATAAGAAAAATACCACTATTATATATAGCTTGCATCAAGGGTTTCTTGTTATGCGCTTTCACCCTTGCCAAGAAATCTAGAAAATCAACCTGCCCAAGATCGGTATCTCCTATATTCCCTAAGTCTAAAGAAAGACAAGAGTGAGGAACAACTCCTAGGAATGTATATTTCATATTTTATTTTCCTTTTGTTGAAGAGGTTGACATTAATTTTGGGTTTTAGAATTGGAAATGACCTTTGAAAATTTGCAAAAATTAATGTAAATGTTCTGAAATGTTAAAGTCTAAAAGTCTCAAAAAGGAATCTCCGAAATAAACAAACCTCTCGAATTACGAAAGAGTAGACTTCGATTTCCAAAAGATCGGACTTCTAAATTCGAAAGAGTAGAATTCCTAAATTAAAAATAAACTATGAACCTCACCAAAGAGCATGAAAAGAAAGTCAAATACTTGAGAAAATATTGAAAAACTATTATGCAATATGAGGTGGATGCCTGCACATGTTGGATTTGCAAATGTGGAGATTAAGAAAATTTTTCAAGGAAAACATGGTGGATGAAAAGATTTCCATTTTAAAAATAGAATAAGGAAGAACAAAAGAAAATAAAAAGGAAGGAAACCTTGAAATGATCATAAAAAAAAAGAAATAACCCAAAAAAAATTACCTTGAAAATGATGCCTTGAAAGTACAAAAAATGTAGTAAAAATTAGGTTGTCAAAGCAAAAAGTTTGGTGAAAATGATAGGTAAAACTTGAGTTATATAGAAAAACCCAAAATTAATGCTTAGAATCTGATAAGTGAAAAGGTTGGTGAGAATTAAATGTTCATAGAACCCCAAAGTCTAATATCCTGAAAGTCTGAAATTTTGGAACTTCAGAGTTTTAGACTTTAGAACTCAAGAGAAAAAGATTGCAAAAAGATAATAGAAGACTACAAACCTAGAAAGTCCGAAGCTCAAATTTTGGAACTTTGGAGTTTCAGAATTTGGAAATATAAAAGTGAAAGTATTGAAAAGTAAATGGGAGACTTCCGAAACTTGAAAGTCCAAAGTTACAAATTTTGGAAATTTAGAGTTTTGGAATTTGGAACTCGGGAAGAAATTTCTCAAAATGGCAACATAGACTTGAAAGCCAAAAGTCCAAAGTTCTGAAATTTGTAACTTGAGTTTCAGACTTTAGAAGCTGCAAGTTTAAAAATTCAAAAATTACCAAAAGAGAACTCTGAATTCCAAAATTTCAAACAAGTTTGAAAATATGATATCTCGGAATTCGGGCTTTCAGAGTTTGGAAATCTGGAATCAAAATTTTGATTTTACCACTTAAATCCTAGAAAAAGAAAACCTCTGAAATCCGAAGCCTGAAATTTCAGACTTTTGGAATTTAGATAATTTTAACACATTTTAAAACACTTTCAGGTGAAATATTTTAGAAGTTTTTTTTTTAAATTGACTTTAACATCTTCATTTCAAGGTAAGATTTAAAGGTTAACATTTTTCGTGACCTCTAGGGAATTCTTTCCTACTAAGCTTTAGGGTTAGTAGCCTTATACAAACCATTGGGAAAAAGAGTCCTGAAAGCAAACTACATTCAGAGCACACACAAAAAAAAGAAAAGGAAAAGAAAAACAAAACAATGTGTGAATCACTTGGAGGAAAAGACTAAATGAAGAATGTAGAGGGGGTCGAATAATCTCAAAAGAAGGCTTTGAGATGTATCCCATTCATGTGAATGGGAAATTCTTCTCCATTGAGCCTAGACAAGGAAAATGAATTCACCTATTTACAACTCTTGATGATGTATGGCCCGCTATAAAGAGTGTCAAACTTGGCATGTCTGCTTGGTTTGGCTCTATCTTCATCCCATTTAAGAACTAAATCTCCCTCTTGAAAATGTCTATCACAATTTTTCTTGTCGAAAGATTTTTTAACTTAAGTCTAATGTTGTTCCAAAGTTTTCATAGCCTTATTTCACACTTCATCCAACTCCATGAGTTCAAAAAACCTCACCAACAAGGAATCATTTTCCATAGCCTCCAGCTGATGAGCTAACTCCAAAGAAGGTAACTCTAAGGAGAGCGGAAGTTTTTCTTCTCTTCCATATACAAACATGAAAGGATAATTTCAAATGGATCTTTTAGGTGTGGTTAGATCTTCCCATAAGGTAGTCTTAAGTTATGTATGCCAAGTCCTCCTATTATTTTCCATCGTGTGTTTGATAATTGTTATAAGATTCTTGTTGTTAGACTCGATCAACCTATTTCCTTGTAGATAGTAATTAGACAAAGTCTTGAGGTAGATGTCATTTTTAAAAACCTATTCACTCAACTTTAGACTGATAAAATCCATTGCATTTTTAGAAATAATTGTAAATGGAACATCTAACCTTGTCATTATATTTTCCAAGAAATAGATGAATACCTTCTCATTCATTGTCATAAGAACCCATTTTTCCATCATTGGATGGAGGATTGATCATCCTGATGAAATCCAACCCCTATTTAATGAAAGGTTGATCCACTTGAATTGGGTGTAGTAGAAGATATGCCAACTTTACATTTGCTTTGGTGAAAAAGCCACATTCCTTACATTTCCTCACCCAAAGATGGGTATCTTTGAAAAACTATGGCCAATAGTAACCGGCCCACATAATATTGGTAGTAGTTGTTCACACAGAATAATGTCCTTGAGATAAGACATTGTGGAATTCTTCTAATATCTTACCTATTTCGGTTTCATGCAACAAAGAAGAAAAACGTTCGAATACTTTCGAAAAATAATATTATCCACCATGACACATGGAATAGAATGGAGGTGGAAAGTAATTATTTGACCTTTATCCATATTTCAAGGATATAATCTTGAGAGGAGGAAATTTTGCATCTTAAATAACCAATCAACTTGATCATCAACTTCATCAAGTATTCAACATCATAAAATCTTCATCATTTTTGGTTTCCATATCAGTAGCAAGCTTCTGACACAAACCATTACCTCTGAAAATTTAGTGACTTTGATGTGTATGTCATACTCCATCACCTTCGTGATCTATCTAACATGCTTCTCATTCATCTCTTTGTTCAACAAAAATTTCTTAACACCAGGATGAGAAACCATCAGGTGAATTTTGTTGTTGGACAACATGTGCTTAAATTTCTTCAGATCTCGAATAACTGCAAGAACTTGTTTCTCAATAAATGAATATTTGAGCTCATATTATTTTAGGGATAGATTGAAGAAAGAAATTGGTTTTTCCATTAGATCATCATTTTTTCGGGTGAGGATCCCGAAATGCTCTTGTGACTTGTAAAAGCATAGAGAATAAAATATTTATCAAACCTAGGGTCCACTAGCATGGGTGCTTGAGAAATAGCCAATTTGATGGATTCAAGCTCTCTCTTCCTTCCTTTTCCATAAGAATGGCATATTTTTCTTCAACATAGCTTTCGGTGGTTTAGCTAATTCGTGAATTGGGAATGAATCTCCTCATGCAGTTTATGGTGCCTAGAAAAATTTGGAGTCCCTTTTTGTGACTAGGAAGGGAAAGGTATAAAATTGAGTGAATTATTTTTGGATTGATAGATAGTCCTTCCACGTTGAAACAAAATGTCCTAAAAAATTTCCCTCATGTACTGCAAAAATACATTTTTAGGTTTGAGTGAAACCCTCAATTCCTTGTACCTTGAAACACCTTCCTTAAATGTGTAATGTGATCACTAGAATGCTTAGAGTACATAGTTATATCATCTAGGTAAACCAAGATAATATCAATGATTAGTCCTTCAAACGTCATGTCCATAGCTATTTGAAAAGTATCGAGAATTAAACAATCGAAATGGCATTTTGTTATAAGCATACATGCCCCATTTGATGGTGAAGGCCATTTTAAATTGATCGATTCTTGAACCGTAAGGCGATTATAGCCTAAATACCCATCGAGAAAAGAAAACCTCTAAGATCCTAACACTATTTGAAGATTTTTTCAATTGATGGAAGAGGATAATGATCTTTCAATGAGGCATGGTTCAGATCTCTTAAATCCATACATAGCCAAATTTCTCCATTTTTCATTTGTCCGGCACTGCATTGGCCACCTAAGATGAATGCTTGATAGGAAAAATTATACAGGCCTTGATGAGTTTAGTTAGCTCTTATCTCATTAGTGGCTCACTTTTGGGGTTAATTGGCCTTTGTTTTGCAGACGAACTAGTTTGGCATTATGATCTAGCTCGATGGTATGTTGTGCTAGTCTAGGATCAAAACCATGCGGAGTTCGGTTGTCAAAATTTCACCCCCCCAGGGTAAATTTCGATAACATGCATCAGAGTTTTGCAGTTCCAAGCAAGTAGATTGAAATAGGAAATATCATGAAAAATGGCTAAGTCCTAGTCCTAGGAGCAGTCGGGACATTTGGGACATCTAGGTGCGGATCGGCCGAAAAGCCTCCAGGTGGCCCGTGAAGCAAAGGGACATCTGGGCCACAGGTACGCGCGGGATGCAAAATGCCCGAATCAGCCGAAAGAAGGAAAAATTTTCCCAAGTCTTCATCCGGGACAAATGGGACACAAGTACGTGAAGTACGTGAACCAGCTGGATCGGCCAAAATGAGAACAAACAGTCCGGAAGCAAAAGGGACATCTGGGCCAGAAGTACGCGAATCGGCCGGATCGGGTGAACTGGAAGAATTTGTCCCACGAAGCACTGGGACATTTGGGACAAATGGACACGAACCGGCCGGTTCAGCCGAAACAGAGAAAGTTCGTACTGGGACATCTGGGCCGCAGGGATGCGAGGGACGCGGATAGCCGAAAAAGCCGAGAGCCAATCAGATTGCGCCACGTGTCATCGGCAAATGAGGGACGAGGAAGCCCATTTCGGGCGGATCGGAGGTTTTTGTCCCAAACAGTTTGGGACATCCGGGACATAAAGATGCGAAGGGCACGAAAATCCGGCAAACCCGCGGACCAATCAAATCACGACACGTGTCACAAGGGAGATAGTCCAAAAGTCAAAGGGCGAGGTTTGAGCATCGACCGAACCAATGAAATAGCGCCACGTGTCCAAGTTTAAGGGGCCCACAAGGAAATTTCAAAAGGAAAGCCCGTGAAAGGCAGAGGAGAGAGAATTGCTCGTCCAATCAACACATGCCACGTGTCATCCACGTGGCAGAGTGCGGGAAAGATTTCAAAACACGTTTTGGCCCGTTTTTTCCCTAAATCTTCAGATCGCCATAACTTTCGATCCAAAGCTCAGATTGGCACGTTCTTTATATCAATGGAAAGCTGGTAAAATTATCTACACAATTGTGAGGTAAATATTGAATTTTGGTTCAGTTTGGAGAGAGAAAATCAAGAAACACCTCTGGCGCGAAATAACAAGCAGAAGTAATGCTTCAACAAACAACTTTAATGCAAGGCGAGTTCACGCTTCATACATTAACGACCGCCCGTTTTGCCAGATTCATTGCTTTTGCCATAATGAGATGAATGGAATGCAACTGGAGGTGGTTAGAGTAGATTTGGCTTCCCCCTCTCTCTTTCATCTCTCATTATTTCTATATATTGTAAAGAGGAGCTTCTTTTCAAAGGTCGAACATTTTTTTGTTTTGCCTCTCCCTTCTTCTCCTCGGGCGAATTTTGGAGTTCGAACCTCTCATTTAAATTGTAATACTATTCTACCTCATGGCATTCGTAGTGTATTGTATCAATCTTTGGAGTAAATAATGCATGTCTCCGTGGATGATTCTCAACCCTCTCGTGTTCATTTTTGCATCCTCCTAGTCTTTCACTGCGAGGTTTTGTCATCTGTGCATGATCTTATATCACATTCAAATGGTCTGTGTTCACTGGAAAAATAGGTGTTCTTCATTCCTTGGTGCATCACCTCTATTAGCTTAGATTTATTTTTATGCATCTTCTTACCTTGTCTCCTTGGCAGATTAGATTAGGTTTTGAGAAAACCCTCTACATATTTCGTGTGCATCTGAACAGAGGAATAGGAACCAGCCTTCTCTGGAGAATTCTTTCTCATTTTTCAAGTCCCACACTTAGAGAAAGGATTCAATGTTATGCAATCACACTAGATGCCAAAGTGATCAACCTAGAAACCTGATCTGCATCCAGGGGTGCTGTGATTTTGCATCAACAGTTTTGGCACGCCCGGTGGGACCTAGAGGTCTCATTTTTTTTGCAGCAAAGTTGATATGCATCTGCTGCAATTTTCTTGCTTGAAAAGAGCTATTATTCGCATATCTGGTGACTCCAAGAGGAATATCAACTGGTTTCAGCAGTACAGGCCTAAAAGCTTATGAGAAGAATCACAAGGTCAAGAGCTGGAGAAGAAGAAGTGTTGTTTGAATACTTGCAATTATCTCCAAGAAGAAGGCCAAGAGGAAGAAGGATTCAAAGGTCTCCATCTCCACCAAACAGAACTCTCTCAACTCCTCCACCTACTCGGCCTTTCATTCAGTATTCAAGGGTTCTCAGGCCAATCAGAATGGTGCAACCACTAAATCCCTTTGTCAATTTCACTGGCAGCAGCCCACTCGCCCTCAATGCACAGAATCCAGTTCCAATTGCAGCATTGAAGAACATTCCATTTTTTACTGGAGAAAATCATACCACTCCTGGTGATCATGTAAAAGACATTGCTAACGTCTGTGTAATCCATGAGATAAATGAAATGGATGTAGCTGTCAAATTGCTGGCGTCTTCATTCAAGGGGAAAGCATTGCAATGGTTTAGGAGCCTTGGAGCTGGCTCTATCACAAACTGGAATCAGCTGTGTATTGCACTTCATGAGCAGTTTGGAGAAAAGGGAGACAATTTGTCTCTACTGGAACAATTGACAACTATCAAGAGATCCCCCAACAAAGCGGTGACTAATTTCAACTTCAGATTTCAAAGGTCTTGGGATAGAACTCCAGTAGCAGTCAGGCCAACAACAGAAGGTACTTTTCTATATTACCTTAAAGCTTTAAATTCTGATATTTCTATGCTGGTTCAATCTATGGGAGGCACAACTATCCCTGCTGCTTATAGCATTGCCATTAGAGCTGAAAACTATCTTATCCAAGTGGTAAATTGGCGCCTAGGCCTCCAATGCCATTATATCCAAGTTTAGAGAACTCAGGTGCTAGTCAAGCACCTGTCTTATCTCCTATTCCCACTCCTAGAAATCAGAGTTCAAATGAAGCTTCCACTTCATCTCCAAGTGCCCCAAATGAGCTTCAAGAGGTCATGAAGCAATTGCAAAATCTAGGCAATGAGCTGGTCACTCTCAAAAGACAGCAAGCTCAAGGTTTTAGACCTTCATATCAGCCTCAAGCTCAACCTAATAGGCAGCCATATCAGCCTCAAAGGCCACCTAATCCAGCTGCAAATATGAATCAAACAAGGCCTCCTGTCAATAGACCATTCCAGCCCTATAATCCAAATGCCATATCTGCCTCTAGGGCATTAGTACCAGCACAAAACAACATTGCCCAGGAGTATGATTGGTGTTTTCCATGTAATGAGCCTCATAATCAATCCATGTGCTTCAATGGTGCTTTGACTCAAGCTTTAATGGTAACAACTACTGGTGTGGAGGGTGAGAACAGTCAAGAAAACAGCCAACAACAAGAAACATTCAAACAACAATCAGCCCCAAATGACACCACATTGGTAAATTGGCAAGCAGAGGATTTTTGTGGCATGAACCAGGTAGTTTCTCAAGGTGTTGCAGCAAACACAAGGTCAAAAAGGAGAAATTTGGGTGAAGAACAGCCATTAGCCCCAGCCAATCCACAACCTTCCATGGCTCCACAAATGATTGGCAAGCAAAGTCCCGCTTCAAATGCACAAGGACAGCCAAGAACAGCCCCTAGGCCAACTCAAATGCCAGCTGTTGCTGCCCACATACAAGGAGTAAATGTGCAAACCAAGGGGCAGCAGAGAGATCCTTCATCACCATTCAGTATCATTGATCAGATGAAGAAAACAAACGTCAATATATCTATGTGGGAATCCCTAGCTATCCCAGGCCAAAGAGATCTGCTGCAAGCTGCCATGAAGGACTGGCCAACTTCGAATCAGCAGATACAAGACAAAGTGCTTACAAATGCTGCCCAGCCTGAGGGAAATCATGGAGGACAACAAGGTAAGATGTTGAAACCCCCTCCTTTCTATGTTTCGTTAATCATTGGAAATCAGCTAGTGCACAATTGCATGATAGACTCCGGGGCAAGTAGCTCAGTAATGCCTAAACAGATAGCTGATCAGTTAGGGCTCCAGTATGAAATAACATCTAAGGGAGTAGTGCAGTTGGATGGGACAGCAATAGCAACAGTTGGAGTGATTAGAAATTTGAGTCTTACCTTGCACGCATGTCCAAATGTTGTTGTTTTACAAGATGTGTCAGTCATAGACCTTCCACCACTCTTTGCCCTCTGTTTGTCAAGGGACTTCACTGCCAAGATTGGGGGATATTTGTCCACTGATTGGTCTAACATGCTATTCACAACGAGATATGGAACTAAGGCCACAATCAGATCTGAACCTATTGTAAACTTCCATATTGAGCCCTACACTCCAAGTCAGATTAATGTCAATTGCTCAACATTTGATCAAGAAGATCACCCTAGCACTGATGAAGCTGACACTAAGGTTGGAAGTATCCCAGATTTGACTCTTGATGAATGGGAAAACAAGGTGCATGCTTTTGATCCTTATCAAGGAATAGAAGAATCTGAGCTAGGAGTCTATTGTATACACGAAGAAAGTCAACCTATTCCTAGCATCACCAAGCCAAACCACAAGGATGACAATGAGGTATGGCAGCTGTTTTTTGATGGATCAAGGAGTAGACAAGGTGCAGGAGGTGGAGCCGTGCTTGTTTCACCTCAAGGAGTAAAGTACTATTCAGCTTTTAGATTTCAATTTGCATGCTCCAATAACACTGCTGAATATGAAGCCTTGGTGCAAGGGATGCATTGGGCAATCAAGAAAAAATAAAGAACTTGCAAGTCTTTGGGGATAGTGAATTGATTGTAAATCAGGTCAAGGGACAGCATGCGGCCAAAAATGATCTACTCAGGTGCTACAAGAATAGGGTGTGGGACCTCATGGAAGATTTTGAGGGTTTCGGCATTAAAGCCATTCCTAGGAAAGAGAATCAAGCTGCTGATAGGCTTGCAGCAGTAGGGGAAGCCTTTGACATTGTAGAAAACATTCAACAAGACAAGGTATAACCAAACATCCACGTGATTGTCAGGCCTTCGGTGCCGGATAACGATGTCAGTTGGCAAGTATTTGAGAATGACCAGCAAATCATCCATTTCTTGCAAGAAGAAGCTGAGTTCTCAGCTAAGAATCAAGAAAAGTTGGAACAACAATATGGTGACCAAGTGATACAGCTGAGAACTAACAAGCTGCCCAAGGGACTTATCACTTTGGAGTCCATTTTTAACCCCAATGATCAGTTTAGAAAGGAGAAAGCAAACATTCAGGTTAAGAGAGAAGATTCGGTATCCATATTGGTAGAAGAAAACAAGCCATTGCAAATTGGAAAGATGACAACTGAGCAAGAAAGGTGTGAGTTCATACAGCTATGTCAAGAATTCCCTGACGTGTTTGCTTGGAGCTATGAAGACTTGAAAGGTTTCAATCCCAACTTAGCTCAGCATACCATCGAATTGGATCCAAATACTAAGCCTGTCAGGCAGAAACAGAGACCAGTCAATCCACACATGGAGCCTCTCATGAGGAAAGAATTGGACAAGCTGATTGAGTCAAGAATCATATTCCCAATCAAGCATTCTAGTTGGGTTGCCAACTTAGTTCCAGTCAGGAAGAAGAGTGGAGAGATCAGGCTGTGTGTTGACTTCAGAGATTTGAATAGAGCCTCTCTCAAGGACCATTATCCACTCCCTTCCATGGAGCAAATATTGCAGGTAGATCGGTTCAGAAAGGTTTTCACTACTTGATGGTTACTCAGGCTTCAATCAGATTATGGTGAAGGAGGAAGACCAGTTCAAGACAGCCTTCACAACCAAATGGGGCACATATGCTTACAAGAAGATGCCATTTGGACTGTCGAACACCGGAGCAACATTCCAGTGAGCTATGGATATGGCATTCAAAGGCTTGATCAACAAGATAGTGCTGATATACCTAGATGATATTACTGTCTTCTCAAAGAATGCAGCAGACCATTTCTTTCACCTCAGGCAAGTGTTTCAGAGGTGTAGAAAGTTTGGAGTGTCTTTGAATCCTAAGAAGTGCATCTTTCTTGCACATGAAGGGAAGCTCGTTGGCCATATTGTCTCCAAGGAAGGATTAGCAATTGATCCAGAGAGGGTTGAAGCCATAAGAGCACTACCATTGCCAAGCCACAATAAAGCCCTTCAGAGTTTCCTGGGAAGGATAAACTTTGTTTGGAGGTTTGTCCCAAATTTTGCAGCCCTTGTCAAGCCCATCACCAAAATGTTAAGGAAAAGCATGGCTTTCAAGTGGACGGCAGAAGGCAAGGAGAGTTTTGAAGCAATCAAAGAAGCCATCTCCCAAGCACCCACTCTCATCAACCCAGACTTTTCCAAGGATTTCATCCTCTATGCATTTGGAGGTGATGACACTATTTCTGCCATTCTGGTATAGCAGAACAAAGATAATGATGAACAGTCGATTGCCTTCTTCAGCCAGAGCCTAGATGACTGCGAAGTGAGGTACTCTTTTATTGAAAAGCATGTGCTTGCAGTAATCAGAAGCTTGAAGAAATTCAAGCATTTAGTCTCAAACAACAAGGTCCAGTTGCTAGTCTCACATGCTGGGGTTAAGGACTTCCTCCTCAACAAGGATTTGAATGAGAAAAGGGCAGGATGGATCACCCGTGTCATGGAGTATGACATTGAGATCAAGATCACCAAGCTGGTAAGAGGCAAAGGTTTGTGTGAGCAGCTCACTTCCAAACAACCAGACAACCCAGAAGATGAAGAAGATGCTGTCCTGCTATTACAAGATGATCAAAAATAGGAAAATGATGATGTGTCCACTCCCTGTTGGACTCAGAATATGATACATTTCCTACAGACGGGCATGTGCCCTCCAGAAATGAGCAAAGCAAAAAGAAGGTACTTCAGATTACAAGCAGTTCCATATGTGCTTGTTGATGGTGTTTTGTTTAAAAAAGACATCAACGGTGTTCTATTAAGATGCATTGGGACAGGTCAGGTTGAGAGGATCTTACACGAGTTCCATGATGGGGAGGCAGGAGGCCATTTCACCCCACGAGTAACAGCTCTCAAAATCATGAAAGTTGGTTACTATTGGCCTACTGTATTCAATGATTGCTACTCATGGGTTAAGAAATGCAAGAAATGTGCATTCTTCACAGGGAAAGGAAGGTTAGCAGCACTGCCCCTTCGTCCAATTTCAGTAGATCATCCATTCATGCAATGGGGATTGGACTTCATTGGAGTCATCAATCCCAATTCGAGTCAAGGCCACAAGTGGATTCTTACAGTGACAGACTATTTCACCAAGTGGACCGAAGCAGTAGCGCTCAAAGAGGCAAGTGAGTCTAACATACTAGACTTTTATGAAGAAATAGCAACCAGGTTCGGTGTGCCGGCCACCATCATATCAGATAATGCATTAGCATTCATAGGTTCAAAAATTACAGAATGGGTCATCAAGAATGGAATCTATTTGAGCACCTCTTCAAATTATTACCCTCGGGTAATGGACGAGAGAGTCCACAAACAAGAATTTGCTAAAAATCATCAGAAGGACTCTGGATGAAAATCAAAGAACATGGCATACAAGGCTAAAATCAGCGTTATGGGCTGACAGGATAACACCAAAGAGGTCTATAGGTAATTCTCCCTACAAGTTGGTCTATGGGAAGGAGGCGATGTGCCTATATCATTAGAATTGCGACCTTGGAGCTCATGAAGCGATTTGAGTTATCGAGTTCGAACCAATGGAGGTCAGGTATGCAGAATTGATGGAATTAGAAGAAATCAGAGAACATGCAGTTTAGACAATTGAAAAGGATCAGGCCTTAGTAAAAAGATGGTTTGATAAGAGAGCAAGAGCAAGGACCTTCCAGGAAGGGGACCTAGTTCTGAAATGGGATGCAGATCGGGCAAAACCAGGAAGGCATTCCAAATTTGATGCCATCTGGAGTGGTCCCTACATGGTCACGGGATGCAAAAATAGTAATGCCTTCCAATTGTCTGCATTGGATGGAGAGGAACTTCCGATTCCGGTTAACGGAATCTATCTTAAACATTGCTACTAAAAAGAAAAGGTTTGCCCTTGTAAATATTAGTTTAGATTTTCATTCCTCCAAGTGCGTATGCACATTGTCCTGTGGTAGTTAGGTTTCTATTTCCCTAAGTGCTTTGGCACAGGTTTTGCTGCTCTCAGGTTGTTTTCTACAGTTCAGAGTGTTGCTGGAGAAGAAGTTGCAGTATCAGGCTCGTTTCAGGTTATTGCTTATAACTCCATGCCCAATGGATCGCTAAAAGGCCACTGATCTTCTACCTAGCAGGCAGGTGACCCCGCTGAGTCGTCAAAACTGTTGTCAAAATTTCACCCCCAGGGTAAATTTTGATAACATGCATCAGAGTTTTGCAGTTCCAGGCAAGTAGATTGAAATAGGAAAAATCACGAAAAATGGCTAAGTCCTAGTCCTAGGAGCAGTCGGGACATTTGGGACATCTAGGCGCGGATCGGCCGAAAAGCCTCCAGGTGGCCCATGAAGCAAAGGGACATCTGGGCCACAGGTACGTGCGGGACGTGAAATGCCCGAATCGGCCGAAAGAAGGAAAAATTTGCCCAAGTCTTCATCCGGGACAAACGGGACACAAGTACGTGAAGTACGCGAACCGGCCGGATCGGCCGAAATGAGAACAAACAATCCGGAAGCAAAAGGGACATCTGGGCCAGAAGTACGTGAATCGGCCGGATTAGGCGAACCGGAAGAATTTGTCCCACGAAAAGCTTCGGGACATTTGGGATAAATGGACGTGAACCGGCCGGTTCGGCCAAAGCAGAGAAAATTAAATCTGGGACATCTGGGCCGCAGGGACGCGAGGGACGCAGATAGCCGAAAAAGCCGAGAGCCAATCAGATTGCACCATGTGTCATCGGCAAATGAGGGACGAGGAAGCCCATTTCGAGTGGATCGGAGGTTTTTGTCCCAAACAGTTTGGGACATCCGGGACATAAAGACGTGAAGGGTGCGAAAAGCCAGCAAACCCGCGGACCAATCAAATCATGACACGTGTCACAAGGGAGATAGTCCAAAAGTCAAAGGGCGAGGTTTCGAGCACTGACCCGAACCAATGAAATAGCGCCACGTGTCCAAGTTTAAGGGGCCCACAAGGAAATTTCAAAAGGAAAGCCCGTGAAAGGCAGAGGAGAGAGAATTGCTCGTCCAATCAGCACATGCCACGTGTCATCCAGGTGGCAGAGCGCGGGAAAGATTTCAAAACATGTTTTGGCCCGTTTTTTCCCTAAATCTTCAGATCGCCATAACTTTTGATCCAGAGCTCGGATTGGCACGTTCTTTATATCAATGGAAAGCTGGTAAAATTCTCTACGATTCCGGGGTCAATCTTGCATTTTGGTTTAGTTTGGAGAGAGAAAATCAAGAAACACCTCTGGCACGAAATAACAAGCAGAAGTAATGCTTCAACAAACAACTTTAATGCAGCAGACAGTTCACCGCTTCTGTTAGACAACCTACCGTTTTGCCAGGATTCGTCACTTCGCCATAATGAGATGAATGGAATGCAACCTAGAGGTGGTTGGAGTAGATTTGGCTTCCCCCTCTCTCTTTCCTCTCTCATTCTTTCTATATATTGTAAAGAGGAGCTTCTTTTCAAAGGTCGAACATTTTTTTGTTTTGCCTCTCCCTTCTTCTCCTCAGGCGAATTTGTGGAGTTCGAACCTCTCATTTGAACTGTAATACTATTTTGCCTCATGGCATTCTGTAGTGTATTGTATCAATCTTTGGAGCAAATAATGCATGTCTGTGGATGATTCTCAACCCTCTCTGTGTTCATTTTTGCATCCTCCTAGTATTTCAATGCAGGTTTTGTCATCTGTGCATGATCTTATATCACATTCAAATGGTCTATGTTCACTGGAAAAATAGGTGTTCTTCATTCCTCGGTGCATCACCTCTATTAGCTTAGATTTATTTTTATGCATCTTCTTACCTTGTCTCCTTGGCAGATTAGATTAGGTTTTGAGAAAACCCTCTACATATTTCGTGTGCATCTAAACAGAGGAATAGGAACCAGCCTTCTCTGGAGAATTCTTTCTCATTTTTCAAGTCCCACACTTAGAGAAAGGATTCAATGTTATGCAATCACATTGGATGCCAAAGTGATCAACCTAGAAACCTGATCTGCATCCAGGGGTGTTTTGATTTTGTATCAACGAGTCCTTATAGCTCCATGAAAAAATGTCATGGTACTCTTGAAATGGTTCCATGAAATCTTTCTTCTCTTGATAGTACATACTTTACCACTCTTTAAAATAATTTCACTTGCCACCTTGACTTCGTCAAATTCTTCTTCCTTGATCACCATATTTGTGCTTTGTCTTTTGGCTTGGTCATCTGAATTGAAGATGGCTTCTACAGTAACTAAGAATTTTTGTAGTTTATTTAACTTTAAATGTATAGTTTTATCGCCATATGAGTTTTCTAATTTATCTTGGTGTTTTGTAGGAAATTCCGCCTCTTTTTGTAGGAAAAGAACAATTTTTTTGTCACTAATAAATACTTTCCAGCTACTCGGATTATCTAGAACTATAGGAAAAACCACCATTTTGACCCTTTACTTCCCTTCTTTCACAATGTCCCTTTGTTATGTCGTATTGCGATCCAATTGTAGCAATCTGTCACCATCTTGATTTTACTTTCTAGAAGCGCATGAATCCCAAAATTTTCAACATATTCAATCAAGTCCAAAATCGATTCTTATATGACCTTAAGAGATCATTTTTTGATGTACTACGACATCACTTGATGCACACCCAACTCACTATATCCAAAAATAGTTAGAGCCTTGATTCCTCTCTTTTGAGCTAGTTGAATCCCTTGTATGAGGGCCTCATATTCAACAACATTATTGGTGCAACTAAATTGCAACTGAAAAGATGAGAATTATTTATTTCCCATGGAGAAATTAACAAAAGTCCCGAACCGTATCCATTTTTGTCATCAAGCCATAAAAGAAAAAAATTCCATAGTCCCTCAAACCTATTTGATGTTTAAACCAATTAAGGTACCATCGTACCTTCTTCATGAATGTAGTATGTACCTAATCTAGTTTCCTCCAAAAATAGTAAATTAGACTCTTAATATACTAGTAAATAAACATAGGGATCATATTGATGATCTAAACTTACCTCATCAAGCATTGTATCAAGAACTTCCTCTACAAGAGTAGTTGGTTCATGATCAACATCTTCCTCTTCTGGGTCACAAATGGCATAATTCCCATTTATGGGACTAGTAGTGTAAGGCTCCACATGATTATGGAAAATTGGTTTTTCTCTTATAGTCACCTTCATCCGTAATGAGTTATAAGGATCATATGTGACGAATCTAATGATAGGTAACCACCCATCTTGGTAGTAAAATCTTGTGACAAGCAAATAACAAAGAGAGGAGGAAGATCAATAACTGATATGTCTTGTGTGAATGAAAAATTGGGGTATGCATGAATAGTAAGATGGAGTCCCTTAATGACTCGATAGTTTTAAATAATGTACCATCTAACTATACAACCCCCCTTGAAATTGGAGTATACGGTATTCCCAACATGTCTGTAATCTGCTTGGGCATAATGGAACTACTAACTCCAGAATCAATCATGTAATTATGGACCAAATGATCACCAATGATTAGGGAGATATAGAATGGTTGTGGTTTGTTGGCCCAAGGTATGCTTTTCCCTTCTGGTTTACATAGAATTGTTTTCATTAATGCTCCATGACTTGATGACCAATTAGTTGTACCAAAATTGTTCAAAGCCTCTCGCAACAAGTTCCTTTGAGAAGGAATTAAGAGTGTGTCCATGTTGAAACCTTCCAACTAAACCATGTTGCAGATACACTAATGAAGACCATCCTTTTAATTGCTATGATATCATTCCCGAAGGTTTGCGATAGTGATTTGACCTCATCTAGATCATTCAAAGGAATAGACAAAGTCATAATTGATTGATTGGAAGTTGTTGGAACATTGGAAATGACCGATTGTTTCCTTGTAATTTCTGAAAATAGAGGAATGAGAGGCCTAGGCACGATATTTCCAGCTTGAATTAAATAATTTTCAGATTTTATAGAAATTTTATAGACATCGAAGAGCGATAGTTCCTCCCATGGATTAAATCATAACTGATATGTAAATGTTTAATGCTCATAAATAATATAGAAAATCATTACTTAGAGATGGCCTTATGAGTTTTGGGATTCTATTCCAAGTCTTGTCAAAACAAAAATTAAATTCTCTCATATATTTAGTAGGGGATCTCTTTATGGTCGTGAGTTGTTCGGTAAGTGACAAGTGATAAATTTTTTCTATAAACTACTTACGAACTTCTTGCCTAACTCATTCCAAGTAATTATGGAAACAATGTTAAAACTTGAAAACATTGAAGTGATTTACCTTTAAAGGAAGTAGCATGGCATCTAACTACCACATTGTCCTCCATAATGATATGTACCGAATGTGCTCCAAAGGAGTACTATTATTTTTCTAGAATAAAATGGAATTTTTTTAGGAAGCATGGGAATAATATCTCTTTGGGATAATAGTAAGGGGCTGCTGGTGTTGGAAGGAGGACAAGCATTGGTTGCCTTGTCGACCAAGGATCAATTTTTCGTTGGTGGAAGAAAAATTCCATTAGGAGGAGTTGAATGACCTCTATGGGATGATGTTAAACCATCGATTTTCTTTCTCCTTGGCGGAGACAAGGATAATTCAGTATGCTGATATTTTCCTTTCTCGGAAGAAGCTCGTGTCTAAATTCTTGACATAATTAATTACACTACGAATTGAAATATAGAGAAATGGAGATGT
Organism: Taxus wallichiana var. yunnanensis; assembly: GCA_018340775.1. Classification (NCBI taxonomy): domain Eukaryota; kingdom Viridiplantae; phylum Streptophyta; class Pinopsida; order Cupressales; family Taxaceae; genus Taxus; species Taxus wallichiana. The sequence goes on along the minus strand of CM031235.1, from coordinate 562,035,286 downwards.
CATGTACATTGATTCATGCAAGTATGATGAGAAATACCAAATCATCCCACTAGGCATGCCAAAAACTATTTTCACACAAATCATGCACCCGTTGAATTACTGAAAGATCCTCCTGCAACATTGGATCATCCCAGTGTGGGACCTTGTTGCTTTGTGATGAAACTCCAGAGAAGTTCAGATTCCTTTGGAACTTGGGAACCCAATGTAAGATCAATGTGAAAGGATAAAAACACTTTAAATCATTCTAATCTACTCACTTCACGAGGTTCAGGGTTAGAAATAACAAATGAGGAAAATGTGGTGATACACCAAAATTATAACTAGATAATCATATGATCTTCACACCAAAATGGGTTAACTCGAAAGGATAAAACAACCATCACGATCTAATTCACCTTATGTGATTTGGATAGGCTAAATAATAAACCACAGGTAAAATAACATACATTCCTTTGTAAGACCCTAAACATACCTAAGAGATGGATTAAATCGATTAAATACACAATCAACAACCATACCAACATAAAACATGCACATGTGAAATATCCCTTTCACTTATGATAGCCAATGATAATGCAAATTTATAATAGAAGGAAAATAATATTTTCATGCTGATACTCGAGATAATCACATCACTTTCCCAAAAATGAAATAAGATATTTTGAAATAAAGGTGAGTTAGTCACTTACACTAAGGAATTGTGCATCCACAAAGAAGACATTGATCAACTATTAACAAAATAAATTAGATTATTCATGGAAAAATATTGTTATGGATGTAATTTAAAGGCTTTAAAGTATTAAAAGATCTATTCTAAAATTGAAGAGTAACTTCCCAATGATCTATTTATCTCTAAAGAATTCATGCACTTAACTATTTATAAGTTCCTTAGGTTGAGCCATTACTGACTAGACGTTTACTAATAAATTACTAAAAATGGAATTTAATTAAGTTCCAAGGAACAAGCTCCCATAAAAATTAAAAAGTGGTTGCAAAGGTTTGAATCAGTCAACCCCGCAACTTAGACCGATCCGAGCTTGGGCTGTCCTTCAATGGGCACCTATTTTTAGGTTGGCCCTACAACACCTTTTCCCTCTTCAATTTTCTCTTTCTCTCTCTCCCAGAAGTCATCGATGCTTATAGTCGATGAAATGCTTTATAATTCCTTTTACTTCTCCAAAATCTAGCCCACACGCGTAATGGTTCAACAAAATTGTTGTCTCAATCTCTCTTGCTACCTTGGATGGAATTATTTTAAGTTTACTTACCACTTTCTTTAGTTGACCTATTAAATTTTGGCATGAAACCATCTTGTCAATGGAGTCACTATTGAAAGTCCTAGTTTCCTCATCATCCTTATTTACCAAAAAATTGAAATTTGACTTAATTCAATCTACTAGAAGAGCATCAATGTTATCATTGAATAACTTGCAGTTGATATTATCGAACTCTTCTGAGATGTTGTTTAGAGAATCCATTATTTCCACATGTTTGTCATCCAATTTATTTATCAAATGTTGTAACATCTGGGACCTAAATTCCATAGCCTTTTGAACTTTGAAAAACTTAGAAATTTCATCGATTACTTCCTCTTGAAGAAGTAAATATGGATCCTCTTCTTTGATCTCACTCCATGTAGTTAAATTCAAATTCAAGTTATTATTATCTTCAGAGAAGGCTTCATCCATTCTACGAATAGAGGCTCTTTCAGTCTACAAATAATTATATATTTCAACAACCTCTTTAATCAAAGGATTAGCTTCCTGAAGTATGTGTTCTATCCATCCATTTATTGATCTTCCCTTCTAACCTATATTCTCAATCTCATGATATGAAATATCATCCAGAGTGGAAGAAATTGTCAGAGCGGTAGTAGTTGAAATATCAATGGATGGAGAATGCTATGTTAATTTTATTAATAGGGTAGTAAGCTGCTTAACGTTTCTCAACACACTTAGATCTATAACATCCACCAGAGGAACTTTCTTCTCATGTTTTGGAGTCTAGTGAAACAACCATTCTGGTATAGCAGATGCCGATGGAAGTGGAACAACTGATTCGGTACCTGGAGTAATAGACAAAAAAATAACACTAGTAACATTATTTGGCACTTGAATGGAGGTGGTAATCATAGATGGGGTGGAAGTGATAATAGCCCGGGGTGGATACAATGAGGCTAGAATTTGAGATGAAAGGAAATGAAAGTTATAGAGGAAGCGAAGTGGAAAGCGGAGACCCGATCATCTCCCCTACCGAGAGGATAAGAAGAGATGAAAATAATTTATCCATGGACATGGATGGAAAATAATAAATGAGTGTAGAAGCAAAAGGAAATGATGGAGGAAGTGATAATGGTAGATAAAGAGGAGAAGAAAAATCTTGTGATACACTTGGAGAATCAACAACTTTAACAAATTACGATCTTGGTATTATTGGAGATACAATATTGGAAGTAGGAGCCTTAGAGAGAGAGAGAGGAACTTCTAACAATGAATGAAATATTATTCGGGACTATATGGACCCTTTAGATATATGTTTTCCATTTTATAGGAATTTGGAGACTCACTTTGTTGGTTAGGCTTCTTTTCTTATAGATTTTTTTAACCCTTTGGATGAAATTCCAAAGGTAGCCAACCAATCATATGTTCTCTACAAAATGGGCCCTCCCTCTCCTTAGTATTGCTACAATCTTCTACATACCAAGCAATACATGGTAATGGTTGATTGGTGACATTGTTATCCTTGTAAACTACATCCAATACTTCCTCCTCATCCTCCATCTCCTTTGGAATCTCTGCGATACCAAACTATCGAACCTCATCTAGAGTCAATATTTCATATACTCATTGACGGATAATGAAATCATCCCTGCAATGAATCTAAATGTCTTCTAGCTGGGGTACATGAGAACTAGATAAACCTATTTCACTAAATTTTCCTTAGTAATCAAAATTGTTTCGGGGATGAAAGGTCTACATTGTCACTTCGACATTTCTGTATCCACATTCTTCACCTTATAAATACTTGCACAAGTATATCTACTAATTGAAACGGGAAATTGGACTCCCACCTTGTGTATTTTGTTTTGGATCTTATGGTAGTCTAACAACTACTGAAAAAATATAGCAAAACCCATTTTTCAATAGGGCATCTTAGAAACTTGGTGGGAGAAACCATAAAACTAGGAATCTAGATGCATGTAAATGTAGAAAATTATAGATATATAGCCCTCTGCTCACGTAATTATTTGAAATTATCATCTGAAATCCTTCGATTATATAAATCCTTATCAAAACCATTAAGGATAACAATAAAGAGGGCATCGTTGATCTGCGAAAGTGTATGCTTCCCTTATCCATTGTAAGATGAGGATAAACATAGAATTTTTTTGAAGAACTTCTAACACCTTTAGTGTTCAACCCAATGAATTCTCCCATAACAGCTACAACATAAACCAAGTAAGAGGTCATGTAAAAGTGATTTGAAGATAAAACCTTACTTAAATGAAAACAAATAGAGTTGTTGATGTGCTCTCCCCATCGTATGAGTTCCTTATTTTTCTTAATGGTAGAAATATATAGGAACATGCATTCTTGAAATTATTTTACCAAGGCAAGGCCTGAAACTCTACTCAGCAACATGATAATATCATTTACCTCCTGGATGAAATATGATCTATACATGGTCTTAGGCAGCTTGGTGACCTTCTTAGCCAAGTAGCTCTTCACCATGAGCTTTGTACATAATTCAATTTCTTTGTCCCAATGTTCAACTACTACTTCTAGTGAAATTGTGGCATAGTCCTCAACGTCTGGGAGTTTGAATAAATCTTCAAATAAATTAGAATCTAATTGAATTACAACCTTACCATCAACATCTTTTACCAACTTGGAATCTTCATCAAAGTGAGTTGTTGCAGCCAAGACGCATGCGGGTAATGCATGGATTCTAGAAAAAGGCAGTAATAACAAGCCCACTATCATATATAGCTTGCATCTAGGATTTCTTGTTAGGGGATTTTTCTCTTTCCTAGAAATATGGAAAATCAACCTACCCAAGATCGGTATCTCCTATATTCCCTAAGTTTGAAGATAAACAAGAGTGAGGAGAAACTCCTAGGAATGTATATTTCATATTTTCTTTGCCTTTTATTGAAGAGGTTTACGGTAAGTTCGGATTTCATAATCGAAAGGACCTTTGAAAATTTTCAACAAATAATGTAAAAGTTCGAAATGCTGAATTTTGAAAGTCCAAAAAAGGAACCTCCGAAATAAATAAATCTCTTAATTCTGAAAGAGTAGAGCTCCGAATTCTAAAAGAGTATACTTCTTAATTCAAAAAGAGTAGACTTCCAAACTTTGAAATAAAGCGTGAACCTGTGAAACTCCAAAAATCATGAAAAACAAGTCAAACACTTGAGAATATCTTGAAAAACTATAATGCAATGAAATTTGGATGCCCGCACATGTTGGATTTTGCAATTGTGAAGATCAAGAACATTTTTAAGGAAAACAAGGTGGAAAACAAGAGTTCTATTTTCAAAACATAATAATCAATAAAAAAAAAAAAACAAGGAAGAAAACCTCGAAAAGATCATAAAGAAAGAAGAAATAACCCAAACAAAATTACCTTGAAAATGATGCCTCAAAAGTACAAAAAATGTAGTAAAAATTAGGTTCTCAAAGAAAAAAGTGAGGTGAAAATGATACGTAAAACTTGAGTTATATAAAAAAACTTGAAATTAATGCTCGGAATATGACATGTGCAAAGGTTGGTGAGAATTAAATGCTCATAGAACTCAAGTCGAAACCCTAAAAGTATGAAATTCAAAAAATTTGGAACTTGAGTTTGGACTTAACTCGAGAGTTGAATATTGTGAAAAGATAACGGAAGACTACAAAACTCGAAAGTGCAAAGTTTTGAAATTTAGAAGCTTTGGAGTTTCAGACTTGAACTACGAAAGAGAAAGTAACGAAAAGTAGATGGGAGACTTCCAAAACTCGAAAGTCTGAAGTTCTAAAATTTTAGAATTTTAGAGTTTTAGACTTCGGAACTCCAGGAAGAAATTTCTCAAAAGGGAAACATAGACTTCCGAAACCTAAAATTCTAAAGTCTGAAATTTCAAAACTTTGGAGTTTCGGACTTTGGAAATCCAAGTTTAAAAAGTCAAAAATTACCAAAAGAGAACTCCAAATTCTGAAACTCCAAAATTTTGGACTTTCGGAGTTTTTAGAGTTCGGAACTCCGGAATCAAAATTTTGATTTTAGCACTTAAATCCTCGAATAGGAAAAACTCTAAAATCCAAATTCCAAAATTTTGGACTTTCATAATTCCGAGAACTTTTAACACATTTTTAAACACTTTCAAGAAAAATATTTTAGAGGAAATTTTTTTCAATTGACTTTAACATCTTCATTTCAAGGTAAGATTTAAAGGTCAACACATTTGTCATCAAAAGTTTATCTTTCCACCATATCGTTCTATTTAGTTATGTAGAATGTTTTCCATTTCTTATTAAGTTTGATGTTCATCATCTTACTTAATCATTAATGCCCATCACTAGATACTAAGTTGATTTAGTTTAATAATCCAAATGAGTACATCGGTACTATTTTGAGTGATCACAAGTACCTTTGTACTATGTTAATTATGGTCATGTTTTAATCATATGATGATGATACATTATCATTAAAATTTAATTTTCCACTCTCGAAATGTAACATTGGATTCTTATTGTTTCAGACATACAAATTGACATTACCATCATGTTTATCTATTATAACTGGATATAGATTTATATTAGTTCCATGTGGTTGTACTTTCTCACACTAGGGTTTTGTGAATGTGATACTTCATCGCAAATATATCAATCATCCACATGTGAGTTACTATTATAAAAGACAACAATAAATCTCACATTAGTTCTTTCTTGTAAATTGGTTTATACCTTCATGTTCACCAAGATTAATAGATATATCCTTGTACATGTCTCATGTAAGTGTCACATTATACTTGATAAATAATTATTTCATTAAGAAATCGTAATGACATATTATCATTTTGATAACACAATAATGCTAAGTTGTAATGATCACTTCGTTATCTATCGGTGATACCAACATGTCTTATAATACAATAATAACATAGAAAATAGATATCATCTGATATGACTATCCCTTTCACATTATTACAGCAATAGGTTGCCAAAATTCTTATGTGATTAATCATTGAACATATGATTAATCAATGTTCATATATATTTTATTATATAGGTATATGTGTTGTCATATTAAATAATTTGCAAATGTAACTTAACAAAATTGTTGTGTTTTTCATATTATAATGTCTCGTCTTAACATACAACAATAATCAAATCAAAATGAAAGTAATAATTACATTGTACTTGAAATATTACATTATAATCTCCCATAATTTTGGCATTATCGCACTTTGTAACAACAAGGTATTTGTAAAAATAATGACATAAATTCATATCATGGAGGTTAAAACCTCATTAATGTGATGCATAATGATATTGAAAACAATAAGAACTTACAAAAGGCCTCTAAATTCATTATTACAATATGTGAATTAATATACATTTTCCTTCAACAAATACATGTATATTGAATACAAAAAAATATTAATACAATCTCAAAGGTATGTTATAATCCATTCTTAACTCTTTCATAATTACTTGCAAAACGTGCAACCTAAAATTGATAATGTAAAATAATATATATGGTCAGTTTTCAAGAAATGACATGAAATGATACTCAAATTACTTGTAATTTATTCCATTACAATGCATAATACATTCATTTCAGAAATCAACAAAATCCGAATACCAAATAACTATAGTTTTATAACTTTCACCCCACTAATCATTTCTTTAATCAAGAACATTTACCCTCAATGAACATTTTATTAATTAATGAGGGTATTAAATTTATTCAATGCTACCTTAGATGTTCAGACAAACCTACCTTTATACATTCAAGATCAAGCGATAACTAGTCTAATGTGTTCCTTTTTAGAAATTGAATTTATTCACGGTGAAAATGAAATTCACATTGTTTCATCATGTCCCTAAAGCCTTTCGGGTATTGTTTTTCCTTAGACCATAATTTTACCATTCAAAAATATTAATCAAGCATTATAAAGAGATAAATGAAAAGGAAGGAGTGTATCAAATCATGCCTTGAAAAGGAAGAACAAATTACTTTAACAGTTCCCTTTTAGTTCTCCTCAAGACAATTTGAACAACAAATAACACCTTCACAAAATTTCCTAACCAACTCCAAACATTTTCCACAAATAATATCAAGCACTCCCTTTAAATGATAGTGTATTTGAAAAAAATAATAACACCAAATAAACGATGGATTTAAACTTATCAAAAAACCCAGAAGCCATTAATGAATCCAAAAAACCTCTACTTACTTTCAATATGTTGAACCATGCTATAACCAGAATCAGAATAAAATGCATTGGTAGTAAATTTGTCATGCACAGCTCAACCGACCGAGAAATGATATCCAACCAAAAAAGAAAGGAAAAATACCCATAAAAGAATCAGTAAATTCCTCAAGAAGCTTCGTTATTTCCCCGAGGTGATTAAATTCCTTTCAACACATACTGGTACCACTACAAGTTTCACCTCTAACTTTTCTCTCAAAATTTCCAAAAGAAAGTAGCAAATAACCACCACGTTACAAACTTGCATGGAGATCACATTGAACAATCAAAGATTATTTGAAAATTAAAACCATAACTTTAGATGGGTCGCCAATGGCTTATTAAAATCACAATATATTTCAATAATAGCTAAATAAATTGGGGTCAATAATTGACCTTATATCAATCTTTATAACATTAGTTAAAAATCATGGTTGAAGACCTTAGCTTATGCACTATGCATTTGCATTGTGTTGAAAAATAAATTGAACAAGATGAATATTAATTTAATTTATCCATTATTTCTTAAAAGATCATTCTTCCAACAATTCCAACCTTTATAACAATTGTATTAACTTTTCCTAGCATGATTATTGCCACACAAAGGATAATAATAAAACTTACCATTCTTTTGTTACTGCTTTAGTTCATAGATGGATCTTGATACTTATCAAAGACTTAGATGTCCATTAGGATTGAAACCTTTTCCCCACAAGATGGTGATAACATGATATTTCGTTTAAGATGAGAGAAAGTTAAAATCAATGTAATTTTATAATCTAGTCAATGGTATAACACCATAAGGATAACAGTGTAATATCAACTCAGCAATGTAGGGAAGAAAAGTATGTTCATTAATATCATGATCATAAACAAGCTCAACATTATCCTTATCAACAACCAACACAGGTAAAACAATATTATCAATGACAAATACAATAACCATGCACATACCCAATTGCCTTAATCTAATTCAGCAAAGCAAAGTGCACAATAATATTCATTTCCAATACAACAAAAAAACAATACATCATGTACTACATTTATCGCACACAACACGGTAAGTACATATAACCATCACAAAAAACAAGAATAAGTCATAAATGCTAAGTGGATTACAAGTGTTGAATGACAAACGTTGTTGCATGGTTATACATGCAACTACAAGTAAGTGTGCATATCCTTTTCAGGATATGAATACACACATGTGGCTCCATATATAGCTATGAAATAGGGTTTATTATATGGCTCTTGTAACCCACTCTTCATTTACGACTCATCCCTTTTGATGAAACAAACCAAAATTGTGGGAGGTGACAAAAACTAGACTCTATTTTATTTATTTCATTTAACAGTTTACATATAATGGTTCTAATTAATGTTACTCAATTCTCTTGTCACATTTAAATTATATACCCTTATTTTTAATGCAATAATTTAAACACACATATGTCTATTAGTACATGTCGTTAGGATTCGTCACTGAAGAGCATGTTTACTTTGTTTTACATTATATTTTCATTACACTTTAGAAAATAGTGTGAGATCGGGGAAGAGGTCTTTAGTTTATAGGATTAAGTTGTAAGATTCTTTTGTTAATTATATACTTTAATAATTGGAGGGGCACATATTAGTGTATACATGTCACAAGTTTATTTTTCTCAAATAAAATTCTATATTATCTCGAATGGTCGATTTCACATGGAGTAACTTATATTATTTTCCCACAAAATAAAACACTTGAATAAAGTTTAATAAAGCTATGAATTTCAATTTTCTCTTGGAACAACATCTCATGAATACACATTCAAAATCTAATAATTTATTACAATTTTTTATCATCCAAAATTAAGTATTGATATCGTATTATAGAAAACCAAATTGATAGCTGAAATTAGGTATGGAATTCATCTACAACCCAAATCCTCTAAGATGTATTTCAAAATAAACTCCTAACTTTGCCACCTAAAACCCTTCATTTTACTCATGTGTTGGATTAAAAAGGTTTCATTATATTTAAAATTATATTCTCTTGAGGTACTAACTTAAGAGGCCCATTCAATTTATGGTTCACCAAAGTTTGTATGATCACCCATTAGTGTTGAAAATTTATATTTCCTATTGACGAGACATTTTAATTGCTATTCTAACTGTCTCATCTATTTTATATTTTGTATACCCTCATACTTGTTTATCCTACTTGTCATGTCAAAACATCCACTTGAAATTAAACTTATGGCACCTATATATTAATTAATATAACTATTAATAAGTTACTCTATTTTATGGATTTTAAATGTGTATGTTAATCTCTTGGATGAAATGAAATGATTAATAGTGCTTTGTCTAAATGACATAATTGTTTGCAAGAAGATGTTATATGTTATCACTAACATGTAGATGAATAAAATTTATCACAATATAAAGATACTCATCCACAACAACTAAGATGTAGAAACTAGGACTCGCCCATGAAAAGCACCGAAGCCAAAGGAGAACACACACATAAACAAGACCGTGATTTTGGGAAGCCTAATCAACGTGGATACTTCACCTGAGTTCATACATGCCAATAAAGAAGCAGTTACAACAACAAGAAGCAGATCTCACACCAATACCTGATTATGCTCTACAACTACTATGTAACTAGTTGATTTAACTTGATTGCTAGATTGAATAGTTAGTTATGTTGTTATATTAGAACACCTTTTCTTAAGTTATAATTTCATGCATAAGAATTGATGAATTTATGGTAGTGATATGTTACTTAATCAAAATTATCTATTAGTTTGAAAAAGTCTCTTCACATATCTACTGATTATAAAGAGAGTGGCGAGACTAGTAGTAGATATCGATCCATAGTTAAGGAATTTTTGTAAGTTTAATTCTCAATATTCATGGTGATGAATAAAATATGAGTTCTATAATTTTTCTGTAGACACAATCCTATAGAACGATTAACACCTAAGGTAGGGCCCACTTGTGGTTTTCTAAACCTCCCTTTTTTTGTCATTTTGTTGTTTTAGTTCTTTGCATGCATAAATTAGAATTACAAAAGTTGATTCCTTTACTTATGTTATGATTTCATATGCTTATAACCTATTTGTAGAATTTCCTTTCATTTGAAATGTAGTTTATCTTTTTAGCATCACATTTCCAATTGTGGTGACAACATTATTGTAGTTTATACCTCGTAAGAATCAGAACTATTTATACAACAATGACATAGTTGAAAGTTTATGTCCCTAGGTTTGATGAATAAATTACCGTGGATTAGTGAACAACATATTAATTGTTGCAAGTTAATCTACACCACCATTTTTGGCACTTTGTCACGGGGACATTGCCAAGCTATTAGTTTTTTTAAGGTTTTTTTCATTCCTTAGAACCAGTCTAGGTTTTTAGGAATTTACCTTAGATTAGAACCCCCAACTAATTACCGTTTAATGAGTTGAGTAGTTGATGCATGCACCATCCAAGGGATGCCCATGGTATATTTTTACCTAATCAATAGGTAGCACAAATCTCTTCATTTACATTGGAATATTCTGAAGAAGAAAACTATGTACTCGAGTTTTATTTTCAAAGACAATCCTCCAAGTGACAGTTTTGTAGCTTCTCCTAAGTAGCTAGGAATGATAGAAGAAGTAGACTAGAATTCTGAAAATGGGGCAACCACCTTTGAGTTCCCCATCATTGAAAACAATAAAACTACTAGTATGAAGAATATTTCTCCATCAACCTTGCCAAATTTCCATGGAGATATGTCAAAAGATCCAGACACCTTTCTCTTTGAGTTTTATGTTTTGTGTAGAAGCTATGATTATACCACGATGCACATAAATTGAAATTGTTTCCTACAAAACTCAAAGATGAAACTTTAAGGTGGTTCATGGGATTAGGAAGGAATGTTATTCTTGCGGGGGAAAAAGATGGAGAAATTCCTCCATAAGTATCAAGACTATTGCAAAAAAGTAGCAGAGGAGGTGATGAAACTTATAGAATGCAACAAAAAGAGGATGAAACATTAGAGGACTATTTGGAACAATTCCTATTCTACATTTAGAAGTTAATGCACACCACTGAAATACCACCTGACTCCCTCAAATTAATCTTTTTGAAAAGACTTGGTGATGAAGACATGGATCATCAAGATCGATAGAGCAGAAGATATTTAAAAGCTAGTTTTGAAGGGTTATATGATGCTTGTAAAACCTATTTAAGAGCTACTATGAAGAGAGTAAGTAATAAAAGATCAATAGGTGGATTATCCACCAAAACAATGGGGACATCTCTAAGTCTTATATTGTTAGCATGTTTAGAAACATGAAGCTGATATTGTTTATGATATGTCCAATCATTTGGGTTATCTACTTGTAAAAAGAAGAAAGAATATGTAGAAGAAGCACTCATAAGTCTTGTCATGCATGTAGAAGAAAGAAATAGGAATGTAGATGTAGATAATTGTCCAACATTGCTAAAAAGAAAGAGAGGCTTTACCTAATTTTAAAATGTTGGAAACAAAAGATGGGAAAGTTTTATATGTTTCTCAAAGGAAATCATGACCACCAAGGTAAGGAGGTATGATAGAAGACCCTATGGATTCATTTCAAAATTGATCTAATAATTCATATATACAACCCCCACCTTGGGCTAACCCTAAATAATGGGCCTCATATCCTAACCAATACCAATAACGGTGGTAAAATCAATACCAAGGACAACCATAATAATAATGGCAACAACCTCCTAATCATGGGAATAGCCTTGGAGGGGACAAAAATGGAATAACCCACCTCTTAATTACCAAAAATATTATCAACAAACTCTTTATCAACAACAGCAAAAATCTCGATGCCTAATCTCCAATCGGGACCTCAATAAAAACTACACAACTACCTACTCAACCAATGCCTAATCCTAACAATAAAGCTACTCAACTATCCTATTCCACTAAACCAGCTCAATACCCTACCTATTCTGTTGATATCAACAATATCCATATTTTCTCGGGAAGATCAATTCCTTCACCGAGATGGACCTACCATTACATGCGAAATTACGGAAGAACCACATTTACTACATGATGACCCATAATAAGGACACAATAAATTGCTAGATGACCCACAAAAACCTGCGTATAAATCTAGCAAACATAAAACATAGGATAATGAGCCACCATTTCTTGAAAGGTTAAAAGAAAATAATATTGAACTCAGATAAAAATATGATTCTGACTTTATCAATTAGCTCAAAGACATCTATGTCAAAATACCATTGATATAAGCTATTAAAGATGTACCTATCTACAATAAGCTAGTTAAGGACCTATGCATTAAGAAGCCACACAAGAAGAGAAAAAATCCATTTACTGTATAGGTAATTAGGAAATTAGCTAACATTATACTTGGGAACTCGGATTCGACAAAGTATATTGATCTAGGTAGCCCTCTAGTAAATATAAAAATCAATGGTACAATGATAAAAAACAATTTGATTGACTTAGGGGAAGCAATAAATGTAATGACAAAACAAATCATGGATGATTTGAAATTGGAAGGATTAATACCAACAATCACAATCTTGTAGCTTGCAGACGAATCCATAGTAAATTTTGAAGGATTTTTGGAGGATGTGGTAGTAGTGGTAGATTCCTTGGAGTACCCTACTAACTTCATTGTTCTTTAATCAAAAATGATTTTAGGGGGATATCCTATCATCCTAGGAAGACCATGGTTAGTAACTATTGATGTATTCATTAGTTGTAGATCCAACAATATGATCATCTCCAATGGAAGTGGCACTAAATTTTTTATGCTCTACCCCTGCAAAGCCATTCAATGAAGAACATCAAACCATTTTGGTATAGGAACTAGAAGAAGAAAAAGATTAGTTCAAAAGCTCATGACGCTAGAGAAGTCATGTATAATAAAAGGAGGAGGAGGAATTTTTCTCTCAAAATTTCTATAGAATAATTATGAAGAAGAAGATGGAAAATTGTAATGCATAAGATGTTCGAAAATAAAACATTGTCATGCAACTAAGTACTAAGAATGTTCCAGTTAAGAACTGAATCCTACACCATCTTCTTCCACATGATTGTACCTTTAACTACGTGAGTAGCAACATATGCTCATTGAATGATATTTTTAAGCAAGTAGATATTACACCTAACAAACCTCTCAATGTGAACAAAAAATTAAGCATACAACAAGAGAATTTGTTAGTTTCGATTCTCAAAAATCACGAAGGAAAACAATTACATGGGATTATGGAGACATGCATGGAATCCATCCTAAACTACATACTCATAAGATATACATCAAGGAAACCTGCAAGACAATAAGAAAACCACATATAAGAATGAACCCAATAATTATGGATATAGTGAAAGAAGAACTAAAGTAATTATTGGATGCTAGATTCATATATCAAATTTCAAACTTGATCGATGGGTGTCACCACTTGTTATTATACCTAAAAATAATTACAAATGGAGGATTTATGTGGAATATAGGGATTTGAATGCAGCCATAAAGAAGGATCATTTCCTCTTCCTTTCATTTATTAGGTACTTTACTTTCTTCTTTGGAAGGAAGTATTTCTCTTTACGGAAGGTTATAGTGGCTCAATAAAAATTAGATTGCACCAGAGGATCAGGAAAAGAACACATTCACATGCCCATAGGGAAATTTTGCATACTCTATTCTTCCCTTTGGTCTATGTAATGCACCTACCACATTTCAGAGAGTAGTTCTTAACATCTTCTCATACTTAACTAATGATTGCATGGAGGTATATATGGATGATTTCACTAGTCCATGGAAGTACTTTTGATGAAGTAATGAAAAAATTAGACAAGGTTCTCAAGAGATGTAAGGAGCATAATCTATCCTTAAGAAATGAAAAATGCTACATGATGATGTCTAAGGGGATAATATTAGGTCATTACCTATCATCTGCTGGAATCTAGGTAGATCCAACAAAAATATCAGTGATTATAAATTTGCCAACACCTAAAAATTAGAAGGATGTAAGGATCTTCTTAGGCCATGTTGTGTATTATCGAAGATTTATTTGGGATTTTATCATAATTTCAGCACCATTGTTTGTTTTTTAGGAAAGGAAACAATATTTGTACGGATATAGAAATGTGAAGTTACATTCCAAACTTTGACACAAATGTTAACTCTCGCACTTGTTACGAGAGGAACAAATTGGAGTTTTCTAATTCATATACACATTGTTGCCTCAGATTATGCAATTGGTGTTGTTTTAGGACAAAAATATGGAATACTCAATAATGTAATCTAAATATCTGATCAAACCATTCTTTCATTAAATATCGATCAAGAAAATAGTTGTAAATAGTAGGATAATCATATAGTTCTTTGCTCTTAGAAGATTTTGATGCAAAAATTATGGATAATCCTAGGAAGGAAAATGTTGTAGCATAATTTATCTCAAGAATGGAGAATAATAATGAGGAAGCAATAGTGGATGAATATTTTCTAGATGAACACTTATTTTCCATTTCTACTAAAACACCCTGGTACATTGATATAGCCAACTATTTAGTTTCAAATAAGACACCTCCACACTTTCTATATTCTAAAAAGAAATATAATGTTGAGAAAAGTGTGAATTTTATTAGATAGCTGGTTTCATATTCCACACGGGGGTAGGATAATGTTATGAGAAGATGTATATATGATGAGTAAAGTTACGACTTCCTCAAATCCTACCATAGTGAGCTATGTGGAGGCCACTTTGTTGTAAAAAGAACAATGCAGAAAGTATTAACAATAGGGTATTATTGGTCTACACTACACAAAGAAACAAAATTGTATGCAAGAAGATGTGATAAGTTTCAAATAATGAGAAAACCTACCAAATACGATGAAATGCCACTTTAGCCTTAGCTTGTAGTATAACCATTCGAAAAATGGGGATTGGACTTCATTAGTCCCATTGATCCTAACTCTCAATAAAAAGAGTACATTTTGGTGTGCACAAACTACCTCACCAAATGGACAGAAGTGAAAGCATTACCAAATCAAAAGAGTGAAAAAGTTACAAAATTCCTATATGACCATATCTTTACAAGGTATGGGGTGCCAAGAGAGATTGTTACAGATCAAGGTACCCACTTCACTACTGAAGTTATTGCTGATTTAGCTACAAAATATGAAATCATGCATAAGAAGTCCACACCTTATCATCCACAATCCAATGGCCAAGATGAAGTAACAAACAAATAAATTGAAGCCATCTTGACAAAGACTATTGCATTGCATAGAAGGGATTGGTCATAAAGACTTCCAGAGGTAGTTTGGGAATTCAATACCACATGGAAAAAAATAAATGGATTTACACCTTTTGAGCTATTATACGGTAAGAATTTTGTTCTCCTATTGAATTTAAGCACAAGAAATTAATAACTACAATATAATTGGGCATAGATTTTTCGAAGCTCGAGAGGAAAAGGATTATTCAACTCAATGAGTTAGATGAAATGAGAAGGAAGGTTATTCATAATACAAAGGTGGTATAAAAATAAAGGATCAAGTGGCATGACAGTTCATCAAAACAAGGAAATTTCAAGAAGGTGATTGGGCACTTCTCTTTGACTCCAAATACAAAGACCACATGCGAAAAAATCATAATAAGGTGGCTCGGTCCATATGAGATTGAGAAAATATTTCCTAATGGAGCTGTGAAAGTCACCACTATTGATCATGTGAGATTCAAACTATTGGTGAATGGTCATAAATTGAGGTTATATAAAAATCTAGCTAATAAGAACACCTTCATCCAATAGTTCAAAGGATGCCAGAGAAGGATGGAAATGAGAACATCATAATTGAGAACAAAAGTTGAACCTGATGGTTCATCTTATAAAATTTAGGACAAGTGATATTTTAAGAGGCCCTAGTTTGTCCAAATTTGGATACCCCACGTAGGAATAAAAGTGATGTGATCATCCTTTATGGTATCAACACCACTCACTAACATGTTTTAGTTTATTAAAAAATTTGTTTTGTAGGATTTGGAGTATTTGTAGAAAGGTGTGCATAATCTCTAATGAAAAGAGATGGTGTAGAGAATACATTTCTCCTTGTCATCCCACCTCATTTTCGTAAATAGGTGTATCCTTAAAATCTAATTAATGCATGCCCTTTTGAGCTACATGTAAATCGACTATAAAATTTGAAAACAAAAAACACTTAAGTTATTTTGATTATATGAATTTTACATCATCAATTAAAAAAGAGAAACCTCATATTTTGTAGAGTTTGTAAACATTACAGAACTTAACAATGGGTGGAGACTTGATAAGAAATGAACCAACAGACCATTCACAAATTTATGGAATCAAACATAAATTCTACAAGATTACTTTTAGTATAATGGATGGATGGATACATCAATAAGTTCCAAGGTTTCAATGAGGCTATGGTAAAAAGTTCACCACCACCTTCGAGGATGGGAAGACAACAGTAAAGGGTTTGCAAGTAAAGGTTAACGATGAAATATTGGTTGTAGTCTTTAGACTACCAACAAAAGGAGAAGTGTATCCTACAAATGCCAACCCAAAGGAATCTTACGTAGAATTTATAGACGAGGATGAAAAATTCATGGAAGATAGAAAAGGTACTCTACAAACCTTTTTAAAACCTTTCTGGGTAGATGTGTCAAATTATATCATAAAATGTTTTACCTATCAGGGTTGATATTCATGGTTGAAAATTTTCCATTTTACACTATTAAATCATTTGAATAATGACAAGCATGTGACTATACATAATTTATTGCATGAGGGTTGAAAGAAGATGAGTAGGGAGTCACAAAGGGGAAGGTATGCCTTGTCTCACCATTGTCTTGTCACTTTAGTTGTAAAGCATGCATTGGCAACTGAGCATCCTACATTGAATTGGGGAGACTTTGTAAGAGCAAATCATATTAATGATCTATTGGGGAAGGGTAAGAAAAAGAGAAGAAGATCAGCTAGTTATTCTATGCCTCCACTTGAACCCTTAGTTTTATAAAACCCTACTCCTTCAAAATATTCCATACCTTTTGAAACACCTGTCCATGAAGAACCTCCATTTCTAGAGCAAGGCCCTAGGCCCATATCTCTTGACAGGGTTTTGGTTGCTAAAGCATTACTAAATATATCAACCCTAGAGTCTTCTTCCTCCAAAGGAAAGAGGAATTATTCCAATAAAACCTTTGAGCTACCAAGGAGATCCCATAGACTCAAAACTAAAAATCCAAAAACTTCAAAGTCTGGATAAAATATTCAAATATCCCTTGATAGTGATGAGGGGGACGAAGAATACTGGGGAAGCCATTCTAATGGAAGTTGAGCAGGAAGTTCCTATAGTCATGGATGTAGATATAGCCATGGAGGAACATACTAGTAAAGTAGAAAAGAAAAAGGATGAGGAATTAGGTTAACAAATTGATAATGAGTGCCCTCTTGAACTAATTGAGCTTTAAATAGATTCTTTTCATGCTTTGGTAAAACCCATATGAAACATGAAGAATAAGTGTCATTGGAATAAATTGAATTTTTAACCAATGTTCATAGAATCCCTGAGGAAATAGAGACTATTCATGAACAACATGAAAAGGATATAGTAAACAAAGAAGTTGAGGAAGTAACAACTACGAATGTAGATGATGAACAACTAGCTGAAAAAGTTTCAACAAAAATAGTACATGTGACAAAAACATTACCATGGATAGTGAATAAATACTACCACTAGGTATAGAAGATACAATTGAAAACCTTATCTAGAACATTGAGCTAGAAATTTATCAAGAATCTAGTGAACTAATGCACATAGATAGGCCTCCAATTTCTCAAATAGCCATAGAACCTATGTCTCAACCACCCAAAATGTAGCCAAATGTTGTCATATAAGAAGTTTTCAAAGAGACACCTAGGTCTTCCTGTAGAAATATGGCAACACAAACCAATTCAAAATATTGGGTGCAAAAGTTTGAGAATTATTGTAACAAGCTGCAGAGAAGGTGGGAATGAGAAATGGAAGAGTGAGAAAAGGAAGATTTACTCTTCCAACACCAACAAGATTTAGAGGAAAAAGATAGGCAGCTAAGGGCCAAGGACAATGAGATTGTAAGGCTTAAAAAGAAACAAGAAGATATAGTACGGTAACAAATGAAATTTTCAAGTGTAGACCACCATCAAATATTTATTCTATCTTCTTAAAGGAACAAATGTTGCAATTGAAATACACTTGTATCAATAATGACATACCATTTGATATTAGTGGAGCCAGGCCATTCTTTAGAATATATCTGAAAATGCCCCATGAAATCTAGTTACTTCTTTGTGAATTGTATATGTTTAATTATGCTTTAGAATATGACAGAGACTGGATCCCTATTCTCTACATTGGGGATGTACAAGTTCGGGCACTATGTTCTTATTTCAACAATGAGATATACAAGGAAAAAAAAATGGTCGAATACAAAAAATTGTGCAAAGAACAACCATTGATGATTAGAGTAGAGGTAGGAAATACCAAGGCAATGATAGAAGAGTATGGTAAATTTATGAAGGAGCAGAAAATAAAACAGAGGGTATACATGATGAGAGAAGAATTCCATGATGAGGTCAGAGATCACATTAGGTTCAATGGTGTAGAAATAGTACATGCATGTAGAAGGAGATGGGAAGAAATATCACCAGAGCTGAAGAGAAAATAAATGCATTCATATCCAAACATTATCCCAACTCTCTAGAGAATCAATCCATATATTGAGGTAGTAAAGGGATGTGGAAAAACTTGGTTCCCTATTGGATATTATCCACCTATTTTCCACTATCCAATACCTCATTGGTCTAGGGATAAAGAATTAAATGAGGAATTGAAGGAAAGGATAACATAATGGTACATGAGGAATGTAGGATATTTCTTGAATGAACCGGAGGTAACATCTATTCCAAGTGACTTGAGAAAATTGTGCAACATCATCAAGGTGGACCCCAAGAAAGCAAAGGATAAACAGTGAGAGCTTGAATGAGGTCATTCAAGAAGCTAAGTCTTGGGGTGTGATGAGACCCTTTAATTATTATTTTAATTATCTCATCTGTTGTATATTTTGTATACCCTCATACTTGTTTATCTTGGTTATCCTATCAAAACATCCACTTGAACTTAAACTTATGGCACTTATATATTAATTAATATAACTATTACTAAGTTACTCTATTTTATGTATTTTGAATGTGTATGTTAATCTCTTGGATGCAATGAAATGATTAATAGTGCTTTATCTAAATGACATAGTTGTTTTCAACAAGTTGTTATATGTTATCACTAACATGCAGCTGAAGAAAATATGTCATAATGTAAAGAAATTATATGTAGAACGACATACATGCAACAATTTAGGACACTCCCATAGAAAAGCACTTGCAACCAAAGGAGAACACACACATAAGAAAATAATTATTGTGGGAATCTTGATGAATGTGGATACTTAACCTGAGTTCATACATGCCAATAAATAATTAGTTACAAGAAGAAGAAGTAGATCTCACACTAATACCTAATTATGCTCTACAACTACTGTGTAACTAGTTGATTTAACTTGATTTCTGGATTGAATAATTAGTTATGTTTTTTATTAGAACACCTTTTCTTAAGTTATGATTGCATGCATAAGAATCTATGGATTTCTTGGTAGTGATCTTTTACTTAATCAAAATGTATCTGTTAGTTTGAAAGAGTCTCTTCACGTCTCTGCTGATTATAAAGAGAGTGGTGAGACTGTAGTAGATATCGATCCATAATTAAGGAATTGCTATAAGTTTAATTATGAATCTTCATGTTGATGAATAAAATCTGATTTCTATCATTTTTTTGTAGACACAAGCCTTAGGAAGGGTTAACACCCAAGGCAGGGCCCACTTGTGGTTTTCTAAACCCCCCTTTTATTTTTGTTTGTTGTTTTAGTTCATGCATAGATTAGAATTGCAGCAGTTCATTCCTTCACTTATGTTATGATTTTATCTACTTATTACCTAGTTATATAATTTCCTTTCATCTGCAACGTAGTTTATCTTTTTAGCATTATATTTCCCATTTTTGTGACAACAATATTTTATTTTATACCTCGTAAGCACCGTAATCGTATACAACAACTTTGAAAGAGTTAGAATTTTAAGTCCCTAGGTATGATGAATAAATGAATGTGGATTATTGAACATCATATTAATTTTTGCAAGTTAATTTGTACCACTACCTATTTTCCCCATGTTTTACCTAGTATGTTTGTTGCTTATTCCTCCATGCCTATCCTCAATGCATGTAAACACTTATGTTACTTAGACATTATACATGATCCAAAGTTACTATATAACTTATACTAAAGCATCCCACACAACCTAAACATGTAACATTACAATTCATATGAGAAAAACCACATACATTAGATAATGTTTAACCATTATCGTTCTATAGGGTGGTTTTACAACATTGAAAATAAGCATACATGTTATTATGGTAACCTAAATTTGTGATCTTGTTTCCCTTTATTCTTAATCCACCATCTTAAGAATCTAATATTCATAGCCAAGAGTTAGATAAATGTTTTGGTCACAATTAAAATTCCTAAGAGTTCCTCGGTTTAATATAATCCCATTTACACACAAGGGTGATACTCCCTACTAACACTCAAACTAGAGTGTAATATATTTAACTCACAAGACCTTTGTAAAATCCAAGGTATACCATTAATACCTACTAAGGGAACATTCAATTTAATCTAGTAAGGCTTAGGAATGCTACTCACGGGGTTCTTTTGTGATATGTGTTTGGTTCAATAAAAAGTCTCTAGTTCAATACTTTTGAAGGTGAAAATTTTTGGCCCACATGGGAAGATAAGGAGTATTATAATGGAAAATTCACTAAGCATGGAAAAGGTACAACTTAATATACCTTAAGAAGGTCATGAAGACACATGGAAGACCCCTTTTCCCAACATATAATGGGGCCTAGTTGATTTAACATCAATAAACTAGGGTGCGATTAATTTGTTGAATTATAATGTATGATATAACAAGTATTTGTGATAGTAAAGTATAGTAATGACTCAAGAAAATAATTAAATAAATTAAAACCCTAAGTGCAATAGAGATTTAGGTAACTTATCTAATTTTATAGATATCCGATTATAGTCGAGAAAATCATGCACTTTAGACATTATTTATTCCCGGTCTCATACTACTATTCATATGGTTTTTGAGTGAAAAAAATACTAATTAACCAACTCTTTTTGCCATTTTTCTTTGGTTTCTATTGTCATTGCCGACCTTCAACACATACTTTCCCAGTCTATTTTTGTTGTTTAGAATTATTTTACCTTTGGCTAGGGTTTCCAACCCACTACTAGGGTGCCCTAGGTGCCCTGGTCCCATTTTGTGTGCCTTGAGCCTTTCTACACTTTCTTGCCACTTTTTGGGCACTTTCTAACCATTTGAGCTTCTTATATTTTTAGTGGTCAGCCTTTTCAGGTTAATTATGAAATTAGAACAAGAGAATGATATAAATATAAAGTTACGAGACCATAATGAGGGACCAAGCACTAAACACTACTATCATCACCTAAGGATGCATCCATTAAAGGCTCTATTTATATCCATCACCTACATCACAAGGCATAAGTATGGTTCATCTGTATCACAATACATAGGGGGAAGTTTATTCTATTCCATTTACCATTCTATTAAATTTTATACACATAGTTATTTCTTGCTAATTTCACAAAGTATGACTGGCACAAGAGCACTTAGGGCATGATTTTACACACAAGCAAATAGAACTACATTGGATCTAAGATGTAGTGTAAAGCTCAGTTAGTAAGTTCACCATTATGGAAGCTAAGGATAGTCTAATTCCTTCATATGCATCTTTATTTTTTAGGGTTTGATGCTTGTCTTAGGGTTTTCTGGTCTTTTATTCATCATTGATTACCATCGACATACATCTGATACTGCAATGAAGTTAGTGTGACAGGAAGAAAAGAAAGGAAACCATCAAGTGACATCTTAGAGGAAGGTTACACAGATCTTTCACAGACCAGGGCACCCATATTGCTGACTAGGGTTCCCATAGGTGCCCCTGTACCTATCTAGGTGTCCAAATCCATCTAGATTACCTAGATCCGCACATTTTTGGACATCAGATTTTTTTTTTCCTCCTCCTGTTTCTCTAGCCATCTTTGTGACACAGTCTAACAAGCTAGTCAAATTAAATGAGTTCTTTCTAAATCTCTTTTCCCTTTAGGGTTTTTCACATCTACTTTCTTAGTTATTTGGGTCACTTTATATATTTATTTACTATTATTTATTGTTTTTCTTGATTTAGATCAACTACCATTCTTCCACATTTTAGTTAATCATTTTGGTGAACCCGATATTTGAATACAATTTCTCCTTGGGTATTTTCTTGGTATGCCTATCTCTCATAGTGGTCATTTTGGGTCTTTTCAATATTGTGAGATTCCTTCATTCACTCGTAGGGTTTCTAAACCAATGGCTGATATCCCTACTTTTGTAGCTACCACTAACAATCCTTAACATATTTCACACAATGTTCCTCTCCATGAAATAGAAGCGTAGAATAGTGAGAAGTAGAAGTACTATGATGAAGAATCTAATGTCATCCAAGATCAACTTAACACTATTACTAATTTTTGAAAAGATTTGCATGATCATCCTAATGACCTTACATATTTCGTACATGCTTTGATTTTTTTAAGAATTCTCACAATGGTTATGTCTCTATAGTTACTCCTTCTTCAGCTCCCTTGATCTCCACCCCACCAATTTATGTTTCATCTTCCATTCTTATAACTATCACTTATATGGCCCACCTCCGGCATGCCTAACATGTAACTTTTCTCTTCTTAAAAACTCCTCACTTAAATTCTTTATATCACAATTTTCAAACCCAAATTCTTCATCTCCAAATTGCTACTTCTCATGCATCACCCTCTTTAGACTCTACATCATCAATGCACACTCCTTTTGCACCTATTATATCTACATATACCTTACCACCTAATTTAATTTCCCTAAAATTCCACATTTTTAAAGGCCATGGAGATCCACAGGAACATCTTTGTTTTTTTCACGTAGCATGTCTAGACTATGTGGATGACTCTACTGAGGACTAGCTAAGCTCTTTCCTAGTATCTTATAAGACTATGCGATGAGTTGGTTTTATGACCTACCTATCCACTCGGTAGATTCTTTCACTCATATTTTGATTCCTTTTTCACTCACTTTTCCATTAACATTGGATCTAATATCTCATATGCTGAAATTGCACAACTCAAATAAGGATCGAATGAGAACTTTGTGGACCATGTTTTGTGTTATAATTTTTTTTTAGAAAAGATGTCCAATATTCTTGTAGATATTGAGCTTTGGGAATTATTAATTCAGAGTCTTTTATCACAACTCTAAGAGAGTGTCATCTTTGAGAAATTTTCTTCCTTTGATCAACGTTGTTATACTCTTAAGATACTGAAACCAAGATCCTAACTATAAGAAAACTTAAGTATTAGGAACAATGATCATCCTTCATGCATTTTGTAACTAAGTAAACATTCAAGACATCTACGACTAAATAATCATATATAAATTTCAATGTCAATGCATTCTCTACTATTAGGGAGTTTCAATCAAAACCACACTAACACAAATTCACTAAGTTTAGTATTACCCCACATATTTTACTACCACAACTTATCGAAAGTAACCTTATCATACTAACCTCTTCACTACAAATCGAACCATATATGTGAACAAGGAATAATTTCAATGAACATTACTATTGTGACTATCATCAGTGTGTAGGAAACTCCATGGATTTTTGTTATCGACTACAATATCTCATTCAGGATTTAATTGGTAAAGTTAAAATTGAACTTCCAGAATATGTAACATCTCCACCCGTCAATGAAAATCATAAGCTCAAAATATTTAACAACCCTCTACCCAAACATGATATAAAAACAACTAACTCATCGGCTAATTATGTTTACCACACAATGTCTCCTTATTATTTAGAGGTCCTTGATTTTTAGTTGCACATACTAACAC
This sequence comes from Taxus wallichiana var. yunnanensis, assembly GCA_018340775.1. Lineage (NCBI taxonomy): Eukaryota > Viridiplantae > Streptophyta > Pinopsida > Cupressales > Taxaceae > Taxus > Taxus wallichiana. The sequence continues at coordinate 562,010,681 of CM031235.1, read as the reverse complement.
TTCACAAAAACTCATCTCTTTTTCTAACCATGACTATCATGCAACTTTTCAATCTAATCACCTACATATAAATGCATCTATTGGCTTGATCCCCATCAATAATACTAAGGTTGATCCATCTTAGCCTATTAGTGCATGTTCAATTCCATTTCTTCATACCATTGGTTACCCACAATTATAAATCAAATACCCTCTAAACAAACCATATGGTGTTGTCAAACTACATGTTATGGTTGGTCCTCTCACTTTTATTGTCTCCTTCCTTTTTGGAAAATAAATTAATGGTTGTGACATGATGCTCGAGACTCTATTAGATTTGTAGGTCTCAATCCATTATCTCTACAAATAATTTTCAATCGAATTCATTCATAACAATCAAGTTATTTCTATTGAGGGTGTACCCCCATTTATTCCATGGTTCTCATATTCTTGAGCATTGGGTCATGCATATTATAAATCATCTATTACATCCCATTCTATGTTACTAAAAGCAAAATTAACCCCTATCTCACCTACTCACACATTATCTACATGACCTCACAATTCTACTAGTTCTATACATAGGTAGAGGCCCATTCCTAGGATAGTTCTTTGCATCTCAACATAGGTCACCAAATTGTTTCATTCCACCAGGACCTCCATCACATCCAAATTTAACGTTACTTAGATATCCATTACCTAAACATTTTTTACACCTACGTATTCATCATAAATTCATCCATCACATGTGCATAGGATTCACTCGCTCACAAAACGTATATCTACTATACCACCCCTATTAGCACATGGTCATACAATTTCATCACCACATTCATTAGATGAAGGACCTTCGTACTTCACTCTAATTGGATAAATCATTCACTAACGCACGCTTGGAGGGCATAAAATTCACATATCCGCCAACCTAACAACATCATACATCACAACATAACATACTTCTAGCATACGCACATCGCATTCTAATCACATTGCACACTCATCACACTTATACTAGTATTACCATTACCCGATGACACACTCTTGTGCTTCGGTTCACACTTGAATGTTGAGGGAAACATGCTACACATGAACCCAAAACACCTTTGCACTATAGTTAGTACACCTTTGCATCTATCACACATCTTACATCACACATTCTATAGTTAGTTTACATCATTTTGACATTTACACATCTACATGTCATACATTGTACTAGTCCTCATCATACATGTGTCACACTTACATCTAACATTACATAGTATTCTTCATGCCTAGTACATAACACATATATACAAACTTGTAATCTACATACACATCTTACATTACATCTTATGCATCATACACTACACATCATATGGTCATCTATTATCATCACATATACTACATCGTCTTCTATGCGCTGCACTCACTACCCGATGACTCACTTTAGTTCCTCACCAATCTGGACTGCCTAGGGTTTATAAATAAAATGGACCTTATCTTTGTCACATATTCATCATTTGATATTTCATCACACGACATTCCTAGGTTAGTGACATACGATATAGGCTAAATGGTCACCTATCCCTTCATCTTGTAGTGGTATACGTTTTAAGCGACATCACCACTCACTCTATTCATCTAGTAGTGATATACACTTTAGGCTACATCATCACTCTTTCAATCATTTTTTTGTGATACATGCTTTCACTATAAGTGTCTTACACATATCATTTCTAAGTCACATCTCATCAAAATACATACACAATCATCACAATGTGTTAGACACAACATACACTATTTGACCATTTACTAATGACGTACTCTCATTTACGGTTCATTCTTGATTGTTGAGGGAGAAAACCAAATGAATCTCATTCCATATATTTCCATTCACTCCAGGGACATGCGGTTCCTATCATTCCATCTTGCATTCCATTCCACCCATCCACAACATGTTATCCATGTTTATAGTTGCTTATATATGTTCGCCAAGTATTACATATGCTACTTAGATTTCTTGTATGTATTTATCTATAACATACAAACATGCACGTTCACACTTTTGCTTAGTTGTGATCATAGATAAATGTATTTTTCAGGTAGTACGGATGCTCGCTTCTACCCATTCTATATTGGTGGCTAGGGGCATTCACATTCATTTCTCACAAGTGATATTGTTTAATTTTTTACTTCGCATGCTATATTACATGGTTATATACAATTTTTAGATCTTTGGTTATCTTTCTAACATGCTAATGGGTGCTTTATGTGAAACATTTGTTCACATGATTACTTGCTTCCATGGTTATTTTTTGTTTGTACTTTTCTATCTACCGCTTGCTATTGTATATGGGTGTTTCCCTTTTTTTGGTGTGCACACTTATTTTTGTATGTAACCATGATGGACTTATGTGTTTTGCAAAATTGTGAGTGATGTCCCATGTTTGCATCCCTCTTTGTGTGGATTACTTTTTCTTCTTGGGTGTTTACATTACTAAATTACTTGGTATGTTATACATTGTTTACGTAGCTTACACATTACTCTCTACATGAATTCTTATTCATACTAACACTTGTCTTTAGATACCCTCTTTTTTCACGTGCCTTGGTTTCTACTAAGTACTTTCCCTTCCCACAGTAGGGAAGAGTTACATAGTTCATAAGGTTGGTCCTATTTTAGGGCCACATTATCCTATCAACAACATTACATGCACCCCAAAAGAGGGGGAATCATTTGGGGTTTACATACTATATAATGCTTCTACACCGAGTTCGATTAGTTCGGTTTCCACCCTTTGCATTGTGGGTTATACAACAAGTAGGTTCAGACTAGTCTACAAAACCCATACACAATGGATTTTATAGGACATGGTTGTCCTTAGCATTCTTGGGGGCGATTACAACTTAGAGGATACAATAGAATACTTCTCTATACTACTTCAGCCGGTGGCATTGAATCTCCCAAAACAATAGGAAGTACAAATATATCTTCATAGAAAACTTCAAGGAAGTAATTACAAGTTGGAGAATAATGCATCTTTCTCCCTATAGTTATTCTATAAGGGTGGTGTGAGATCACTCAAAAACTCACAAAGTATAGGATGTCCTTGTACATATTTTCTATTGACATGTATCAGTGCACATGTTCCATTTTTAATTTACATATTTTACATTTACATGCTTTCACATACATATACATGTGTCTTTTACATGAATTTTTACACATACATGTGTATTTGAATACTTGATCATTTTCTCCTTGTAGGTCCATCCGTATGAGAAAAAATAATTCAATAACAATAACTACAATAATGAGGGAAACAACAACATTCTTCGGTAACACACAAGAATCGACCATGCTAGTACATCACACACATCAATAACTTCACGTGTTTTTGCTATAGGTTCACTCTCACAACTTTTTTCACTTTTGCAACTTTAGTTTCCACATTCCACTATTTTTTCATTCCATACTTTTTCTAGTCCTTCATCACGTTTCTACATCACTCTACAAGGATTATCATGTATGCTTCTCTATCTACTTTATTTACCGATATTTCTGCTCACCAACATAAAGTGGGGAAAATGTAGTCACAAAATCATACACTTTAAACATTATTTAGTCCCAATCTCATACTACTATTCATATGGTTTTGAGTGAAAAATTACTAATTAACATGTGTCTTTTGGCCTTTTTATTTGGTTTTTGTCATCATTACCAACCTTCATCACATAATTTCCAAATATTTTTTTGTCATTTGGCATAATTTTACCTTTTGATGGGCGCCCAGCCCAATACTAGGGTACTCTAGGGGCCTTTTTCCTATTTGGGGCACCCTGAGCCTTTCTACACTTTGCCACTACTTTTTGGGAACTTTTTAACCATTTGAACTTCTTGTATTTTTAGTGATCGGCCTTTTCGAGGTTAATTATTAAATTATAATAAGAAAACCATATAAATATAAAGTTATGATACCATAATGAGGGACCAATCACTAAGCACTACTATCATCACCTAAGGTTGCATCCATCAAAGGATCCATTTGCATCCATCTAGCTCTATCACAAGGCACAAGGTGGTTCATCTGCATAACACTGCATAGGAGGGAAGGTTATTCTATTACATTTTCTACACATAGTTATTGCTTTCTACTTTCACAAAAAGTATTTGGAATAAGATTACCTAGGGCATGATTGCACATATAAGCACATAGAACTACATCAGGTTTTAGATGTAGTGCAGTGCTCAGTTAGTAACTCCACCATTGTGGTGGTTGAGGATAAGCATGATTCCTTCATATGCATCTTTATCTTTTTAGGGTTTGATGTTTGTCTTGGGGATTTATAGGTCTTTTGTTCAACGCCAATTACTATTGACATACAACATAATGAAACAAAGTTAGTGTGACAAGAAGAAAAAGTAGTAAACCATCAAGTGACACCTTAGAGGAAGGTTAGAAATATTTTTCATAGATTAGGGTGTCTATATTATAGACTAGGGAACCCATAGGAGCCCCTGTGCCTATCCAGCATCTAAGTCCACCCCAGATATCCTAGTTATGCAATTTTCTAGATATTGGAATATTTTTTACTCTTCTTGTTTCTCCATCCATATCTATGACATAGTCCAAAGAACTCATCAAATCGGTCGAGTTCTTTCTAACTCGTATTTACACTTTAGGGTTTTACACATCTACTTTCTTAGTTTATTGGTTCACTTTCTATATATATTTACTAATTTTATTTTATGTTATTTATTGGTGTTCGAGTTTATATTAACTACTAGTCATCCACATTTTAGTTAATCATTGATAATATGGAAAGGTTGAATACCGATAGAATGACATTACATGACATTGAAACTGAACCTAGAAAAGTTCAAGAGTGTAGGTAGAGTAGGGACTAGGGCACTTGGACTGTTACTAGGGTGTCGGGTGTTAAGATCCCTTCCTAGGTGAAAGGGTCTGCATAGCAAGTCTAGAGATGAATTTTACACAGTAATTGGATGATCTAAAACCCTCATTGTTTGTTTCTATATGGTTACATTATGATCACTGATGTTTTTGATAACCTCTAATAAAGATATCACATGTAAGAACCTCAAAAGAACATCACATCCTTAAAAATAAATATGTAAAACAAGGGATTAGAATGTCCTAAACTATAAAAAAATCAATCTTAAAAATGATCTCTCGCACTACATCTCAAAACAAATGTAGTTGTGTGTGTGTGTGTGTGTGTGTGTGTGTGTGTGTGTGTGTGTGTGTGTGTGTGTGTGTGTAGAATCATTCTTTGGGTGGCTCTTGTGTGTGTCACACATGATAGCAATCAAAGTAGCTAGATGTAAAAATATGTAATAAATATATGCATGAAATAAAATGAACTTCCCTCCAATATGTGTGATGTAGAAAACCAACCCTTATCCCTTCTAATGGTGCTAGATGAATGAAAATATGTTCTCAAGTGCTTGTGAGATGCAACCTTAGGTGATAGTATAGATGCTTGAGCTTGGTCCTTTTATTTGGGCACATAAATTATTATATATATGATTCTCTTGTTCAAATTTCGTAATTGATCACTAAAAATCCTACCCATAAGAGATAGATATTCCCAATGAATGGAAAGGACCAAAAAAGGAGTAAGAAAAGTAAAAAGAGGTCTTGGGCAGCCAGAGATGATGAGGGTACCCGGTCACCGGCATCTTGGTGGGTGCTCGTGTTTAGAGCCGAGAAAAGGTGAAGTGTGAAGGGCCATATTGGGTAGTGATTTTGGTAAGGCTAAGAGGGATATTATAAGGGAAACTAAGAGGCCAAGTATAGTGATCAATTAGTAATTTTCTCCCATAATAAGTATATGAATAGTCATATGTTATTAGGACTTAGTAATGTACCCAAAGTGCATGATTTAGTGTGTACATTTTCTCCCACTTTATGTTGGTGAGTGAAATACTGGTAACATAAATTAGAAAAATATGTGTACATGATAATCATGTAGATTGATGTAGAAGAGCATGCCGAGACAAAAAGAAGCATGGAATGATAAAAAGTGTGAAGCATTGATGTTAAAGAAGAGGAAGTAAAAATAAAAGTGATGAATAATGATCCTAGGGTGAAAATGCATGTGTAGATGTGATGTTGTACATGTTTTTGATGATGTACTTGGAGCATGATGGTTGCATGTTGATGTTGACTACCGCTTCCCATAAGTGTGGACCTCAAAAGAGAACAATAAACAAGTAGTCAAATATTTTTATAGATGTAAAAATTGTATGTTGAAAGTGTGTTAAATGTTGAAAAGTAGCGAAAAAAGGAACATGTGCACCTGATCCATGATGAGAAAAAGTGATAGAAAGGATCCTAAAGATGTTGATGAAGAGATATTTTTTGAGTTATCTCTTACCATGACTGAATTAGTGTAGGGAGAAAGATCTATTATTATTATCCAAACTTTGATTTATTCCCAACGTATAAACAACACTTCGGATGTTGTGTACAAGTCTGATACAATATGAATAAGTATGAACCAACATGATTTCCAAGTGTTGAAATATTTCTTTCCATGTGAAAATCCTCTATAAAAATTTTGAAAACTATATTGAACTTAAGAAATCCATCTATCCGTCCCTAGTCTTAGGCACCCGGGAAGGGATATAAGCACATAGATGCAAAATTCTAAAACGGGAACTAGTGTATGTGATGAAGTAAGGACCCATGTATGATTTAGATCACTTTTACGAGTCGATAGAATATGTTGAATCTACATTGTACTATCTTGAACGTGGCTCTAAACTATTGAACCGTGGTCATTTGTAACTACTAAATGGGGTGGTGATTTATGAATAGATTGCCCCTCATTTGAGGTGCATGAGATTTTGTTAAGAGGATGCAGCCCAAAAGAGGACCCCATACTAAAGTGATACTAATATGTAGGAGGGAGTGTGCTTAGTAAATACCAAGGTGCACGTAGACAATGGCTAGAAGACATGTGTTAATGCGAGAAAAAAATGTATATAGAAAACAATCTAAGATACCAAACAATAATAAAATATAAACCATAAAAATTGGGTCATAAAACACATGACATCACTCACAACATCCTAAGAGAATCAAGACCAAAATGGCCGAATGCATATATTGTGCAAACAATACAAAACACAGGAAAAGAGCGTAAACAATGGAAAACAAGAGTAAGCAAACATCATATAGCCATGGTGGCGAGATAGTTCCTATAAGGAAAATGTTGCACATGAAGCACCCGTTAGCATGTTAGAAAAATATAAAGTATTTCAAAGCATGTATAATCTGATATAGTAGTGTGTTATATACAATAATGAAACAATAACACCTGAAATTTGTATGGATGTGAATGCCCCCAGGATCCATTTTGGGACTCGACATGAGGTAAGTCTTGCATCAAGCATCCATGTTGCATGTATTTTTATATGTAGTTTATGTGATCAAAACTAGTAATAAAGTAAACACACATGTGTGTATGATAAATATAATGACATACACGATATCTATCTAGCATGTGTAAATAAATTATACATGTAAGGATAAACGGTAAGAAGAACTATGCAACCAAGATGTGCAAAGCATGTTGTGGATGAGATGGAGTAGAATGCAATATGAGTGTAATAGGGGCATCATGCCCCCTGAGTATAGATGTAAGCATGAGTGCAAGTAGGTTCATTGATATAATACCCTCAATAGTCAAGAATGAACCATATAGATAGAGTGCATCATCAAGAAATGGTTTGAATGGTGTTGTTCTATTCGAGAAAACGTTATCATTGAATTACAACACGTAGAAAGTGAATGATGTGAGGTTATTATTGTATAGATCCCTCAACAGTCATGTAAGAACCATAGAACATGAGTGCATCATTAGGTGGTTAGTGTAGTTTATGAAAAATATTATTTAATATGTATGACATTAAGATGATTCTTGAGCGGTTTACCAAGGAGAGTATAAGATGATAAATACCTCCCCTAAGCTTATCTATGATAACATAAGGACCAATCCAGTTGGGATTAAATAGCTCTTATATTTTTATGATTTTATTTTAAAAAAATCTTAGTCACATTGAATTCACGAGGTAGTTTTTGCAATTATATGCCTGGGTGATACAAGATTGGTACACATGAGGATGATCTATAGGTTGGACTTGGTGAGAGTCAAGCATTTCAAGATTGTGTAGTCATTTTTAACGATATTAATGATCATAATGAAGGTATTTAAAAGTTCTAGTGGAATCATGCCTCTATGTCACATACCGGTGAGAAGGGATTAACATTAGTTGGTGTGCGCTCACTAGTGCGGTAAGCCCATAGAGCATATATGATTTGATTATTCCAATCATCGCCACTAGAATCAAGCTGTTTTGTAGAGGATTTTGTTAATGGTTTTATTGGTAGCTTCGGCTTGACCATTTCCTTGTGGGTAATAAGGGGTAGAGAATGATTACGTAATTTTGAAATTTTAATAGATTTTTTTAGCTTCTTTATTTGTAAAGGAGGATCCATTGTAAGTGATGATGGTATTAATGATGCCAAAGTACGTGATAATGTGAGTAGAGATGAAATGACATATATAGGGGCCAGTTATGTTATGCAACAATGGTCTTTGCTTGACCCATTTCATGAAGTATTCAAAGAGCAATAATGATGTATTTTTGGCCATCAATAGATTCATGGTTAATCATACCAATAATATTGAAGCCCCATAAAGAGAAAGGCCATGAATGCGCAATGATAGGTTATAGGTCATATGCGGGTACATGATGGAGATTTCCATTTTTTAACATTTATTGCAACATTTAGCATATTTAAGATAATAAGTAATATCCACGGTGTATAATTTTGTGAGATATGGATTTGCCGAAAAATTCACCGCCACACGCTATCATGAACTTGTGAAAAAGTGGTGGGTATTTCATCAAGTCTCGAGGTAGCGTAGTAGGAGATCATCGAAGGATCATTTAAAAAGGTGGCATCAATGATGACTTAGCATGTAGCTTCACATCATAAGCGATGAGCTTCATGAGGATGAAGGTCATTAGGAATGGTTTGTTGATACAAGTAGTTATAAATTGGAGTGAACCATTTGGTTTGATCCTAAGCGTGTGTGATGACACAAGCCTCTAGAGGTGAAGTTTCAGTAGATGGTTTTCATAAATTTCAAATGATGAATGTAGCATGATCATATGTTATGTCTAATGGGATGAGTGATACAACACTGGCCATAACATCTGCATTATGATGATCTTTGTGAGGAATAACTATGATAGAATAAGAATCAAATCTAGCCAAAAGAGTTTTAACCAAATTATTATAAGGTATAAGATGTTCTTCTTTTGTATGGTATGTGTCATTGACTTGGTTAATGATAAGATGATTGTCACCATGTATAGAAATAGGGTGAATGAGGAGTTTGCGAGTAGTTATGAGGTCGAGGATAAGAGATTTGTACTCAGCAATGTTATTGGTGCATGAGAATCCTAATTGATATACAAAGGGTATGTGCTCACCATAAGGAGTGATAAAAACTATAACGGAACCAACGTCGGACATGCAACAAGACCCATTAGAATACATAATTCAAGTGTTTTTATAAATGTTTTAGGATTTGAAATCATCACGAAAAGAATCATAAGTTTGTGGTGCATCAGAAATAAGAGCATGTCTAATGTCTAATTCGACACGATAATTTTGCCTTTGATTTTTTTTGTGGTATTAAATTCGGATCAAATTCGGTAAGGAGAATGACCCAACATGGTAGCTAGCAAAAAAGGTGTGGGTAAGATAAAAAATACTGGAGGGGATAAAATTTATTAATAATGTGGATTTATTTGTTTAGTAAGTAATGATGTAATACTTCCGCAACAAAGCCCAATCATAGACATAGTTTTTCGATGTACCTATATATGCATTCATAAGGGAGTAAAGTAAAACTAATGTAATAGATATATTTTTCATTTTTATTGTCATTGTTTTGTGCTAAGATATCTTCTAATGGATGAAACAATTCTAAGATGTATAATGGAAAAGGATGGTAGGGAAAGGGGGACAATAATAGGTGGATTTAGTAAGTAAGATTTTATAGCGTTGAATGCCTCTGCTGATAGTGATTATCCCAAACACACTTTGTATATTTTTTCTTGAGGTGTGTAAATGGTTATATTTTATTAGCTATATGTGCAATGAACTGATGAATAGCCATCATTTTCCCTTGTAATGAATGAAATTGGTGCAGATTTCGAGGTGGAGGTGTGTAAAAATTTCTTTAATCTTACTAGGATCTACCTAAATACCATGCGGTGGAGATGATGTATCCTAAAATTTTTCTAGTGGTAAAACCAAATACACATTTCTTTGGGTTGAGATAAAATTTATATTTTTATAAGCGTTCAAAGAGGGTGCAAAGATCATGGTCATGAGTAGAACAATTTTTAGATTTAGATAAGATATCATCTATGTAATCTTAAAGGATATTATGAATGTAATCATGATTAATGTACGTCATGGATAGTTGATAAATGGCCCAAACATTTAAAAGTAAAAATGGAATAAAGGTGTAGTAGAATTTACCCCATGGTGTAGTAAAGGAAGTTTTTTCCTGATCCATGGGGTTGATTGTATCCTGCAAACCCATCCATGAATGAAACAATATCGTAACCGGAAATGGAGTCTATGATAATGTCAATGTGTGGTAATGGAAATCTATCCTTAGGAAAATCTTTATCAAGATCATGGAAATCAATGCAACATCAGACACATCCATCAAGTTTTATGATTGGCATAATATTAGACACCCATTTTGGGTAATCGATGATGTGAATGAAGCCAACATCCAAAATTCGTTGAATTTCTTCCTTGATTAACAGTGCTAATTTAGGATTAATTTTTCATATTTTTTGTTATACTAGCTTAGCACCTAGGTGAAAGATGATATTGTGGATGATATTCCCATGCAAAAATATCAAAAAATTCATGAAGGATTTGCTTAATATTTACTTGTTAGATAGGTGTGAGAGAGGCAAATAACAAGGTAATGTATGGATTCACATTTATGCCAAGTTTATCTTTGGATAGTTACTTTATTTAACAAGGATAAATGATCCTTAATGTACGGACTTGTGGGGATTGCATCATGAGCATCAAAATATGCGGGAGGTGTATCAGATTCACCAAAATAGGAAGTAGTACTAAGGAGGTGTTGAGAATGTTTTTATGGTGAAATGAAGAGAGATGATCATAAGCCCTATGTTTTGCAAGAGTGAGTCATCAATAGAAAATGTATCTAAATTAGGTGAATTTAAGGTAACAAAGTGGATGATAAGTTCATGATACAACAATTGAAGTGATGAAGTATGTGATAGAGTATATACCTTTGTAGGAGTGGGAGGATAAAATCCTTGGTGAAATTTATTATATTGAGAAGGTAGAATGATTGGTTCTTTTATCCCTTAACCATGTGGTCCTAGGCCATCACAAGAAAATCCATATCGAGACATATATTAATATGCCATTCCATATTTAGAGAAATAAAAATGGGGTGTGTGAGATTTAGGGCTGTTAGTAGAATGTACAATGTAGTTACAATATGCAAATAATGATTGATCGATCTGCTATGCTTCATATACTGATATGTGGTATAGGACTTTTAATTTATATGAAGGTTATAAGGGACCGTATGCATGGCATAGATCTATAGCCACCCAAGAAGTATATTATGACTTATAATATTAGGAATGGCATGGCATGGAGTCCAGTAAGTACATGGACCAAGTGTAATGGGTAATGTAATGGTGCCTAGGAAACGCTTGGGGATGTTATCAAAGCTTCAAATAAACTCATAAGATGGAGCCAAATCAGTATTCAAGAAACTAATTTGATATATAAATGATAAGTTATTGGTGTTTAGGCACAAGCCAATATCAACTAATGCACACTTGACTCCAACATTATTAACACAAAGTTGAAGATAAAAATGGGGTCATGTTCTAACATCGCTTAAGGATATAGTTTTCCAGAGGTGAAAATGATATGATCCTCATTAAAGGTCAATGCTAAAGAAAACTGATGGCAGACATAATTAGGAGAAGTATGAGGATTAATATAGGTATTAGCTAAATGAGACTTGATCTTATCTATACATTGAGGGTGATCTTGGAAGAAAGAGTGGATGAAAATATTCATGATCAAAGGATCAATGGAAAAATGTAAGAAAAGATGAAAGAAAGACCCTAAGGGTGCACTAAGAATTTTCCAAATGGTTTAACAAAAATAAATTGTGGTGTAGATTACTTTATCAAATTCTTATGTATGCTACAAATAGTATATATGATAGTAAAGTACATATATGACTCAAGAAAATAATAATAGGAAGTGAAACCCTAAGTGTAATAGTGAGTTAGGTTACTTAGCTAATTTCAAAAATATCTTGGCAGTATGTGAAGGTGGTAGATTGGAAAAATGGAAGTACGGGACCTCAAAAATGAACCCTAAAAATTGCAAGAGTGTAGGAGGATTAGGGACTAGGTCGCTGGACTAGTACTCGGGTTCTTGGGTGCTAGGATCCCTTCCTAGGTGCTATGGTATTTGAAGGAGGTCTAGCGATGAATTTTACAGGGTGATTATATGATCCTAAACCCTCCCTATTTTTTTCTACATGGTCACACTATGATCACTGATGTCACGGATAACCTATAGTAAAGAGATCACCTACAAAACCCTGGAAAGAACATCACATCATACAAATGAAAGATGTAAAATGAGGGGTTAGACTATCCTCATCTGATTTCTGAGATGATACTATAATTTTCTCTTAACAAAAATCTCAATCAAGTAGGTGGAAATAATTGATTGGTTTTCACTTAAATAATTAATGTAGTTGTTGATCAAATAAGTAGTGAAATGATGGTAAGTATTCTGAATGTAAGAATGTTCTTGATATCCTAAAACTAGAAAAAATATTCATCTAAAGGCTTTTTCTTTCATGAAATTTCTGTTGATTTGATGAGTACAATTAGAAGGTATGTAAATGATACTTTTAAAATGTTCTCAAGATTTCAGGGACAAGTTTATCTTTTAAGAAAATCACTCTAATCATGAAGACTATGTATGATCTCTGTGTGATAAAAATGACAAGTGACTATAGTGTCAAACCTTCAACATATATTTATTTTCATGTAGGATATTACTTGGAGGTTGCATTAAAATAATATATTGAAGTGAGTTTTCAGTTAAAAAGGCTCAAAAATGAAGAAAATGGGTTGAAAGGTTTAATATAGAAGAACGAGGGTTTGGTTCCTAAAAGCGTAGGAGTAGATGATTCAAATAATGAGATGTCAAATCACATTTATAAGGTTATCAAAGTACTTTTCAAGTATTGGGATCTATAAAAACATATTAATCTCTCCTTATTGATGATCGATGATCATGGTGGTTAAGATTGCAAAATACTCATTGAAAATCCCTATGACTACAATCGAGCTGAAAAAGTAGAATGCATTCAGTCTTGAAGCTTGTGTTTTGAAGAAGTGTTAGGTGTATTGAGATATCCAACATAATGAATGATAATAAACTCATGAGTAATCTTCTTTACGTTAATATTTTTGTATATTATGGGTACCTTTGTGCCTTCATAGGATTGTATCGACTAGGTCGAGATCTTATCATGTATGTTATTGTCCTTGTTGGAGCACTTTCATGCAAAAGGAACATGTTGAGCCTCATTGTTAGAGATCACACATGAAGATGAGAAGTTTTAGGGTTGAGATAGTGATTTCCCATGGTAAAATTTAAACATGTGCATGGCATGAGCAACAAACCCCTATCAATCTCTTTGAGATCTCAAAATCCTTAACTAGGGTTTACAAGACATATTTATCAATTCTTCTTGGAAAAAAATTTGTGAAAATTTTAGAAAGTGAGAAGAAAAATCATATGAATTTTATGTGATGGATTTCATAGAAGGTTGTTATCTAAGTCAATGGAGATACATTACATTTTCTCACTAATCTTGTGTCATTTGGGAAGTGTGTGACAAATGATTCTATCATGAATCATAAGAGGTATTCTAGAGGTCCTTGATGATGTTGAAAGGTGGTGGACTTAATATTCTTATGTAACCATTGTCATCTCACTCGTTTAGTAGTTTTCTAATTATAAAAGTGAAGTTTGAAGTTATCATGGAAAATTCAAGTATGTTGAAGGATGAAGTTAAGGTAAGTAACATGTTTATTCTCTTGTAGCCTCGAATATAAAGACAATTACTCCTTGAAGGTCATGAGAAGTATAGTTTGATGAGAATGATTCTTTGGAGAATTTTAAGATTCTTTAATAAATTAGAAACGTATGATATTTTCCTCCATTTCGAAATAGGAATGTGTAGGTTCCTTTGTTGTTTAATAATAATTTTTGGTGGTAAAACTCATAGCCACATCTTATATCCGGAGGAGTCGATATTTTTGAGAAAACAATGAAACCATTCCTAAGTTGTGGGACCTTGTGCGCTTAGGAAGGATCTCCAAAAGAAGTTCAGTTCCTCTATCTATTTATATTAATATTGATATGCCTAATGTTGAAAGGTAAAACTAAGCTAACAATGCCAAGGGACCATGGATAAAAGGATAACAAAAAAACTAATCTAAGGAAGGTGATAGAACCGAGAAAAGAGCGATGAACATTATTTGTTACGAGTGAAAATGAAGAGAAATGAATGAAAGAAGGCTAGGCACATGTAGCATGACTAAAATACATTTACCATATCAGTTTCATGGAACAAAACTAAAAGGGAACTACAAGGGATGTTAAATGACACAATAAGAAGGAAATGTAAAAGAAAGGAAAGAAGAAAGAATACAAACACACTTAGAATAGAGAATAGTCACAAAATGATGCTTCTATTACTTCCAAAAATGCACAGAGATGTTAAAATTGTGAAAGAGGATGATATCCACATGCATGAGCCAGATTTAGAGGTATGTGACTCAAAATACAAAAATATGAAGTCCTTAGAAAAATGCGTAAGGATCCAAAATTTCCAATGTTAATAATGAGCTTAGCTCTTACATTTATAGGTGAATCCATGGAAGAAGAAGAGAAGAATGAGGGAATACCCAAATTCTAAATAAAACCACCAACTACAAATCCATCTATAGCATGTGAAACATGCTTTCACAAGTTTTGTTTTGCATGTTGGAGAAAGAAAGAGAGTGGATCAGATAAAATAGGGTGGTTAGAGTAATCATATCTACTCATGAACTCCTAAAAAATATGTTTTCCCATTTCTCACCTACAAGATCCACCAAGAGTTTGATTTGAATGTCTAGCACTCTAGCCTACGTCAACAACTACTGATTGAGACTAGGCATGCACCAATCTGAGCTCTATAGCAAAAGATATGTCTGTCAGAAGTTTTTAGAGCCATCTACGCATGCATGACACATGGCACACATGGATTGGCTAAAAGGATGGTGAACTATGTAAATATTCTTTTCATTTACGCCAAAATTCACTCATTGATTTTCGTAAGGATTCGGTGCCCTATTAGCATGCTTGGACTAGTTACATGTGTTACACTCAAGTGTGTTAGAAAATGACATGACACGAAAAGCACATCATAGGGTGCAAAGGTATGTGTGTGAAATAATGAAGGACTGGAAGAAGAAAGGAGGGCGTGCGCAATCACAGCATGTGTAGAGGAAATGGGGCAAACTAGTGAGCGGAAAATGTATGGTCAATGTACAAGTATTATAAGGTAATGTGTGAGGCATGCAAGAGGGCTAGGGACTTAGATGATTTGAAGCAAGCACAAGGTACGAGCTTAGGATGAATAAATTATATGAATAAGGTGAATGCTCGAGAAGATGTGTGCAAGGTAAAAGTGGAACAAAGAGGAAAAGGAAAATGGAAAGGAGAGAATAGTAAGCACATAAGGGTGTGCAAGGAAATAGTGACCAAGTGAATGTGCCAAGGAGAAAGATGAGGTGAGGGTGATTACAATGAAGATATCTAAGCAGAAATTTGTATGTAAGTTGTCCAAATAACTAGGAGAGTTATTTGGATAATAATTTTGGTGAATTTTAGTCCCATCTACCTACTAGATGAAGGAGATCAGTAGGGTAGAGCATCCATTGGGCATGGGTTCTACTATGTAATCATGAAATTATAATTTTTCAGCTTTGAAGAACTTCCCTAAAGTCACTTGAAGGATCATTTCTTGACTCTTTTCCAAATTTTGTAAATTGCTGAAAATTGCTAGAAGAAGATCGACACCTTGGAAGAAAAAGAAAAGCACACGCAAGAAGCATGTGAGAATAAATAACTACATACAAAAAAATAATGTGCATGCGGTGCACTTGGAGGAATTGAAAATACTCCAAATATATATAAAATGATGCGAGAAAACCGAATGAAAGTGTTTGAGATATATCCCCTTTACTTGGGATTTTCAACGCACCTCCATCAAGATGAGTTAACTTGAAAGAATTAGCCTCCTTGCACGAACTGATGATGTATGGGCCATGCCAAAGTGTATCAAAATTTAAATGGCACCTTGGTTTATCTCTATCAAAGCATGCCATTTCAAGATCAAGTCCCCAACTTTGAGAGCTTGAGGCCTAGCCATTCTATCAAACCATTTATTTTTGCTTGCTAATGTTGTTCTATCTTGATCATGGCATATTTCCTTGATTCTTCAAGATTAACCAGCCATTCCATTCTAATTTCTCTTTATTTTGCGCTCTTGAGCTCCAACTATTGGGAAAGCACCAATGAGTTCAAATCCAGTGTCAAAGGAAGGGTAGCCTCCTTATCATAGACAAGCTTGTAAGGAAAAGTTCCTATTGCTTTGTTAACTGTGATTCTATCTTCCCAGAGTGCGTGCAAGACCTTTGTATACCACTACTTTTGGATAATGTTCATTATGTGCTTCATGATCCTGATCAGGTTCTTGTTTATTGACTTTTCCATACCGTTGTCTTGAGGGTAATAGTTGGAAGAAGTCTTTAGATAAATGCCTAAATTTAGAGCCCAATAAGTGATTTTAGTGCCAAGGAAGGCTTTTACATTATCAGAGATATTGGTTTGAGGAATGCAAAACCTTGTGACTATACTCTCGAGAAATTCAAGGATGACTCAGTTGATTCCTTGAGCACGAAACTTCTTTCCATTTGGTAAAGTAGTCTATAGCTTACAACACCTATCTATGTCTAGTGCTTGAAGGTGGATTGATCATGCCTATGAAGTCGAGACCACATTGTGTAAAGGGTTTATCTTCTTGAATTGGTCGGAGGGTAAGCACTTGCCAATCTCTTCCTTCTTTGTAAAGAAAGAGCATTCCTTGCATTGTTTGACCCACTTGTGTCCATTTGTAAATGAAGTAGGAAAAAATATACCTACTATTAGGATCTTCATTTCTATAGTTTTGGCAAGAGAAGTCTCCACCAGAGAATCCATCATGAAATTTCACTAACAATTTTTCAATCTGTGTGCCATTGATACATATTAACATCAAGCCATCAAGATTTTTCTTGAAGAGAAGTCCATCAATTAAAACATGAGGGATAGATTTTAACCTCAGATGTCTTCTCTTTTCCTTGTTTAATCCGAGAAGGGTATATGCCCATGGAAAGGAATGTGATGATGTCCTTCATTCGATCACATACACCATTATCTGTATATTTCTCAAGTTACGCATGTGGGAGAGGTTCACTAAGAAATAATGAAGTCTAAGATTTATCGTGCATGTCCTTAGCAAGTTGTTTTGCGAAGTGTGCTACCTCTTACCAGATTTTTGGATTTTATAGTCACATCATACTCCATGATTTTGGTTACCCATCATGCTATCTTTTCACTAATTTCTGCTCCCATAATGAAGTCTCTAATAAAAGAGTGGAATACTAACACCTTGATATGATTTTTGGCGAGCATACTTTTGAAATTCTTGAGCATGCACATAATGACGTAGACCTATTTCTCCATATGAATATATCTTAATTCATAATCCTTTAATGTCTAAATTTGAAGAAAGCCATTGGTTGATCCATCCCTTATTCATTTTCTTGTGTTAGGAAAACAACAAAACTTGCATTAGTGCCATAAGCATAAAGGATTAAATACTTTGAATAATTTAGGTTAATGAGTGCTAGCACTTAAACAATCTCTTGTTTGATTTTGTTGAAGCTCTATTTTCCTTCTATTGTCCATCTAAAATTTATGTCCTTATTGAGCATCATAGTGATGGGATGAACTAGTATTGCAAAGTTTGGAATAAAATGCCTAACAAAATTGATCTTTCCAAAGAAGGAATACAAGGAATTTTTATTCGAGCATAGGGAAAGAGCTAGGATGGCTGAAACATGCTTAGGATTAATTGTGATGCCATCCTTTGAAACCATATGGCCACGAGTGGTTTTCCCTGCACCACTATAAAATTACACTTCTTAGGGTTAAGAGATACCCCATACCTCCTGCATCTCTCAAAGACTTTATCCTATTGCATCATGTGATCCGTGCTCTTCTTTTAGAAGACTATAATTTCATCAAGGTAATCTAAGACGAACTCATTGATTTAAGCTTTAAAGGAAATGTCCATGGTGTCCCTGAAACATTGTGCCTACACTTGATGAGGACCGAAGGGAATCTTCGATATGCATATGTTCCACTCGTGGTTGTAAATGTTGTTTTGAATTGATCTTCTTCCTTAACCAGGATATGATTGAAGACAAAGTATCCATCCAACATTGAGAATCTTTGTGCACTAGCCACATTCTTACAAATCTACTCCATTGAAGGCAACGAATAATGATCCTTTAGAGATTCCTTGTTCAAATCTATGAAATCAACACAGAGTTTGATTTCAACGTTCGTCTTGTGTATTGAAACTAGATTTGTGACCCAGGTAGAGTACTTGATGTGAAAAATAATCTTCAACTCAATGAATTTAGATAGTTCCTTTCTCATGAGGGTTTCTATCTTTGGATTGACTAGCCACTTCTTTT
The DNA here is from genome assembly GCA_018340775.1 of Taxus wallichiana var. yunnanensis. Lineage (NCBI taxonomy): Eukaryota > Viridiplantae > Streptophyta > Pinopsida > Cupressales > Taxaceae > Taxus > Taxus wallichiana. The sequence goes on along the minus strand of CM031235.1, from coordinate 561,991,711 downwards.
GTCTAATGGACTTGATGCTAGGATCAAGGTAAATAGAGTGTTGAGAAACACTTTTATCAAAACCTTTGAGGTCTTCATACTCCCATGAGAAGATATCATTGTATTTTGACAAAGAGATGAAGGTATTATTTTCATCATGTGCACAAGATTTATTGAGCAAGAAACTCCTTTCCGCGTGCAATGGTGATTGGGGAGTAGTCTTCTTACATGATGCACATTTAATTTTCTTCACCCTTGAACTCATCAGCATGGATAAACATTTTCTGTAAGGTAACCAACCCTTTAGGTAGCTTAGTTGACTTCAATTGAATCACTTGGTCACCATAGCTGTCATGTAAGTGAGCTCACATGCTTGGCGAGAACTCAACTTCATTCGGATGAAATGGATTATTTGTACATCACTATCAAACACTTTCTAGTTGGTGTTGTTATCTAGAATAGATAGTCTGATCACCATCTTAATGTGTTGAGTACTTCCTTTGACAAAATCTTCATAAGGAGAGAACTATAAACCAAGTGCAGCCATTTGATCAGCTTCCTTATTCATTTTGTGTGGCACCACCTACAAATTTAGAGCATCAAATATTTGAAGGAGGCCCCAAAATATTTGTTTATAAGCTTTGAGAAGCTTATTATTTTTCATGAAATTGTTGGTGACTTGGTGGATAACAAATTATGTGTCCCCAAATATCTGCAACACCTTAATCTTCTTCTTTTCAACAATAAGGAGACCATGCACCAACGCATCATATTTTTCCACATTTCTAGAACATGTAAACTACAATATATGTGTGAAGAATAATTTATCATCCTTAGGGGAAATGAGAATGACTCCTACTCCCACGTCATTTCTACTTCTGGATCCATCAAAGTATAACTTCCATAGACTAGGGTTCTCTTCACTTTTCTTGAGCATGCATGGTAGCACAACTTCTTCTTCAATAATGTAGTAAGTACCAAGCCTAATTTCATAAGATTCCAACTCTTTAGCATATGGGTCAAATTTATGGTGCCTCTCTACCCACTCATTGAGTACTAGATCAGGAATAGAAGGTGGAAGAGGCTTCTCTTCAGAAGATGAAACTTTTTCTTCTTAGATTAAATAGTTGTCTTGGAGAGGGGATGGGACATATGAATCTAAATGATAGGAAAATATTAGTTTAGATTGTATGGTAAACCGGGTACCATACCTTGTCTTGAGTAACATATGGGACCAATACGAAGAAAATTAACCACCCACTTTAGTAGTAAAAATATCTTGAAAATCATAAGACAAACAGAGGGGGAAGATCAATGATTGAAACATATTGAGTTATTGTAATACTTGTACATGAATGGAGAGTTAACTTAAGATGCTTGATGATTCCTAGGGTAGTGACAGTTGAACCATCAAGTTCCGGTGAATCCTTTTTGTCTGGGGGATATACTTAAGACCTAAGACATCAACAATCTTCTTAGGCATGACATAAGTACTAGCACCTGATTCAATCATGCAGTTATGGAAAAGATGTTTGCCTATGATCAAAGACATATATAAGGGTGGGGTTTTAACAAATTTACATACTTGTGTCTCCTCTTCTTGGAAGATTTTGATACAAGTGCATGACTTCTACATAGCTGGATTAGTGTGTGGGAGTTTCACCAGAGCTTCATGAAACAAGTTGCATTGGGATTGAATAGTGATTTCATCACACATTATGACATTTATGTTTATATTTTTCATCTGGTCCATAATGGTGAATGGAAAAATAGCTGTCTTATGCATTTGAGGAACAACAACATCCTTTCTTGGTTGTTGAGTGCACAGAGGCTAGAATCTTCTTGGTGCAGAGGATTGACCTACCAAATGAGGGGTATGTGACATACGGAGGAGCTTTGTGCGGAGCCTCTCATGTTGGTACTTGGGCATTCTTCCTACTGGATGTCTTAGCTTCTTCCTATTGCTTTTTAGGGTTTGCTTGTGTTGGTGGAATTATAACCTGCACGCTAGACTCAAGAATTATCTTCTTGTATCTTGTGTTATTCATAACTTGGGTGCATAGTCTACTTGTATCCTCTGTAGCTTGGTTGATTACACAGAAGTCCTCGCACCGAAGAACATCAAATTTGCCTCTAGATGAGCTTCTGGACTTTCTTGGTTATCTACTTCTAGTGCACTCATTGAAGGCTCACAACTGGGAGCATTATGAATCATGTAGGCTTGTGCGTGTACAACATTATTGTAATGATATTAACTATAAGGAATATTGCAAGGAAAAAACCATTCATACTCTTGCTCCATGTTTTTCTAGACTGGGTCAAGTGCTTGAATTATACTGGGAACTAGAAGAGAAGGCGTGGGAGGAATAACTTGTAAAGGAAAGTGCACATTAACATTCCATCTATCATTATGTTTGTTTTTCCCATATCTTTTATTCCCATACTGATTCTACCAAGGTTGATTTCTTTGGATTTGTGCCTAATTGGAACTACCTCTGTAGGCTTGCACCTGCTACTTCTCTAATGATATGACCTTGTTGGAAAAGTTTCTAATCAGGGCCTTTAATTCATCATCTTATTTTTGTTGTGTAGGAGAGTAGGATGTAGATGCAACTAGTTGTGCACTCTACACTAGAACTAGAGAAATAGAAGGTTGGGGCATTGGAGACATCTCTAGGAACAAGGGTGCATGAGGCCTAGGCGCCAACTTACCGGCTGAATGAGACTATTTTTTTCCCTTATTGCAATGTTGTATGTAGAAAGTAAGGTTCTACCTCCCATAGATTGAATCATGACTGAAATGTCACTATTCAAAGACCTTAGATAGTACAAGAAATCATGTTGGGCTGTAGGCCTTACCACTTGAGGAATTCTATCCTAAGTCTTTTAGAATATGATGTTGAAATCAATTATCTTCTCATTGGGCATGCACTTTGTTGTAGTCAGCTGCTCCACCAGTGATAGATGATTTGATTTATCTTCAAAGTAATTACATATAGCCGATCCAAGCTCATCCCAAGTAGTAATATATGTAGGTATTAGGCCACAATACCAGTGGAGTGCTTTACCCTTGAAAGAGGTTGCAAACAACCTGAGAGCAACATCATCATGTTCAATCAAATATATAGAGCATACATTGGCCATATATTGAATGTGTTCAACATGGGTGACTTGATTTTATCTGTGAAGTATGGAATACTCTTGAGCATGGCTGTTGGCATATCATGTTGGGAATTGAGATTGAGTGGGATTCCACTAGTGAAACTTGCAAAGTTTCTTCAAGGAGGAGGAGGTTAAAGTGCCATGGTAGGGTGCACTTGTCTATTTTGAGAAGGAGTAGAGTGCACACAATGTGATGGAGAAGGGGATGCATGTATGGAAGATTTGATGTGTGTGTTTCTCAGCAAAACGATAGAGGAATTCAAAGGGTCCTTCAACTACAACACTTTGTTTGGTTTTCACTCTTCTACTAGAAGGCACTCAAGACTACAAACACGATCTTTTGAAATATTGGGAGTTGCTAGATGTGTTGAAATAAGCCTCCAAAGGATGAAAATACTAAGTTCACACACCAGAACATAGTAATTTGAATTTTGAGCTTTGGTGCTTGTCCCACTGTGTGTGCTAGAAACTTTTGGTGGTTAAACTCACACCCACGTCTTGGATCTAGAGGAGCCGAGTTGTTTGAGACAACAATGAAACTATCCCCAAGTTGTGGGACCTTGCACGCTTGGGAAAAATAACTAGAGAAGATCGGTTCCTCTATCTATTTCTACTGCTACTGCTACTCCTAATGTTGAAAGGTAAAACTAAGCTAACAATGCCAATAGACCAAGGATAAAAGGATAAACAAAGGAAAAATAATCTAAGGAAGGTGATAGAACCAAAAAAATAGGGATGAAAATTAATTTTTCTGAGAAAAATGAAGGGAAAGGCATGAGAGAAGGCTAGGCACATGTAGCACAAATAAGACGTAGAATGACATAATAAGCACATAATATAAAATAAAGGAAAGAAGAAAGAATATAAACATTCTTACAACATAGAATAGTAAAAAAATGATGCTTCTATTACTTCCAAAAATGCATAGAACTGTTACAATGGAAAAAGAGGCTAATATCCACATGCATGAGCTAGATATGGAGGTCTGCGACTTAGAATATAGAAAATATGAAGTCCTTAGTAAAATGCATAAGGATCCAAAATTTATAACACTAACAATGAGCTTAAATCTTACATTTATAGGTGAATCCATGGAAGAAGAAGAGAAGGAGGGAAAACCTAAATTTGAAATAAAACTACCAACAAGAAATATTCCATGCCCGCAAATATTCCTACAATCTATCAAATTAATTTCTCCAAGTTTTGTTTGGTGTGTAGGAGAAGGAAGGAGGGAAGATCAAATCAAATTAGGTGGTTGAAATAATTATATCTGCTCATCAATTCCTAGAAATATGTTTTCCCATTTCTCATCTACCAAATCCACCAAGAATTTGAATTTTAATGTCTAGCACTATAGCCTACATTAGCGAATGCCTATCGATTGAGACTAAGCATACACCAATTGGAGCTCTGTAGAAAAATATATGGATGTTAGAAGTTTTTATAGTTGTCTTCACATGAAAGACAAGTGGCACACATGGATTTTTCGAAAGGATGACCAGCTATGAAAATATTCTTATCATTTCTATCATGTGTCACTCATTGATTTTTTGTAAGGATTTGTCACCTGTTGGTGCTCTTTGGCTGAGTTACGTGTGGTACACTCAAGTGCGTCGAGAAAATGACATGGCATGGAAAGGTGCGGGGAGGGCACAAAGTTATGAGCGTGGAAGAAGGTGGAAGGAGGGTGCGCACAATCACAATGGAAAAATAGTGAGTGGAAAATGTACGGTCAAGGTGCAACTATTATAAGGTAATGGGCGGCACACATAAGAGGGCCAAGGAATTAGTTGATTTTAAGAAACCACAAGGTGTGTATGTAGGATGAATAAATTCTAGGAAGAAGGTGAATGTACAAAAGATGCACGTAAGGTAAAAGTGGAACAAAGAGGAAAAGGAAAATGGAAAGCATGTAAGGGCGTGCAAGGAAACAACAACCAAGTGAATGTGCTAAGGAGACAACTAAGGTGCGTGATACTACAACGAAGATAGATCTCGAGCCAAAATATTTATGTAAGTTGTCCAAATAACTAGGAAAATTATTTGGATAACATAATGAGTAATTATGAAGAGTACATTTGAAATAGGAATCGAAGGTGAAAATACATTTTAAAAGAAGAGAATTTGAGTACAAGAGTGAATACAAAAAGTGAAAGAGAAAATATATTGGGTGATAAATTTGATTCTTTTTATAAATAAGCGATTGAAAGATGGTGAGACATATATATGAATGATATACATAAGATGTATGAATGTGAGTGTTTAAGCAATGAAGCATGTATGTGTGAATATGATTGAAAATGGATTAAAATTGAATTGAAAACTAAGATAGAATTAAATGTCTTGAAAAATGAAATGAAAATGGGTATTTCGCTCATGAGAGAGAATGATATGTAAACAATTTTTAATAAGAGAATAAATTGATGCGAGATTAACATATGATGGAAAAATAAGTTCTTGATACAGAGTGTCATATGCAAGATTTAAAAGGGAAATAAGGAAGTATTGATGCTTGAAGAATCTTGTGAAAGCGATACGATGATAGGTGTGCAAATAGAGACATATAAGTAAGTGAAGAAGATTAATATGTGTGTGATGTATCTTAAGGTATATGCATTTTTGAGAAGAAAAAGTATGATAATTAGAAGAAGGAACGCAAAAGGTTTGTGTGTGAGAACATGGTGCATTCAAAGGTGCGAGAAGATAGGGAAGGACACTCACGAGAAAAGACAAGGGAAGATTTGGGACTTAGCCTTTTCACATGTGTGGTCTATTTTGGGAGATATCATGCCGAGCACACAAACTGGATAAATAATTTCATGGCACGCATGGTCTATTATTGGAAGAGTGGATACTAAGTGCTTTGCATGGGCTTGAATTTTTAATAGAATTATTACTTCCAAATAACCAAAAGAGATCTATTATTACCACACTTGCATGTGTGTCTATTCTTGTAAAGCTACATGGATATTCTAAGCATGTGACCTATTTTAGGAATTATGTAAGTAGTCAAGGGAAAGTACCCACCCTTAGAAATATGTAGTGATCTGCATAGTATAGGAGAACTAGATATGAGTTCTTGTGAAGTTATAATGCCATATCGATGTGCGCATGAACTTATGGTTACTTATTGTAAAAATATTTTGTGTATTTATTGTGTTTAATATAATGGAGTGTATTGACTGATTCAAGGTGTTAAACATGATTACAACTATATCTTGAATGGAATAATTCATTATGGCTATTACTAAAATATATTACTCTTTTGATTTAGATCTGAAATATGCTCTATAGAATGTTATACTAATTATGGATCTGAATACATTAACTCTTCATCTTGCTAACATCCTACACAAGAAACCATAAAGAGGGGCCTGGTACCTTTGTGTGCTTTGGGTGAGTGCTTAGTCTAGGATGAGTAATGTGCCATTGTGACTGAGTTATTACTAGTAAATTCTAGACTATATCATTGGTTACATTGCGAGACCTATTTTTGATTGTTTTCACAATTTTTTACGATGAAGACATATTGGTTGACCCTATAAAGTATTCAGGAGTAGATACATGATCTAGAAGAAGAATACACATGGAGGTTCAACATTGGATCTCATTTTAATGCACGTGCATGGGTGGAACAAAATCTCTATGACATTTTCTATGAGAGCTTCTTTGCTTTTTTTTTTTGTTTAGAACTGCATACAAGTGGCTGGTTTCTTATGCATCCAAAAGGGATTAGAGGTATTGTGTAATTTTTGGATGTATGAAGAATTTTAGGCCCTTTATGATGTTGATTTGATTTGGACACATGCTGTGGATACTTAGTTTGATGGTGTTCTGAACAACTATATTCTAGAGTACTCAATTTACACTTATTCTTTCCTAGAGGTAGAAAAATTCATTTTTTACGATATCCCAGGAGAAATTGCTTTCAAGGCATTCCACTAGAGATCAAAATATTGATGGTGACCTTTAACTTGGAAAGAAAATTGATGGTTAACTAAACCCTACCATGCATGCGGGTAGGACCAGTTTGGTGAAAGATGGTAGACCTAGCAGTAGAAAGGAAGAGAGAAGAAAGGCGTCTTAAGTATAATGAGGTGCATGAGAGGGAGATAGAGAAGAAACGAGATGTTTTTGAGTGAATGGAATTGAGGAAATAGATGTCTTGTGAAGGATTTAGATCTCACATAGAATGCATAAAGTCGAGCATCAGGAACTCCCCCATTTGGGAAAGCATGATATGAACCCCCTCGGCCTCACGCCGGGTGTGCCAATAGAGACAACATAGGCCATGGGAGTGCATCTAAATCTACCTATCAACCTAGCCCTTGTGCTTGGTTTTCTAGTATTTAGTATGAAAAATAGTCAAAAAGCTAGTTTAGGCAAAGTGGGAGAGAAAGAGTAAGCCACATAGCAAGTACATTGATGGCAGGGAAAATGTCTTCGTTGTTGTTTGGGGGTACCTTTTTCAGGTGCATCATTCACACAAAATTTGAGTGCATAGAAATTTGGACTTACTTCGGGAGTGGTAACACTTCACGAGAATCTAGGGGGTTTAGTTTAGTACTGCTTTTGGGACAGGGAGAATTACATCCATTGGTCTACTTTCAGCTAAAGGTGGAGGATCAAGATGTACATGTGGTTCTAGTTCTAGTGGATCAGGTGGTTCTAGAGGCATAGGAAACATAGGAGTTTTTAGATCAGGTGGGAAAGGTCTCGCACCAACTTGAGAATATTTAAATGGAGATATCTCTTCATATTCCGAATATAGGGGCATAGAATATGTTGTTGAACATGTGCACATGTGTGAAATATTGTGGCACACAAAAGCATTCATGGCTTCTGAGCATAGGGCAAGTCAATTTTCCATTATGTTACAAGGGCACGCACACAACTTTGGCGGTAGTACACACATTTTGACCTACGATCAGACTTGCGTAGATTATGCAGCATTAAAAGATTTTTTCCTTAAAGAGTTTCACATCCATGAGTTTGAGTAGAAGAGTATAAGCATGCTCAAGGATATTAAGCAAGGCACTATTGAGAGTGTTAGGGAGTATGATGCCCATTTCAAAATACTTTTATCTAATCTTTCTTATGATATTCACGCAAGTCAACATGCACAATGGTTTGTTGGAGGTTTGATTACACCTTTTAGAAGGGTGTTATCACATAAGACATACACTAATCCATGTGAAGCACTTGAATCAAATTTACGCATTGAGGAAGTTAGAAGTATAGACACTGGGGTCATCCCATTCTTGGAAGCACATATTGCAGCTATGAAAAAGTAGTTGGAGAAACTATTAGCAAACTCGGTACATGAGACGTGCACATGGATTTGGTGTACAGATTGTGAAGTGGAAGGGAACACCAAGGATATTTATCCTGTAGATCAAGTAAGTTCAATAATAATAGAGCGTGAGATATGTCATTTGAACCATGATGCTAGCCACTACCCATTATTGCAATGTGTAATAAGGAAGAACATATCCTGCTATTGTAATATTTTTGGTCCACAACTCATGATACAGAGGATTGTAGATTGATTGGTCAGATCCATGATGTTATAGATATTGGTGTGCGATAGATAGGAGTCTCAGATAACTCTAAAGGAAAGAATGAGCATTAGGATTGGGATCAAAATCAAGCATGTTATGATTGGCATTAAGGGAGTTTTGAAGGAGGTCGTGGAAGAGGTCAAGGATACCATGGTGGATTCAAAGGTTGAGGCCATGGTGGTGGATGCGGTGATTTTACTCATGGAACATGTTATACATGTGAATCTCTTGGCCACTACTGAGTGCATGCATGTACTTAGAATATTAAATGTTCTTCATGTGGAAAGAATAATAGCTATGAGGAATGCCCGAGACCTATATGAGAATATTATTAAGAAGAATAAATGAGAAAATAAAGGCACGATGATGTTGTCAAGATACGAGTGTGATGTGGAAAATCGGTGGATGCCCAAGTTAGAACCAGAATTTGAGGTATTTCTTATAAAGATCACTACCCATGCGAAAGCGCACGTGAAAGAAGCATTAAAAAATAATCTTACCATTACTAGAGAGAAGGTTTGATGTGCACAGTACCTAGATACTATCCATTAGAAGGAGGTTTATATCGAAGCTTGTGGAGGTAATAATTTTTTTAGGGTGAAATACAATGTTTAAAGGAGAAATCACATAAGATGGAATAAAAGAAAACATTAGAAATGATCCAATTTGATATTGATGACTTGAAGGAAGTGTGTAAAATGTTGCAGCATGAGAATATTATTACATTGTTAGGGAATTGGCTAAAGGAAACACTCTGCGCACAAGTATTGGGACTGGATGGCATATCCTACATGCAAATAGGCACGAAGTCAATGTGCTTACTTTATATGCATTGGTATAGATGGGGAGACCCCATTATAACCATATTCTAGTGTGTTGTTTATGGCTAATCGAACCACGACCACCCCTATTGGATTTTTAAAAGATGCATTTGTTACTATACAAGGAGCCAAGTTCACAGGAGACTTTGAGGTTTTGGCACTTGCAGAAGCAAACAACTTCCCAGCTCTACTTGGGTGCCTCTGGTGTTAGGAAAATAATGTTGATCTTTGGTTCAACAAGGGTTATCAATTTTGAGAACAAGGAGGAAAGGATTATCCCTTTAATAGATGGAAAATATTTTCCCTATGTTGAGCCTTTGAGTGAGGAAGATCGAATAGGATTTATGTACACACCATTTGGGACCCGAAGTGCTCAAGCCATCTAAAGAGGGAATCCTTTAGTGGGAAGATGCACGATCTATTATTGATAATACAAATGTTCTTTGTGATAATTGGTATCATATTACTTATGAGTTAGTAGGGAGTGAGTAAGAAGAACATTTGTGTGGAATAACATACCTCATTGTATCAGGAGAACAAGTAACAACTTGGTACCTGTTATCCCAAATGTGCCCCCGATAATTTTGTGGCTAACTCCTTTACATATTTCCTTCTCTTATGCCTCAGTCAAAATATTTTGTTTTCCAGGCACTCAAAACCTTTTGGAAATGGAACCATTGGATAGAGCTCTCTCTCAACTTTTCAGAAAGGTAAAGTTTTCCTCCTAACTCCTCATATTTTTCAAGTTATGGCTCGGCGGAGTTTTTATGGGAAATTTTCCCTTAGAGGGCCTACAGCCAATCAAAACATGCCACGTGGCACCTGGAGTGGTGGAGCGCGGGGAAAATTTAAACTTTTTTTCCAATGACCAAACGGGTAAAAATTCAAACTTTTTGCTCGCCGATCCGATTTTGGCTTGTTTATGCCCTAAAATTTTCAAATCGCCATATCTTTCGATCCGAACTCAGATTTTTGCGTTCTTTATATCAATGGAAAGCTGGTTAAACTCTATACATGATTCCAGGGACAATTTTGTATTTTGGTTCAGTTTGGAGAGAGAAAATCAAGAAACATATCTGGCACGTGGTAATGGCCAGAAATGACGTTTCAACAACCAATTTTAATGTAAAATGGGTCGCATTCTTCTTCAGCATGGCCAAAAATGTCAGGGCATGGGTTTGTAAGGATTCCCATGCTATTTTAATGCATATTCATTCAATGGGGAATGGCTCCCATGTTTTTTACATGTTTTCTCTCTCCTGGGCTCGACCCATGCGTTGTAAAAGCCAGATTTGGCTCATTTTTTGTTGGTTGAACATTTTTTTGGGACAAGCAAGCTTCTTCTTTCACCTTCAACAAGTGATTTTTGCAAGTATCAGACCTTCTTCATGATTGTAACAGGTTTCTACCTCTTTGATGTTGCAAATGCAAGGATTTTGACAGTGAAAATGACAGTGTAGACTCTGTGATCAATTTTTAGTCCTTTGTTTGTATTGTCTTGTTTCATTTCAGACCTCTAATTGCATCTTATCAGCCTGTGTATGATGTTTCATGTTGCATTTTATGAAATTGTGTCAATTTTCATGAACAAGAAGTGTTCACCACTCCTTTGGTGTATCACCTATTAGTTTAGTTTCAATTTTTGTACTTTTTATCTCTGTCTCCTTGGAATTTAGAGTAGGATTAGGTTTCAAACCTTTGCAATTGTGCAAATAACAGATCTGATCAGAGGATTTTGAGGAACCAGCCTATAATCTAGATATTCCTCTCTCATTTTACAAGTCCCATACTTGGAGAGAGGTTTCAATGTTGTCTAATCACACTGGATGCCTAAAACATCAACTTAGAAACCTGATTTGCATCCAGGGGTGCTGCTGATTTTCCGCAATAGTTTTGGCATGCTCGGTGGGACCTTAAAGGTCTCATTTTCATTGTAGCAAAGTTGATGTGCATATTCTACAATTTTCTTTCTTAAAAGAGCTATAAGTTACACATCTAGTGACTCCAAGGAAGAAGAATCAGCTGGTTTTAGCAGTGCAGACCTGAAAACTCATGAGAAGAATCACAACAAGGTTAAGAGCTGGAGAAGAAGAGCTCTGTTTGAATATTTGCAGTTATCTCCAAGAGTAAGGAAAAGTGGGAGGAGAATCCAAAGGTCTCCATCTCCACCAAACAAAACTCTCTCAACTCCTCCACCTGGTAGGCCTTTCATTCAATCAACAAGGGTTCTAAGGCCAATTAGAATGGCACAAAACAACCCCTATGTCAATTTCACTGGTAGCAGCCCACTTGCTCTCAATGCACAAAATCCAATTCCAATTGCAGCCTTGAAGAACATTCCATACTTCACTGGAGAGAATCAGACTACTCCTGGTGATCATGTTAAAGACATTGCCAACCTTTGTGCAATTCATGAAATCAATGAGATGCAAGTTGCTGTCAAATTGCTGGCATCTTCATTCAAGGGGAAGGCTTTGCAATGGTTTAGAAGCCTTGCCTCAGGTTCTATTCAAAATTGGAACCAGCTATGTGTAGCACTTCATGAGCAATTTGGAGAGAAGGGAGACAACTTGTCTCTTTTGGAGCAGCTGACAACCATCAAGAGAGCTCCCAATGAGCAGCTGACTGATTTCAACTTCAGATTTCAAAGGACTTGGGAGAGAATTCAGTGGCAGTCAGGCCAACAAAGTAGAAGGTGCTTTTCTTTACTATCTCAAAGCTCTAAATTCTGATATTTCTATGTTAATTCAGTCCATGGGAGGCACAACTATCCCCATTGCTTATAGCATTTCCATTAGAGCTGAAAATTGTTTGATCCAAGCTGGAAAACTAGCCCCTAGACCTCCCATGCCATTGTTTCCAAGTTTAGAGAGCCCAAACACTAATCAAGCACCTAATTTGGCTCCTTCTCCCACTCCTAGAAATCAGAATTCAAGTGAAGCTTCCACTTCATCTTCTAGTGCCTCAAATGAACTTCAAGAAGTCATGAAGCAATTGCAAAATTTAGGTAATGAGCTGGTTACTCTCAAGAGGAAACAAGCCCAAAGTTTTAGACCTTCCTTCTAGCCTCAAGCTCAGCCTAACAGGCAGCCATATCAACCTCATAGACCACCCAATCCAGCTACAAATCTAAATCAAGCAAGGCCTCCTACCAACAGACCATTTCAGCCCTATAATCCAAATGCTATATCTACCTCTAAGGCATTGGTGCCAACACAAAACAATGTTGCTCAGGAGTATGATTGGTGTTTTCCATGTAATGAACCTCACAACCAATCTATGTGTTTCAACGGTGCCTTGAATCAAGCATTAATGGTGACAACTACTGGTGTGGAGGGTGAGGGTAGTCAAGGAAACAACCAACAACAAGAAACATTCCAGCAGCAATCAGCTCCAAATGACACCACACTTGTGAACTAGCAGGCAGAGGATTTTTGTGGCATAAATCAAACAGTCTCTCAAGGTGTTGCAGCCAACACAAGGTCAAAAAGAAGGAATTTGGGTGAAGAACAGCCATTAGCTCCAACCAATCCACAACCTTTTATGGCTCCACAAATGGTTGGCAAACAAAATCCAGTTGTAAATGCACAAGGGCAGCCAAGAACAGCTCCTAGACCAACTCAAATACCAGTTGTTGCTGCCCACATGCAAGGGATGAATATGCAAACCAAGGGACAACAAAGAGATCCTTCATCACCATTTAGTATCATTGATCAGATGAAGAAGACAAATGTAAATATATCAATGTGGGAATCCCTATCTATCCCAGGCTAGAGAGATTTGCTACAAGCTGCCATGAAGGACTGGCCAACTTCAAATCAGCAAGTCCAAATGCAAGAGAAAGTGCTCACAAATATTGCCCAGCCTGAAGGGAATCATGGAGGACAACAAGGTAAAATGTTGAATCCCCCTCCTTTTTATGTCTCATTAATCATTGGAAACCAATTGGTGCACAATTACATGATTGATTCTGGGGCAAGTAGCTCAGTGATGCCCAAGAAAATAGCTGATCAGCTAGGACTTCAATATGAAACCATATCCAAAGGAGTAGTGCATTTGGATGGGATAACAAGATAACTAATGATTGGGGTGATAATAAACTTGAGTCTTACCTTGCATGCATGTCCAAATGTTGTTGTTTTACAAGATGTATCGATTATAGACCTTCCATCACTCTTTGCCCTATGTTTGTCAAGAGATTTCATAACCAAGATTGGAGGATATTTGTCTGCTGATTGGTCACACATGCTGTTCAGAACGAGGTATGGAACCAAAGCTACAATCAGGTCTGAACCTATTACAAACTTCCACATTGAGCCCTACACTCCAAGTCAGATCAATGCCAACTGTTCAGAATTTGATCAAGAAGATCACCCAAGCACTGATGAAGCTAACACCAAGGTTGGAAGCATCCCGGATCTAACTCTTGATGAATGGGAAAACAAGGTGCATGCTTTTGATCCTTATCAAGAAGTAGAAGAATCTGAGCTAGGGGTCTATTGCATACATCAAGAAGATCAGCCCATTCCTAGCATCACCAAGCCAAACCACAAGGATGACAATGAGGTATGGCAGCTATTTTTTGATGGATCAAGGAGTAGACAAGGTGTAGGAGGTGGAGCTATGCTTATTTCACCTCAAGGAGTAAAGTACTATTCAGATTTTAGATTTTAGTTTGCATGCTCCAATAACACTGTTGAATATGAAGCCTTGGTGTAAGGGATGCATTGGGCAATAAAGAGAGGAATAAAGAACTTGCAAGTCTTTGGTGACAGTGAGTTGATTGTCAACCAGGTCAAGGGGCAGCATGCTATCAAGAATGATCTACTCAAGTGCTACAAGAACAGGGTGTGGGACCTCATTGAAGATTTTGAGGGTTTTGGCATCAAATCAATTCCTAGGAAAGAGAACCAAGCTGCTGATAGGCTTGCAGCAGTTGGGGCAGCCTTTGACGTTGTGGAGAGCATTCAAAAAGATAAGGTACAGCCAAACATCCATGTGATTGTGAGGCCTTCAGTGCCGGATAACAATGTAAGTTGGCAAGTGTTTGAGAATGACCAGAAAATCATCCATTTCTTACAAGAAGAAGCTGAGTTCTCAGCTAAAAATCAGGAAAAATTGGAACAGCAGTATGGTGACCAAGTGGTACAGCTGAGAACTAACAAGCTGCCCAAGGGACTTATCACTTTGGAGTCCATTTTCAATCCCAATGATCAGTTTAGGAAAGAGAAAGCAAACATTTAGGTCAAGAGAGAAGATTCAGTATCCATCTTGGTGGAAGAGAACAAACCATTGCAAATTGGAAAGATGACAACTGAACAAGAAAGGTTTCAAGAGTTCCCTGATGTGTTTGCTTGGAGCTACGAAGATTTGAAAGGTTTCAATCCCAAGTTAGCTCAGCACAACATTGAGTTGGACCCAAATACTAAGCCCATCAGGCAGAAATAAAGGCCAGTCAATCCACACATGGAACCTCTCACGAGGAAGGAATTAAACAAGTTGATTGAATCAAGAATCATATTCCCAATCAAGCATTCTAGTTGGGTTGCCAACTTAGTTCCAGTCAGAAAGAAGAGTGGAGAGATCAGATTGTATATTGACTTCAGAGACTTGAATAGAGCATCTCTCAAGGACCATTACCCACTCCCTTCTATGGAGCAAATTTTGCAAGTTGTGGCTGGCTCGAGAGGTTTTCACTACTTGATGGCTACTCGGGCTACAATCATATTATGGTGAAGGAAGAAGATCAGTTCAAGACAACCTTCACAACCAAATGGGGAACTTATGCATACAGGAAAATGCCATTTGGGCTGTCCAACGCTGGAGCTACCTTCCAAAGAGCAATGGACATGGCGTTTAAAGGTTTGATTAACAATGTGGTGCTGATATACCTTGATGATATCACTGTTTTTTCAAAGAATGCAGCGAGATGACCTCTATCATTTGAGACAAGTCTTCCGAAGGTGCAGGAGATTTAGAGTGTCTTTGAATCCTAAGAAGTGTATCTTCCTAGCACATGAAGGAAAGCTCCTTGGCCATATTGTCTCCAAATAAGGATTAGCAATTGATCCAGAGAGGGTTGAAGCCATAAGAGCACTACCATTGCCAAGCCACAAGAAGGCCCTTCAGAGTTTCTTGGGGAGAATAAACTTTGTTCGGAGGTTTGTCCTAGATTTTTCAGCCCTTGTCAAACCTACCACCAAAATGTTAAAGAAAATCATGGCTTTCAAGTGGACAACAGAAGGCAAGGAGAGTTTTGAAGCAATCAAAGAAGCCATCTCCCAAGCACCAACTCCCATCAACCCGGATTTCTCCAAGGATTTCATCCTCTATGCATTTGGAGGTAATGCTACTATTTCTGCCATTTTGGTATAGCAGAACAAGGACAATGATGAGCAGCCAATTGCTTTCTTCAGCTAAAGCCTAGATGACTATGAGGTGAGATATTCTTTTATTGAGAAGCATGTACTTGCGAGAATCGAAGCTTGAAGAAATTCAAGCATCTAGTCTTAAACAACAAGGTTCAATTATTGGTCTCTCATGCAAGAGTAAAGGACTTCCTCCTCAACAAGGATTTGAATGAGAAAAGGGCAGGTTGGATCACTCGTGTCATGGAGTATGAAATTGAGATCAAGGTCACGAAGCTGGTAAGAGGAAAAGGATTGTGGGAGCAGCTGATTCTGGGTAAGCAAAAAGGAGTATGTAATAAAGAAGAGGCTGTTTTGACAGTTTAAGACAGCCATGTGCAAGGTAGCACTCAAGAAGAGGATAATGTTGTCCCCACTCCTTGCTAGACCCAAGGTATAATGCACTTCCTAAGCATAGGCCTATGCCCTCCAGAGATGAACAAGACCCAAAGAAGACACTTCAGATTGCAGGCTGTCCCATATGCCATAGTAGACGAGTGTTTTGTTCAAGAAATATGTGAATGGAGTGCTGCTGAGATGCATTAGCACAAATCAGATTCATAGGGTGTTGGAAGAGTTCCATGGTGGACCAGTTGGTGGTCATTTTGCACCAAGAGTGACAGCTCTAAAAATCATGAAGGCTGGTTATTATTGGCCCAAGATTTTCAGTGATTGCTTTGCATGGATCAAAAGGTGCAAGAATTGTGCATTCTTCACAGGTAAAGAGAGGCTTGCTGCCCTTCCATTGCATCCAATTTCAGTTGACCAGCCATTCATGCAATGGGGTTTGGACTTCATTGGAGTCATTAATCCCAATTCAAGCCAAGGGCATAAGTGGATTTTGATAGCCATAGACTACTTCACCAAGTGGACTAAAGCAGTAGCACTCAAGGAAGCAAATGAGTCTAGCATCTTAGACTTCTATGAGGGGATAGTAACCAGATTTGGCATACCTGCTACAATAATCTCAGATAATGCATTAGCATTCATTGGATCCAAGGTGACTGAGTGGGCTGTCAAGAACGGGATCTACCTAAGTACTTCATCAAACTACTACCCTCAGGGTAATGGCCAAGCTGAATCTACAAACAAGAACTTGTTGAGGATCATTAGGAGGACTCTTGATGAGAATCAGAGGTCTTGGCATACCAAACTGAAATCAGCCTTATGGGCTGATAGGATAACTCCCAAGAGATCCATAGGTAACTCTCCATTCAGGCTTGTTTATGGAAGAGAGGAAATCTTGCCCATGTCACTTGAGTTGCCAACATTGGAACTCATGAAGCAGTTAGAGTTGCTAGAGTTTGGGCCCATGGAGGTGAGATATGCAGAGTTGATGGAGCTCCAAGAGATCAGAGATCAGGCATCCCAAGCAATGGAGAAGGATCAAGCTTTGATCAAGAAGACCTTTGATAGGAAGGCCAAGAGTAGATCTTTCCAAGTTGGAGATCTAGTGTTAAAATGGGATGCAGATAGAGCAAAACCGGGAAGGCATTCAAAATTTGATGCCATTTGGAGTGGCCCATACATGGTCACAAAGTGTAAGGACAGCAATGCCTTCCAATTGTCTTCATTGGATGGCGAAGAACTGTAGATTCCAGTCAATGGAATCTATCTAAAGCATTGCTACTAGAGGGAAATTCTCCACCTTGTAAATATTAGCTTAGGTTTTCATTCCTCCAAGTGCTTGTGCACATTGTTTTGTTGTAGGTTGTTTTGCTTTCCCTAAGTGCTTTGGCACAACTTGCTATTCCTGGGAATGTGTTTGCAGGCCTTGCTCCATCAGGTGATTTTCCATGTTCCTCTTTGCAATGTTCTAGTCAGTTGGGGTATTAAATAGAGAATCAAGTGACTCCATGCCCAATGGATTGCTTCAAGCAACTGGTAACTTCATCCAGCAGGTAGATGACCCCTCTGAGTCGCCAAAATTGTTATCCCAAATGTGCCCCCTGCTCATTTTGTGGCTAACTCCTTTACATATTTCCTTCTCTTGTGCCTCAGTCAGAATATTTTGTTTTCTAGGCACTCAAGACCTTCTGGAAATGGCACCATTGGATAGAGCTCTCTCTCAGCTTTTCAGAAAGGTAAAGTTTTCCTCCTAACTCCTCATATTTTTCAAGTTATGGCTCGACGGAGTTTTTGTGGGAAATTTTCCCTTAGAGGGCCCGTAGCCAATTAGAATGTGCCACGTGGCACCTGGAGTGGTAGAGTGTGGGGAAAATTTGAAATTTTTTCCAAAGACCAAACGGGTAAAAATTCAAACTTTTTGCCCGCCGATCCGATTTTGGCCTGTTTTTGCCCTAAATTTTCAAATCACCATATCTTTCGATCCAGAGCTCAGATTTTTGCGTTCTTTATATCAATGGAAAGCTGGTGAAATTATCTACATGATTCCAGGGTCAATTTTGCATTTTGGTTCAGTTTGGAGAGAGAAAATCAAGAAATGTCTCTGGCACGTGGTAATGGCCAGAAATGACGTTTCAACAACTAGTTTTAATGCAAAATGGGTCGCATTCTTCTTTAGCATGGCCAGAAATGATGTTTCAACAACTAGTTTTAATGAAAAAATGTTAGGGCATGGGTCTGTAAGGATGTCCATGATGTTTTAATGCATCTTCATTCAATGGGGAATGGCTCCCATGTTTTTACACATTTTCTCTCTCCTGGGCTCGACCCATGCGTTGTAAAAGCCAGATTTGGCTCATTTTTTTGTTGGTTGAACATTTTTTTGGGACAGCAAGCTTCTTCTTTCACCTTCAACAAGTGATTTTTGCAAGTATCAGACCTTCTTCATGATTGTAATAGGTTTCTGCCTCTTTGATGTTGCAAATGCAAGGATTTTGACAGTGAAAATGACAGTGCAGACTCTGTGATCAATTTTCAGTCCTTTGTTTGTATTGTCTTGTTTCATTTTAGACCTCTAATTACATCTTATTAGCTTTGTGTATGATGTTTCATGTTGCATTGTATGAAATTGTGTCAATTTACATGAACAAGAAGTGTTCACGACTCCTTTGGTGTATCACCTATTAGTTTAGTTTCAATTTTTGTACTTTCTATCTCTGTCTCCTTGGAATTTAGAGTAGGATTAGGTTTCAAACCTCTACAATTGTGCAAATAACAGATCTGATTAGAGGAGTTTGAGGAACCAACCTCTAATCTAGAGATTCCTCTCTCATTTTACAAGTCCCACACTTGGATAGAGGTTTCAATGTTGTGTAATCACACTAGATGCCTGAAACATCAACTTAGAAACCTGATTTACATCCAGGGGTGCTGCTGATTTGCCACAACAGTACCTCGATAGACTAGAGAAGGAGATCCTATAGTATTTATGAGTGCCATGGGGAAACAAATGATAAATCAGTCAGAGAGATGGAATATCCTATCATATACCCTACGCAGGACAGCAGCACGTTGGTGGGTGATTCACAAGGATAATCTTGTAGGATGGAATGAAATCAGGGTTTATCTTTCTACTCATTTTTCCAGGAGTAATGCACCTTCTCAAATTTACACTTATCATGATAATCGACCCACTTAGCACTGCGTTCAAAAGTGTGAGAGACTCTAGACAGAGGGGAAGGAAGCTTTACCACCTTCACTTTGGGTGCAAAAATTTTATTCCACTTTACAAGGCTACACACATGCTTGGTATGTATATGCGGAACTCCATAGAGAGACTAGAAATTGGTAGGATTTGATTGTAGGAATGATCCAGACATTTTAATATTTCTCTACTAAACCTCCAGTAGAAAAGGCATTAACGGTTATAAAGCACTTAACTAAGGGAGACAATTCCAAGGTGAAAGAACTCATTTAGGAGTTATTTGATGGAAGTGACTCAGGAGAATGGTTTGCTTTGAAGAAAAAGAGACAAATTCCACACTACTTAAGTGTGCTTTCCTTAAGAAAGAAAAAGGAAAGATGGTCTACTTAGTGGAAGATGAATAAGTAGAACATCTAGATGTAGACCATTCAATAGGTAGGTGTGAGGGTTTGGACAATGCAAATAAGACCACCTATGCCTGTCATGAATGTATGAAAACAAAGAAAGTGAATATTGGATCGGATGTTGAGCCTAAGGAAGCCATAATTGGGTATTATTAGTCTGACTCTAAAGTGGCCAAAATCATTGAGTTACGATGAGATTATCGGGACTTATTTCTTAGGGAATACCATGAACTAAAAGGTATGCATGAATCATTAGGATAAATGAAGATAAAGCTTAAGGAAGGTGCACGCTCAATCAGGAAGAGACCCTATAGGATGAACCCCAACTTGCGTGAAAATTTCAAAGAAGAAATTAATAAAATTTTGAAGTCTAGAATCATCAAGCCTCTGAAAAATTTGGAATAGTTTATCCCAATGGTGATCAGTATTAAGAAAGATGGTCAGATTAGAATCTATTTGGACTAAAGGGAGTTGAATGCTGCATGTGTGACTAATCCCTTTCCTATGCCATTCATAGAGGAAATACTAGAAGGCATTGCAGGGCATGAAATCTATTAATTTATGGATGGATTCTCTGGGTATCATCAGGTTAGGATTGCATAGCAGGATTAGGAAAAGACTAATTTTACTACTGAATGGGGAATTTTTTCCTATACTGTGATGCCTTTTGGTCTAAAAAATGCGCCTAATGTATTTTCGTGCATAGTTGAACAAGAATTAAATGATTTTATTCACAACTTCTTACAGGTTTATTTAGATGACTGGATGGTGTATGTACTTGTTAAGGAGCATTCTGAAAAATTACACTTAATGTTTGAAAGATGTTGACAGTTAAGCATCTCTTTGAATATCAACAAATTTATATTTGCTAAACCATTTGGCACACTTTTAGGGAACATCATCTGTAAGGAAGGTTTGTTGGTTTATCCAACCAAGGTTGCAATCATTATCGACCTAGAAGAGCCTACCAGTCGAAGTGATGTGCATGGATTCTTAGGTCACACTAGGTATTATAGAAAATTTATTAAAGGGTATGCTAAGGTTGCTGCACCCTTGGAAGAGTTACTAAAAGGAAAAGGGACATTCTATTGGGGGAACCACAAGAATGCACATTCGAGACATTAAAGGAAAAACTTATTACAATGCCTATTCTACACTTTCCCTCATAGGAGAAACCATTTCATGTACATATGGACGGTTACGCATGAACATTGGTGAAATGTTGGCTCAACTGGAGAGAGTATTATAAATCATCCTATCTATTTTTCTAGTAGAAAGTTAACTCATGCAAAACATAATTCTATAACTACGAGAGAATGAAGATTTGTCAATGATCTATATACTACATAAATTCAGAGAGTACCTACTAGTAAAACCATTTGTATTCTACACTGATCACATGGCATTGAAGTATTTGATAGACAATCCCATTTTACGAGTAAGTGCATATGTCGATGGGTACTCTTATTCCAAGAATTTGATTTCACAATTGTGGTAACACAAGGGAAAAGTAATTCTGGATAGGACCATCTATCCACAATACGATTAGGAGAAGATGTACAGAAATTGAAGATAGCATGCCCGATGCACAATTATATAGGTTACAACGCACCATTGGAATTAGAGGAAATTTTTGTATTTCTACATGTAGGTTTGGTGCCAGATGGGATGTAATCCTTAGAGAAGAAACAACTTGTCATTCATGCAGCACCATTTATATTGATTAGCGGTTACCTGTACAAGTTAGGATGAGATGAAGTATTGCACCGATGTGTACTGGAACATGAGCACAAAAATATCATGGAAGAGGATCATGGTTGTATTTTAGGTGGGAACTATGTAGGTAATGCCACTGCATGCAAGATTCTACTTGTTGCATTATGGTGGGAGACCTTGTATAAATATTGTAAGGCATATTGCAAGGCTTGTGATCACTGTCAACACCTTGGCAAACCAAGAAAAAGAGATGAAATTCCTTTAAGACATATTCCTAGTGTAGAACCATTTGAGAAATGGGCTATAGATTTTGTGGGTCCTATTTCACCAGCCACGTGTAGGACTGGATCACATTATATCATCACTTACACAGATTATATGACAAGGTGGGCAGAAGTAGCACCTACAAAGGATTGTACAACAACTATAACATCTAGGTTTCTATGGGAAAATATTATTACATGGCATGGATTCTCGTTGATCTTGACCAGCAATCGGGAACACATTTCTTGAATGAGACAATCATAATTCTATTGGATAAGTTCATGATTGAACACCATTAGACTACACCATATCATTCTCAAGAAAATGGGACTGTTGAGGCTTTCAACAAGATTTTGAGCCAGACATTGACAAAAAATTGTGATGTTGGAAGAAAATATTAGGATGATAAATTTTCCGCCATGCTTTGGGCGTATAGAACACATACAAGTGGTTAAACAAGGCCACACTATTTCAATTAGTGTTTGGCACAAATCAATTATTTCTATTGAATTCATGTTACCTTCTTTGTGTATTGTGCATGTTGGAAGTCTAGCTGTGATGAAAAAGCATTAAAATAACGAATAATTTTTTTAATTAAGATGGATGAACAACAAGCAATAGCATGCTCAAGTCAAAATCAAGAAAAAGCCAGGTAAAAAACATGGCATGACAGGAACATCAGGGAAAAAATCTTGAGATAGGACAAATGATGCTTCTTTACGATTCTAAGTTTCTGTGCCTTCCAGGAAAACTTAAAATACATTGGTTAGGACAATATGTTATCACTTACATACTTGAAATAGGAGATTTTTCAGTTAGAATCGCTTG
This sequence comes from Taxus wallichiana var. yunnanensis, assembly GCA_018340775.1. Taxonomy (NCBI): domain Eukaryota; kingdom Viridiplantae; phylum Streptophyta; class Pinopsida; order Cupressales; family Taxaceae; genus Taxus; species Taxus wallichiana. Next base: position 561,969,019 of record CM031235.1, on the reverse strand, counting down.
ATGGAATACGGTTACTTGGTTACTTCAACGGGAGTAGGTTGAATCCCTACTATAAGTAATTCTTCTTGGTGTTTGAAATAAGGTAGTTTTTCCATTTAAATTAGGATTTCAATTATGTATTCCCTTAATGTATTTCCTTCTTCTTTTCTATGCTTTGTCAATTTAGTTGGTGTTTTGAGAAATAAGTGCATTTGCTTTTGAGAAGCTAATTATCATTTGAAGTATTTTTGTGCACAGAGAGATTTGAACATACCATTTCTATGGGGTGGTTTTGAAAAATGGGTACACATAAAGGAACAAACTATTATAGGTGTTATTCAAGTTTGGAGAGTTGGTGGACAGAAGATTGCTTCCAAATAAGGACCATAGATGGAGATAAATGAAGGAATAGTATAACGTGAGGTAAGTAGCATGGTTGTGGAGACTACCAGGAGAAGGTGTAGTGGTAAGGTACTCGAGTGCATGGAAGTACACTAAAGAGAAGTATGTAACAAGAATGTAAGATGGTACGCTAAAAGGTTATAACTGAGGCACGAAGATGTACCATGTGGAAATTGTGAAAATGGTCAATTAATGAGAGGATTATTGGTAGGTGAAGGAGCAATAAATTCACTAAATTTTTGAAAATCTATATAAGGATGGGATACGAGTTCATTTTTACCATTTTAATTACAAAAATTTTAGTGAGCTAAGTTTAAAATGAGATGAGCGAATTGTATTGAGGTGCCGAGAGTGTGAAACAAGATGTGGAGAGCATATTTGTGCACAGGAGAAGCTTATATCCCTATTTGTGAAGGGTTTGACCAAAGTAGAGAGTCACGAAAGAGCTAGGGCACGTGATTTCAAATAGGGCACACAAATTCGAGCTAGGGTTTGGACTTTCTCATTACAAAAGATAGAAGGAAATTTTTCACACTACAGAGGATAGAAAGTTACGATTTATAGATGGCACCAAAGAAAGCACCTACCATAGGAGCTAAGGGAAAGAAGAAAGTGGAAGTAGAGGTTGAAATTTCTCCCAAGAGTAATTTATCAAAGATGCAATACCCAAAAGGCATGATAGTGGGACAAGAATGGGATTCTCATGTCCATAAGTGCAAGATAAGTGATTACAACCACCGCACATTGGATAATAAAAAGGAATTGGATGCGTTATTGAGTATGAAGACAAACAAGCACACAACAGAGGACATGCCAATGTATGATGATGTTGGAGAGAAGTTGTTAAAGTATATTGGAGTCTACTAGTTGTATGAGCTCCCATATTTCAGCAAATATGAACCTTTGTACTAGTGGTTGATGAGTAGAGTACATGAATACTTTTTCTATTTCACCGGACGAAGGGTAAGGATTACAGCCACATTGATTTCAATAATAACAAGATTAAAGGGCATAGGATTAGATCTAGATAGTGACTTAATAATTAAATATGTAATCATAGAGACATAGAAGGAGTTAAGGTATACTAAGGGTCCACGTGGAATGGATATTGAAAAATTGAAGAAGTACCTAGTGGTATAAGTAGTTGCACATCTAGTGACCAAATTGAATGATCAAGAGAGATGGTCATAGGTGAATACAATGTGGCTACACATTGCAAGGAGAATGTCACAGGGAGTAATTTACAACATATCAGGCTATATTACAGAGACTATCATCAAGGAAGTGCGCACATGTGATAAAATTAGTTTCAGTGCTATCCTATTGTCCCTTGTATTTATGGAGATCGGAGTGCCCGATGGGCCAAAGAACAAGATCTGGGAGTATCCCATGCAAAAAAAGTCCCTTGCAGAAATATTTGACAAGTAATTGTGTGAAGGGTCAATGAGTGGGTCATTCAAGCAGAGGGCGGAGATGTGGTATGATCGGCTCCATGCGGAATTTGAAGAGGAGTGGCGCATCCCCAAGGAGTTACCTTTGGTGGTGGGCAAGGTAGTGCAGTTCACGGTGTACCAGCACTTCTACATCATGTGATTTATAATGAAGGATGGGACTTGGAGCCCCTAGTGCAAAATGTCGTATGCCTTCATAATGTGCTACTTTCAGGCATCACTCCACCATTTTACTAATGCATGCTACCTGATTTTTTTTGCAAATAAAGTAGACTATGACTACCACACTCTGAGGAAGACAGCTATATATCCTGGTCAAACTACCTATATTGAGAGGTGAATTTCATACATGATAAGTATGAAGCTTGTGAGTTTGGTGATTTGAGATAGTGCATCCACGCTTATATACCTTTAGCTTAAGCCTAAGTTAGAGGGTAATAAATATGTAGAAAATGAGTTCGCGCTCCTAGGGACATCTAAGGGGAAGCATTTAATGGAGAACGTCCCAGATCTAAAGCCCATAAAAATGGTATAGGTAGAGGATGATGAAAAAGAACATGAGGAAAGTGGTGGCTATGATCATAGGGGATGAAGGAAACACATAGATAGGGTAGAAGCTAAGTGCACAAGTACTCCACCCCAGGCACAAGAAGAAGAAGATGAAGAATTGGAAGTAGGAGTAGTCCTTGAAGAATTCCACTTTAAGAGGGTGTTTAGATGAATAATAACTTAAGGTACTACTCCATAATCAGTATGAAGATCACCGCAGCTCTCTCCTTAGAAAGAGGAAATTGAGAAGAGAAGGATAAATTTAAAGCTGAATGAAAAGGTAGAGTCTACAGAGAGTGCGCCTAGTACCCTTGTACCACCAGAAGAAGTAGAAGAACCCAGGGGTGAAGATATGAAGGATGGAGAAGAGGAGGTAAAGGAAGTAGAAGGAACAGAACATGATGTTGCACAAAATGTTGAAGATTTGACTCCAAATCTTGGCACTCTAGTTCCTAAGGGGCCAAGATCAAAAAGAGTGAGTGGAGAGTATAATGTTCTATCTTTGGGCTATGTTGAGGACACAAGTAAAATTTTCCACACCCATTTCCAAAACATGGTGAGCCCTATAGAATTTTATGGATGGGAGCTGATGGATAAAGACATGGCCACTGCATGCACAAGGAAGAAATTTTCTTGGTCTATGCACACACATATGGATGAGCCATATTTTGACGTATGCAAAGAGTCTTGTGTGTCAAGAATATTGAAGAATTCACCCAAGACTAGACATATAGCTATCAAGCCCATTGTTATGTATGATGAATGGGTGAGTAATGCCTTCGTGAAAAGATCTACAGAGGTACTATAGAGGAACATAAACAAATGTACTACTATTAGAGTGCTACATGAAGATATCAAATCTAAAGCTAAAAAAATAACGCATATAAAGGAATAAAAGGACTTAGAACAAAATAAGAATGAATCATTCATCCATATGGAAAAGGATATTGGAGATCATGTCCTAAAAGTAAGACCACACTTGGAGTCCAAGGTACTTGAAAGGTTCCCTTTGGCTATGCACTATGTGTGTACATTAGTCGATTTGGTGCTTGAGGATGGACCAATTCACATGCTAGCACCAAAGGACCTGAGCAAGAGGAAAAGAGAGAAAAGGCTTCAGTAGTTAGAAATATTTCATCATATGAGGCATTACTTCAAACCTTGTAGGAGGAGATGAAGAAAGTGGACTAGGCATTGAATATTTGTGCAGCTCTAGAGGCAGTAATAAGAATTAAGACAATAGTATAAGACAATGAAGTCCTAAAGGTAATGAAATATGATACATTGGGACACATGGAAAGATTATCACTAGTCAAGCAAAATTACGAGGCCCTTGTAGTAACATATGACCCCCATAAGGAAAGGTTAGATGAGATTAGAAAATGTATAGCGCTAAATATTGATACATTGGAAGGAAGAATGTCTGCTATGTACAACATTGTTCTTGTGTTATAAAATGAGAAGAGAGAAATTTCCCAAGATGAGTTGGAATCTCTTGCAGTGGAAATTCCAAAGAAGACAGAAGTTGTGTTAACTGAATGATAGACTTTGGAAGCTAAGGTAAAAAAGAAATATCCAAAATTAATTCTTCTGGTTAAGACAGAGGATGTTACAGACTGATAGTTCATTATTTGTACAAAAATTATTTCATTTCTTTCCATTACTTATTCTTTATTATTCGAAGACCAGCCATTGTCGGGGAAACAATGCAATTTTGTGTGGGGTAATGTTGAGTAGACAAAGTATGATACTTAGTAGAAGGCACATAGAAGGTTCATGCATGAGAACATGGTGGGTTTGAAGGTGTGGAAGGATAGGGAAGGAAACACATGGAAAATACAATGGAAGATTCGGGACTTATTCATTTTCATGTGTACGGTCTATTTTGGAACTAGCGTGCAAAGCACAGAGACTAGATAAAGACTTACGTGACACGCATGGGCTATTATTAGAAGAGTGGATACAAAGTGCTTTGCATGGGTTAGATTTATTAATAGAATTATTACTTGTTATTTAATTAGAAGAGATCTATTATTCGCACACTTGCATGTGTGTCTATTATTGTAAAGGCGCGTGGCTATTTTCAGCATGCGGCCTATTTTTGGAATTAAGTAAGTGGTGAAGGGCAAGTCCCCACCCTTATAAATATGAAGTGATTTGTGTAGTATAGGAGAACTAGATATGAGTTATTGTGAAGTTATGCTTCCATATATGATGCGTGCATGAACTTTTGGTGTTACTTATTGTAGGAAGATTCTATGTATTTATTGTTTTTAATATAATGGAGTGTATTGACTTATTCAAGGTGTTAAACATGATTACAACTAGATCTTGCATGGAAGAATTAATTATAGCTATTACTTAAATCTATTACTCTTTAGATATAGATATGGAATATGCTCTATAGAATATTATACTACTTATGGATATGAATAAATTAACTCTTCATCTTGCTAACATCCTACACAAGCAACCGTAAATATGGGACCTGGTACCATTGTGTGCTTCAGTGAGCGCTCGCCTAGGATGAGTGATGTGCTAGCACACCCAAGTTAATACTAGTAAATTATAGGCTACATCATGCATACACTAGAAATAAGTAAAGGAAAAATACAAAATTATGTGATTTATAAAGAATTCTTGAAGAATTTAGTAGAAGAGAAAGTTTTCAAAGTTTAAATCAGGTGAAAATGAATGTGTTTTGAGTGGGGTGTTGAATGTAGAAAGTGACTGAATTTTCGTTGAGTTAAGTAATGAACATTAGAGTATGACTAGGGATTTAAATTCAATAGTCAAGAAGAGAGTGGGCTTACTTTAAGAGATAAATACCAAGAGGGTATGCAACAAGTTGAAGATAAGATAAAGACTTGCATGACACATATGGGCTATTATTGGAAGAGCAGATACAAAGCGCTTTGCATGGGTTCAATTTTTTAATGGAATTATTACAGCTAGTTAACCAGAAGAGATCTATTATTAGCACACTTGCATGTGTGTTTATTATTGTAAAGGCACATGGATATTTTCAGCATGCGGCCTATTTTGGGAATTATGTAAGTAGTGAAGGGCAAGTCCCCACCCTTATAAATATGAAGTGATTTGTGTAGTATAGGAGAACTAGATATGAGTTACTATGAAGTTATGCTTCCATATATGATGCGCACATGAACTTATGGTGTTACTTATTGTAAGAAGCTTTTGTGTATTTATTGTGTTTAATATAATGGAGTGTATTGACTTATTCAATGTGTTAAACATGATTACAACTAGATCTTGCATGGAAGAATTAATTATATCTATTACTTAAATCTATTACTCTTTAGATCTAGATATGGAATATGCTTTGTAGAATGTTATACTAATTATGGATATGAATAAATTAACTCTTCATCTTTCTAACATCCTACACAAGAAACCATAAATATGGGCCTGGTACCATTGTGCACTTTAGGTGAGCGCTCGGTCTAGGTTGAGTGATGTGCCGGTGCGTTTGGGTTAATATTGGTAAATTATAGGCTACATCATGCATACACTATAAATAAGTAAAGTAAAAAATGCAAAACTATGTGATTTATAAAGAATTCTTGAATAGTGTAGCAGAAGAGAAAGTTTTCAAAGTTTAAATCAGGTGAAAATGAATGTGTTTTGAGGACCGAGGTGTTGAATGCGAAAGTGGTGACTTTTGGTTGAGTTGAGTAATGAACATTAGAGTATGGATAGGGATTTAAATTCAATAGTCGGAAGAGACCGACCTTACTTTAAGAGATAAATACCAAGAGGGTATGCAAAAATTTGAAGATAAAGACTTGTGTGACACATATGGGCTATTATTGGAAGAGCGGCTACAAATTTCTTTGCATGGGTTCGATTTATTAATAGAATTATTACTACTAGTTAACCAGAAGAGATCTATTATTAGCACACTTGCATGTGTGTCTATTATTGTAAAGGCACATGGCTATTTTCAGCATGCGACCTATTTTGGGAATTATGTAAGCAGTGAAGGGAAAGTCCCCACCCTTATAAATATGAAGTGATCTGCATAGTATAGGAGAACTAGATATGAGTTACTATGAAGTTATGCTTCCATATCTGATGCGTGCATGAACTTATGGTGTTAATTACTGTAGGAATCTTATGTGTATTTATTGTGTTTAATATAATGGAGTGTATTGACTGATTCAAGGTGTTAAACATGATTACAACTAGATCTTGCATGGAAGAATTCATTATGGCTATTACTTAAATCTATTACTCTTTAGATTTAGATCTGGAATATGCTCTGTAGAATGTTATACTAATTATGGATATGAATACATTAACTCTTCATCTTGCTAACATCCTACACAAGCAACTGTAAAGAGGGGCCTAGTAACTTTGTGTGCTTCAGGTGAGCGCTCATTCTAGGATGAGTGATGTACCAGTAGCGCTTTGTGTTAATCTTGGTAAATTATAGGCTGCATCATGCATACACTATAAATAAGTAAAGGAAAAAAATTCCAAATTATGTGATTTTAAAAGAATGCTTGAAGACTATAGTAGAAGAGAAAGTTTTCAAAGTTTAAATCGGATGAAAATGAATGTGTTTTGAGACCGAGGTGGTGAATGCATAAAGTGAGTGAATTTTGGTTGAGTTGATTAATGAACATTAGAGTATGACTAGGGATTTAAATTCAATAGTTAAGAAAAGACCTAGCTTACTTTAAGAGATAAATACCAAGAGGGTATGCAACAAGTTGAAGATCCGAGGTAGGAAAAGAATATGTGTATAAAAGAAGGATTGAATGTTTCCATGAAAATTGTATTATAAAAAAGGTATACACGAGAGAGATAAATTGAGAAGTAGAATCGAGTAGGAAGCGTGTAAATATAGTGTCACTATCAGTTGTATAAGACAACATTTTTGTGTGACAAAATATTGCTTAAAAATTCTAAGTTGCGAGTTAGCATATAGGGGGTTGTAGCCTCCTTATAAGTAGTATCTTAGAGAAGATATGTTATAGTGGTTAAATTACAGGGGTCGAATCCTCCTTTTGAGTTGAAAATCACTAAAGGTAAGTTGTTTCTATACCAAAATTTGAGTTTTTAGCTCCAGGTTGAGTTGTAGCTAAACCATGAAATCAATGTAACATGACTAAGACAAGTTGGTCTTAAGAAGAGTTATTGGTTTGAGTAGGTTTTTTCAAAGTTGAATTTCCCACATTATATTATGTTTCGTATGTGTTCTCTTATGTTATTTTCTTGTGTATGATTCCTTGTGCTCATCATTACAATATTAATGAAATGGTAATGTTTGTAAAAGTTTGATTAGACAACGATTCACCACCCCTTTCGGTGTCCCAGTTTCCAATAATTGGTATCATAGTGTGGTCCTCTTGAATCAAGTATAACAAATTGGAGGTGATCAGAAGACATAAACATGGGTACATCAGCATAATTATTGTTGAAAAGGAAGTATGAAATTTCTGAAGATCTTATAAATGATTTAAACATAGAATTCAAGATCAAAGAAGTTAATAACGACCATAAATTGAATGAGATGTCCTCATTTGTTGAAAATGTTTCAAATTCTTTGAGAGAAAAGAAAATGATTATCTCAAACTTGAAGAAAAAATAGATACTTTGAATGTTGAGTTAGAGCAGGTTTCAAGAAAACTCAATGAGTTGTTGATCAAACAAACATATCTTCATAATAAGACTAGTTTACAACTCAAAGATAAAACAATTCAAACTAAAAATGCATGTGCTCGGTCATGAGTTTCATCAAGAATCCATACAAGGTGAGAATGAAGATTGTGAAATACTAAGTGTAGAAATAAAGACCCTAAAATAGGAGCTAGAACAAGAAAAGAAAAGGGAGTTGTGAGATGAATCAATTAATAGTCCTTGTTAAGGAATTTATTGGTGTAAGAGGGACAACAAAGAACACATGATGATATTTAGGTAGCCAAATGAAAGGATACTATCGAGATAAATTTTATGGAATTTATTTTTCATGCAACATAGTTTGACATAAAGCTAGAGATTGTAAGAGAGAGGTAAATGAAGACCATCCATGGAGAGACTATGGGTCTGATTATGAGAAGAAAAAAGTGTGCTTCAATTGCCAAGATAAAGGTCAAATTTCTCAATATTGTCTTCATGAGTCATTCAATCAAAATTGGAGGCATGAAGGTTATAGAGGAAAGGATTATGTGATATGTTTCAACTGTCATAGGAAAGGTCACTTTTCTAGATATTGCTATGAGACTCAAATATACAAAAACAAGCAATATATACTAATAAGGAAAGGCAATATAGTGTTTAAGGTGTAAGTAAGTTCCAAGAATGAATCCAAGTCAGTCATGTTCAAAAATGGAATTTGCAAGAATAAGGTAAAATACATCTATAGAGTCAAGAACACTAACTCCAACTATGAAAAGTTAAAGAAGTACAAAGGACCAACATAGATAGATAATGAAGAAATAGAACAAGACATGACAATTGTAGAAGAAGAAAGATCAAGACAAACATCAAAAGGTAGTGTAATAAAATAATAAATCTTATCCCTAGTTGTGGTACAAAAACTATATGAGACACATCACATGTGTTTATCAGGATTCAAGTCAATAAATGAAGGCTTAAGAGATGAAAGTACCTCATCAAATAATGCATCCAAGAAGAGTGACAAGGAATTGAGGACAAGAAAGGAGAGGATTGAGTCATCATGTGGTTTTGATGACTTCCTGCTATTTTGACATGAGCTAAGAGGCATGATATACCTTCTCTAAGATTCTAGAAGGTATTTACTCATGGATGAAGCATTTTATACCCTTAATTGGTGTTGATGAAGAGTCTCTCAAGCTGCAAATGTAACAAAAACTAAAGGTATGTTGGGTAAACTAGTCTCTTGATGCATCAATAAAAATCTAGTATGTCCTTAGTGATTTGAGTGAAGAATTATTTTCTTAATACCCCTATGTGGTTGGTCAATGTCAATAAATATCAAATACCTGAGTTATGCCTCGTTATGTTATCAAAGTTGGCCTCAAGGAAGAAGTGTTTTGAGTAAATGAACAAGTTTCTTGTCTTGTAAAAATCTTAATTAGGAAATTTTTAGTCTTAATGTGATTGTGTGACTGTAATAGAGTCAAGGAAATTATAATTCTTGTCATGTGTGGTAGTGATATTGGGAGAAAAAATATAGGTTTGTCAAGGTTTGTCAAGTAATGTCAAAGTCTACTCTTAGAAAATGTTATTCAAGAGGGATTCTTGATGTGTAATGTGTCACAATCAAGTTTCTCGATCGAGATATCAATGTTAAATTAAAATCATATATTCTACTGTAATATAAATCTATTGTTGCAATACATTCATAGTTACCCTAGAGTTCCTATTATGAGTGAATGCCTAGGATTATTCTAGATCTGTCCCATAGTCTACCAAAATGAGAAAAGATGATGCTATGGAAAATTTTAAGTGAAATAATAAATATAATCTGATTAAATTGAGATCATAAATAACAATCAAGAAGTTCTATCTATTGTTGAATTATCAATAAGATCATTCAAGAGGGTAAGTAAATCTATATCTCGATCACGAATTGGCTGGGGGTTATCTAGTGAAAACTAGACAAGTTTTTGGAGTATTATAAAAGTTTCATCAGTTATCTCATATAAAAGTACATGTAAAAGGATATTTGTAATATCAAATAGATATAAGAAATGTGAGTTTTCAAGAGATACAAGAAGAGGAAATGGTTCGAAAGGTCAAGTTAATTTAATCAAATCAAATATGTAGATAATAAGGATACGATTTAAAATTAGTAATTGAATTCTTAAGGTTAATAACCATATATGAATACAATGTTATGCATAAGATCCAAAGATGTCATTTTAAAGGTGGGAGAGGATTTCAAATTTCTCTTGGGATCAAAATTATTATGAGGGTCTCAGTTTTTCTTGAATGAATTCTTCATGTTTATAAGAAGGTACATGTTTATTCGTTTCCTACCTTGTCAAAGTAAGGCATGTTAGAATTAAGAAGATGTATAAAATGTATAAGGAATAGTGAAGGAGCATGGATAAGGGAAAAAATTCATGAGAAGATGCATTAGGAAGTTGAGTCATTATTATAGATGGAGAATGATACATGGATTTTTATAGGGAGATAGGTGTTCAAGTTAAGGAAAAGAATGAAAAGGAAGAATGTCAAGGATAGAGAATTGAATTTGAGCATGGTGAAGTGAGATTGCTAAGATGGAGATTACAGTTTCAAGGGGAAAAATGAGGAATATTGGTGGACACACTCATGCATCTATTCAAGTTACAAGTGATAACACAATAATGTTAATCCAAGGGGGAACTTCTTGAGGTAAGATTGTTCTCTGTAAGTGATTATCTATTTGTTATTTGTCTGGTGAATGCATGTTTCTTTGTCATAGATGTCAAAGGCGAAGAGAGTCTTTGTCGAAAACTAGGAAGGGTGATGTGAGTTGCTAGTGTTTATTTTCATTCAAAGGTTTACGAGTATGTTTCCATAATGAAAAAGGTGGAGATTGTTGAATCCTGGTCATTGGTGATGTCATTGATGTCAAATTATATTGATGGCTAAGGAGTGAATGATTGAGTGAGGATTTGCTCTACATGTTTGGTTTGTGAAGCAAGAGTTCACTTGAAGCATGGACATGGTTGGCATGGCTAGATTAGATGTTCTAAAGTTCATATATTATGGCATCAAAATGGGAAAGAGCTATTGGAGTAATTTTTAGGTCATCGGGTGAAATTATCGGTTGAAATTGTCTCATTTAGGGCTAATTCTAGAGATGAATGAGGTGTAAGAGCTAATTGTATGTCATAGAAAGACCAAGTAAACATGGTAGTAGCCTATAAATATTTCCTAGGGTATTTATGAGAATCCAACATGTATATTTTGGATTTTGGAGGAAAATTTCTGAAGTTCACCAAAGTTGGCCTTGAGGACTGACACTGTAGGTTGATACAAATGAGATAAATTTGATTTGTATAGGAAAATTTATGGTTAAAAACCTATGTAATGTGTATAGGATTTCTTTTTCGCTTCATGCCAAATTTCATCAAATTTTGAAGAGATTTGTGGAAGTTATGCAAGTTTTTGAAATAGGCTTATTAAGAAACACAAATTGAGCACCCTAGCTTTATAGTAGCTAAATAAAATTGTAAAGCCTTCTTCAGATAAATTATAGAAGTAATATTTTAATCTCACTCTAATCCTAAAGTTTTCCAATTTTTTAAGTAAATAGGTCGAGATTATAAAAAGTTATGAATATTTTTCTAACAAGTTATCTCTCTCTTCGGGTGTTCCTTTTGAAGCAAAACACATAAATGTCTTAATTGACCTCCAAATGGATTGGGCTTGTTATGAACACTCCTCAAAAGTGTAGTAGGAAAATTTTCTATCGGGAGGGTGAAATATTTGATCTTAAGGCCAAACTACTCCATACTAGTGTGCTCTGGGTATACAAAATTGTGGTCATATTGTTCAAAATTGAAGCCTACAAATTTTCTCTCTGCAGTAAAGTTTAATGTAAAATGTGGGCTCATAGTTCATGAACTAATTGAATTTTCTCAAGTGTATATTTTTAGAGTTCCCAAGTAAAATTTCATTATTACAGTAAAAGGACTCTTTGTATAAGTTATGCTCATTCTAGTGCTTCAAGAAGAATATGATGAGTATGCATATGGTTAAGCTAAGAAAAGAAATTAATCATATTGGAAGGTCAAATATGATTTGATGAATCTTTAATTATGCTCTTATGATGAATATTGAGGTTTAAAACTCGTGCTTCCAAACTATCTTGAAGAATCCAATCTAGAAGTCGATCTCTAAGACGAGACCTGTAATTATCTCTTCACAAAAATCTCACTCAAGTATGTGGAAATAATTTATTAGTTGTTCCTTGAAGAATTCATGTAGTTTTCGATCAAATAAGAAGTGAATTTATGTTAAGGAGTTATGAATGTAATATTTTTCTTGATGTCCTAAAACTAGAAAAAATCGTCATCTAAAAGCTTATTCTTTCATGAACTTTTTCTTTGAGTTGATGAGTACAACTAGAACGTATGGAAATACTACTCTCAAAATGTGCTCAAGATTCTAGGGACAAGTTTATATTTTAAGCGAGATCACTCTAATTCTAAAGACTGTGTTTGATTTTTGTGATAGTGTAGTCATTTTATTTACCCTCAATACTACTTTCTAACCCCAAGCGCGCCGACCTATCACCCAGAGGGTGATGGGTGCTCACCGAGGCACACGCAGTTCCAATACCCTCCTTTATGTAAGAATTGTGAGAATGTTTTAACATTAATGGAGGATGAATTACACAACGAGATGTGCATTTACTTAGTTAAAATAAAAGTGGAAGGGATAACTTACAGATCTGCACATTAATGCATTACGAAGCTTAATAACAATGTAATAAGCATAATAAACTAGATCTAAGCCATGGTAGTCATATAACACAAGAGTTTACACCCTTAAGCATGACATGCATAAAAAAATCAATATATATATATATATATATATATATATATTCATGTAGAATAGTTTTGGTAGACACACTATAATCAAAATAGGTCATCACTAACCATACATGTTAAATAACTTGAGAGACCCAACTCCTACATATATTCCCTTGCATGAGACCCTAGCTATTCCCTTCAATTTTAACCCTTGTTACAAATCCTAGTTCTATACAAAGGATTGTGACATCCCTCAAAACCCTTAACAGTAAGTGTTTTAAACTCTATCACTATTGTAACAATCTATTACTCAACATCTTACTCTCTATGCATTCTCTCTGTCTATCTCTTGCATTCTCTTCTCTTTCTCTCCTCTTTTCCTCACTTATGAGAATATCTTTTTATAGGATTAGAACCCACTTCCATGCCTTTTCTTATGAACAAATCATGTGCCAAGTATCTATGTGTTCTTTTAATAGTGAATGATTATCCCTTTACAAACCCTCTACTCCCTATAATGATGTCTCCTAGGAATATTCCCTACATAAAATATCCTTTTCTTGACCTCTAAGGTTCCAGGTTGGCATCTTATCCACTCATCATGCTTAGTCAAGTCCTAGAGTTTTCCTCAATTGTCTTATGAGTCCCAAATATTGATAATTACTTTAAACCCGTGTTCTTCCTTCTACACACACCTTGGTTTCACCTAAACCCTTCTTAAACACTTTTGTCCTATTCGCTTTCCCCGAGCTCCCTTCTTCTTGATCATGCATGTGTGTGCCCTTTGGTACTTGTCCAATATTTTAGGGCTCAATATAACCACACACTAAGTGTGTTCTCCATCCTCATAAACATCCTAATTCTTCAAAGAATAAAGAATAGTGGGGTAGGACAAATTGAGAGAAGAATGAAAGAATGGAAGAATTTGCTACTACTCTAGGATAAGCGTGAATTCCTCCTTATTATTACCTCAATATTTTCCCAGAATCCACCTCACTCTACGCTTTCGAAGTAGGTCACCCACTGATGAGTGCATTATTTGGCTCATTTATGTCATTCCTATGGTTAATAAATTGTCATTTAGATATGATTTGCTAATGCATAGGGATGCTTTGTATCATTATATCTTAGTGAGTTTGATGCATTTTCCTTTCTTTATATCAAACAACCTGATTACTATATAATCTCCTACTAACTATCTTCATGAGGGAAATGTGATGATGTGTGCAGGAAAATGATGAACGTTTATTGTTGATGCAATTAAGAAGTCTGAGTTTGGAGCTAGAATGTGGGAGTAGGAGAATTTTTCCACCCATCAACCTATAAGTATGGGACTTGTTTTAATCAGTCCCATAGGAATTTATGATTCATGGTTAATGTTGATTAGTGGGAGATGTTAGTGCCACCTATTATGGAGAATTCTGTAACTATTTGTGTCTATATAAAGACACCTTCTTAAGAACATGATAGTAGTTGTTATTTTATATAATCTACAATATATAGCATGTGGTATTGAGAAATCTTCTTTTCATGTATTGGATATGCTATGGAACGTGTTTGAATTAATATAAGTAAGCATCATTTTGAGGATCTAAAGCTATAGATATTTCCTCTATCCCAAGGGAGAGTAAGGGCCCACTCGACCAAGGAGACAGGAGGTTGTTTACACTTACATGCACATCTGGTTTTTTGATAAGTTTCACTGCAATCTCTATTTCAATATATTTCATGCAATCTCAGTTTGAATGTATTTGCTTTTCCTATTGGAATTTCTATTTAGAACGTGTGTTTCCTTTTATACAAAGTTTAACTTAGCATATGCTTTTACTTCTACTGATTCTTAGTTATGAGTGTGTAATTTCAATTTCTTTGTTTCATATTTTGTGCGTCTATTTCCATTTAATTTAGAAGTTCATATTTGAGTAACCAACTAAGGAAAATATCACAACAACCCCCAAAAGGGATACCCAATAGGAAAACACGTTATATAAAGCTCCACTTTGCATACAACCTAAGACACGGCCCTGGTTTATAATGACACTAACGAAAGATTTAGTTAGTTAAATGATAGGATACTAAAACAACCCATCATTTTTGGCATTTTTTTCAGGGACCACCTGAGCACACCACATTATTTTTATCACTTCACATGCTATGGGTGTTAATGGAGTTTCTATATGCAACCAGTATGAGTATTGAGCCTTGTTTCAATAACCAACCTTGATACATATGCCACATGACAAACAAGGGATATTTACACCACACAACATCCAATAAATATCTCCAAATATAATTTATGAAGGTAACACTGAGAGTGAAAATGAATCCAACACAACACTTAGAATTTTTTTTTAGGATCCTGCATCCTCCGACTAACACTCAGAAATGGGGGACCATGAGAATAATGGAGACCTACAATTGGGTAAAACCTTCACTTATCACATTGTCTTAGATGGGGATGAGGACACACCCATGAAAAATATCTCACCATCCATCCTCCCTTGTTTTCGAAACATGTCTATAGAAGACCTTGATCATTTTTTGTTTTATTCAAAATTATTTACCAAACCTATGAATACAGAACTAATAATAAAAAACTCAAACTCTTTCCTTCCACTCTCAAAGACTCTACTATGAGATGGTTCATGGGGTTGTCCTCTAACTCCATTGATTCTTGGGAAGCCATGGAGACAACCTTTTTGGATAAATACCAAGACTACTATAGGGAAAGGGATAGGAAAGAAGAGTTCTTCCAGATACGACAAAAAGAGGATGAAAATATAGAGGATTATCTAGATATATTTCTCTTTCTTCATCGACGGAGCGGTTATGAGTTACATGCGAACATCACTAAGACAATTTTGCTTACAGGACTTAACGAGGAAACCAAATATTACCTCCATCTTATGGGTGGAGGAGATGTGCATAAAATTACTATGGAACAAATCACTGAGCTATGTAGAAGTTACTCTAGAACATGAGGGGTATAAGGAAGATAAAAACATCCAAGATTTCCCTAGGTACCTCTAAAATTTTGGAGGAAATGGCCAACATGAAAACAAACATTTTGTTATAATTAACTTCAACCATAGATGGGCTTAAGGCCAAAACCAATGCTTCCAAAGAACCTCTGGACATATATTTCCCTAAGTGTAGGAAGAGACATCCCCTGAGAGAATGTCCTTTGGATGTTACAAACATGTGTTTGATCTGTGAAGTTGCTGACCATGACACTAAGCATTACACCTTATTATCACAGTTGAAAGGAGGCTTGAATGTTGTCTCTCAAGTTGATGTAGAGGTCAAATTTGTTCAAAGGCAAAATAATCAGGCTATATATTCCCCTCGACCTACTCAGAACCCCTGGAGGATGTCATGGCCTAGTCAGGATCCTCAACCTACTTGGGGACAACCTGAGTGGACAACATCAAATTGGATGACTTATCCACATCCACCACCCTAGATGAATCCCTACACTCAGCTAGGTTGGACAACACTGAATCCAACAAGTCCATGACACAACCAACAGTGGGTACCTCAACAGAATCCTAACCAAAACCAGCAGTGGGCACCACAATAGAACATTAATCAACAATGGAGGTTCCAGCAACCAAAACAAGATTTAATGGCCCCACCACAAAATATCAACAACACAAACATGTAACACAAACAAAACTTCCAACCCAACCTGTATCAAACCTGAAAAATTAGCAGACTACTTCAATTGATGAAGCAGGACCAAGTAATACAATGCATGTTAATACTATTGGTAATCTGAGACTAAGGTCTAGGAAAACATTGAATCCTCCTATATTTATCACAAAAATTCCTGTAGACACTAATATAGATTAGATACTTGAGAAAAATGAAGGAATTACACCTTCTCCAAAAACACAAAACACTCAAAACGGTCCAAAAACTAATCAAAATGCTCATAAAGCTCCTTTTCTTG
Organism: Taxus wallichiana var. yunnanensis; assembly: GCA_018340775.1. Lineage (NCBI taxonomy): Eukaryota > Viridiplantae > Streptophyta > Pinopsida > Cupressales > Taxaceae > Taxus > Taxus wallichiana. The sequence goes on along the minus strand of CM031235.1, from coordinate 561,952,205 downwards.
AGCGGTTATCGATAATTGAACTGCTGATGAAACAATGATAGTTCAAGAGTTAAAAAAGGTATAAATTGAGGTCCCACTTGTGTGAGCAATAAGGGACATCAGAATCAAACCAACCCATTAGAAATGAGTGTATAAAGACACTTGGAAGAAAGAATAAATACCCAAAGACCGTTAGAGTGGAAGGAAATTTGGTTGATTGTGTTGCTTTGGAACACTTATTTCACCAACATAAAGGGATCCTGGGAGATCATTCATTACCATTTGTATAAAAATCATTCAACATCTAATGTTTTGGTGGATCTTGGTGCTACCATAAATGTTATAACAACAAATATGTTCATTTTCCTATTCTTAATAGGACTACAACCTACCAATACCATTCTTCAATTAACAGATCAGTCCATTGTTGTACCAGATGGTGTGATTAAGGATATAATGGTCACCATTGAATCCTAGGAGTATCCTGTCGATTTCATGGTCTTACAGCCTAAATCTCAGAAATTGGGATATCCAGTCATTTTGGGATGACCTTGGTTGGCTACTGTTGCTGCATATATTGACTATAGGTCGGGAAAAATGACTATTCTAAATGGGTAGATTTGTAAACATATTTCATTATATCCTTTTGCCTAGCCTTATGGGTATGTTTTTAAACATGTATGGGTGGATTATTTGGATACTAATTCTCTCAGTTCTTCTTATTTGGCCACCATTGTAGTGCAAAACCATATGACTAAAGTTGTTGAGTCATACACACTGAATGTTGCTAGAGGGCTCTGTGACTACAAAAATCAGCACTGTGGCTATGGAAATCGAACTCTGACTTAATAAACAATTGTTCTATACATGACCGATACTATCACCTTGGTAAGTGATACTTCTAATGAAGCTTATAAGGAAATCTATGCTTATAATACAAAATCCATAGTATCTGATTTCTATTGTCCTACGATGTTGAAGAAGAATTTAATCTTTCAAACTTTATGTTTGAGAGTGAAGGAGCCATGGTGATCAAGTTCTGAGATCGGAAGACACCATGGAGGAGGTAGAGGACATGTAATAGGACAATAAAGAGACAAACTATCTGTTTGACTTGGAGGATTTATTTCATGGAGAAGAAATCATGGAGATAACATCATTTTTCCTCCATCTTCCACCTTCCAAGCACATGAACCTGCTACCATGAAGGAGAATATTCAAGTGCAAAAACTACACTTCATAATGGCTCTCTGAAACCAAGGTTGGAAGACCATGATCTTCCATGCTATTCAAAGGAGGAGGAAGGAAAAAGGTAGGCATAAGATGTCATCATCTCTCTCACGCCATCCATCCAAGAAGGTCCACAAGAAGACTCCATTCTTGGAGTTAAATTTTAGAGAAATGGGCACATCCAAAGGATCATACTGTACCCAATTAGGTACTTGACTTCATTGGATCTAAGGGAGAATCCAAAACTAGTCATGCCTACTTCAGGGCATGAGGATGAGTATCAAAGTACCAAGGGTCACCATCAATACCTCCAAGAGTCCAATGCAAATCAAGCTTGAAGAGGTATTTTCCATTAATGTTGATACCTTGATGATTTGGGTGGAGGACCGGCTTATTGTTAGTTTTTCACTCATACAGGAAGCTACATTTAGTATCAAATTGTTTTTATGGCTGCCCCTTTTGAGAAAGGGAAGCTACTTCTCCCTACCTATAGCAGGATTTGTTTAACATTCTTTCTCTCTGGTTAGTTTAGGAGTAGGAGTAGATTTTCTTTCAGCAGAAGAAGTTTTTATGCACACTCTGCATGTCTCATTTGAGGCATGTATGATTTGGTCTCTGTATATAAGTTTTGTTCATTTTTCTCTAAGGGTGCATAAGGATAGGATCTTCATTATTCAGGGTAGAAAGACTCATAGCTATCTATAACAGTTGCTAACTCCAAAAAAGAAGAAAATGTAGAACAACTAAAGTCATTTCAAGACAGTCCATTCAGGAAGAAATGAAAACCCTAGGTCAAAACAATTTTCTACTCTCAGAATCCTTATTTCAAGATTTCTTATGAAAATTGAGAGTGCAGACGTGTGGGTAGGTTCATGGTCAGGAAGAGGTAGTAAAGGTGGGCAGTCGGGGTCCATTTTACAAGAAGGATTAGTGTCAGGCCATCATTCTTGACTTCATTCCCAATGGATGCTTTGAGGCCACTAGTCCATTCATCTAGCAGGAAGATTCCCTTGCGAGTCACCAAAACTGTTATCCATATTTTTCCCCCGATAAAATATTGGATCAGCCATAACCCCACATAGAATAATCCAAAGAAATCATGTTCAAATCCTACAAACAAGTTGCAGAGGGACTCTACAATGGAGTGGCGGGGCTTGCGAAAGATCAAACAACCTGTGTAGTAAATAAATTCAAGAAACAACTCTGTCGAGTGAATCCGTGCTTCAAATCTAGCAAAAAAACTTAGGAAGGTTCTAAAATAGCATATAAAAGTAGGATCACGAGACCAAGTGGTGTGAAATGATCCAGAGGCTCGAAGAAAAGAAATGGAGAAGGTTCAAAGCATCAGGCTCTCAAATGACTCAGAATGAGCCTCAAAATGACAAAGTATGGAGGAGACAGTGGATACTGCCAAGTGTAAACGTGGTGCACCTCTAAAGATTAAATCCCATGAGGCACAATCAAAAATCTCCGGACCCCCACATTTCCCAATTCCAAAGTAAGGCAGAGTCAATAGAAGTCAAAAGGTGAGACAAGGTGGGCCTCAAAAGAGACTAAGTATAGAAGACTCAGTGGAAGGTGCCAAGTGTTGGCTCGGCGTAATTCCAAGATGGGAGCCCAAGGCAGAGACTCAAACTTGCACCAGCCCTCCATGTGGATAATGGTCAACAAAGGTAAAAAGGAGAGCAGGCCCAAAATTAGTTAAGTATAGAGAACTAGTGGAAGCCTCCATGTGTCTCATTGGCACATTTTCAAAAGGAGAATCTGGAGGTAGTTCCCAAATGAGCGCGGGCTCACCACATGTCCCAGATTTTTAAAAGGGAAAGAGTTGGGGTTTGGATATTTAAAGCGAGAGGAAGGACATCGGAAGGTGCCAAGTGTCATCACGGCACCATTTCAAAGGTAAAATTGGGGGTAGGTTCTCAAACAAGCGCCAAGCCTCCACGTGTCTAGGGTTAGATTTTTGGCCCACCAAGCAAAAGACTCAAACAAAATATAAGGGACCCCAAGGAGCTCATGGAGGCCACCACATGTTATTCGATGCTATTTCAAGAGTGAAGGGCAGGGGCCAAATATCTAAGGTGTGTGAAGCCGCCACATGGACCCTACAGGGGCAGACTCTTTAAATATTGTACCCCACAACCATAATATTCAAATGGCCATATATTTCTACTAGAGAATTATATTTGGGTAGGAGAAGACTTTATTGAAATGTCTTGACACCCTCTATGCCTTGGGAACATAAAATATCATTTTGGTAAGGCTCTGGTAGGTGAAAATTGGGAAAAAGTCTTCCAGGACATTAACACAAAATCTGATCTCTTCTACTGCTAGATATGATTTTATTCGACACACTAGGGAACTAGAAGTGACATATTATGGGAAGAATTGTAGGAGGAATTGATATTCAATAGTTAAGATTTCAAAACGGGGTTCAATGCGTATCTCAGGGTGGTTGGATCAGGATTCAAATTCTTCCCTCTTCTCTCTCCCATTCTTACTATATATTGTAATAGAGGGGCACATTCAAATGGTTGGTCATTGTTTCCCCACTACCCCCTCTGTCTTTCTTTCTTAGGGTAGAACATGTAGTCTAAGCCTCCTCCCATGGCTCTATAATGGCATTTTCTTACATCTTTCCCACTAATGATGTACTCTGTAACATTTTTAGTAATTAAATTTTTTTCATGATGCATCTATCCATCATTGGCTTATTTTGTTGTCTCTTCTTCCCTCTCATCATTGTAGGATATTTTGTGCATACTCGATGTTTAATGCAGGTCCTAAGAGCTATGCTTAATGGGTTTCAAAGCGGGTGTCAGTGTGAAATCTATCTTTAGTCCGTGGTGTATCTTGTCCACCCTCTCCTCTACTCACCTATCTCCACTATAGGTGGTCAAGTATGTGATTCAACCAATTCCTTTTCTAGTGTATCACCACTTAGTGTAGGATCTTTCACACACACACACTTTGTCTCTCCTTGGAATTGTTAGATTAGGATAGGAAAGGTTTTTCCTGCACTAGAGTAGCTTGTGGCGGGTAGATTAGGAGGTAAGAACCAACTTTCTCTCGGAGGTCCATCTCAAGTTTTACAAGCCCCAAAGCTTGAGATATGGCTATGTTGTGTAATCACTCTGGATGCCCCAATTCACACTCAGGACATTTGGGGGTGATGTGATTTTCACTAACAAAACCACCTTTACTTTTCCTCGGGGTACATTTGCTTATCGATTCTTGCCTTTTGGGATTTGTAATGTACCTGCTACATTTCAAAGAGTAGTCTTGGCCATTTTTATAGATCTTAAAATAATTTTTTTGAGGTTTACATCGATGATTTTACTATCCATTGATCTAGTTTTGACCAATATTTGCATAACCTTGAGAAAGTATTGAGTAGATGTGAGCATCACCAAGCTGTCCACAGTCGTGAAAAATGTCGATGATGGTGGATCAAAGAATTATCTTAGGTCACCATATTTCTACCAAAGGTATACAGGTTGACCCCAAAAAAATTACAGTCGTCACTCAACTACCTACACCAACAAATAAAATTGACATCAAAAGTTTCCTTGGACATGTAGGGTATTATCGATGATTCATTAAAGACTTTAGTAAAACTGTTGCAACTATGTTTTCAATGCTGAAAAAATAATTTGTTTTTGAATGGTCCCCTCAGTGTCAGTAGGCATTTGATATTATTAAGGAGAAGCTAACCATAACCCCAGTCATATAAGGTCCCAATTGGGGGAAACCTTTCCATATCCACACGATGCCTCCAATACAACTATGGGAGTTGTTCTTGGGTAGAAAGATGAAGAGGATCACATGTATGCCATTTAATTTATTAGAAAGAATCTGAATCCTATGGAAAGGAACTATACCACTACAGAAAAGGAGTTTTTAGTTGTTGTGTATTCTTTGAATAAATTTTGACATTACATCACTGGGTATAAAATATTTGTTTATACTGACCACTCTGCCATATGATATTTGATGAATAAACTAGTAGTTGGGGTTAAATAATTAGATGGTTACTCTTGTTACAAGAATTCAATCTAACCATTATTGATAAGCCAGGGAAATCTAATGTTGTTGCTAATTTTATTTCAAGATTGAATGTTTCAGGTGATGAGGAGGCAGTCCAGGATCAATTTTCAGATGAAAATTTGTTTTCTATAACAACTCAGACTCCATTGTTCATAGATCTTGCAAAATATTTAACCACAGGGAAATTTTCTTCCTGTTTTACTCATAAAGAGAGACAAAGATTGGTTAAATATAGGGCAACATATAAATGGTGTAATGGACTATTGTTCAAATGTTATCCTGATATGGTTCTTCGTAGGTGTATTCGGGAAGATGAAGTATATGACATACTAAAAGCTTGTCATGATGAGCAACGAGGAGGACATTACTCAATAAAAAGGACCATTCACAAAATCCTTAGTGTTGGGTTCTATTGGCCTTCCCTCCATAAGACTGTCTAGAAGTATGTGTTGTAGTGTGATGCATGTCAAAGAATGGGGAAGCCTACAGTCTCAATGGAAATGCCTCTTAATACTCAGCTGGTCTTATGACCATTTTAGAAATGGCGAATTGATTTTGTTGGAAATTTTGATCCTCCATCTTTTGGAAAATAATACCTCTTGGTATGCACATAATATGTTACGAAATGGGTTGATGTTCAAGCATTGGCATCTACCAATGAGGATGTTGTTGATGATTTCCCATACAATCAAATATTGTTATGATTTGGGGCCCTAGGGCCATTTTATCTGATCAAGGTCCTTAATTTGTGTCTAAAATGATCAAATCTTTTCTTGACATCTACCGAATCAAGCACCAGAAATCGTCACCATATCACCCCTAATCCAATGGGTAGGTGGAAGTCACCAACTAGAGAAATTGAGAACATTCTCACTAAAGTGGTTAGTGCTGACAAGAAAAATTGGGTACCAAAACTTCCCAAGGCGTTTGGGCCTATAACACGACCTAGAAAACCACTACTAGTTTTTCTCCCTATGAGTTGGTATATGGGAAGAAGCCACTATTACCTATTGATTTTGAGTTACACACCTAGAGAACATCACTGGAAGTTGGCATCAATTTAGATGAAGCACAATGTGAATGGGTGATGCAGCTGAATGAATTGGATGAAATGCGGATGGAAGCACAACAATAGATGGAAATTATCCAACATCAGAGGAAGTCGACATGATGCTCATATCAAATCTAGGATGTTTCATGAAGGGGAATGGGTCTTACTCTTTGATTATAAATATAAACTATTTACGGGTAAGTTCTGAGACACCTTTGGTTGGGTCTATATCAGATTGAAAAAGTGTTTAATAATGGTTCTAAGTGGTACCAATTGATGGCGACAAAAGGACTCTTCTATTAAATGGCCATAGGCTCAGGATTTACCAAGGACCTCTTGAAAAGGGAACTTTCACGAGTGACATCATCTTTGATTGAGGAAATGCATGCGAGGTAACTCTTCACCCCTCTAGCCAGGATTTATTGTTATCTTTCAATTTCAACAAAGGAGGATGGTCATAACCTTGATCTTCTTCCCTTGTTTTTTTTCTTTTAATAAATGTTGAGATCTTCATTGTTTCACATCCACTAATCACATTTTTCTCGCATGCGAGAATGTGGGAATCTAAAGATATCGAGACGTTGAACTAGCATGGGTAAGTGCATTTTAATTCACTATGGATATTTCCTTATGAAGCAACTCCCCATGCATAAACTTATCATAATTACATCCATACAAAATGATCAATGTATTTATTATGGATATCCTTCGAATCCGATGCTACGACATGATGGCATGAGGGTGTAATGAGTCATGATTTCCATGCACACCACATGTGTCATCCTCCATGAAAGGGACAGGTGGCATTTTCATTTCAAGCAATGGGATGTGCACCATCCCACATATCAAAATTACTCATGGATACCTAGTCTTGTCAACCTTTTTATGCCGCCAAATTTGCTCTTTTATGTGATTCGAGGATCCATGTGCATTTCAAATTTATAGTTCCTAACTACTTCTTGTCATTACTTCGAGAATTTTGAATGAAACTTTCTACCTACCATCACACCAACAAATTTGAGCACACCCTTGTTCTTATTTCTCTACTATCTGGATTCATTCACCTTCATCATGGGACAAAAGAAAATTTTGAGCCTAATTCTCTAGAATTATTGCTAAAAAATGTTGCACTTTCGCAGTATTTTATGATTCCGGTTAGATTGAATTCATCCTAGAAATTTGAAGGTTTTGATGAAGGAATCATGGATGAATTCTTGGATAATTTTGAAGCTACTTTCTCCCGCATTGGAGGGAAGTGAGTGGAGATTACCAGTCACATAGAATCTGAACTATCCGGTTTACCATATTTTGGTCTGAAATTCATAACACATGGTCCCCTCAAAGATTTGATTGCTCTATTTCATAAGGAGGGTGAGGCATTTCCCGAGGTAATCCTTACTTCCCAGGGTGTTCATAAAGGCATTAAGTGGGACAGTCTCCTTGGAATTTAGAGGTATATGGCCAACTAGGTTAATCTGTTACTTTATATGTGATGGCCACCATGCATGCGAGGTGGTGATTCCTCTTAGAATTATCATTCATTTGAAGAAAGGATGCATCAACCCTGCACTCAGGGTGAATTTACCAGAATACTTGGTGGATGTAGTTATTAAAGTTAGTCAAAAATACAAGACTAGTGGAGGAAAGGTAGTGCTAAAGCACCCAGGGCTCATTCATTTATTGTGTTCACATCAAGTGTTTTTAAGCCCAAACGAAGGCTTGAAAGGATGAATGTGGGGGAAGGCTCCAAGTCAAAGCAACTCAAACTAGGACCATCTTCCACACCACGGGTTGCTATCACATTAGTCAGTCATCATGAACACAAGAAGGAGGAACTTAGTGCTCAAATGGACAAGGAAAATATGGGGATCAAGTGAGCCCATCTTCAACACCATCCAATTCTAAAGGTAGAAATAATTTGGATCCCCCTTTTTCTATTTTTCTATGGCCGTGACGTTCCTATGCATTTCCCAAACCTCTAAGTTCCCGGTCTGAGGGTTTTGTTGGTGCCTCTACCCCTATTTGGGAAGTAAGGAATGAGGAAGGAAACGTGGTTGTGCCCATTGATAAATCACCAGAAACTATATTCCCTCCAACTATTTCAACCCACGAGCTGTTTTGTGCCCTCATCTTTAGAAATTCATTCCACAACTCTAGAAACTACTTCGGTATCTGAAGCACAAGATCTAGCTCCAGAATCAATTACAATGGGAATTGGTCACCTCGGGTTATGTCAAGTTTCGATACTCATGGTTATTTGGAAGAGATTGCACTCCTTAAAGCCCAGTTGAAAGGTATGGAAGAAACAAACCTTTCTTTACAAACTAAATTTACTCAATGCATAGTAGACAAGGTTAGAGAAATTATATCTCTACAAGTAGAGGTTAGCATCCTAAAGTGGTAGAGAGATAAAGGTCTTAGTATTTTGAATGATTTCCACCAAATGTCTCTTCAAAATTCAGAATTAAAAAAGGAAAATAATAAATTAAAGGGGGAAATGGAAATCATCCAAGGTGAAAAATAAAAATTACAATCTCTTTTGGACTCTGTCTGTCCTTTGGCTTATAAGCTCTTGTCTTGTAGGAGACCATCTTCAATTTACAACATGTTTGTTTAAGAACACAATTACTCTTGGCAGTTGATGATGTTGTGTTGTCAGGCACCTTATGAAGCTTCGATGGTAATGTTTTCATGTCCATTTACAAATCTAGTACCCTTGAAATTCAAAACCTACTCTGTGAGTTCTACCTCCATAATATGTTAGTCACCAATGTCCCTGACTTCTTCATTAAATTTTTCATGGGGGATTTTTAGTTAAAATCCTTTCAGTCTTTGCTTCAAAATCAGATCATGTGGGGTGAACAAATGGATACCTTTAATCACACATATCAAATAATAGGATTCTATATTCAGCCTACACATCACAATGATGTGGCTATGTGGAAAAAATTTAGATCTCTTTACTACCAAGTCGGTATTAGAGAGAATACCTCAAAGATATTACTGAAATGTGTGGGGACTTTGAAACCTATAGTCAGCAGCACTTTGGGGCAGCAAGGCAAGCTTGTGATAGGAGATGGGACACTTTGAGCTTACCATTAAAGAGAAGGGAGGTTATCTCACCTTATAATTTGAGTTGGAGTATGTGACGAGGTGATGCCCTCATCACAATCATCAGGCAATTATCAAAAAAAACTAGCAAATAGTATAATGATGAATGGGTAGGACTTCAGGTGCAACCACCTCTCCTCTTGAGTCCTACTACCACCTGGAAAAACAATGATGCCCAATCAAATGATGTTTTCTACAGCTTGGGTCAAAGTAACTTCCAACACTCAGGGGTGTAAAGGCACCAAAAATAGTATGTTGATCAGTTTGAAGAGTATGACATGGCCCAACAACTTGGTCATAGGGTAGGGCATAGATAAGTTGCATTGGGACATGCAATAGGTAAAGTACGGGAAATGATGAGTGCATTATTTGGCTCATTTATGTCATTCCTATGGTTAATAAATTGTCATTTAGATATGATTTGCTAATGCATGGGGATGCTTTGTATAGTTATATCTTAGTGAGTTTGATGCATTTTCCTTGCTTTTGTTCATGCAACCTGATTACCATATAACCTCCTACTAACTGTCTTCATGAGGGAAATGTGATGATGTGTGCAGGGAAATGATGAACGTTTATTGTTGATGCAATTAAGAAGTCCAAGTTTGGAGCTAGAATGTGGGAGTAGGAGACTTTTTCCACCCATCAACCTATAAGTATGGGACTTGTTTCTAATAGTCCCATAGGAATTTATGAGTTATGGTTAATTTTTATTAGTGGGAGACATTAGCAAATATTATTATGGTGAATTCTGTAATTTTTTGTGTCTATATAAAGACACCTTCTTAAGAACATGATAGTAGTTGTTATTTTTATATACTCTGCAATACATAGCCTGTGGTATTGAGAAATCTTATTTTCATGTATTGGATATGCTATGGAACATATTTGAATTAATATAAGTAAGCGTCATTTTGAGGATCTAAATCTGTAGATATTTCCTTTTTCCCAAGGGAGAGCAAGGGCCCACTCGACCAAGGAGACAAGAGGTTGTTTACACTTACATGCACATATGGTTTTCTGATAAGTTTCATTGCAATATCTATTTCAAGTATATTTCATGCAATCTTAGTTTGAATGTATTTTCTTTTCCTATTGGAATTTCTATTCAGAACATGGGTTTAATTTTATAAAAATCTTAACTTAGCATATGCATTTAATTCTACTTGATTCTTAGTTATGAGTGTGTAATTTCAATTCCATTCTTTCAAATTTTGTGTGTGCATTTCCATTTAATTTAGAAGTCCATCTTTTAAACTTCATTTCATTGCAACAACTAAATTCTATAGATTTATATTAAGATTCCATAGATTAGTAACCAACTAAGGAAAATATCACAACCCCCCAATAGGAGACCCAACAGGAAAATTGGTTACATAAAGCTCCATTACATACAACCTAGGACACAACCCTAGTTTATAATGACACTAACGGAAGATTCAATTAGTTAAATGATTGGAGAATACAATGAACCATCACCCACTAGAGCACTCACCTCATCAAAACTCAATTCGTCACCCTTATCATTCAGTGTATCTACAATTCCTTCTAACTGATTGCTAAGGTCATCCAGTGCATCCATTCTATGAGTGACCTAGGGATACAACTCCTTAAGCCGATTCTTAATCGAACCCCACAAGGCTTTGATTACTTCCATCTTCTTCTCAACCTTGGCTAGGATTTTATCACGCTCTTCCCTATTTCCTTTGTTCTTTTCTTGAAACTCCTTTAGACCCACCTCATGCGCAACAAACAAATGCTTGTTACCTTGTCTCTATCAGCGTAATTTTCATACACAACCTCATCCATTTACACAATGGTCTTTATAGTGGAAAGGAGCTCAAAATACTTGAATAAAATTTTCCTTGATTTTTAGTCTTTCTTCCTCCTTACGGCATGCCAATTCCTTTTTCTCCGATTCTAATGTGAGCGGCCACCTTTCCATGGTGAGGATGTGCGTCAAATATTCCAAGCATTACATGGTTGACTCATATTTTTTCTCAGGTGAGGCCATGTCTAGGTGCTTCAAGATTATGGTGTCTGAAAAATTCTCTATCTTCTTATGGATCTCACACACCTTTTCCTTTTCTTCAATTAACTCGCACCTTAATTGGGAATTAATCAACTCCTCATTATTTAATTGTTTTTCCTTTTCAATGATTTCTTTATTTTTATTTATCCGAACCCTTACTCTGTTCTTTTCACATCAACCTCTACCGATACCTTGTTGAGTGCATTACACACTTTTTCATCGATAGTTCCTGAGAATTCACCATAGAGTTTACTCCATTTGTATACGGTATCTTCATCGATTGCCTCACAACCGACCTTGAACTTGGGCTCATCAATGTGGGACTCAAAATCCTAAGACAACATCTTCCTTGTGCACAAGTGTGCACCATCTTCATAGAAATAAGTCCATGTAAGGAGTTGGTTTAAGGCATGATACTTTGGAAATATGTACATAGTACCTTATTTGGATCATTGATATAAGTAATTCCTTTCTCCTACACAGCTATCATAATATTTCCTCTCATGTGTGCTACCTTTGGGAAGCTTACCGTTAGGATGGGATCTCTACCCATGCTTTTGTATTCCTTTTCGTAGTTATTTCTTTCCTCCACCTCTTTGAGCACTTCTTTGGCATTGTAATCCACCTCTTGTAACACAAAGTATTTTATTATGCCTGCTACCTCCCTTTCTATGGCATCTTCTATCTACTCCTTGGTCAGGCTTGGAGTCCTTTGATCCTTCATGTTGACTTCCTCACTTTCTCCCTTTCCATGAGCACCTCCTTCATCTTCATCTTTCTCTTCATTTCCCTCCTCCTTTGAGTCATGTACATCATACATAGGATGGTCATGAGCCTCACCATTCTTATTGTCTTTCTTGTCTCCCTTTTTGAACTCCATGCTCTCTATTTCTTCTAAGTCTTCCTTTTCTGTTACTTTCTACTTCTTCCTAACTGGTGATTTCGTATCGCATATTCTTCTTTTTATTCTTGATGAGGTAACTCCTTCCTTACGAGATGATTCTTATTTCTCAAGGGGCTCCTCTTTTCATTGTGCCTCTTCCTCGGTGTGTCTTCTCTTTCTCTTCTACAGGGGACTTCTTCCTCCATGCAAAGGTGATCGGTTTTGCACTCGACTCTTGCGTGCCTACAGATTGCATTGTCTATATACTTGGTGCCTTTTTCTTAGGTTCCTCCTCTCTCTCCCTTTTCCTCAGTGTGGCCTTCTTCCTTAAGGTGGGGTCTTCTAGGATAGAGACATCATTCTCCATATAAGTGCCATTCTCATACTTCAGCCTTATGTGTAGGTATACCCTTGTTGTGGTTCTCCCAGGAACAAACAATGTTACTGTCTTCATCATATGCACGTCATGGGAGACATACTACTCCACATAAGCACACTTATTTAGATGTATCAAATTCCTGCGAAGCTCATGGTAATCCTGGTCTACCATGTTGAGGTCAAACATTAACTTCTTTACTTCTTTAAATATATTCACCATGGCACGGAAGTATTGTCTTTGTAAAGGAGAATGGAAATTAGCACCAGGGGACCCTTGGGGCTATCTACTAGTTTAAAACTTATAATATAGAAATGTTGGTACATAGAGAATTTAGCTTCACCTTGCGGTAAAATAGGTAATTTCTTAGGTATTATCCACTCTGTCTTTGAATACATCACTTATCTGTTTGTACCATTTTTCTAGGTGTGCCTTGTGGGCAGCCATCATGGTGTCACAAGTGTAATTATAAAATATTTTGGCAAGGGATGGGTTCTCATCTAGGTACTCCCACACAAATTTATCTGGCCCATCGGGCACTCCAATCTCTAAAAATAAAATGTTAAGGAGGACATTACCAAACATGATATCTTCTCCATCGCACACGACACTGATGATTTCCTCTGCTATGAATGCTAAGAGGTTGTAAATGGTCCCCTCCAAGATCTTCCGAGAAAAATTTCAAGTAAGCCTTATTGATACGTGTTACGGGGTCAAAAATCGTATAGATGTCAAAGTACCGTGAAACCCTCTTGTAGTCATAGGATTCCATAGTATTCTTGATGACCTCCTTGTCATTCAAGTCATCATAAAAATATTCTCCTTCATAGGTAAGAAAACTAAATTTATAAATTATTTTGGGAGTTATCCGCATTCTTCATCTTGTAAAATAGAAATGGTCCTCATGTATGTGTGAAATTAACCACTAGTACAACCACTCAGGTTTTCTGAAATAGGAAAACTAATAGAGTTGCAACAACCTAAACTTCTCCATCTTCACCTTTACTTCATCTTTATAGATAGGCATTCCATCTAGTGTAATTTTATCTGTAGGGTTAACCAATTGTAATGCCGCCATGTTCTCTATGGTTCTCATTTGATGGTTGTAGTCACTTATGGCCATTTTTGTTATGTGAGACACCCATTCTTTTCCAAGCAATACAACATCTAGGTATTACATATCTGCATACCATTCTGATTGAAACCGGTGGAAACAACTTGTTTCCCTTTTCCCTTTCCCTTCTTTGGTCAAACGGTGGTTACTTTCCTTGGTACCATTTCTCTTGTCGGAGTTACTCAAATTCCTTTCTCCTGATCTTGGCTCTACTTAGTTTTGTGGCTCTACTCTTATGTGAAAAATCCCTTCAATCATGTGCCCTAGCTATGGAACCCTAACCTGGAAAAAACCCTTCCTTCCATAAGATGATGTATTCACTTGCGGGATTCGAAAACTCCTACAACCCTCTCCCTCACATCCATGTACTATTTTTCCACCCTGGTTCACTGATCAACCTAGCTATGCACTTAGATCTTCACAACCCTCTTTCACACAAATTTTCTCAAGGATTTCCTAGTTCACAAGAGCTCTTTGATATAAAAAATGTAAGGTAACAATAATGTACCCCGACCTTTTACTTATAGTTTTTACTTCTTTTTTGTAATAAATGCAATGCCACCTACCATCGTACCTTTGCAATAAAGATAAATTTCTCTTATTAATACAACCTTGAGTGCTTTTAGCCCCATGCCCAATCTTGCATGAAAAACCCCTAGTACCTTCGGTGTGCAAAAATCCTTCTTGAATAAAGAGCATTTCATATGCGCTTGCAGTGTCGAAGGCACTTCTTCTATCCTTACCCTGATTTTTGACATTGCATACCTCATGTTGTTCCTATGCTTCTCATATTTGTATTTGGTCTTCCAAACTCCTTATGTCCACATTTTATATGTGCGCTATTCCATGATACACATTTTTATCCTTCAATCCGGGCCATTGAAACACAACTTCTACTACTAGCTTCCATTATTTGTTGCATTACTCCACCCCACACAAAATAGATGTGTGGTCATCTACACATAGAAATCTTATGAAAATAATAAGTGGCTACTAGCACACAATGCACACACAACAAATGAAAATGGAACAAGCAATGGGAAGGGGAAACACAAAGAAAGGAAAATCCTAGGCTAAATGTAAATACTGCCTTATTTATGCATACAAGGAAGACTTATTTATAGTAGGGATTCAACCTAATCCCTTTGAAATGGCTTGGTAACCATGTTCCATCCAATGCTTTTCACCGGAAAGCACATGAATCAATTATATAGGATATAATGTATAGGCCCATCCAATGGACTTTGAATTTTTCAGGATGGCACAAAAACTTGGAGTCATACAATACAACCATCTTCTTAACCTTGAATTGTTTATTCTTGATGTGTCTATCATGTCATGCCTTCTTCCGAATTTTTATGTTTTCGACTCAGGTGATCAATATCCCACCTTTCATCTAACTGCATTAACTTATTGATCCTCTCCTCAAGCACTTTTTCATTTGTTAACCCTCTTGCATGTGCTATACATAGTGATGGTAATATGAATTCAATGGGTAACACCACTTCCATACCAAACATGAATTGAAAAAGGTATGTCCTTATTCGAGTCTTTTATAAGTAGTCTAGTATGATAATAACACAACAAAAACTTTATCATCATAATCCTTTCTTCCCACATCAAAAATCTTGGTTAACATGTGATTCAAAATTTTGTTAAATGCCTCAGTAGTTCCATTAGCTTGTGGGTGATATGGGATAGTGTTGTGGTGGGCTACCATGAATTCTTCCAACAAGATACGAAGTATCTCCTTCAATAAATGGGTACCCCCATCACTTGTTAAACTTAGAGGACATCCATATCTGTTAATTATATTTTCCCATAATAACCTAGCTATTGTTTCCGTTGTGCATTCCTTTGTAGGTTCTTCCTCCACCCACCTTGTTAAGTAGTGATTACAAATAATGATATAGAGTGAACTAGTCCTCCATGTGGTAGGTGATTTTTTTCCTAAAAATTCAATCACCCACTTCTCAAATGCTTCTACACTAGCTATTAGTTTCAACAACATCTCATCTCTTCTTCCTAGTTTACTAAGGCATTGAAAATGGACACAGGCCTTAGAACTCAATATAATATTTGTAAACATTTTTCCCACTAAAAACTTTCTACAAGGATCTTGTGCATGGTTGCATTCCCTATGTAGTGTCCTCCTACAATCCCACCATGTGCTTCCTCCAAGATTGTAACACATTCATGTTCTAACACACACGACGTAAAACCTCATCATGAATTAGCTTGTTTAAGTCTCCACTAATTAACATGTAGGGCGTGACACGTATGGCTAACTGCTTTCTTTCAAAATTCTTCATTCCCTTTGGTGTCATACTCATTTTGACAAACACAACAATATATTCCAAATCAGAGGGTGCACGCCCCAACCTAAATATTTTTGTTTCTAGAATTGTATCCTCAATGCTTTGTGCATCCTATCCTAATTCAATGCTTGAAAAATTCTTAAAACAACAACAGTAAACTCAAATTCTTAAAACAACAGGATCCACCGACATATGCACCCTTGTAATGCGGCCTTGTTCATCAAGAACTTCAATGCCATGTGGTCCATGTAGAATATGAAGGGTGTTTCCAACAAATATTTCTTTAATTTTTGTTTCTCGTAGATCATTGATAGTGCTTCATTCTTAGTAAGAGTATAGTTCTACTTCTGTCGTGTCAACTTCCTGCTAGAAAAACACAAGGGGTGGTCAACAATTCCTTCTCTAGGTTGTGCTAATATTTCCCCAATCATTATTCCTGAAGCATCAACATGTACATGGAATGGCTTATCCCAAGAAGGAAAGCGTAATATGGGCGCATTGATAAGCTTATTCTTCAATGCATCAAACGTCATCTTGCGCTCTCCCGGTGAAATGCACTTTTTGTTTTAGTAACTCTTCCAATGATGGAACAATCTTGGCATACCCTTAGTAAATTTTGATTGCTACCCCGTATGCCCAAGGAATCGTGCACTACGATCTTGATGGTAAGCTCCCCCAATCCCACAATAACGATAACTTTGGCATGATCCACCAGTAAACCTTCCTTACATATGATATACCCCAACAGGGTTCCAAATGGAGTAGCGAAGAGACATTCCTTAATGTTGATGGATATCCTTAACTTCTGACATAATTCAAAAATCAGATGTAAATTGTCACAATGATCCTTCACTAATCCTTATACCATCTAATCATCAAGGTAGACTGAAGGAACTCATGGATAAAATCTGAAATTCCTGCACCACAATATACATGAACACGAAGGACCATTCTTCTAGTTTGCACTCCATTTGGTTTTCAATCTTCTCATCAAAGTGACTTAGGTTTGCAAAATAGGAGCTTTGGAAATATTAGGAGTCACTAGATGTGTTGAAATAAGCCTCTAAAGGCTGAAAATACTAAGTTCACACACTAGAAATTAGTAATATGAAATTTGAGCTTTCAATGCTTTTCGTACTAGGCATGCTAGAAATGTTTGGTGGTCAAACTTGTACCCACATCTCTTATCCAGAGGAGTAAGATGTTTGAGACAACAATGGAAACATCCCCAAGTTGTGGTACCTTACACGCTTGGGACAGATCTTTGGAGAAGGTCGGTTCCTCTATCTATTTCTACTACTACTGCTACTCCTAATGCTTTGAAAGATAAAATTAAGCTAATAATGCCAAAGGACCAAAGATAAAAGGATAAGAAAAAGGAAAACTAATCTAAGGAAGGTGATAGCACTAGTAAAAGAGGGATGAAAATTATTTGTTCTAATTGAAAATGAAGGGAAAGGCATGAAATAAGGGTAGGTACATGTACCACAATTAAGACGCATTTACGGACGGTTTCATGGAACCAAACTAAAAGGAAACTACAAGGGACGTAGAATGACACAATAAACACACAATGTAAAATAAAGGCAAGAATACATAATACAAACATGCTTAAGATAAATAATATTCACAAAATGATGCTTCTATTACTTCCAGAAATGCACATAGCATTCTGATGATAAAAGAGGCCAATATGCACATGCACGAGCCATATATAGAGGTCTACAACTCAAAATACAAAAAATATGAGGTCCTTAGCAAAATGTGTAAGGATCCAAAATGTCCAACATTAACAATGAGATTAGCTCTTACATTTATAGGTGAATCCATGGAAGAAGAAAAGAAGAAGGAAGGAAAACCCAAATTTGAAATACAACCATGAACAAGAAATACTCAATGCCCGTAAATCCACCTACAATTTGTCAAATGTGATTCCCCAAGTTACGTTTAGAATGTAGGAGAAGGAAAGAGAGTGGAGCAGATCAAATCAGGTGGTTGGAGTAATCGGATCTTCTCATCAATGGCTAGAAATACGTATTCCCATTTATCACCTACTAGATCTACCAAGAATTTGATTATGAATGTCTAGAACTATAGCCTATGTGAGAAGCTATCAATTGAGACTAAGCATACACCGATTGTAAATCTAGAGTAAAATATATGTTTGTTAGAAGTTTATTAGATTCATCTGCGCATGCAAGAAACATGGCGCACATGGATTGGATGAAAGGATGACTAAATGTGTAAATCTTCTTGTCATTTTTTCCACATGTCACTCATAGATTTACTACAAGGATTTGGCACCCTGTTGGTGCACTTTGACTAGATACGTGTGGAACACTCAAGTGTGTCAAAAAATTACATTGCATAGACAGGTGTAAGTGAGGGCGCAAAGGTATACGCATGGAAGAATGAAGCATGGGAAGAAGGAAGAAGGAGGGTGTGTGCAATTGCAATGTGCGGGGAGGAAATGGAGAAAAGCTGGTGAGTGGAAAATGTATGGTCAATAGGCAACTATTATAAGGTAATGTACGGGGTGCACAAGAGGGCCATGGACTTAGCTTATTTAAGGAAAGCACAAGGCATGTGTGTAGGATGAATAGATTCTAGGAAGAAGGTGATTGCGTAAAATATATGTGTAAGGTAAAATTGAAAAAAGAGGAAAAGGAAAATGGAAAGGAGAGAAGGAGAAACACACAAGGGCGTGAGAGGAAACAATGAACAAGTGAATGTGTCAAGGATACAACCGAGGTGTGCGTGATCGCAATGAATATCTCGAGCCACAATATATATGTTATTTGTCTAAATAACTAGGAGATTTATTTTGATAACATAATGATTAAGTATAAAGAGTACATGTGAAATAGGAACTAAAGGTGAAAAGACATTTTAAAAAATAGATAATTTGAGCACAAGAGTGAACAAATAAAGTGAAAGAGAAATTGTATAGGGTCATAAATTCAAATTTTTTTTATAAAAAAGTGATTGAAATATGTTTTAGACTTATATATGAACAATATACATAAAATGTGTGAATGTGAGTGTTGAAGTGTTGAAGCATGTATGTGTGAATGTGATTGAAAATGAATTGAAATTAAAGCGAAAACCGAGATAGAATTAAATGTACTAAAAATGAAATGAAAGTGGGTTTTAACTCACACGAGAGAGAATGAGATATAAAGAATTTTTAACAAGAGAATAAATTGATGTGAGATTAACATATGATGGAAGACTAAGTTCTTGATACGAGAGGGTGATATGCAAGCAAAAGGGAAAAAAGGAAGTATTGATGCTTGAAGAATCTGTGTGGCGAGATAGTGTTAGATGTACAAATAGAGACATATGAGTAAGTGAAGAAGATTAAGATGTGTGTGATGTATGTAAAGGTATATGCATACACTATAAAAAAGTAAAGGCAAAATTGTAAAATGTTGTAATTTATAAAGAATGCTTGAATATTGCAGCGAGAAGAGTAAGTTTTCAAAGTTGAAATCAGGTGAAAATGAATGTGTTTTGAGAATGAGGTGTTGAATGCAAAAAGAGAGTGAATTTTTCTCGAGTTGAGTAATGAATAGTAGAGATGACCAGGGATTTGAACTCAATATTAAAGAAGAGCGAGCTTACTTCAAGAGTTAAATAGTAAGAGGGTATGCAACAAGCTGAATATTTGAGGTAGGACAAGAATCGTGTCTAAAAGAAGGATTGAATGTTTCCATGAACATTGTATGAAAAAAGGTATGCATGAGAGAGATCAAGTGAGAAGTAGAGTTTAGTAGGAAAGTGTGCAAATATAGTGTCACTATCAGTTGTATAAGACAACATTTTTGTGACAATATATTGTTGAAAAATTCTAAGTTGTAGGTTAGCATATAAGGGGGTTGTAACTTCCTTGTAAGTAGTATCTTAGAGCAGATCTCTTGTAGCTAGTTAAAATACAGGGGGTTGAATCCTAGTTGTGATTTGAACCTCACTAAAGGTCAATTATTTCTGAAATAAATTTTGGTGTTGGAGCTCCAAGTTGAGTTGTAGCTCAACCATGAAATCAATGTAACTGACTATGACAATTTGGTGCGAAGTAGAGTTCTCGGTTTGAGTAGGTTTTTTTGTAACAACTCTAACATGACTGATATCTATGATGACTTATATTTGGAAGGGGAAAATGATGACATATGATTCTTTTCTTAATATGGTGTACTGTTATGATCTGTGAAATCATTTTTTTAGTAAGTAATGTGTTATCCGCTAAAATAGGTACAATTCTACCATGTTTATGCTTAATATAAAATGAAGCAATTCATCTTTTTATTTTAATCTCAATAATTTGCTACTTGGGAATGAGAAGTTGACTTTAAATTTTCATAATTATTGGGGAATCCAGAACGACATTACCTTGCATCAATTTCATTGATCCAAGGTATGCTTGTAATTTATAAACCTTGTGGTCATAATGACCAAGCCGGACAGTTTGAAAGGTTCCTAGAATTTGATGGTACGAAGGTCATGAATGATTTGATCTCTACTTTGTATTTGAATTTAGGTATTAATCTGGTTCTTCCTTTTGTTAAAGTGAGATGAAATTTTACAATGAACTTGGAACCTAATTAAATTATATCCTTACATTAGGAACTTTATCCTAAAGTATAACCTAACCTAAGTTACTAAGTTCTTTTGTTAATAAGGGATGTTAAAAAGGGGGTCTAATACTAAATACTTACACCTCAGGACCTATGTTAGTTCTTAAACTAATGTTGAACGTAACCTAACGTTTGCATAACCTAAAAGGGGCCTATGGGACACCATAGAAATGAGGAGGTCGGTGGAAAAAATCCTAGAAATTTATGAGGAAATTAATATGGGCTTATCTCTTTGAACTACCATATTTGGCGAAGGCATGAGGAAATTTTCAGGAATGAGTTGGCATACCCACCAAGTTGTAGTTGTATGAAAATTTGAACTTAGTCATTTCCAAACTTAGAGGTAGTGGTGGCGGGAGAAGTGGAAGGAATGACATTCCTATTTTGCATTTAATATTTTGAAAATGGTGAAAACTTCCTAGGAAGAAGAAAGAGGGGTTTTGGTTTTTGTTGTGGTCATTTTTTTTTTTTGAGCTTGAGATCTCGCTTGTTGTTTTTTTATTCGGTTCAAATTATTATATGAATTATATTTCCTTTCATGGTGTTTGAATGAATAATTTGGCACCATGGAAACTATAAGAAAGAGAAGGAGAAGGTTTGGAGAGTTGTTGGCATTTTGAGGGAAGAATTGAAGCTCTTCTTGGAGATTTTTCTATGAAAAAGAGAATATTGGATCTCTATCGGGCATGACATGGGAACTCTCCATTAAGTCTTATGCTTTTATTTAAATGTATCATAAAAAAATCTTCTCTTGAGGAAATATTCTAGGTTTATTTCTGTGATCGAATTTTCTTTTGCTTAATGGTATTTTTTTGTTTTCCTGAATGCATTATTGTTTTTGTTTTGATAGTGGAAAGTGCATTCAGGGAGAATTGTTTACGTATACGAGTAAACTAGATTTTTCATGAATATTTTAAAGCGAGGCTTGAAATAGAGCTAAGATCTGTTGAGTGAGATTTTAGTTAAAGGTTATGCTTGCAATGTATGTATCTTAGTTTTTTTGATACAAATAATTTGGCTTAGAATGTTTCCTTTTTTTTGTTGGAAGACTTGAGATAGGAAACTGTATGGATATCTGGATTGTTTCTTGAGATCTTGTTGTTTTAGTTTTTGCATATGTTTTCCTTTCTGTTTCTGACTTGAAGACCATTGGTTTTTATTGATTGAGAAATACTTATGTTAAGAGCTACATGTCTTGAACATTAGTATGGATGAGAAGAAATCCTCTGATTTCAACTTGTATGTCCTCTTTCTGTTGTCATTAAAATAACTTTGAAGGAATTCTTGTGTAAACATCATGGGAAATACCACTTGTGGATGTTGTTGCTAATATAAGTGGAAAATGTCTTTCTATTTTTAACTTACTTTGTAATTTTGAGTTATCAGTGGAATACCCACTTAGCATTTTAGATTGAAAACCCATTCGGTATCGATTATATATTAACTCTTTTCATTGAAGGTACTCTAGATTGCATATCGGTTAGGGATAATTTTTCCTTGATATATACTTCCCATGTTCTCTTTACCACATAGGGATTTTGGGATTAAGTGAGATATTTTTGGATACGAGATAAATTTTTTATTATTGTTTAATATCAACACTTATTGGGGAATGCTTGAATGCTTATCTTCCTTATTGTTAAATAGTATAAATCATTAGAGGTCTATTTCAATTTAGACTTTTTGTTTTGTTATTTTCTTTTCTCCCTTCACGGGATTTTAGGAAAGCGTATTGATTCTTTTATCCTTTTGATGGAATCGTGATTTTTGAACTTGTATTTCTGAAATGACCAAAGAAAAAGTTTGAATGTTTGATTTATGTTCATTTTCTTTCTTTGTTGTACTCATCCAATTCGAGACCTGGGTGAATATTTGTTTCGATTTTTATTTGGGTTGTATATGATCGAGTCCTTAACTATTTCATTTTGATGTGAGTTGTTGAAATGGTAATATGTTATATCTTTTTAGTTTTCTTTGTATATGCAATGTATACTCTTCTTCAAAATATTTTTGACAAATAAGGAGACTGCAATATCACTCATTCCTCTTCAATCTCAGGATGGGGAAATTTTTCACTTACGTATCATTTTTGTTCCTTCTCTGGTCTATTTTAGCTTATATCACTTCTTGTCATTGTGATAGGACTTAGTGTATTAATTTCCTTAGGAAACAAAACAAAATTTTATGTTATGCTTAGAAGGAGTATCGAGCCTTGTATAAGTTCTGAACTTAAACCAATTTTCTCCTTTATGGAATATTAATGATTGTGTATCTTGTATGAGGCTGAATGTTAGTTTGTTTTCTTGATAGAATCAACCTTTTACTTTTGATAATATCTAAACAATGTCATATTTGACTTCTAACTTGAATTGAATGCTAATCTGAACCTAGGAATTTTATGATGCTTCAATTGGGGTTACTTTAATGGTAATGATGATTTAGTTAACCTTACTTGTCTATATGATCTTATTTATGATTAATGTCATCTTAGAATTAGGATGAATCTAAGATAGTGGGACAATTAGATGGAAGGCTGTTAGGAAATAAGAGATAAAGTATGCGGAATAATCCCTTACGAGAATCTCAACGAGTAGAAACTAATATGTAGAAAATATTACAGATCTCAAATAAAAGTGCAGAATAAATAACACAACACAGAGAGACAAGATTTAATGTGGTTCACCCAATTTGGGCTACGTCCACCAAGAATCACTTGCTCATATTTTATTACAAGCCTCCACTCTCTCAATACAATACCCATATCCATTTGGAGCTATGCTCAACAAACTCTACAGAATTCACACTCGAATTCAAAACACATCTGCAATACATTTGCTTGTCTTTGTATCATATGCATAAGACCATATAAATAGACAATTGCTTAAGTAGTTTGATACAAAACCGTGGGTATCAAAACCATGGGCAAAAACTATGGGTATCAAAACCATGGGAAAAAAACCGTGGGTATCAAAACAATGGGTACCGAAAAACCATGGGCCCAAAAACAACCCATAACGGTTACCCATTACCCATGGGTTAATAAACCACCCATAAAATTTTTTTTTCGGGGCTTCACCCCCAAACCCCCATCAATTGGAGGATTCACCCCCTGACCCACTCATCGGCAAGTGGGACCGCTGTAAAAATACCCGAGTGTAACACATAGAAGGTGTACCACACTCTAACATGAAAATAGGCTCCACAAACATAAAAATCTCCCACTTGGAGACTAATTTCCACTGAGAAAGCTTCTCAACCCTTGGTGTCATCTGTGAAGGCCAACCAAAGCGAGAACATAGCTTTAGTTTATCCCTTGTGACCTTCTTGGTCATCATGTCTCTAGGATTACGACTAGTATGAATCTTCTCCAAC
This sequence comes from Taxus wallichiana var. yunnanensis, assembly GCA_018340775.1. NCBI lineage: Eukaryota > Viridiplantae > Streptophyta > Pinopsida > Cupressales > Taxaceae > Taxus > Taxus wallichiana. The sequence continues at coordinate 561,928,058 of CM031235.1, read as the reverse complement.
TTCAACTTATCTTCCTCCAAAGCTATCCTGATGAAGTGATATCTCAATTGTATATGCTTTGTCCTAGAGTGGAAAGCAGAGTTCTTAGCTAAGTGTATAACACTCTGACTATCACTATGCAGCTTACATTCCTCATGCTTATGCCCCAACTCCTCAAGCAATTGTTGTAACCAAATCATCTCTTTTCTTACCTTTGTGGCAGAAACATACTTAGCCTTCATGGTTGACAAAGCCACCAACTTCTGTAGTCATGAAATCCAGCTCACTACTGTCCCACCTACAGTATAAATATAACTGTCGTGCTCCTCCCCTCATCTACATCTCTAGCCATGTTTGAATCTACATAATGACGTAAAGTGGTGTCGATCCCTTTGTGGCACAAAAGCTGTCCCCATGGTCCTCCCAAATCTTGAAGGATCCACTTTCTTGCTTGGTAATGCTCTTTACGGATCACTCATAAATCTACTCACAACTCCCACTGCATGGGAAATATCAGGCCTAGTGCACACCACAACATACATCAAACTGCCAACTGCTGATGAGTAAGATACCTTGGACATTTGGTTTCTTTCCTACTCTCTGTCTTGGGAAACTACTCCTTTGATAACTTAAAATGGCTGCCAAAGGAGTCCCAACTAGTTTAGCATCCTACATGTTAAACCTATCCAATACCTTCTTAATGTACTCTTCCTGAGATTGAGTCACTTCCATTCCTTCCTATGCTAAGTTATCCTCATACCAAGGATTTTTTTGGCTGCCCCAAAATATTTCATATCAAAGGATTCACATAGTTTTTCTTGAGTACTTTTATTTCTGCATGTTTTTACCCGCAATCAACATGTCATCAACATAAAAACACAGGATAATATAACTTCCATCCTCAAATTTCTTTGTATACACGCAATGGTTAGAATGACATCTAACATAACTTTGCTCCATCATGAAGCTATCAAACTTCTTATACCATTGACGTGGAGCCTATTTCAAGTCATACAAGCTCTTCTTCAATTTACACACCATCTCCTCTTTACCTTTGACCTCATAGCCCTCTCGGTTTCTGCATATATAGTTCCTCCTCCAAATCACCATAGAGAAATGAAATCTTTACATCTAACTATTCTAAGTGCAAGTTTTCTTGCTACCACTATTCCGAGAACAGTTCTAATAGAAGTCATTTTTACTACAGGAGAAAAGATCTCATCAAAATCTATACCTTTTTTCTATGCAAACCCCTTGACCACCAACCGGGCCTTATATATTTTCTTGTCCTCCTTCTTTGTCTTTAACTCTGTACACCCACTTGTTTTGCAATGCTCTTTTGCCTTCCGGTAGCTTCACCAAATCCTAAGTCTTGGTTCTCCATGAGAGACTTATGCTCCTCATCCATGGCTTGCTCCCACTTCTTCTTGGCATATATCTCGCATTGCTTCATCAAAGCTCTCTGGCTCTCCACTATCAGTGAGTAATAAATAATAAAGAGAAGGAGAAAAACATTCAGGTTCTTTTCTTACCCTAGAATACCTCCTCACTGTAGGAGTTTGGGGTTCTTGTTGAGTCAGTTCTGAACTGATTCATGGGTCACTGTCCCATCCGAAAGATCCTCTACCACTGCATATTCTTTCTTGGATTCTTCCTTTTTTCCTACAACTATTGCTTATACATGACTTTCTCATTAAATACCACATCTCTAGACCGAATGATTTTCTTGTCCTTAATACTCCAACATTTAAATCCAAAGTCATCACCACCATAACCAATGAAAGTACATTTTTCTGATTTAGCCTCTAGCTTGGTCCTATCATCCTTGTCTATATGAAAAACACCTCACATCCAAAGAATCTAAGAAATGAATAATCAAATTTCTTACCATACCAAGCCTCTTAAGGTATGCTTCCATCCAAGGCACTTGAGGGTCCTCTATTTATCAAGTACACAGTTGTGCTCACCGCTTCTACCCAAAAAGAAAGAGGCAGTCTTGCATGTAACCTCATGCTCCTAGCACGTTCCATTATTGTTCTATTCATCCTTTTTGATACCCCATTCTACTATGGAGTTCTTGGAACCATATTTTCCTACGGATTCCATTCTTAGAACAATAATCATTAAATTCATTCCTGCAATACTCCCCTCCATTATCGACTGAGACACTTTAGTTTAAGACTAGTTTCATTCTCTACCAAGGCTTTCCATTTAACAAAAGTGTAAAATACATTAGAATTGTTTCTAATACAATAAACCCAAAATTTCCTTGTTGCATCATCAATAAAAGTAACATAATAACTTGAACCCCAAGAAATGACACGACCTAGCCCCCACACATCAGAATGCACCAGCTCTAACTTACAGTCTTTCTTTGTAGGTCCAACCTTGAGAAACCTTACTCGCTTCTATTTCCCATATATCCAGTCCTCACAAAACGCCAAACTTGTTTACGTATATCCAAGAAAATTCTTCTTTATGATGTCCATTCCCTTATGGCTCATATGGTGAGCCTATAGTGCCATAATGTTGTATACGCATACGAAGCCACAAGATTACAATCATTAGTACTATTAGTGGATAAATACAAGGTTCAACCTTCTTACCTCTTACCACCATAAGAGCACCCTTGGTAACCTTCCAAGAGTTAGCTGTAAATATCACAATACAACCATCACTTCTCAATTCTCCCACCGATATAAAATTTCTCCTTAATGTAGGCACATGTCTAACATCAATTAATAGCCATGTATTCCCATTCTGCATCTTAACCTAAATAGAACCTTTTCCAACTATACTGTAAAGCTCATCATCACCAAGAAAAACCTACCCAAAATCCCCTTGAACATAATCAACAAAATAACGCTTATGTGGAGTAGCATGAAAAGAAGCCCTTTAATCTAAAACCCAATATTTAGTAATATTATGTAAAGAAAGAATCAAAGCATCCTAGCATACATTACCCGATGCCACATTTGCCTCCTTGTTTTCTTCTGTTGTTTCTTCTTGTCCCAAAGCTACCAACATGATCCTTTCGCATGCCCAGACTTTCCATAGTTCCAACATACAATCTTGCTCTTAGATTTTGACCTTGCACGATCTTTCGATTTTCCATGGTTTCCTCTATTCTTTTGTCTCCCTCTAATTTCCACTTTGTCAAATGATTCCCTCAAGTAGAAGATTCCCGAAGCTTTTTCTTCGCATTTCCTCGCTTAGAATCACCCCTAAAACATCCTCAAACTTCAACTTGAAGTTAGCTAGAACTGAGTTGCTTACCGCCATTACAGGCTATTTTAACTTTTAGGTAAAGAGAGAATTAATAAAGCCCTAACTTCTTCATCAAATTCTATTGTAACCAAAGCTATCATATTCACAACAGTATTAAAATCATTTAAATGATCTACTACTGAACTATTCTCATACATCTTCATATTAAACAACTTTTTCATTAAAAATATCTTATTAGAGGTAGAGGGTTTTTCATACAACTTCCTAATGCATCCATCCAGTTCTTTTGTAGTCTTTTCCTTTGAAACATTAAATAATATCAAAGATGCAATACATAGCTAGATCGTTCCAAGTGCCTTCTGATCCAACAAATCCCATTCCACATCTGTCATACTCGAGGGTTTGTTCACCTTCTCAGACAACGGAGTATAAATATCCTTCTGATAAAGGTAATCTTCCATCTACATCTTCCAAAGATTTAAATTTTACTTGTTGAATTTATCAACCCTAGATCTTCCATCATCTTCCATAGCTCCCACTCAAGATAAAACTTTCTCTACGATTCAACACTTCAACAAACCAAACCAGGATCGATACTAATTATTAGGAAATAAGAGATAAAATATGTGGAATAATCCCTTACAGTATCGTAACAAGAGAAACTAATATGCGAGAAAATATTATAGATCTCAAATAAAAGTGCAGAATAAATAACACAACATTGAGAGAAAATATTTAATGTGGTTCACCCAATTTGGGCTACGTCCACCAAGAATCATTTTCTCATATTTTATTACAAGCCTCCACTCTCTCAATATAATACCCAGATCTGTTTGGAGCTATGCTCAAAAAACTCTACAGAATTCACACCTGAATTCAAAACACATCTGCAATACATTTTCTTGTCTCTGTATCATATGCATAAGACCATATAAATAGATAATTGCTTAAAAGATTTGATATAAAACCGTGGGTACCAAAACCATGGGAAAAAAATGTTGGTATCAAAACCATGGGCAAAAAACCATGGGCCCAAAAATAGCCCATAATGGTTACCCATTACCCATGGGTTAATAAACCACCCATGAAAATTTTCTTCGGGGGCTTCACCCCCGGACCCCCATCAATCAGGGGGGCTTCACCCCTTGATCCGCTCACTAGCGAGCGGGACCGGACGTAAAAATACCCGAGTGTGACAGATAGAAGGTGTACCACACTCTAACATGAAAATAGGCTCCACAAACATAACAAAGATGACATTCATTATTACCCAAACAAGTATAATTAAATATGAAAGATTGTCTTACGTATTTGTTTAATTCTTCTTGATAACTATACTTAGTTGATTAAAGGAACTTAAATTGGTTACATGGTAGTGAAGGTAAAGTTAGGATGAAATGTTATTCTTCTTTAACTTTGTTGTTTTATTTCCAGCATGTTGAAATGATTTTTATGATGAAAATATGGGATTGATAGGTTGATTGACTAAACCTTACTTGTTAAGAAACTTTAAAACATCTCTCTCTCTCTCTTCTTATTGGATTGTATTCTTTTGATGAGTCTTTCTGTTATGTTGGTTGTGTTTTCTTAATTGTTTCATAAACAAAAAAGTTTTTTTATGAAATAATTAGTTAAAAGCACAATGTTTTAATGCTATAGTGCTTATCATGCTCAGTTCAATGAACTGACCTATGCTAACAATTTTGTAGATGGACTTCATAAAAGATGAAAGGAGAAAGACATATAGAAAGTTACATATGTTTTATTAAAGGAATTGTATCTTTATTATGATGAAATGTGGCTTCATTATTTGAGATGTACTTGTTGGAAAAAAGAAGTTGTAATAAGATTTGGTTTGGTACTATTGTTTCGACACTTGAAATCTCAAAAAAATGGATTAAGTGAATGTATCACTCCTTCTTGATGAATAAAATATGTGTTGATTGTTAAAAAAATACTATAATTTAATACCTTCTTATTATGAAATGGGATGTATTATTAAATAATATCATGAATGATGGAGATCATAATATGTATTTAAGGGATATGAAATTGGAGCTTAATAGACCTTATGTTATAAAAAGAAACTATGAGTTGTGAATATAAAACCTTAGTTGGTAGATCTCAATTTAAAGAGATGCAACTAGTAAGATGAATTAGTAGATCTATAAACAACTTAAAGAAACTATGATTGATCTCTTAAGATATATAAGTATGTATGAATCATGAATATATGGAACATATGAATTTAGTTTTCATAAATGGGAATCAGCCCATGACATAGGAAAAAGGGGAAAATTCCCTTGAGTTCATTCATTAAGACATAAGTTATGAACTTGTTAAAATTATAATGAACATGTAGGTAAATGGCTACATGTGTGCTTCCTTAAGTAGATTTCCTTAATCTTAAACTGGAAAATTTTAAAAGGAATTAAATGGAATTTTGACTTTATCTCAATGAAGTCTAAAATAAAGATTTAAAAAAAAAGGGACTTATTTAAGCTAGGGCATAAATAAGTAAGGAACTTATTAACACACTTTCATAACTATAAGATCTATTATGCCATTTCTTGATACAAGTTGTTTCGGTTAAATGATAAACTCAAGCTTGTAATTAAATGGGTTAGGAAAAATATTTTATCTACATACCAACCCCACATTCAGTTCAACTCATAACCTTATAGGTTAAATGTCCTAATCAAATCAGTATGGTGTAGATGTAATTAATTTGTAATGAAGTGATTAACAAGATATTAAACTTCAAAATAAGGTATTAAACTTCAAGGTTTTATCTGCATACTAACCCCACAATAAGTTCAAATCATAACCTTATAGGTTAAATGTCCTAATCAAATCAGTATGGCATAGCTGTAATTAATCTATAATGAAGTGATTAATGAGATATTAAACTTTCAAAATAAGGTATGTTCATCTAGATGAGGGAACTCAGTTGGATGTTGACACACACCAACTACAATGTACTACCTTTGTAATGACTAACATATTTTGTTCACTAACACTTGACTAACATAAGTGCATGACTGGATCACAGTTCTACCCTATACGAGAGATAGGGACATGATCTAGTATCGGGGTATACTCACATTTAATTAGGATCACTAAAGACACCCAATCGATGACATTTGATTGAGTATGTCTATGTACCCTTAGTCACCATGAGCCATCCTCCATACTAGGGCATGTTGCTAACCTTTTCTAGGGTTAAAATTTGAATCAAGTGGCATTGACAGAAGTTAGTGAAGACCACTCTAGATAAAATAAAAAGTGTGGTGAAGGACTTATTTTGTTTACGAGTATGTTGTATAGGATTGTAAACATGATAAACATGTTTAAAATCTTTGGCCAAAGTATCACAAGCTACTGGTTGTGTTGTCCTATGTCACCTAGTTTAAGAAGTGGGATTTCAGATGAATATCAGTAACAAATATTCAGATAGGCCTCTTAAACAGAACACTTGGGTACCCTAAAAAGGTAAAGGAACCAAGTATACATTATATACACATTATTGAGTAACATGAGAGATTGGTGTTACACTGAGTCATTACAACTGCATATGGTTTTATGTTATGAGATAGTTTGGCATTGGAATGTGTGTTCTAAATTATGTAATTTAGAATAGAGAACATTATGTAAAAAAAAAAATTCCTTGTTTCTAAAGTCTTAAAATGGGAATGTTATATCTTGGTATCAGAGTTGAAGGTTGCAGCTCTTGGACCTATTGTGTCCATAATATGATAAAAACCATAAAATTGTTAGAATAAGGGGAAATGTTGCAAATAACCCATTCCCAAGTAGAGAGGCAGCTACCACCCAAAAACTTGATGAGATCCTTACTGCCATGTTAGACACAAGATATCGTTTGGATGTACTTGAACAAAAATCTATGGGTAATGAGGAGGAGGAAGAAGAAGTTGGTAATAGTAATCGGACACCATTTTTGGACAACGCCAATGTTGGGAATTTGGGTGTTGATAATAATAATTCTACAAATGCTAATGCAAATGTACCTAATCAACCTAAAAATAAAAAGGAAAGGTTAACAGTTGAACTCAAAAATGATATAAAAATGATATTTCCACCTAAGTTTGATGGCACAACACTGGTGGATGGAGCTAATAATTGACTCGGTGAAACGGAGAATTACTTTGCAATAAGAAACTTCTCAGAGGAAACAAAAGCAGTATGGGGAGCTTATCATCTTTCTCATGAGGTATCTTCCTGGTGGGAAAACTGTAAGGCTAAATTGAATATTAATGAATCAAGCATTACTTGGGATCAATTTAAAATTTAATTTAGGAAATGATGGCTTCCATAACTTTAGTATGATCAGAAGATGACTAAATTTCAAAACATAGTTCAAGGAAATTTAACTATTATAGAAATCCTGGGAGAAGTTCACTAAAATTCTTAAGTATGTACCTCAATATAAAAATGAAGAGAAGTTTAGGATATGAAAATTCATTATGGGATTAAACCCTATTATAGGGGGTGAAGTATATTTTCATAGTCCAACCACCATGGAAGTGGTTGTAGAAAAATCCATTCAACAAGAACAAAAATTAAAAGCAATCTCTTCCCATAAGGAAGAAAAAGAAAGAAAACTCCTAATTCTTATTCATCTCTTGCACCCAATAAGGGGGCATGGAAGAATTTTGTTACCAAAAATAAATTTTTGCTGATAACAAAAAGAAAACAACAACAAATAAACCCATTGCAAATGATCAAAACAATTTTGTTAAGAACAATAATAATGGATGAGAAATCCTATAGAGGACGAGAACAAAAATGTCAAGACTGGAAATAAATTTGAGCCTAAAAGAGGACCTCTAAGAGGCTACTAAAACTACGGAAAAGATCATTATGAAAATAAGTTCCCTCTAAGAAAAGATGACAATAATTAGCGGTATAAGATACATGTTGCGGTAGTTGATAAAAAATTTGAAAAGAGAATCACACCTATAGAAGTGTCAGGTAAGTTATTTGGTATGCCTGTTACTATAATTTTTTTATACTAGAGCTACTGAATGCTTTATTTCTAGTAAATTAGCTTCAAAAATAAAAAAAAGATGGAAAAATGGAAAAATCTTGGGTTGTACATTATGGAAATAATGTTTTCCACACAGTTAGTCAATGTATTTTTGGAGCAGTCCTAGACTTGCCTAGTTTTTCCATAGAAGTTGATATTTATGTTGCTCCTTTGGGGTCGTATGATGTCATAATAGGTGTTAACTAGCTTGCTGAACATAAGGCTAAAGTAGACTATTTTGAAAAACACATTAGTTGTCTTGATGACCTGTAGAAAACAACAAATATCCAAGGGATAAAACGTGAGATTTCAGTTAGAAAACTGTCAGCTATGCAACTTAAAAAGGCCAAAAACAAAGGTTACACCTTGTATGTAGTAAAAATTTCTAAAATAACTAAAGGGATAGTTTTTTCTTAGTAAAATATTTGCTAATAAGATATTTCAGCGATGTGTTTCGGAAGAACTACGGTCTTCCGCCTAAATAGGAGTTTGAATTCACAATTGAGATCAAACTAGGAACTGGGCCTATTTCTAAGGCACCGTGTCAAATGACTACTATTGAATTGGTAGAGATTAAGGCACAATTACAAGAACCATTTTCTAAGGGTTTGATAAGACCGAGTGTTTCACCTTGGCGAGCAGTGGTAATTTTTGTGAAAAAGTAAGATAGAACACTTAGGTTGTGTATTGATTATAGGATGTTAAACAAATAAACAATAAAAAATAGATATCAAATTCCTATAATTGATGATATTTTTGATCAAATGCATGGGGCATCAGTATATTATAAGTTAGATATTTGTTTAGGGTATCATGAGTTAAGAATCAAAGATGATGATATTCACAAAATATCCTTTAGGAAAAGGTACTGCACTATGAATTTATAATTTTACCTTTTGATTTGACAAATGCACTTGCAAATTTTAGGAATTTAATGAATAATATCTTGTAAGATTACCGGATAAGTTTGTACTTCTATTATTGGACAACATTCTCATATATTCTAAAATCATTAATGAGCATCATGATCATTTGAAAATAGTACTTGAAATCTTAAGGAAAAGAAGATTGTTTGGTAAGTTGTCCAAATGTTCTTTCTATGAGACATAAGTGCACTATCTAAGACATGTCATAAGTAAAGATGGAATAGCAGTAGATATATCAAATATTTTCACAATGATAATTTGAATGGCTGCACCTAAGAATGTACATGAATTCAAAAGCTTCATGGGTCTTGTTGGTTAGTATAGAAAATTTGTAAAGGACTTTTCAAAATTGTTGCACCAATAACTTCATTGCAAAAGAAAGATAAGAAATTTTTGTGGTGCTATAAATGTGAATCAACATTTAAAAATCTTAAGGATCAATTAACATCTGCACCTATTTTGGTTATACCTGATCCTAATGGAAAATTTATGGTAATTACGAATGCTTTGGGGAAGGACTTAGAGGTATTTTACTACAAAATTAACATGTTATTGCATAAGAGTGCAAAAAACTCAAGTTACATGAGTTGAATTATACTCGTCATAACCTAGATCTTGCTTCCATAGTACATGCACTTCAAGTATGGAGACATTATCTTTCGGGAAGACCTTTTGAATTAAAAATTGATCATCTTGGGCTGAAGTATATTTTCACTTAGCCAAATCTGAATACAAGAAAAATGAAGATGGTTAGAGTTTTTGTTACACTATGATTTTGACATAAGTTACAAAAATGGTAAAGATAATATGATGGAAGATGCACTAAGTTGTAGGAAACATATTTTTCACTTATAACTTTGAGAAATCAATTTAAGGATGAGGTAAAAATTATCATGGAATCTGATACATACTTTCATCAAGTAAAAAAACACTTGTTGCAAATTTAAATGACACCAAGATATAAAGGTTTCCACTTTGATAATGAAGGAATCTTGAGATATGATAAACAAGTGTATATACCTATGGGAAATGAGTTAAGTAAAAATTTAATGGAGGAATTTCATAATTCACATTACTCAGGACATCCTAGAATTATGAAAAATACTTGCTAATATAAAACAACAATACTTTTGGAAAGGGATGAAGAAATACATAACTAATTTTGTGACACACTGATTAGAATGTCAATGTGTTAAGGTTGAGCATATGCAGCTAGATGGTTTATTGTATCCTCATATCATACCGTAGTATAAGTGGCAGGTAATTAGCATGGATTTTGTTCCAGGGTTGTCAATTTCAAGAAATAAACATGATGTTATTTTAGTTGTTGATAAACTGACAAAAGTAGCACATTTTATTGTTGGTAATCTTAAGGAAAATTCACCCATTTTAGCAAAAATATTTGTGCATGAAATTTTTAGATTGCATGGAGTAACTCAATTGATCATATCAGATAGAGACCCTAGAATGACATCTTGATTTTGGCAAATGCCTAATGCAGTTTTAGTGCAAAATCACAGCACCCTAGATGTTGATCGATTTCTAGTTTGATCACTCTAAGCATCCAGTGTGATTGCACAACATTGAATCCTTTCTTTGAGTGTGGGACTCGTGAAAATGAGAAAGGAATCTCCAGAGAAGGCTAGTTCCTCTTCCTAAACTACCTACCACAAGCTATTCCAGTGCAGGCAAGCTAATCTAATCCTAATCTAACCACCAAGGAGACAAGGAGAGAGAGAGAAAAGAAAAAAAACAAAAGCCTACACTAAAACAGTGATACACCAGAGAAGGAAAATGTTGAACATCTATCAAAACTGCCATGGGACAAGGAGAGGTGAGCAATGGGAAGGATGGACAGATGCATCACAAACCCAAGGATAGATTTCACATAGAAAATGTCCCAAAACTCCATGAACACAGCTCTAGACCTATAATGAACATTAGAACATGCAAAAATACCTGTAATGAAGAGAGGTAAGAAGAGAACAAGAAAAAAACGAGCAAGGATGGACAGATGCATCACAAAACACGTTTTTTGTTGCTCCAGAAGTTTGCATAGAACATCATTTCAATAGTAAAAGGCAAAAACACCATTACAGAGAAGGGAGGAGGTTTGAACTCCATTTTCAATCTGGAGAAGAAAATAAGGGGAGGGCAGATCGAAAAGATGAACCAAGCTTGAAAAATGAGCCAAATATGGCTTTTTACAAAACATGGGTTGAGCCCCGGAGAGAGAAAATGTGAAAAAACATGGGAGCCATTCCTCATTGAATGAAGATGCATTAAAATAGCATGGGAATCCTTACAGGACCCATGCCCTAACATTTTTGGTTGTCTAGAGAAGAATGCGACCCATTATGCATTAGAACTAGTTGTTGAATGGTCACTTAAGCCATTACCCATGTGCCGAGAGACGTTTTCTTGATTTTATCTCTCCAAACTAAACCAAAATGCAAGATTGACCCTAGAATCGTGTAGATAATTTCACTAGCTTTCCATTGATATAAAAAACGTGAAAATCGAGCTCGGATCGAAAGTTATGGCGATCGAGAAGATTTAGGCGAAAAGCAAGCCAAAACGGATTTTGAATTTTTTCCGTGCTCTGCCACTGGATGACACATGTCGGTGCTGATTGGCCACACAATTCTCTCTCCTTCCCTTCTGTGGGTTTTCCTTGAAAATTTTGACTTTTCTTACACTTTGGAAAAAAATTCTTTTTTCCCCATGCCCCGCCACTTAGGACACGTGGCATGATCTGGTTGGAGGACAGGGGCGCGGGGTCATCCTTGTCTTTCAATTTTTTGGCCCAAGACTTTTGTCAAATTTTCCTTAGTCTTTCCCTGGCTCCGAACTCCCCACCTTAGGACACATGTCCTATGTTTATTAGCTCGGGCCGACCCTTCAAACCTTTCCCTTTGAAATTGTTTGGCCAAAAAACACTTAGCCAATTTCCATTGCGCTTCCCCTTGTGACATGTGTCACACTGTGATTCATCCGCTGGCCTCCTTGTCTCTTTCCAGCCACCTCACCTTTTCACATCCCACGCATACTTTTAGCCTAGATGTCCCAAAATGTCCTGGGAAAATTTCTCGAAACGCCCGGTCGGGCTTCCTTGCATTCCTCTTTACGGTGAAGACACGTGGCGAGATTCCATTGGCTCTCGGCCCTTTCGGCTTTTCACGTCCCACGCATACTTTAGGCCCGGATGTCCCAAATGAAAGTCCTCTGTTCAACTAAACCGGCTAGTTCGCGTCCTCCGTGTACTTTTGTCCCAACTATCTCGGATTTTTACGGGACAAATATCTCCGATCCACCTGAAATGGACAGACTTGCACCAAACCGGCCAATCCGCGCCCCACGCGTACTTTTGTTCCAACTTTCCCCCGTGGCCGTGAAAGCGAGACTTAGGTAAATTTCCTTGCTTTCGGCCATTTCGGCTTTTCGCATCCCACGCGTCCCGACATCCCAACTATCCCAAGTCTACTGTGAAACCCACTGGCGGCTTTTCACCAATTCGTGCTCCGACGTCCCAATTGTCCCAAGGACCGCCTGGACCAGGAATTAGCCGTTTTTCTCTGTATTTCGGCACCAAGCTTGATTTTTTGCAATTTTTTCACCTTTTCAAAACTTGCTGGGTTTTCTCCTTGGACAGGAGAGTTAGAAAGAACTCGAGGGGACCCAGAAACATGATTTTAGGCTTTAATCAATCTATTTTCCTGGGACTGAAAATTGCTGATGCATGTTATCAAAATTACCATGGGGGGGTGAATTTTGGATAATAGTTTTGGTGACTCAGCAGGGTCATCTGCCTACTAGATGAAATTACCAGTTGCCTGAAGCATCCATTGGGCATGGGGTCATGAGTTATAACCTGCAGCCCGATGATCGAACTTTGAAAACCTCCCTCTAAGCCACTTGAAACCCACTGAAATGGAGTCGTTCTCACCAAAATGCCACTGAAATGGACTGTGCAAGAGCAAAACCAACACCACAAAAATATGTACAGAACTGAAAATCATACATGCTCCAAATGGAACATGCAGAGTGTGCACAAGCACTTCTTCTACTAAAAGCAAACCTACCTACTCTACTCTAACTGGAAGCAAAGGCAAGCTAAACAAACCCTGCAATTGGTTGTGAGAAATAGCTTCCCTTTCTCAAAAGTGGCAGCCATGCAATTGATTTGGAGCTGAACATGGCTGATTGGATGGATGGAAAATCAACAAGAAGCTGGTCTTCCACCCAAATCATCAAGGTATCAGCTGAAGGCAAATTCAATACCTCTTTTAGTTGCTCTGCATTTGGATTAAAGAGGTATGACAACTGATCCTTGGTACTTTGTAGCTCACCCTCATGCTCAGAAGCAAGCATGACTGGTTGTGACTTCTCCTTTGGTTCCAATAAAGCCAAATACCTGATTGGGCAAGGTCTGATCCATTGAGTATGCCCATAATTATGATTTTTAACTCCAAGAATGGAGTTCTCTCGTAGACCTTCTTGAGTGGATGGTGTGGAAGAAATGGTGAAATTCTTCTATCCTTTCTCTTCCTCCAATGAAGAACATGAAAGATTAAAATCTTCCAATCTTTGTTCCAAAGAGCTGCTTTATAAGATGCAAAGCTCTGCAAATGTGTGCTCTCCTTCATTGGTGAGGCTCAAGTGTTTGGAATGTGGATGATGAAAGAGAGAATGGTGAAAACTCAACCAGCTCTTCTCCATCAAAGCAGATCGTTCAAATCGACAGATAAACTGCCTCATGGCTATCCTGCTGCAAATGCTCAACTTCCTCCATGGTGTCTTCTTGATCTGTAACTTGACCACCATGGTTTCTTTCACCCTCCAACATTGAGTTTGAGAGATCAAACTCCTCTTCAGTACTAAAACTTGAGAGAGGTGAAGTAGAAAGAAGAACTGAAGGTTCTCCTGTAGCCTGCTTTGTGCTCAAAGCCCTTGGATCTGCACTTTTCTCCTCCACAACTAGAATGTGCTCCTCTTCTTTTGGATTTGGAGCAGCTTCTCCTTCCTCCAATGTTTGAAGACAATCTTTCTCTTGATTGAATTCTTCCTCCAGCATGAAGTTTTTCAAGTCAAACTCTTCAATCTACTACTCTAGAGGACAAGTTGGGGCTGCAAGATCTTCTTCTGAGCTTTCTTCCTTTATGGCTGATTGTGTAACTTGAATTGAATCAGCATTCCCTTCAAATAGAGTGCCAACATGGACACTACTTTCTGAGCAAACTGACTGCTGATCTGCTTCTTCTTTTTTCTCTTCTTCTACTGCCACAAAATCAGTCTTAACCACCGTTTGTTCAACCTTAGCCTCTTCTGTAGGTTTAACCATCAAGGGGATCTTTGTCATCCCAAACTTGGCAGCCCAAACCCTCAAGTTGTCTGTCATTTCTTTTCTATTGGGATCCTCTTCTTGCTGTCCTTCATGGCGATTTTTGCAATTTCTTCTTCCCCACATGGAATTGGGAATGCAAGAGGAGGGATGGGTTGTAACTCAATTGATTTGGCAATTTTTGTGGTGGTAGAGGAGGTGAAACCTCTTGTTTCTTTGGGGAGAGCGTATTTCTTTTAGATCTTATGGAGGGGATGACTATTTGGAAGGAAAAAGGAAAGAAGAATTGAGGTGTGGTGGAAGACTGAGAGGTGGAGACATGGGATCAACATTTGGGACAGTAGATGGGGAGTTTGGAATTTGCAATTCCAAATGAGATGGTCTTTGCTTGAGTAATGGGAAGAGAAAACCAGATGATGGTGTAGAACTTACCCATTGACAAGGTTGTTCAACAATAAGTGTATAGGCCTCTATTTCTGCTGTCCATTGTGCAAGTTGGGGCAGCATCTTCATCATGAAGTCCAGCTTCTCTTGAGGGCTGAAGTGTCTTGGAAAAGGGCCTCCCCATGGACAAGGAGTCCTACTGACCAATTGAAAGCTCTCATTTGGTGTTGCCCTGTTCGCACCATCTTTACCTCCATCTTTTGGATTTTCTCCAATCAGACCAGCATCTTGCATCTGATTGTCTTCATTATATGCATACTCTTGCTCTTGGAAAGCTCCATAGCCAAACTGATTTTGGCATTGCTGCTCATATGGGTATGTATGCTGATTTTGAATTTGTTCAAAATGCTGATTTGGAGGATTTAAAAAACATGTTGGAGGTGGGAAACATTGCTGCTGTTGTAAATGTGAGTTCCATGATGGAAATGAAGTCATGATTGCACAACTTCATGGAATGGAAAAGAATGAAAGGGATGGAAAGAAGGATGGATGGGAATGGATGAAAAATAGGTTTGCAACTTCAGAAATGGGTTGCTGATCAGATGGAGTCACTGATGTATCTGCAAGTGCCTCCAAAGGCTGAAATATTCATAGGAACACACCAACCTGACCTGCAAAGATGAAGTGGAAGACCTCTAAGGTCCCACCGGGCGTGCCAAAATTGTTAGTGCAAAATCATAGCACCTCCTGGATGTTGATCAAATTTCTAGTTTGATCACTCTAAGCATCCAGTGTGATTGCACAACATTGAATCCTTTCTTTGAGTGTGGGACTCGTGAAATGAGAAAGGAATCTCCAGAGAAGGCTGGTTCCTCTTCCTAAACTACCTGCCACAAGCTATTCCAGTGCAGGCAAGCTAATCTAATCCTAATCTAACCACCAAGGAGATAGGGAGAGAGAGAGAGAAAATAAAAAGAACAAAAAGCCTACACTAAAACGGTGATACACCAGAGAAGGAAAATGTTGAAAATCTATCAAAACTGCCATGGGACAAGGAGAGGTGAGCAATGGGAAGGATGGACAGATGCATCACAAACCCAAGGATAGATTTCACACAGAAAATGTCCCAAAACTCCATGAACACAGCTCTAGACCTGTAATGAACATTAGAACATGCAAAAATACCTGCAATGAAGAGAGGCAAGAAGAGAAAAAGCAAAAGAATGAGCAAGGATGGACAGATGCATCACAAAACACATTTTTGTTGCTCCGGAAGTTTTGCAGAACATCATTTCAATAGTAAAAGAAAAAAATTCCATTACGAGAGAATGGGAGGAGGTTCAAACTCCATTTTGACCGGAGAAGAAAATAAGGGAGGGTAGAGCAGAAAAGATGAACCACGCTTGAAAAATGAGCCAAATCTGGCTTTTTACAATGCATGGGTCGAGCCCAAGAGAGAGAGAACGTGAAAAAATGTGGGAGCCATTCCTCATTGAATGAAGATGCATTAAAACAGCATGGGCATCCTTACAGACCCATGCCCTAACATTTTTGGCCGTGTTGGAGAAGAATGCGACCCATTCTACATTAAAACTGGTTGTTGAAACATCACTTCTGGCCATTACCCACGCGCCAGAGACATTTTCTTGATTTTCTCTCTCAAAAATGAACCAAAATGCAATATTGACCCTAGAATCATGTAGATAATTTCACCAGCTTTCCATTGATATAAAAACTGTGAAAATCCGAGCTCTGGATCGAAAGTTATGATGATCGAGAAGATTTAGGGTAAACAAGCCAAAATGGATTTTGAATTTTTTCCCACGCTCGCCACTGGATGACACGTTTCAAGCAGCGATTGGCCATGCAAATCTCTCTCCTTCCCTTTTTGTGGGTTTTCCTTGAAAATTTTGACTTTTCTTACACTTTGGAAAAATTTCATTTTTTCCCGTGCCCGCACTTGATTGGGACACGTGGTGTGATTTTGTTGGAGGACAGGGCACGGGGTCATCCTTTTCTTTCAATTTTTGGCCCAAGACTTTTGTCAAATTTTCCTTATTCTTTCCTTGGCTCAGAACTCCCCACCTTAGGACACATGTCCTGTGTCTATTAGCTCGGGCCGACCCTTCCAACCTTGCCCTTTGAAATTTTTTGGCCAAAAAACGCTTAGCCAATTTCCATTACGCTTCCCCTTGTGACACGTGTCACGCTGCGATTCATCCGCGGGCCTCCTTGTCTCTTTCTGGCCACCTCACCTTTTCACGTCCCACACGTACTTTTGGCCCGAATGTCCCAAGCATGCAGGACAAATTTCTCGAACCGCCCGGTCGGGCTTCCTTGTTCCTCTTTGCGGTGAAGACACGTGGCGAGATTCCATTGGCTCTCGGCCCTTTCGACTTTTCACGTCCCATGCATACTTTAGGCTCGGATGTCCCAAGCGAAAGTCCTTAGTTTCGCCAAACCAGCCGGTTCGCGTCCTCTATGTACTTTTGTCCCAATTGTCCCGGTTATGCAGGATAAATATCTACGATCCGCCCGAAATGGGTGACTTGTGCCAAACCGGCCGATCCACGCCCCCCACACGTACTTTTGTTCCAATTTGTCCTGAACCGCGTGAAATGAGACTTAGGTAAATTTCCTTGCTTTCAACCATTTCAGCTTTTCACGTCCCACGCGTTCCGACGTCCCAACTATCCCAAGTGCTACGCAGACCGCTGGTGGCTTTTTAGCGATTCGTGCTCGACGTCCCAACAATCCCAAGGACCGCCTAGACCAGGACTTAGCCATTTTTCTTTGTATTTTGGCACCAAGCTTGATTTTTTGTAATATTTTCACCTTTTCAAAACTTGCTGGGTTTTCTTCTTGGACAGGAGAGTTAGAAAGAACTCGAGGGGACCCCAGAAACATGATTTTAGGCTTTAATCAATCTATTTGCCTAGGACTGAAAATTTTGATGCATTTTATCAAAATTTACCACAGAGGGTGAATTTTGGATAACAAAGTAGCCTTAGGGACTAAATTGAATTTTAGATCAGCATACCATCCAGTAAACCGATTATCAAAGCGAGAGAGTTAATAAGGTTTTGGAAGATGTGTTACTGAATGTACTACATGGATCAATAGTATAAATGGGAAGAAAACCTTCCTTTGGTTGAATTTGATTATAATAATACATACCATGCCTCTTTGAAAATGACACCTTTTGAAGCGTTGTATGGAAGGAAATTTAGAACTCCAGTTAGATGGGATAACATAGAAGACAGAGAAGTAATTGGACCTGAAATCCTTACTAAAATGGAACAACATGTTAAAATGATTCGTGAAAATTTAAAAGGAGTAGATAGGTAAAAATATTATGTAGATCAGAAAAGGGTTGATAAGAAATTTTAATTGGGTGAAAAGGTTTTTTACTGAGTTAAGCGGAAAATAGTTCTACAACCTTTGGCAAGGAAACTAAGTTATCACCTTGTTATGTGGGACCCTTAGAAATAGTTGAAGTAATCAATCATGTAGCTTATCATTTAGCATTACCATGTGCTTTATCATGAATGCATGATGTTTTCCATATTTCTTTTCTTAAGAAATACATTTTAGATTTATCACATGTGCTAAATTGGGATTCCTTGCAAGTCCAAGACCTAAGAATAATCATGGTTGAACCCATTAGAGTGTTGGAAAATCACTAGTTGTACTTTATAAATTGTGAAATTATTCAATGCAAGGTCCTAGTGGGACTAGTTTAATGAAGAAAGTGTAACATGGGAAAACCTTGAGGATATGAGAATTACTTTTCCTTGTTTATTTGAACAGAATTAATTTTGTTGATTGATAACAAATGAAAACCTTGTTTTGAACTTAGCAATAATTTGCTAGTTTTGGGGCTGATACCATATTATTTCATACTTGAAACAACTATTTTGATGCTGTAATAAATTGTGGAAATTTGAAATTCTCAACTCTAGTTTATGTTTATGAACTTATGGATGAAAGAACTATAATTAGGATTATTTTTCTTATCTAAGAATTGAGACTAAGTTAATCATCAGGACGATGATGATTTTTAGGAGGGAGGTATGTAACACCTCTAACATGGTTGATATCTATGATGACTTCTGTTTGGAAGGTGTAAACGATGACATATGATTCTTTTCTTAAGATGGTGTACTCTTATGATCTATGAAATCATGTTTTGTAGGTAATATGTTATCTGCTGAAATAGGTACAATTATGCCATGTTTATGCTTAATATAAAATGAAGCAATTCATCTTTTTATTTTATGTAGAATAATTCACTACTTGGGAATGAGAAGTTGAGTTTTAGTTTTCATAATTCATGGGGATCCAAAACGACATTACCTTGGATCAATTTCATTGATCCAAGGTATGATTCTAATTTATAAACCTTGTGGTCATAATGACCAAGCGGACAATTTGAAAGGTTCCTGGACTTTGACTGTACAAAGGTCATGAATGATCTGATCTCTACTTTGTATTTGAATTTAGGTATTAATCTAGTTCTTCTTTTTGTTAAAGTGAGATGTAGTTTTACAATGAACTTGGAACCTAATTAAACTATGTCCTTAAATTAGGAACTTTATCCTAAAGTATAACCTAACCTAAGTTACTAAGTTCTTTTGTTAATAAGGGATGTTAAAAAGGGGTCTAAGACTAAAGACTTAGACCTAAGGACCTATGTTAGTTCCTAAGATAATGTTGAACCTAACCTAATGTTTGGCTAACCTAAAAGGGTCCTATGAGATGACATAGAAAGGATGAGGTTAGTGGCATCAACTTCTAGATATTTATGAGGAAATTAATATGGGCTTATCTCTTTAAACTACAAAATTTGGCAAAGGCATGAGGAAATTTTGGGAATGAGTTGAAAGCTCCACCAATATGTAGTTGCATGCAAATTTGAACTTAGTCATTTCCAAACTTAGACATGGTGGTGGTGGGAGAAATGGAAGGATTGGAAGTCCTATTTTTCATTTAATATTTGGAAATGGTGAAAACCACCTAGGAAGAAGAAATATCAGTTTGGTTTTTGTTGTGGTCATTTTTTTGAAGTTGAGATTTACATGTGGTCTGAATGAATTCTCTTACCTTGCATGAATGAGTTCGAATCCTTGAATGTGATTGTTGAATGAGTTTTAATCCTTGCATGAAATCTCTTTCCTTGCATGGAATTTAAATGAAGAAGTTGGCACTATGGAAACTATAAGAAAGAGAAGGAGAATGTTTGGAGAGTTGTTGGCATTTTGAGGGAAGAATTGAAGCTTTTCTTGGAGATTTTCTATGAAAAATAGACCATAGATCTATCAGGCATGATAGGCCCTCTCCATTAAGTCTTATGCTTTTATTTAAATGTATCATAAAAAAATCTACTCTTGAGGAAATATTCTAGGTTTATTTCTATGATCGAATTTTATTTTTCTTCAATGGTATTTTTTTGTTTTCTGAATGCATTATTATTTTTGGTTTGATAGTGGAAAGTGCATTCAGGGAGTATAGTTTACATAATTCTGAGTAAACTAGTTTTTATCTTGGCTTGAAATAGAGCCAAGATATGTTGAAGTGAGCTTTTAGTTAAAGGTTATGCTTACAATGTATGTATCTTAGTTTGTTTGATATAGAGAATCTGGTTTAGAATGTTTCCTTTCGTCATTGTTAGAAGACTTGAGATAGGAAACTATATGGATATCTAGACCATTTATTGAGAACATTTTGTTTTGTTTTCTATATGTTTTCGTTTCGACTCGACTTGAATACCATCAGCTTTTTTCTTGATTGAGAAAGACTTATGTTAAGAGCTGCATGTCTTGAACATTAGTATGGCTGAGAAGAAATCTGATTTCAACTTGTATGTCCTCTTTCTGTTTTCATTAAAAGAAATTTGAAGGAGTTCTTGTGTAGACATCACGGGAAATACCACTTGTGGACGTTGTTGCTAATATAAGTGGAAAATGTCTTTCTATTTTTAACTTGCATTATAATTTTGAGTTATCAATGGAATACCCACTTAATATTTTAGATTGAAAACCCATTCTAGGTATCGATTGTATATTAGATATTTTTATTAAAGGTACTCTAGATCACATATCGGTTAGGGATGATTTTTCCTTGATGTATACTTCCCATGTTCTCTTATACCATGTAGGGATTTTGGGCTTTGTAATAGATCTTTTTGGATCTGAGTTAACTTTTTTATTATTGTTGAATATCAACACTTCTTAGGGAATGATTGAATGCTTACCTCCCTTATTGTTAAATACTAGAAATCATTGGAGGTATGTTTCATTTTGGACCTGTTTTTTTATTATTTTCTTTTCTCCCTTCACCGGGGTTTTAGGGAACTGGATTGATTCTTTTATCCTTTTGATGGAATCATGATTTTGAACTTTTATTTCCTGAAATGACCAAAGGAAAAGGTTAGATGTTTGATTTAGATTCACTTCTCATGTTCATTGTACTCATCCAATTCAAAAACTAGGTGAATCTCTATTTTGATTTTGATTTGGGTCGTATGTGATATGTCCTTAACTATTTCAACACCTGATGTGAGTTGTTCAAATGGAAATATGTTCTATGTATTTTCATTTTTCTTTGTATATGCAATGTTTACTCTTCTTCAGAAGAGTTTGGATAGATGAGGAGATTGAAATCTCACTCATTCCCTCTTTAATCTCAGGATGGGGAAATTGTTCACTTAGGTATCGTTGTTGTTCCTTCTCTGCTTAGTTTTATCTTATATCACTTATTTTTATTGTGATAGGACTTAGTGTATTAATTTCCTTAGGAAACAAAATGGAAGTTTATGTTATGTTTAGAAGGAGTATCGATCCTTGTATAAGTTCTGAACTTAAACCAATCTTCTCCTTTTTAGAATATTAATGATTATGTATCTTTTATGAGGCCTGAATGTTAGTTTGTTTCCTTGATAGAAGAAACCTTTTACTTTTGATAAGGTATGAATGATGTTATCTTTGACTTCTAACTTGAATTGAATGCTAATATGAGCCTATGACTTTTAGGAGGCTTCAATCGGGTTACTTTAATGGTTATGATTATTTTGTCATCCTTATGCTGTGTGATCTTATTTATGATTAATGTCATCTTAGACTTAGGATGAATATGAGATAGTGGGACAATTAGATGGAAGGAAATATTCATTATTACCCAAATAGTAGAATTAAATCTGAAAGATAGTCTTATGTATTTTATACTTCTTCTTGATAACTAGACTTAGTTGATTGAAGGAACTTAATTGGTTACATGGTAGTGAAGGTAAAGTTAAGATGAAATGTTATTCTTCTTTAACTCTGTTGTTTTATTTCCAGCATGTTGAAATGAGTTTTATGATGAAAATATGGGGTTGATAGGTTGATTGACTAAACCTTACTTGATAAGAAAATTTAAAACATATCTCTCTCTTCTCTTATTGGATTGTATTATTTTGATGAGTCTTTATGCTATGTTGGTTGTGTTTTCTTGACTATTTCAAAGACAACAAAGTTAGTTTTATTAAACAGTTAGTTAAAACCACAACGTTTTTCTTCTGAGTTCTTATTATGCTTAGTTCAATGAAATGGCTCAAGTTAACAATTTTGAGATGGACTTCATAAAAGATGAAAGGGAAAATACATATAGAAAGTTACATCTATTTTATTAAAGTAACTATATGTTTATTATGATGACATGTGGCTTCATTATTTGATTGGTACCTTTTGGAAAAAGGAAGTTGTAATAAGATTTGGTTTGAAATCTTGCTATTTCGGCACTTTCTGAAATGTTTTTGGATTTAGTGAATGTATCACTCCTTGATGAATAAAATATGTGTTGATTGTTAAAACAATACTATAATGTAATACCTTCTTGTCATGAAATGGGATGTATTATTAAATAATATCACGAATGATGGATATCGTAATACATATTTAAGGGATAGGAAATTAGAGCTTGATAGTCATTATGTTATAAAAATCAATTATGAGTTGCGAATATAAAACCTTACTTAGTGAGATCTCAATTTAAAGAGATGGGCTGGTTAGATGAACTAGTAGATCTATAAACAACTTAAAGAAACTATGATTGATCTCTTAATATATACAAGTATGTATGAATCATGTACAAATGGAACATATGAATTCAGTTTTCATAAATGGGAATTAGCCCATGACATTGGAAAAGGGGGAAATTCCTTGAGATCATTCATTAAGACCAAAGTTATGAACTTGTTAAAATGATAATGAACATGTAGGTAAATGGATGCATGTGTGCTTCCTTAAGCAAATTTCCTTAATCTTAAAATGGAAAGTTTTTAAAAGGAATTAAATGGAATTTTTACTTTATCTCCATGAAGTCCAAAACAAAGATTTTTATTTAAAAAGGACTTATTTAAGCTAGGGCATAAATAAGTAAGGAACTAATTACATGACTTTCATAACTATAAGATTTATTATGCCATTTCTTGATGCAAGTTGTTTTGGTTAAATGATAAAATAAAGCTTGTAAATAAATGGGTTAGGAAGAATATTTTATTCGTATACCAAGCCCACATTCAATTCAACTTGTAACCTTATAGGTTAAATTTCATAATCAAATGAGTATGGCATAGCTATAATTAATTTGTAATGAAGTGATTAATAAGATATTAAAATTCAAAATAAGGTATGTTCGTCAGATGGGGGAAATCAGTTAGATGTTGACACACACCAACTTCAACGTACTATCTTTGTAATGATAAGAGTCATTAAGAGGATACTATGGTACATCTTATATGACTCAACACCCCACATAGTTTGTTCAACTTGACTAACATAATTACATGATTGGATCACAGTTCTTCCCTATACAGAGATAGGGATATGATCTAGTGTCGGGGTCAACTCACGTTCAATTAGGATAACTAGAGACACCCAATCGATGAATGATAATTGAGTATGTCTATGTACCCTTAGTCACCGTGAGAAATCCTCCACACTAGGGCATGTTGTTAACCTTATCTAGGGTTAAAATTTGAATCAATTGTGACTAACAAAAGTTAGTGAAGACCAATCTAGATAATAGAAAAAGTGTGGTGAAAGACTTACTCCATTGATGATTATTCCATCTAGGATTTTAAACATGATAAACATGTTTAAAATATTTGTAAAAAGTATCGCAAGCTCTTTGCTTGCGTTGTCCTATGCCACCTAGTTTAAGAAGCAGGATTTGATATGAATATAAATAACAAATATTCACATAGGCCACTTAATCAGAACACTTGGGTACCCTAAAAAGGTAAACGAACCAAGTATACATTGTATACACATTACTGAGTAACATGAGATATACATTTAATCTTGAGTCATGAAATGAGATATCAATGTTACAACGAGTCATTATAGTTGTATATGGTTTTACTGTTATGAGATATTTTGGCATTGGAATATGTTTTCGAAATTATGTAATTTAGAATAGAGAACATTGCGTTAAAAAAATCCTTATTTCTAAAGTTTTAAAATGGGAATGTTTCATTTTTTCCAAGTTGGGTTTCCAACATTAAATTTTGTGTCTTTGTGTGTTCTCTCATGTTATTTTCTTATGTATGATACCTTTTCTCATCATAAAAAGATTAAGGAAATGGAAATATCTGTAAAGTTTTGATTAGACAATGATTCACCACCCCTTTCATTGTCCCACTTTCAAATAATTGGTATCATAGTGTGGTCCTCTTAAATCAAGTATAACAACTTAGAGGTGATCCAAAAGACATAAGAATGCGTACATTATTAGAATTATTATTAAAAAGGAAGTATGAAATTTCTCCAACTCTTATAAATGAGTTAAAGACAAAACTCAAGATCAAAGAAGTTAATCACGACCATGAACCGAATGATATGTCCTCATTTGTTTAAAATATTTCAAAGGATTTGAGAGAAAAATGAAATGCTTATCTCAAACTTGAAGAAGAAATAGAGACTTTAAAGGTGGGGCTAGATCATGTTTCAAAAAAACTCAATGATTTCCTAATCAAACAAACATTTCTGGTAATAATGCTGGTTTAGAACTCAAACATAAAGCAATTCGAGACTTAAAAAAGCATGAGCTCTGGAATGAGTTCTATAAAGCATTCATCCAAGATGAGAGTGAATATTGTGAAAAACTAAGTGAATAAATAAAGACCCTAAAAGAGGAGCTAGAACAATAAGAGTAAAGGAATTGAGAGATGAATCAATTCATACTTCTTGTCGAGGAAGTTCTTATTCTAAGAACGACAACAAAGAACACAAGAGGATCTTTAGGTAGCCAAATGAAAGGAGATTATTAGGTAAATTTCATGGAATTTTGTTTCATGCAACATATTTGGACATAAAGCTAGAGATTGTAAGAGAGATGTAGACAAAGACCATCCATGGAGAGATTGCGAGTCAAATT
Organism: Taxus wallichiana var. yunnanensis; assembly: GCA_018340775.1. Taxonomy (NCBI): domain Eukaryota; kingdom Viridiplantae; phylum Streptophyta; class Pinopsida; order Cupressales; family Taxaceae; genus Taxus; species Taxus wallichiana. The sequence continues at coordinate 561,902,737 of CM031235.1, read as the reverse complement.
ATGAGAAGAACAAAGTGTGCTTAATTAGCAAGAGAAAGATCACATTTCTCAACATTGTCATCATGAGTCATTTAATCAAATTTGGAGGCATGAAGGGTATAGAGGAAAGGATTATGTGATATGTTTCAATTATCATAGGAAAGGGAACTTTGATATAATTTTCTATGATACTCTTAGATATAAAAACAAACCATATATACTCGGAAGGAAAGGCGATAAGGTTTTTAAGGTGAAAGTAAGTTTGAAGGATGAATCCAAGTCAGCCATGGTCAAAAAATAAATAGACAAGATGCTGGTAAAATACATCTATAGATTCAAGAACACTAACTCCAAATATGAAAATATAAATAAGGACATAGGACCAACATGAAGAGATAATGAGTAAATAGAATGAGATATGAAAAATGTAGGAGAAGAAAGATCAATACAAACATCAAAATATAGTGAAATACAAGAATAAATCTTGCCCCTAGTTGTGGTACAAAAAATCTATGATACACATCACATGTTTTTGTTAGGATATAAATCAGAAAATGAAGGCTTAAGAGATGAAAGTGCCTCATCAAAGAATGCATCCAAGAAGAGTGACAAGGAATTAAGGACAAGAAAGGAGAGGATTGAGTCACCATGTGGTCTTTATGACTTCTTTCTATTTTGACATGATCCAAGAGACATGATATACCTTCTTTAAGATTCTATAAGGTATTTAATCATGGATGAAACATTGGTATACCCTTAGTAGGTGCTAATGAAGAGTTATTCAAGCTACAATTTGTACCCAAAAACCAAAGATATGTTGGGTAAGCTAGTCTCTTGATGTATCAATACAAATCAAGTATATCCTTAATCATTTAAGTGAAGAATTAATGTCTTCATACCCCTATATGGTTGTTCAAATTCAATAACTATCAAAGACCTGAGTTAGGCCTCTTTATGTTATCAAGGTTGGCCTCAAGCAAGAAGTGTCTTGAATAAATGAATGAGTTGATTGTCTTGTAAAAATATTAATTATGAAATTTATGAGTCTTAATGTGATTGTGTGACTATAATAGATTCAAGGAAATTGTAATTATTGTCATGTGTGGGGGTGAGATTGGGAGAAAAAATCTAGGTATTTCAAGCTTTGTCAAGTAATGTCTAATTCTCCTCTTAGAAAGTGTTATTCAAGTGTGATTCTTGATGTTTAATGTGTCACAGTCAAGTTTCTTAGTTAGATATCAATGTTAAATGAATATCGAATAGTTTTTGTAATCTAAAGCTAGTGTTAAAATATCTTAATAGTTACTTTAGAGTTCCTAATATGAGTGAATGCCTAGGATTGTTCTGTATATGTCCCACATTCTACCACAATGAGAAGAGATGATGTTGGGGTAAATTTTAATTGGAATAATAAATATATTCTAATTCAATGGAGATCATAAATAAAAATAAAGAAGTACTAGTTGTTGCATAATTAATAATATCATTCAAGAGGGTAAGTAAAGCTATATCTCGGTCTGAATTTGTTATGGGTTATCTAGTGAAAACTAGAAAAGTTTTTGGAGTACTATAAGATTGTGATAAGTTATCTCATACAAAAGTCTTGTAAAAGACTATTTGAAATATTAGATAGATATCAGAAATATTATTTTCAAGATATACATGAAGATTAAATGGTGCCAAAGGTCAAGTTACTTTATTCTAATCACATATGTAGATAATAAGGATACACTTGAAAATAAGTAATTGAATTCTTAAGGATAATAACCATATATGATTACAATGTTATGCGAGAAGATGCAAAGATGTCAGTTTAAATGTGGGAGAGGATTTCAATTTTCTCTTGGGATCAAAACTATCATGAGGGCCTTAGTTGTTCTTGAATGAATTCTCCTGTTTAGAAGAAGGTACACGTTTATTTGTCACCTACCCTGGCAAAGTAAGTCATGTTAGAATTAAGAAGATGTATCAAATGTATAAGGAATAGTTAAGGAGAAAGGATAAGGGAATTTTTTTCAAGAAGATGCATTAGGAAGTTGAGTCATTCTTATAGATGGAGAATGATAAAAGGATTTTTATAGGGGAGCTATGTGTTTTATTTAAGGAAAATAATGAAAAGTTATAATGTCAAGGATAGAGAAATGAATTGATCATGGTGAAGTGAGATTGCTAACATGGAGAGTACAAGTTCAAGGGGAACAATTAGGAATATTGGTGGACACACTCATGCATCTATTCAAGTCATAAGTGATAACAACTTGTAATGCTAATCTAAAGGGAGATTCTTGGGTAATATTTTTCTTTGTAAGTGATTATTTGTTTTTGGTTTGTCTTGGTGAATGCACGTTTATTTGTCATAGTTGTGAAAGGTGAAAGAGAGTTACATCAGGAAACTAGGAAGGGTGATATGATTTTTTGGTGTGTATTTTCCTTCAAAGGTTTATGAGTATGTTTCCATTAATGAAAAAGGTGGAGATTGTTTAATTCTGGTCATTGGTGTTGTCATTGATGTCAAATTGCATTAATAGCAAATTTTGGGCCCCTAAAATATTGGCTAAGTACACAAAGGTGCATGGGCATGCAAGGAAAAGTTTGAAGATGGGAGCACAAGGAGAAGGCGTGCAAGGCAAGGTTCTAGGAGGGTTTTAGAAAGGTTACATTGCGTCTTGGGAAGATAAGGTCTCGGGGTTAGCCATATTTGGCATATCGGGAAGCACACAAGAAAAGCATGACCCGACAGTGAATGAGGAGTGGATAAGGTGCCATCCTAAAAACATGATGCCAAAAAAAGGAATATGCTTAGCGATAGAGGATTCTAGAAGACCATCATTACAAGGAGTGGAGATCTCAGATCTGATGGAGGATGCTCCCATGGAGGACTACATTCATACACTTAGCAATGTATTTGAGGCCGTAAAAGGATGAGTTGGCACTCTCGGATGCCTATAAATACAAGTGCCCATAAAAGAAAAAGAGAGTAGATTAGATACATGATAGAGGAGAATATAGAGAGTGGAGTTCTGCAAAAATACTATGAGAACTCTGTGGGATTTGGTAGAGGCTATATAAGGGAGTAATGTATTAAGGGGTTGGGATATAAATTTTTCTTTTAAGGATGAGGGACATGATCCTGCAATGATTTATTACTTGGTCTGATCAAGTTGTGGTAGTCTAATGGATCCATTGAATGTAATGAGGTTACAAACATGAATGAGTATGAATGTAATTGATTTGGTTCATATCTATATATTTTCATTTTTGTTCATGGATGTTATGGAATATATGTAAATCCTTATGTATTTTCCTTTCTACTATAGTTCTATCTATTATCTATAAGTACCCTCTATTTGGAATGAATACATTTGTCTAGAGTCCGTTCTGAGCCCTATGATGATTGTATGTCTCATTCCCACCTTTATTCATTAAGTTCTGACATAGATGATGGTTTCCCACTTAAATCACATAAAAGAGAGACTCGACACCTACACATGCCTCGGTTGAGCACCCAACACCCATTTGGGTGAAAGGTTGGCGTGCATGGGATTCCCTTTTTCTTTAGTGGGTGTAAAAATGAATACAACAAAGGAGTGAATGGTGAAGTAAGGCTTTTCTCTACATGCTTGGTTTCGAGGCAAGAGTCCACTCGAGGCATGGATATGGGCTGGCATGGTTGGATTAGATTTTCTTAAGTTCATAAATGATGGTATCGGGATGGGAAAGATCTATTGGAGTTAGTTTCAGGTCATTTGGTGAAAGTATCGGTTGAAATTGTCTCATTTAGGCCTAATCCTAGAGCCGAATGAGGTGTAAGAGCTGATTGTAGGTCATAGAAATACCAAGTAAGAATATTAGTAGCCTAGAAAAATTTCCTAGGGCATGTATGAGAATCCAACATGTATATTTTGGATTTTTGAGGTAAATTTCCAAAGTTTGCAAAAGTTGGCCTTGAGGAATGACATTGTAGGTTGATACAAATGAGATATGTTTTATATGTTAAAGAAAAGTTATGATTAAAAACTTATGAAGTTTGTATAGGAGTTTCTTTTAGTGCTTCATGCCAAATTTCATGAAGTTTTGAAGAAGTTTGTGGAAGTTATGCAAGTTTTTATAAAACAAGCTTATTAAGAAATACAAATTGAGCACCCTCACTTCATAGAATCTAAAAAAAAATAAAGCCTTCTTCGGATAAATTATAGAAGTAGTTTTAAATATCGCTCCAATCTTGAAGTGTTGCACTTTTTTTTAAGGAAATTGGTTGAAAAATAAAAAAGTTATGAATGTTTTTCTAACAATTTATCTCTCTCTTCAAATGTTCCTTTTGAAGCGAAAGGCATAAAATGTCTTAATTGACCTCCAAATGGACTAGGATTGTTATTAACACTCCTTAGAAGTCTAGTAGGAACAGTTTATGTCGGGATGGTGAAATATTTGATCTTAAGTAAAAACTACTTTGTACTAGTGTGCTCATGGTGTGCAAAATGGTGGTCATACTATTCAAACTTGAAGACTAAAAATGTTCTCTCTACAGTAAAAGGTAATGTAAAAGGTGGGCTCATAATTCATGAAATTTTTAAGTTTCTCAAGTGTATATTTTTAGAGTTCTCATTCAAATTTCATTATTGAAGTCAAAAGGACTCTTGGTCTAAGATAAGCTCATTATAGTGCTTAAAGAAGAATTTGATGAGTATCCATATGGTTAAGCTGAGAAATGAAATTAATCACACTATACATGTCAAATATGATTTGATTATGTTTCAATTCTTCTCTTATGATGAATATTGAGGTTTAAAACTTTGTGCTTGGCTGTCATGAAGAATCTGTCTAGAATTCGAGCTTTGAGATGAGACTATAATTTTATCTTGTCAAAATCTCACTCAAGTAGGTGGAAATAATTGATTAGTTGTTCCTTGAAGAATTCATATAGTTTTCAATCAAATAATTATTGAATTGATGGTAAGTATTTCTTAATGTAAGACTGTTTCTTGATGTCCTAAAACTAGAAACACACAGTCATCATAAGGATTTTTCTTTCATGAACATTCTACTTGAGTACATGATTAAAGATAAAACATATGGAAATACTACTCTCAAAATGTGCTCAACATTCCAGGGACAAGTTTTTCTTTTAAGAAAATCACTCTAGTCTTGAAGATGATGTCCGATATTTGTGGCGGTGTAGTCATTTTATTTACCCTTAATACTAATTTATAACCCCAAACATGTTGGCCTATCACCTAGCGGGCACTAGGTACTCACCCAAGGCATGTCTTGGCTCTGAGACCCTCATTTATGTGAGAATTATGAGAAGTTTTTTCCATTAATGGAGGATGAATTGAAGAATGGGAGGTACATTTACTTAGTTAAAAGAAAATTGGAACTTACGAGATCCACACATTTATGCATTACAGAAACTTGATAACAATGTAATAAGCATAATAAACAAGATATGAGCCATGGTAGTCATATGACATAAGGGTTTACACCCTAAAGCATGATATTCATAACAAACTCACACACACACACACACACACACACACACACACACACACACACACATTTCATTTAGAATAGTTCTAGTATCCACATTACAATCAAAAGAGGTCATCATAAACCATACATGTTAAATGATAGAGACCCAACTCCTACAAATCTTCCCTTGTATGAGACCCTAGCTATGCCCTTCCATTTTAATCCATGTTATAGATCTTAGTGCCATACAGAGGTTCATGACATCCCTCACAACCCTTAGCACTAAGTTCTCTAAAACCTAGCACTACTGCAACACTTTTTACTCAGCATCTTACTCTCTATGCATTCTTTGTGTCTATCTCTTGATTTCTCTTCTCTTTCTATCCTCCTCTTTCCTCTCTTTTGAGCATATTGTTTTATAGGATCAACACCCATTGCCATGCATTTTCTTCTAAATAGATCACGTGCTAAGTTTTGATGTGATCCTCCAATGGTGAATTCTTATCCATTTACAAACCCTCTACTCTCTATAATTATGTCTCCACGGGAATATTTCTGTATGGAATATCCTTTTCTTGACCTACTGAGGTTCTAGGCTAGCATCTTATCCACTCATCATGCCTAGTCGGGTCCTCACGTTTTTCCTCAAGTGTATTGAGAATGCCGAATATGTCTAAGTCCTTTGAACTGTGTTCTTCCTTCCATGCGCACCCTAGTTTCACCTAAACCTCTCTTAAACCCATTTTTCCTATGCACTTTCCCGTAAGGACCCTTTTACTTGATCTTGCGTGCATGTGCCCTTTGGTACTTAGCGAATATTTCGGGCCCAATAGATATTCAAAATGATAAGTGAATCTAACATCAAACCTTGAACATATATTACTTTTCATGTAGGATATTTATTTGAGGTTGCATTAAAAACATCTACTAAAGTGATTTTTAAATTATAAGCCTCAAGAATGAAGAAAATTAGTTAAAAGGCTCAAGATAGAAGAACAAGGGTTTTGTTCCTAAAACACTAACGGTGCATAGATTCAAAGAATGATCTATAAAATGACATATGTAAGGTTATCGAGAGTAGTTTGCAAGTATTGGTATATATGAAAACATCTTCCTCTCTCCCTTATTGATGCTCTCATGATCACAATTTGGTTAAGATTGCACAAAACTCATTCAAAATCCCCATGACCATAGTCCGAGCTAAAAAAGAAGAATGTATTTAGTCTTTAATCTTGTGTTTCAAAGAAGTTTTGGGTGTATTCATCACTTGAACACAATGAATGATCATATACTCCTAAGTAATCATATTTAGGTCAATATTTCATTAGAGTATGGGTAACTTTGTTCCTTGAAAGGATTTGTATAAATGCAGGTCGAGATATTATCATGTCTATTATTGTCCTTTTGTAGCACTCTCATGTAAAAGGAAACATGTTGAGTCGAGCTGCTAGTGACCACACGTGAAAAGTAGAAGTTTTAGGGTCAAGATAGTTATTTATGAATGTAACATTTAAGCATATGTATGGTATCACAAACTAACTCCTATTGATATATTTCAGAACTCAAAATCCTTAACTAGCATTTACAAGACAAATTTGTCCATTCTTCTTGGAGACAAACTTGTGAAAACTTTGGAAAGTGAGAAGAAAGATCATGTGAAGGTTATGTGATGGATTTCGTAGAAGGTTGTTGTCTCAGTCAGGGGAGATACATTACAGTTTCTCATTAAGCTTATGTCATTTTGGAAGTGTGTGACAAATGATGCTATCATGAATCATACGAGGTATTCTAGTGGTCCCTGATGATGTTGAAAGATGGTGGACTTAATATTCTTATGTAACCACTTTGTCCTCTCACTCATGTAGCAGTTATGTAATTCTAAAAGTGAAGTTGGAAGCTATCATGGAAAAATAAAGTCATTGAAAGATTAAGTGGAGGTAAATAACATGTATATTCTCTTGTAGCCTTGGATACAAAGAAAATTACTCCTGAAGGTCATGATTTAGTCTATTTTGATGAGAATGATTCATTGAAGAAGTTCAAGAGTCTTTAATCAGTTTGAAATGTAAGATCGCTTCCTCCAACTCAAAATAGGAATGTAAAGGGTCATTTATTTTTCAAGAATAAGGATTAAGTATAATGAGTACACGTGAACTAGGAACTGAAGGTGAAAAGACAATTTAAAAGAAGAGAAATCGAGCACAAAACCATAATTTCATTAAATGTGGTCATTTTGAAATCTATATTAAATACTGAAATTAGATATGTTGGTTTTACTTATACTAAATATTGGAATTTGATTTATATATCATTGGAATCCGAAAATATGTATTTTGGAATTATATATCATGTATGAGGGATTTCCATTTTAGGGTTTACATTTTTTTAGTAAGAACATAAAATAATTATTGTATTAATTAATACGTTTATAATTATTTAATGCATAGTAAATAATTAATTTATAACCTATTCTACCTTTATATTTATTATTTGAGAAAAGACATATGTTCATTCTTTTCCAAATTTTTAGTAATATTAACAAATACTTAATATCGTATCACTTTATTAAGTATACTATACTAATTTACATTTATAACTTTGTAATAATAATTAATGTACTATTAACCTATTCCAAATTTATATTTATTGTTTAAAGTGGATGTCATAAGTTCATTATCATTCAACTTTGTATTTAATGTTTTGATAATGGGCATATTTCATTCCATAGAAGTCATAATATACAAGTTTTTCTATACTAATTAAAATATATTATGATGTTACCATTTAGTGCAATCTTGGAAAATTTGTGATAACTTTTGAGACCCTATATTAATTTCATTTTTTACCTAGCTCAAATCATATAGTTATGCATACAATTTTGATGTGATTTATTTTAACTATAGGGTTGTGCGCATTTGCATGTTGTATATTTTACATATTTTTAGTTTATATATTTTTTTCTAATTTTTCTTCTAATTTATGATATCAATAAAAATTGACAAATGTTTAATTATAACATGGATTTATTTATAGAAAATGAAGGTAGGAAATGTGTTGTTATGAGATAAATACAACATAAAATGGTTGTAATAAATAAATTGTTATGACATAGACTACAAAAACAAACCAATTTATTTATATTTATTAATCAACATAATAGTAACAAGTAAAATCAATCAAGCTCAAGTAATCGTGGAAATGTGTTGTTATGAGATAAATACAAGTCATAATTATTTTTACATAAAATGATGGTAATAAATCCATTTTTATGAAATAGACTACAAAAATAAACCAATATTAATGAATTTTTATGAGATAGACTATAAACATAAATTAAATTTATTTATATTTATTAATCAACATAATAGTATCAAGTAAACTCAATCAAGATCAATAATTGTTCTTTTAAATGTTTCCAAAGACCGACGTAAATTTGGGTGTGGACCCACATGATTTAACCATGTACATAAGTGTGTAAATTGTTTTCTATTAGAATGCATTGTGCCATCAAATTTCCAGCTAGAAGGAAATCCAAATAAAAGTGCCCCAGTTCTATCATGAACAAAACATTTTGTTTCACATATGAACAATATGTTTTTTCTCCATATATTTGGGTATACTTTTTTAGAACATTGTGCATATTTGTTTTGTAAAATAGCATAATATTCACCTTCTTAAATCTTAAAAAAATTGTTGCTAAGTTCATACTGCGTTATGCCCCAACAAAAATGAATTCAATATTTCTTAGCCAATCAAATTTTTGAATGAAGGAATGTTGTTCTCTTGAATACAAGTATGTAAACCACAATCCAATATCAAAATTTTGTTGTGTTATCCTTAGAAATTAAGGTATAAATGTACAAATGAAGTATAAGTAACATGCATATGTAAAATCTGGTTGTATGGTCAACAATATTCAATCAAGTAAGCCCTAGAACTCCAAAGAGCAATTCTATTACCCCCAAAACCAATAAATTATTTCCATGGGAAACGAGATTTGAAAAACCAACCAATAACACAATTCTTTTTCAATAAATTAAATCATAGAGTATATTATATTATTTGATTGATGATTACTTTATTTTTGTATAAACCTATCAAAGCTAGTTTTGAGCATTAAATGGTAATAACTATCAATAACATCCTAAATTATGATTATATAATAATCACACCATTTAGATGAAATGTGAAGAATAACTAAAATTTGTAATAAAAACATTTTGAGCATTACATAATAATAACCATCACTAACATATTATTAAATAGTAAATAATAATCACATCAAATGGAAAATGAGAAAAAGAACTACAAAAATTTAATAAACCAAATTTTATATATTGATTTGTTCCATTGTTGTTTGAAATAGAGAACATCCATTTAAGATGTCTCTTACATCATCTATGCAACCCCTATCAAGGCTAATTCTGTAAACAATGATGACATAAGTAACTTAGTATTTTTAAAGTCTTTATCGAAACCATGGGATAAAAAAATCTTTAGGAAGTCCTTTGTTGATTACACTAACTACAACCGTAGCTTCACAATTGTATGGAAATTCTGGTGTTTTTCAAAATGTTTCAATTTTTTAATAAATTTATCTCCCTCTTTTTCACAATGATCTATACCATAACAAAACAAAGGGTGCACATCCAATTTAACTGTGTATAATAATTTCATTGATAGTTTTTATACATTGGTATTTGTATCCAACATAGACCAAAATGTTATTCGATGAAACTATTGAGAAATAGAAGTTAGAAATTGGGAAATAGACATTCATGCTAGGATGTGATTATTTTTCAATTGAAATGTATTTTAATTTTTAGAAGTATGTGTTGATGTGTAATCACAACACCCTTGGTTTTTTACAATTTGATAGATTAAAAATATCGGGGTGTTTACATAACATGGAGCTTTTCCTAAAGTGTGGGACTTTTGTAATCAGGAAATATTTTCAAAGAAAGACCAAATTCATATTCCGTATCTATGACTACTCACCAATTTTGCAGAAAACTAACCTAAATCCTTTCCTAAATTTTTCCAAGGAGACAGGGATAAGAAGATCCAAGAAAAATAAACTAATCTACTCTAAGGGAAGGTGATGCACCAATAACAAATGTTAGACAACATGCAAAATAAACACAACACAACTAGAATCTTGTAATGAAAACACAATAGTGCACAATAATTTACATGTGATGAAAGACAAGAAAAGATGCAACAAAACATAAAAGGGTGTTTAGAACATCTAAGAAATTGTTTATATTGCTCCTGAAATTAATGCAATACACCATACTCAGGATCAAAGGCACATATTTTACATTACAATATCGAGTAGAGAGCTTTGGAATCTCCATGAAAACTATTACAGATAAGAATAAGAAGGGAGGGGAATATACAAGGTGTCCAACCTTTTAAAATGAGCCCCTCCTTACAATATATAGGAAGAATAAGAGAATGGTGAGAGAGTAATTTTAAATATTTCTTCAACTTCAACTACCCAAAAATCCATTCAAATAACTTGCAAAAATAATGGGTTCAACTACAAAATCCATCTCCCATGTACTTTTCTTTTTAGGGAAGAAAGGAAGCCCATACCTCATCATTTTAGTAGGTGAGAAATTTGGAGACATTCCTCTAAAATGACAGACTGTATTTCCTCATTTTGAAATACTTAGTTGTACTAAAATTAATAAATCCAATCATTGTTGTTTAGAGGACACTGAGATATTTCCAAAAAGTCCAATTTTGTAAAAATCCAAGCTCTTAGTCAAATGTTATGGCCATCTGAAGATGAGGGTGCCATATTGCAATAAATGTCAGTGGTTGATTCTACATTTTTAGAATCGACCGCATCACACTCTCTAAAATCTAAAATGTTAGACTTTCAAGATTCGGATCTTCGGGCATTTCCACTTGAGAGGTCATTGCCACTATTCACCTTTATGAGCTCATGAAACCTTTGAAATGTCAAAACCACGATGTCGAAATGAATTCACATTTCAAACTTTAGTGCATGATTTGCATGCACCTTTGGGGCTTCAAGGTTGAAATGCTGAAACCCTAAAGTCTGAAATTTGGACTTCAAGTTTCAGACCTTTATCTTTTCGAGGTTCAAGATTTAGGCTTTTAGGGGTTTTGGTTTTGGGGATTTCTCTCTATCTGGTCATCGCACATATCCAAAATCATGAAAGCTTGAAGTTTAAATTTTGGACTTAAGGTTTTGGACCTTTTTCCTCCCCAAGTGGCATTATTCATCTAGCTTGCTAGAAACCTCTAAAATACTGAAATCCCAAAGTCTAAAATTTGGACTTCAGGTTTTAGGATTCAATCTCCTTTTCCCACCTTCTTTTGGTGATTCCCTAAATTCACCTCAGCCTACGCCCGAATGACCCCACCTTTGAAGTCATAAATTCAGACTTAAGAGCTCCTTCATTCATTCCCCAAACTATATGAAACTCTTGAACTCTTTTGCAATATACTCACCCACTTCAACTTACTCAACTTGATCCAAAATTGTGAGCTCTCATGGCCAAATCGATCCTCCAATTTTCTGTGTAAGGTGATTTTGGTTTCTCAAATGTGCACTCATGTCTCGGATCTAGGAAGGGCTGATGTGTTTGAGACCATTATGGAACCGTCCCCAAGTTGTGGGACCTTACATGCTTGGGAAATATCTCCAAAGAAGGTTGGTTCCTCTACCTACCTCTAACATTTCTACTACTCCTAGTGCTAAAAGAAAATCCTATACTAAACATGCCAAGGGACCAGGGATAGAAGGATGTGTAGAAAGGGGAAATCCTAAGTAATGGAAGGTGATATCATCATAAGGAAAGGGTCAATCTCTCTCCATAAGAGGTGAAGAAAAATGAGAAGGTGTAGGAGAAGAGGGCAGACAACGCACACCACAAATCAACATGCAAGTTTGACCTTCTAGAGCGCATGACACATGAATGTAGTGAGTTGTAAGAAAAGGAGTATGCATAACATGCTATAAAATGCAAACAAAGATGTGAGATTCAATGAAAAATGAGAAAGGGAAGACAAGAGTTCCACAAAACATGATTTTATTGCTTAAGGGACGCATAATCATTTACATTCACAACAAGAGGTGAGAATACATTGTAGAGACCATGCCAAGGTTTGAGACCCATGGGAAGTCAAGCCACCATTTTGGCATGGTGTTGTTACAATAAGGAGAGATGATTTTTTAAAGCAGAAATCTGTTATTTATAGAAGAAGAAGGATAGAAGAGAAGGAGAAAGGGAGGGAAACTCATATTCAAATATTCAACCACCAACAACTAGTGATAAATTCTTGCAAATCCACCTATAATCTTTGTCATATACACTTCACCATGTTTGTTTGGCATTTGGAAGAAGGAAGAAGGAAAGATGTGATGAAATATGGTGGTTGAGGTTGATTGAATGTGTGCATTGATAAGTTGAGAGACGTTTCCCTATTTTTCACCTATCAAATCCCACCTACATTTGAATTCGAATAATCCAACGTGTAGCTTATGTAAGTAGATATCTGAAAAGTCTAGGCATGGACCGATCAAAGCTTTGTAGAAAATGATCCGGCTATCAAAATATGTCAGAGTTGTCAGTGCATGGAAGACACATGGTGCACATGGATTGACTAAATAAATCAGCCAACTGTTCATTTTTTAATCTTTTCTACCATGTTTCATGCACTAGTTGGTTATCTAGATTCGGCACCTGTTGGCATGCTTTGATAGGTTATGTGTAGCACACTCAAGTATGAAAGAAGATGACATGACATGGTGTGGTGTAGAAGAAGGTGAAAGGCACGGGAGCAAGAGGCAAGCATGCAAAAGGGGGCAGAGGGGACGTGCGTGCACGGGAGGAAGGCATACTTGTAGAAGGAAAGTATGGAAACAATACATGATCATTCAATAGAAGTAAGATGTGCGGTGGCAGAAAGAAAAAGGGCACATGAAGGGCGAGTCTATGTAAGAACACAAGAGGAATGTCAGGGACTTAGCCGATTGGAAGGTACATCTACAAAGGTGTGCATAAGGAGTGCATGATAGGATAGGAGAGAAAGTAGATGTGCAAGAGGAAGGTATGCAAGGGAAAATTGAAGGAGAAAGAAGAATACAAAGTGAGTAGGAAGGCATGTAATGACATACAGAGGAACAAAAATTATGCCAAGGTGTCAAAAAAACAATCTTGAGTGCACACAACCTAAAATGTGAAACACCTGAGTCTGATTGAAAATATAAGTTATCCGGATGACTAGGAAATTTATTTGGGTAACAGACCATGTTTGTTCAATTTTGCGAAGGGACAAAATTAGATAAAAGTATGCTTTTGAAATAAAAATCCTTCTAATTCAAGAAAAACAAAATGTTTCTTTGGAGGCATTGCAAAAAAAATAATATTGAAACTTCATTATTAACTTATATGTATTTCAAATATGATAATAATATTTTAAAAAATACTTTTTACCTTTTTTTTTACACATATTTTTTCGTTGTAGATTTTATCTAGTTGTATTTGCACATAAAAAATGAAATTAGGATATATTTATCAAATTTATTCAAACAAATATTGACAAATTAAAAGATTAATATTTTTACCTATTTCTTTACATATATTTGTTTGTTATAAATTTTATCTAGTTGTATCTACACATAAAAATTGAAATTAGGATATATTTATCAAATTGATTCCAACTAATATTGACAAGTAAAAAATATTATTAATTTTTAAATAATACTTGATACTGTTTGTGAGCCAACTTGACATAATTAATGGTAAAGGGTTTGATGTAGCTTCACATCAAAGCGTTTGATATAGCTTCAATATTAATCAACATCGGTTTCATGTTTTGTTGTGAAAATTCTTATTGGTTGGGTGACATAATGTTATTGTCAGGAATAGTATCTTTCTCTAATGGATTAACCTCATGGATTGTGATTTTTTATCCGCTCATAATCATTTTTAAGGGCTTAATAGTTGCTACCAATGAACATAAATACTTATAATGTAAAGTAAAATTTTTAAACAATGGACTATTATCCATTCTCACTTAATCACTGTAATATACTTCGTTATTATATTCATTGGGAGATACCTATTCAATGTAATACCTATTCAATCTTGTATTCACCTTTGGGTGGATACTTGTTCCCATCTAGGAATCATAGAATAAGAATAGATGTTGTATAAATTTGTTTTTGGTATGAGAGAGATGTTACATAATCTAGTTGTCTGATGTAGAGCCTAAATCACTTGAAATCTATCACCAAGGTTAGAATGATCCAATACTTTAAAGAATACCTTTTACTTGGCCAATAAATACTTTTCTCTAGGTCTAACACTCTTCAAAACTTGTAATTTTTTCCTTATGAAATTCTCTTTAATTATTCATAATTGTCTTATATTGGTTGGACTATCCTTGGTGGAGCCAAGTGTTGCACTACATACCCTTGATAAGAGGGATCAAGCCTTGCTTTTATTGCATTTTTTATAATGTAGGACCATTCCCCATGATTTCTAATATACTTTATAGAGGTATTCAAATGATTAATATATTCAATATTGTCTTGAATGTGCGAATGAATGTTCTTCTATAGAAATAATTAAGGAGCTATATATGATAGCTATATGAGAATGGAAATATGTCCATTCAATACATGCAATATTGAACTTAATAATTTAAAAACTTTATAACACAAGTGGTTAATTTTTGTTGTAGAGCGAGCTTATCCATGCAATAGTGGAAATTTTATTGGCAATTAATGTTTTCAAAGGAAGTGGAGTTCTTGGGAATGGTAAAATTCAACATGATGGTATTGCAAATGATATATATTTTTATTATAAAAACAAATACGTTCACATGCATGATTGTTTCTAACTCTACCCATGATTCATAATATTATCTGGTTTCCTTTCCCATTCAAGATGGACAATTTCCCATTATAAAAAAATTAAATTTTAACTCTTCATGTCAACCCCATTCAGAATTAAATAATAGAGATAAAAGTTACTTTGTTTTACAATGAGAAGTTGTGCATTCTCATAGCCTTATCTTGTTTATAATGGGCACAAGCCCATTCTAAAAAATAAATAAATAGATTTTTGTTTTATAATTCTTCCATAACTTAGAATGTTTATAATACGCACAAGCCCAATATCATACAAACAAATAGTTTTAATCTTTTAGTTATCTATAATTGTATTATACTAGCTGGAATATCCCTAATAGATCCAAGTGTTGCACTACATACCCTCGAGAGGGATCACACGTTTATATGTAATTTTATTTTTTAAAATATATTATAATTATTTTCAATTCCATTATACTACGTGTAATATTGTTGGCAGAGCCAAGTGCTTCACTACGTACCATCAAGAGGGATCTAAATTTATATATGTCTCATCATACAATATGCATATATCTACATATTTATAACTTTTTATACTTGTTTACAATATATTGTGAGAATGGTAAGTAGATAAATAATATATAATTCACATTATGTAGTTGGCATTTTGAGTTTAATACATCTGTCATGGGTTACTTCCCAACTTCCCATTCTAAAACAAAGTGAATTTTATCTCTACTCTTCTTCTATGATACCTATATTATGAGAATGGGCATCTTCCAATTCAATACAAAGAAAAAATGTTTGTTTAACCCAATACAGAGGTATTGAACTGCAAAAGGAAAACTATATAACATGAATAATATATTCTTTCTCTACTTCCCATTCTAAAACAAATTTAATTCTTTCTGAGTATGGGCATCTGCACATTCAATACAATTACAAAGGCTATGAGAATTCACATCTTCCCTTTCTAAAACAAAGTGAAGTTTATCTATACTCTTCTTCTACGATACCTATATTATGAGAATCGGCATATGCTAATTCAATACAAATACAAAAATATTTTTTTGTCTGAGAATAGGCATATTCCCATTGTAAACATTCAACTACAACAAATAGGGAACTTAATCATTTTAATACCTCTAAATATTCTGAAACATATTTAATTTTTTCCCTATTCATCTTCTATGATATCTATATGAGAATGGGCATATACCCAAGCAATATTGAACATAATCATTTTAAGAAATCTATAAAAGATGTGAGAATGGAGAAATTTTAACTCTATTCTTCTAATTTAACTTCTAATTTTTGTTTACATATATTCTATAATATGAAAAGAACTTTTAGGAGAAAACTATATGAAGGAAGTACATCTTAATATTAGAACAAAGTAAAAATTGTTAAGAATTAATAGATGTCTATTCACATTTACATAATGACTATAATAAAAGAACAAAAAATCGTAGAGGATATTCACCTGGAGGCGTAGTTAGATATTTATAATATTGTTGGAGCATGATCTTCTGCTTGTGATTCTCAACCACAAATATAAGTGAGGTCCTCTTTATATTATGTGTTTCCTTTATTTCATTTGTCCCACCATATAATATTAATACAGGGGATGAATTAGTGTTGCATCTCTCAATCATGTGCTCCCAAAAATGCACTGATCTCTCACATTTGAAAGGATGATTAGGGATACAAATTTGATTTCATTTTTTTGATAATATCCAAGGGATATGAATGTTATCATCTAGATTCAATCTCACATCTTCCACCTCCATACCAGTTGAATTATGAACACCATATATGGAAAAAATCATTGACATCCCTTGAAACACATGTTTTGCATTCATAATTTTGTAACATCCTTATGAAATTATTGCTGATTTTTTACTTTTTCATGTACATGCTTACAACAGTATGAAATAAGTAAACTTGTATTGCTGGAAGTATAAATATGTAGACACAACTCATTGTACTACACCCAATGATTGTCAGAAGATCAATAATATCTTTTTGTGAGATAGTACTCACAACATTACAAAAATCAGCAATTACGACTTCTACACTTGAATGAAAGAAAATGGAATTCAAAACCTCTTAATGTTTTTATAAGGAAAAAAGAATAAGAAAATTGATGGGTGAATTTGTATGTATCTTGCATCCTTGGTTGATAATTTTTATTAACCACAGACACATACAATTCAAGTAGTTCAATAGTATTTTTGAATAATTTGGTAAATTTCCTTGACTCTCTTGCCCTGATGTAGTAGCTTTCCTTTTCATTTTTTTTATTTTCATCTCTAATATCTTGACATAGTTGAGAAAAATGAGACTCATGCATGTCAAAATTTTCAATCACATTTAATTCATTACATCCCATAAGAGAAATGTATTCTAGAATTCTTGCCTACATATAAGATATAACTTTGGATCTTGTTGATCTATTATCCTTTACTCTTTTACAGTAATTTTATAGAAAATTTGCATTAATAACAGACTCTTATATGAACAAAACCTCACCACTAAATCATTTATCAATAAGGACATCTAATTCTTCATCTTTAATACCTTTTGTCCCTTTGAATAGTCATAGTGTAAGCATATGTAATGCATTTGGTTTGAGATACGGACATGTATATATTTTTTTTTTCGCAACAAGGCAACCCGCGATTGGTATACAAATCAAAAACTAAAACCCACTTATCTCAAATTTCACCTAGAAGTACATAAAAATAAATTTTATCATTAAGACTATCTAATTTTGCCTTCTCAAAAATAAGTAAAATTTTACTTTTGAATTTTTTCTTGTGAACATTAAAATAAATTTTATTAGTTTAGCAGTCTATAAGAAATAATTTAAGTTAATTTATATGAGAAAAAAACTTATTACTTATCGTGACCGGAACTAGGACGTTGTGGCCTCTTCTCTAAGATCCACCTTGACCTAACTTTTTACAATTGGTCAATAAATACTTTTTTAACCCATGTTTTGTTTGATGTGTTATTTTACTTGCAAATATTGATTATTTGTTCTGTTGTTGCATTGGAAGATAGAATAAAGGAGGACATTTCTTTGGTTCTATCATGAAAACATAAAACATTAGGATTTTCAAGGATTTGATTTTTGGCTTCCATGTATGTTTCCCATCAATACTATAGAAACAAGTTTCATTTTCATGAATTTCATGCTCAAACTCCATGTTAAAAATAATATATGTAGTTTCTTTGAAAGGAAGAAAAATTTCATCATTTTGAAGAGGTACAAGGTTGCATAACATAGAGTGGACAAGGAGACTAACAATTACTAAATCAAGTGATTTGTATTGGTATTTTGTAGGAGTTACATGAAAAAAACCAATATCAATTTTGAATCGCTTTTCATCAAATAAGAAAAGATGAATCTCTTCGAGATAATATAAATTCACTATTTTTAAATTTAGTTTGTTATTGTTTTAATAAAAATTTCTCTTTTGTAGATCCCTTCACCTCTTGAAAGTGTGATTCTGAAATGTGTTTTTCCATATTAGAAATTTTTGTCTTTTAAGCATGGTAAAAAAATTGAATGTAATTTTTTTTTGCCCAATTCCTTATCCATATTTATCTAGTGGGAAATAGATGAAGTAAATGCATACTGATAAAACTTTTGAATATAGTGGTAATTCCTACACAAATATCTTGACTATTCTGCACACCACTCTTATCCCCTTTAGTTTATGGATCAATTTTCCAACCATAACTATAACATGAATATTTGTGGTGTTTTTCTAACCTTTCCATGCCATCTTTTTGTAAAGAGAAACTTGTAATTCCATTTTATGTACTTGAGCATGTTCTGGATGTGTTGTCCACTTCTTCCACTTGAACATATACAATAGTATCTATTATACACTTTGTGCTCAGAAGAATACCAATTGGTTTTTATTGGTCTCCCAAGGAATGAAACCAAAAATCATTGTAATAATTATCAGAGTGTGAACTTCAACAAACCATTCTTCATTCCTTCTTTCCTAGTCATCTACACCATAAAAAAAGTAATTTCCTGTATGATGTTGTGGTAATAAGATACATTTTCCCTATTACACATTTTTTTAGTGTAATGTATATCAAAATATTTTCATTATTAATGTTTTTATAAAAGTAATAAGTTTTGATAACATGCAACTTCCCATTTTAAACTCTATTCTTCATCTATGATTGCATGTAACCATGGTAAATGGTTTTTGTATTGAATGGGTGGATGTCCATTATCATGTGATAAAATTGTTTTTTTATATTGAATGGGAATATTCCCATTCTCATGTAAGAATTAATAATATAAGGCAATATGGCCATTTATGTTACTTCAACTATGTCTAATTTGCAAGTTTCGAAGTTTCAACAATATTTGAAGAAAATGTTTATGTTACTTTTACTCTCTCCACTTTATTTGTTCATCCTTTCCACTTTAAAAGGGTATATACCCATTCTCATATATAAATAATATAAGAAGAATAGAGATAAATAAACTCATTCTCATGTATACCTAATATAAATCTCATATATATATCTAACTTAATAGAAGAAGAATGGAAATAACTTTATGTTCAACATATTACATTTACTTTCTTTTAATATGGGAAGCTACTTTGTATATTTTTCCTCGATGTCATATGTGTCTATTTACATTAATGGATGATTTACCAAACATGTAAGGGAAAGTTGCACATGATTCATCCTTTGGGATTAAATGTTACACTTCCATTACTATGATCTAACCTTATTAAACAAAGGTCTTCCATTGTATAGTATTGGGTATTAGAATGTTTAGATTCCTTATTGAAAATAGTTTCTCATAAAGGTTAGATTCCAAATATTATAGATCAAAGTAAATTTTAATTTTTTATTCTTCTTTGTTTCATACATGATATTTCTTATTCAATAAGATCAAATAATAGTAATAAAAGTAAATTGTTTTACCTTGAAGGAGAATATTGTCCATCATATGTCTATTTGCATAGATGAATGATTTACCAAGAATGCAAGGCTAATATGCACATGTTCATCCTTTAGGATTAAATGCTGAAATTTCATTACTATGATCTAACCTTGTTCAATAAAGGTCTTCAACCATGATCATAATAGTTATAAATGGATGCATCTAAATATGGCCATATATGCTACTTGTTTAGGCTATATTTTATTATAAATGTAAATAACCTAAAACATGGCTATGATATTAATGGCATTTAATTCGCAATAATATATGAAACGACGATAGAGATTAATGGCAAGTGAATGCATTGGAGAATGGTAGAGATCTTGGGAATTTGAAGCTTCACCATGAAGGTATCACATGCTAGACCATTTCACATTTTTTTTCATCTTTTCTACTTTGGGATCATCTATTTTGTTAGACTATTTTGTCTTGTGAAGCATAATATTTGAAAAAAATTTCTGAGATATTGTTTGATCTCTCCACTTTTTTGTTCATCCTTTCCACCTTGGAGCCCCTCTATTTAATTAAAATGTTTTAGGTTATGAATCATAATATTTGAAGAAAATTTTAGAGATACACCAATATGATCACATACATTCTCACAACCTTACTCAATTTTAGAATGGGAAGTTATGCATTCTCAAAACCTTTATAGATAGAGAATATTGCTTGTGTAAGATTGTTTATAATTGGCATAAGATAAATTTTAATTCCAAATATTCTTAAACAAACTAAATTTAATTTCCAAATATTCTTAAACAAATTGAATTTTAATTCTATTATTCTTCTTTCATTCATACATGAGAATGGACATCTACCCATTCAATACAAGTAATATTGTACTTAAATATTTATTGTACCTCTATAGAGGATGTGAGAATGGGAAAAAAATTACCTCTACAAAAATGTTTGGTTTCGCAAAGGCTATGAGAATTTATACCTCTATCAAAGTTGTTAGAATGGATAACTAGAACAATTTCAACACAAGACATGTTTTTTTGTTAATACGAGAATTAACATATGCCCATTCTAAAAATTCAAATGCAAGTAATTATTTAAAATTATTTTCATACCTTTTTAAAGGATGTGAGAATGGGCATCTTCTAATTCAATACAAGAGATAATTGTTTGTTTATATGAGAATTGGCATATGCCCATTCTAATACCTTATAAAAACATTTAAATAGGTCTAAAAATTAGCATATTAAATCATTAAAGAATGGTTGGTAAAGTACATTACAAAAATATTGGTAAGAATTATGTTTCATTTTAATTCATATTTTTAAATAGGCTTTTCAACTACAACAAGTATTAGTCGATTTTGATGCTTATTTAAAATTGTATCATTTTGGTTGGACTAACCTTGACAGAGCCAAGTTATGGCTCCACCAAGTGCTTCACTACATACCCTCGAAAGGGATAAAAACATATGTAGTTATATAATTATTTTTTAGAATGGTCATCTTGGCTATGCCAAGTGCTACACTACATACCCTTGGGAAGATGCCCATTCTCTGCCCATTGTAATATTGTCTTTTATTGTCTTGTATTTTTGATCGTAAATTTATTAGAGTGTTTAGAATGGGAATTTTTCCATACTTGTATGAACTAACATTTAATGTTGGGTTGTTCCCCATTTTTCAATGGAGGGAGGACCATTGATATGGAAGGAGGACCATATTGGTTTGAGTATTTGTGGCGGAGCCAAGTGCTGCACTACATACCCTTAAGAGGGATCAAGTCTTACATAGTTTGGCTTATGCTTAGTTAAAATGCAATGGAGTTCTTGAGTGAAGCCTCTATCTCTAATTATTTCTTATTCTTTCACTTTTGAGATCTATCTCTTTTATGAAGAATATCAAGGAAATTTTTAAGAAACACCAATGAATTTTTATAACACTTATCATGAAGAATATCATCTGGTTTTCCTTTAATTGAAAAATGGGGCACAATGAATAATTTATAAACCAAAGTAATCTTCATCTTCATGCCAAGCCCATCCGAGTGGGTAGATGTCCATTCTCATATAGGACATATAGATGAATAGATGTAAGATGAATATATGTTTAGAAGAGGCATATACAAGGGCAAGTTATTAACCAAGAATGCAAGGGAAAGATATTATATCGTATTGGATGGACTAACCTTGATAGATCCAAGTGTTGCTACATACCTTGAAGAGTGATCAAGCCTTATGTACTTCTCATCTTACATATATATATATATATATATATATATATATATATATATATATATATATCCATTCACATTTAGGAAATATAGAAAAATAATACATATTTTGAATGGGCATATGCACATTCTCATATAAGAGTCATAGAGGATAGAATTGGAAGATGTGCATTGTGATAGTTTCAACAATATTTGAAGAAAATGTTTATGCTACTTTTACTCTCTCCACTTTATTTGTTCATCCTTTCTGCTTTAAAAATGTAGATACCCATTTAGGAAGATGCCCATTCTCATATATAACTAATAGAATAAGAATAGAGATAAATCTTCTCATTCTCATGTATAACTAATATAAATCTCATATATATATAATAGAAGAAGAATAGAGATAAATTTAAGTTCAACATATTATATTTACTTTATTTTAACATGGGAAGGAATGGGAATCTGTGCATTGTGACATCCTTTATATATGTTGTGCATGTTTATAATGGGCAAAAGCCCATTCTTATATTAAAAAACATTGTTCGTTTTGAAGTCATTAATAATTGTAATATACTAGATGGACTATCCCTGGTAGAGCCAAAAGTTGCACTACATGCCCCTAAGAGAGATCAAGCCTTATGTAGTTCTCATCTCAATATATATATTCATTCTCATTATATACATTCTCATGTATTTTTTTATATAACTATTAGAGGAAAAATAGAGAGAAATTTAAGTTTAACATGGGAAGTTTCCATTCTCATGCATTTTTTTAATATAATTAATAGAAGAAGAATAGAGACAAATTTAATTTAATTTTAACATGGGAAGTTACCATTATCATGTATTTTTTTATGTATATAATAGAAGAAGACTATAGATAAATTTAAGTTTAACATGGGAAGTTACCATTCTCATGTAGTTTTTTAATATAACTAATAGAAGAAGAATAGAGATAAATTTAAGTTTAACATGGGAAGTTACTTTGTTTTGGAATGGGAATTTGTGCATTGTGACAACCTTTAAATAAGTTACAAACATTGTTTGTTTTGTAATTATTAATAATTGTTTGTTAGATAAAATTTACTTTGAACATTGCTTGTACTAGAAAATGTTGAAGAAGAATAGATGTTAAGAATGGGCATATTATGCTCATTTCTCATAATATATAATTAGCCATTCTTCTATTTTTTTAGATGGAGTGAAGAGATAAAAATGATCATATGTCAATTTGCATAATATATTATATTTAATAATCAATCATTTTACGTCTAATTTGTAAATCATTTTCTGGAAAAAGTGGAGTGATAAAGTGTACTTTGTTATAAATGGGTAGATGCTGATTCAAATATATGACTAACTGTAGAAGAATAAAGTTAAGATAGAATGGGAAAGAAGAATAAATTAATAAAATAAGAATAATAAATTTTTATCCTCTCACTTTAGACACTAAATCACACACTTTGGGTATTATTTAGTCCCAGTTTCACACTACTATTCATATGGTTTTTGCGTATAGAAATTAGTAATCATCCCCCATATTTTGGCCATTTTACTTTAATTTCTATCATTGCTTCTAACCTCCTGCACATACATGTCCATTTGTTTTTTTGTCATTTTATGTCATTTTATCCTTGACTAGGGCACCCATAGGTACCCTAGTCCCATTCAAGTGCCTTGTTCCTTTTCAACTTTATCTTCATATTTTGGGCACTTTCTAGCCATTTGAGCATTTTGTATTTGATGTGGTCCACATATTCATGGTTAATTAAAAAATTAGATCAAGAGAAACATATAAATACAAATTTATGAGACCATAATGAGGGACCAAAAACTAGGCACTACTATAATCATCTAAGGTTGCATCCATCTAGAGCTCATTTACCTCATCAAAGTGCCTTTTGCTTTTCCTTTTCCGTTGTTTGGCTCCAATGGGCAAGTGATCATCTCTCATCTAGTTTCATTAGTTCATTAATTCTTTCTTCTAGTGCTTTCTCATTTGCTAATCCTCTTGTGTGTGTTATTCGTAGAGAAGGTAACATAAATTGAACCGGCAAAAGATATTCCGCACCAAACACCAACTTAAAAGGTGTGGCTTTATTTAGTCTTTTATACATAGTCCTGTAAGCCCATAAAACTATTGATACCTTTTCATCCCAATCCTTTCTTCCAACATCATAGATTTTGGTCAAGGTATGACTCAGTATTTTGTTGAATTCTTCTATAGTTCCATTTGCTTGTAGGTGATAGGGCATAGTCTTATGATGAGTGACCATAAACTCAGATAGCAGGATCCTCATGGTCTCATTTAGAAAATGCGTACCCCTATCACTGGTCAAACTCAAAGGGCATCCATACCTCATGATAATGTTCTCCCATAAGAACCTTGCCACTATTGTTGTTGTGTAATCTTTAGTTAGGGCTGCCTCTGCCCACCTTGTGAGATAATCCGTGCAAGTGATGACATAATGTGACCTAGTCCTACATGCTACTAGTGCAATAGGTCCTACAAAGTCTATCACCCACTTTTCAAAAGGCTCTATGATAAGAATAGGATGCAAAGGCATTTCATCCCTCCTTCCTAGTTTGCCAATGCATTGACAGTGGTCACATGCTTTACAATAATCCCTACAATATTTGTATAAGGTTTCCCACCATAAACCTACCATTAATATTTTGCCGCGGTGGCATCACCTGCATAATTCCCACCCGCACTTCCTTCGTATGCTTCCTCCATGATGGCGTGCACTCATGTTCTAAAACACATCTATGCAAAAATTCATCACATCACAATTTGTATAAGTCTGCACTAATCAACATGTAGGGCGCATCGCGTATGGCCAAATGCTTCTTTTATAATGCCTTCATCCCATCCGGCACCACACCTTCTTTTAAAAATACAAAAATCTCTTCCAAATCCAAGGGTGCGCTCTATAATCTAAAAAATTGCACGTCTAGCATGGCTTCCTCAATACTTTGGGAATCCTCTCTTAAATCAACTCTTGACAGATGATCAGGTCCACAATTGCTTTTTCCAGGCTTTACTACAATGGTGAATTCAAAATCTTGAAACAACAATACCCATTGACATATTCACCCTTGAAGAACGATCCTGTTCTTCCATATGGTCAGTGTAGAATACAAAACGTGTCACTAGCATATATTGTCTAAATTTGAAAAGTGCATAGATCATTGATAATGCCTTGCGCTCGGTTGTGGTATAATTCTTCTCTATTGGTGTTAACTTCCTGCTCGCAAAATAGAGAGGATGATCAACAATCCCCTCACCTGGTTGTGTAAGTACTACTCCAATGGCAGTTCTTGAGGCATCTACATGGACATGGAAGGGCTTGTCCTAAGAGGGAAATCGTAAAATAGGTGTGGTAATAAGCCTATCTTTTAATGTATCAAACGCCTCTACTGTGCCTTTCCCTAATGGAAGGTACTTTTGTGTCTAAGCATCTCTTCTAAGGGCACAACAATCTTGGCATACCCCTTAATGAATTTTCTATAATACCCCATATGCCCAAGGAATCTATGCACTGCGCTCTTGTTAGTAGGATCCCTTATCCCCACAATAACTACAACTTTAGTGGGATCTACCAGCAAGTTGTCCTTACATATGATATGCTATAATAAAGTCGAAAGGGTGTAGAAAACACACACTTCTTAATTTTAAGGGATATCCTCAACTACCTACACCTTTCAAACATTAATCTCAAGTTCTCACAATGGTCCTTAACCAACTGATATACTATCCAATCATCCAAATAAACCTGGAGAAACTTATGAATGAAGTCCTGGA
The DNA here is from genome assembly GCA_018340775.1 of Taxus wallichiana var. yunnanensis. Lineage (NCBI taxonomy): Eukaryota > Viridiplantae > Streptophyta > Pinopsida > Cupressales > Taxaceae > Taxus > Taxus wallichiana. Next base: position 561,876,466 of record CM031235.1, on the reverse strand, counting down.
ATGCTTGCACCACTATGTGTGAAAAGACAACAGGTGCATTCTTCAACCTGAAGGGCATGACTGTATATGTAAAACTTCCCCACTTGGTGGTGAAATTTATCTTCTCCTGGTCCTCCTTTGCAATCTGGAATTGATGGTATCCTAAAATCCATCCGTAAAGAAACAGATTTCATGCCTAGCGTCTCATTCCAAAATTTCCTCAGTGAAGGGGGTCGAAATGGATCAATGACACAAACTACATTCAATTCCCTATAATCCACACAAATTCTAATCTACCCATCCTTCTTGATGTTGATTACCATCGAGACTTATCCATTCGATTCTTCCACTGCCTCAATGATCCTAGAAGCTATCATCTTGTCTATTTCCTCCTTAACCTTCATGCGTAAGTTGGGATTCATCCGGTAGGGCATTTTTCTAACTGGGCACGCACCTTCCTTTAGTTTTATCCTCAAATCCCCCAAGGAATGGTGAACTCCTTTTAGCTCATGGTACCCATGTGGAAATAAATTCTCAAATTCGTGCAACTGATCAATGATCTTTGATACTTCCTTCTCGTCCAATAATCTCTAATAATATCTTCCTTAGGTTCTTCTCCTGAACCGATGTTAACTTTCTTTGTCTTTAATGGCTCATGGTAAGCACATGTGTGGGTATCTACACTATCCACAACTTTACATGTCCCTATAGAATGGTTAACATCTAAACTTTCCAATTCCTCTCCATCGATCACATATACTAACTTTCCCTTCTCCTTTTCCAAACATGCGCGCTCAAGCTGTAACTCTTCTATTTCTTCAATCTCTTGAAACATGCCTCCAATCCTGGTTCACCTAATAATTCCAATAGCCTATCTTCCATTTTGGCACTATCCCCCATGGTAAGGCACTTGATACCTTACAAGGCCTTATCAACCGATGGTTTGGTACTCCAATACTCAAAGGCTTGAATAAGATTAGTCATGAGCTCTTGCCAATTCCTTGTCTGGTGGCATGTCTCCAAATGAATGTACCATGCATGCGCATAACCCTGTAGTGTAGAATACAACTTGTGCACCCAAAGGGATGGTGGTAAGGCTTCTATGCCTTCTCTCCAAACCCGTTCACATTCCTGGATATGGAAAGAGGTGGGCTCCTTCCCATGGTACTCCTTGATGATGGTGGGTATATTACTTCTAGAAAATCTGATAAAGAGAGAAATTCTTACCTCGTGCCACTCTAAAAGGCTCTCTTGATGTGTGGCCCACCAATGAGTTGTTGTGCTAAGCAAGACGTAACTCAACATCTCCCTCTATTCCTTCTTGTTCTTCCACTGAGCTTCTATCTCCTGCAGAAATATCTTAGGAAGGCTCCTCTGGAGTACTTGGGTAGTTATTTTCCTCCAAGGTACCAAACCATGCGTGCCTTTGTTACCTTGGTCACCGATCCTCTCAACTACCATCCCATTAATTCGTAAGTCCCATGCACCCAATTGTCACATGCCGATGGTGGTATCACTCACTAAATGAGCATCTTCAAACTAGATAACCTCGTTAATAGGGTGTACCATCTTAGGGTCTCTGATTGAGTGCACATAAATCTTGTCTAGAACTTCTTCTCCCAATGGTTTAATATAGGGCACTGACTTCCCATCAACAAGGGGTATAATGACCTGCTCCTCTTTGTTCTCGAAAGCTGGAGTACCCTTTGTTAAACCGAAGGTCTGTATTTTCTTGTAACACCAAGGGTGCCCAAGTAGTCTTTGGGAAATTTTTGTCCTCGGTGAGCACCAAGACTTGAAGTCCCTAGTAAACTTGGATCCCTGAATAGTAATAACTACATCCTTTAAGACAATGATGGGCATTGCATTAGTATTGTTTACCATATACATCACATTTGAAGATGGTTGTAATTTAGGTCTCCCATCTGATGCCATGCATCCAAAGTCAAAACATTAACCTCTCGCACTAGTGTCAATGAGTATATTTGAGGAGCCATCCATCTATAACTACATGTAATGTAATATCCTTTTCATAGTTGAAATTTGTGAGGGGGAAGGTTCACGTGTAAGACTTATCTCTCATTCTCTTCTCCAGTGCATGGTACCTTCTCTCTCAACCAAGATCCTAACAAAGGAATGATGTTCTCCTACCTTAGAAATTTACACACCTCCTTAGCCTCATCCAGATCATCTTTCTATGCCTTGATTCTCCTTCCTTGTTCCTCCCTCCCGAATTAATTCTTTAGACATTGGATCTCCCCTTGCAAGCTTCGAATAACATCCATGGTGTCCTGATATATCTCCTTTTGATGTGCGGGGTCTAGATACTTTCCATGAATGACCTCTTCCCTTGAAACTAGGTTCTTTTTTCTTGGTATCTCCCTTACACGCATGGCTTTTACCCTTGTTACCTAGACATCCTCCAAACCTTCATCTCGTGTTACTCGAGGCATCCACTATATGCCTACTTTCTTGATGTTGACCATCACGGCTCATTTGTCCTTCGATGTTGTTGAGTCATATGCTCAAATAATTCTGGGAACTCCTCATACTTATGCTTCTTACTGCACCATGAGCACTACAACAAGTCTGGGAACTCATGCTTGTAATGTTCTATAGATCCGTAGTTGAAACATGTTACTCACAGAATTCACTCCCTCCACAGATTACCTTGTTCATAGAATCCTCCTCAAAAACCTCTTCCACGTGTGCCTCCATCTGCATACTCCTCATAACAGTGATCATCATTTTTAGAACCATTGGCAATGTTGGTTTGGCGCACCCCATGATCAATGGCCTCATGTATCTAATCAATGAGCCTATAGTCTTTAGTATCATGGGTCGTGGAGGTGAAAATCTTGCAATAACAAGATACATTATTCTTAATCGCGCACTACAACAAACAACATTTGCTTGCATCATGGTCCCCATGAAAAATTTCATAATCTAATGTCATAGCATGTACCATCCTCTGGGGGAAATTATCCTTAACGTTCCCCTCTATTTCACAATCTGTGCACCAAAAACCACTGCCAGTTTCATGGACTGAGTTTGTAGATAGCTTTTGCAAATGCTTAGCCATAGCAGCAATATGAGCCTACAAGAATGGGCTAATGCCAGTATCAATACTACATATAGCTTCAGTATGCAAGGCAACCTCCAATGCTTCATGCAGATCTATAAAATTCTTATGAGACAAGGCCCTTCTAAAAGGGGTGATCAATCCTCCAACAAACCACTATGCATGCTAAGAAGGATGTATATCATATGATAATTTAGACAAGAGAGTCTTAAAGAATGCATCATACTCCCACACACTCTCTTCCATTCCTTGTTGTATCTCCTTCAAAGCACTAATGCTTTTTGCTCAAACTTAGGAATGTGGAACTCTGCCAGGAATGCATTCTTTAAGGTAGTGTAATCCATTGTTTGATGAGTGTCATACTTTCTATACCAGCTATGTGCATGCCCTTGCAACGTTGTTACAAATTGACTAGCTTTTCGTTTTGGTGTTGTGATACCTTTTGTGCCTCATAGTAGTTCACACTTGTGAAAATGTTCTACAACATCCTCAATGCCCCTGTAATCTGGTAAATGTAGAGACATCTCAAAGAAAACCTAAGGTGGTGGCTGGGGTCCTTAACTGAACCGAGCCTTGGTTCCCTCTAGTGTTTCCTCCACCACCGATCCACCTGGTCCATCGGGTCCCTGTACTCCGTAACCACCAGATCCACTAGAACCACTTTGGGTCCAATAGGGCCTATAAGAGCGTGTCAAGTTCCCCATGGTCCCACCGAATTTTGTGTCAACGGTCTATGATAGCACCCACTACCGCTACTTTGTCCCATGTCACTCCCTGATGTGAGACCAAAAGCTTGTACACTTGCCCCTTGTCCAAAAACTCCTCCAAATACTAGAATATGTGCAGCCATAGAAGAAGGAACTGAAAAATTATACCTCCTAGGTGCGGATCTATCTCTTCCACTAGTTTCAATTGGGTCAATACTTCCTCCTAGATCGGAAAACCAAGCGCTAGGGCTCAGTCACTAGGTGGGTTCAGATATGTGCCAATGACTCTCCTTTCTCCATGTGACGAAATCTCACCAGAAGATGAAGGGGTCTCCCTCATGTGCTTGCCAAGATGGGGTAACACAGACTTCTCAAGTTCCACATCTTCTATGTGAACCTCAACTCCTTCCCGCAATGTCTGTCTCCATAGATCCATCACACTAGTAGCCTCACATCGTCTAGTAATCTCCCTTTCACATGCTTTTCCATACTTGAGTTGTCTTTCTTCCCTCTCCCTTTCTATCATATCATTTGTCATCTTCCTCCACCCGAGCTTCCTTACCCAACGCTCAAAACAGCTAAGCCGGCCATTGGCAAAGTGCCTCTAAACTCATGGTAACCATTAATATCTTCATGGCTAGAGGAATAACACGTAGAAATGTTCCTCTAGGTTCTCATAGAAACTCAAACTCAGCAATCTCTGGGCAAGAATACATGGAAATGGTGTATTCCAAAGTGTAGCTAGCTAGTACTCCTCCCCACTAGTGATCTACAGCATGGGTCCATGTCATATATGCATCCTATAACCTTTAGTAGTCTTCTTTGGTCCATATCTCGTGATCCATAATGCCAACTTGATCTAGATGCATAGGCTAAAATCCATCCATATAACTCTACTAGGAAGTAATAGAAAAAGTCTCATACAGATCATGGTAGAGATTCTCTTCTACCCATCTACGTGTATTGAACTCAGGTCCAGTACTGAATCTCTGGGAAAATTCATCTTCCGTGCTCTTGAATTATGACTCAACATTTTCCAATGTTAACCGATCCATCATTACTCTTTACACAAATCATGATGCATGTTATATCCCACTACAACTTCAAAAAGAGGTCCCGGAAACATAACCAAGATGTAGTCATTTTTACTCTTACCATAAAAGGAAGAACCCCATGTGCACCGGCCTATCACCTAGTAGAAGTTGAGCTCTCACCCGAGGCACACGTGGGTTCCGAGTCTCTCTTTAATGTGAGTTTTAGTGGGAAGCATTTATCTATGATTAGTGTAAGAGTACTCAGAAAGAAGTTTAGACATAAAAGAAACATAGGGCTCGAACGGCCTCCGGATCCTTGTTGCTTCTTCAGATCGGATGTTTTAACATACTCCATAACATATATTATAATAGAAAGAAAGATACAATCATTCATTCATAGCATGCAAGGAAAGAGAACTCCTATGAACGAAATATACATTAAAGCTACTGATATCCATGTCTATTTGCAATAGGTAACCTCATTGTATTCATTTCTTTATTATAAAGAGCCATAGAGGGAAAAACACAGTCATGCACATCACTAGGCTTGTATAACTATGCTAAAAGAAAAAGAAATTACAATACTAAGCCTAGTACATTCCTTTCTGTAGCAAATTTCCACTCACAATGATCTTGCAGAGCTTCATCCATGTTATCTCTCTCTCTGTGTATATCTCTTCCTCTATCTTTATATCCCCATCTGTATGTTATCTCGGTCTCTGTATATCTTTTCCCGCTGTAGGCACTTGTATTTATCACTTTCCTGGGCTGCCAACTCACCTTGCCGCACCCTCAGATCTGTCACCAAGTGTCACATGTGGTCCTCCATGTGAGCATGTTCCTTCAGGCCTGAGCTCTCCATTCCATATCATGATGATCTTCTAGAAGATTCCATCTGAGCATGCTTTTTCCTAGGCCACCTGTTTCCAGAGTGGCATCTTATTCATGTGCAAATGATCATGCTTTTCACGCGTTCTACCTTTTTTTTGCATAAATAGGCTAAGTCCCGAACCTCCTTTCATGAGTCGCGTGAACCATGTGCCTTCTTAACTCTTCCTCCTGTGTGCTTTTTCCTTACACACGCTTCTATAATCGGGATCCCATGCACCCACACACCTTGATACTTGGCCAATTTTCCGGGGCCCAACACAAATAAACACATACAATATCAAGGAAAATAAGTACACGATCCACCAATGATACAAGGCTAGGATGGACAATATTCTCCTTTAGGATAAAATGTTTTAGTTTTATTACTATTATTTGACCTTACTTGAATAAGGAATCTCATGTATGGATCAAATAAGACTAATAGAATTAAAATTGACTTAGTTCTATAATATTTGGAATATGTATAAATATTTAAATAGATATATTATTCTTCCTTAAAAACATTCTTCTTTTATTGTGAGATATGTGGGTGATTACCTAAAATTGGAGTATTCTAGACTCAATATAAGTACCATGGTAAATGGAAGATAAAATAAATAAATAAAATGACCCAAGAAACTAAATACCCAAGCCCACCCCGTGTCCCATTTAGAGAAATTTCTCCTCCACCACTCCAGTTCATAGCTCGGTATAATAAAAGTGTTTACCATCAAAATTTTCTTAGCCTATAGAGCCAATAACCCAGGTTTAAACCCATCCCCCAAGATTTCATATCTCGCTTTACCCACGGCATGTGGAGTGGGGAATTCACATGTCACCTTAGGGATTGGGGATGACCTTATGGTGAACTAGTGGGGTGCTTAGCCTATAGAGCCAACAACCCAGGTTTAAACTCAACATCTTTGATTAAATTTTTTTACTAAGATTAAATTATGTACTAGATGGAGAGTGATGTCTCTTCCCTTATAACATCTGAAAATTTGAATATTGGTTGTTATGGAATTATTTTAGAGTGGCACGATAGCTTTAAGATGGTCATACCATATTTTGAGATGCTTTTTCTAGAGATATTTCCAAATATCCCTTATCTGAGGGGCCCAATGTATCAAATAATGAGAAATTTGAAACCACATGGTACTCCAAACTAGTACCTATGGTTTCCCCTTTGAATATTGTTGGACAAGATAAGGTGATTCATAAGAAAACCATCCCCCAACTAACCAAGCAAGGAATGTGGGTGGGTTTGTTAAAAAAAACTTTTCATCAAAACGTGACCCCATTGGCACTTGATATCACTTGGTCCTCTCTATTTTTTCAAGATCCAAGGATGAAAAAGGAATCCAACACATCAATATACTTAAGATCTTCCTCAATAAATAAATTCAAAATAGGTAAGTTTCTAGGACCTAGACCGAATATTGATGTTTTTAGGAGATGGGATTTAAGAAAATGGAACCCTCTTGAGGATGTGTCGGTATCCTCCATGGCCAATGGATTTTTATTTTTTAAGTTTTCTCTTCAAGAAAATATTGATGCTATGTTTTTGGGCATTCCTTAGTGCTTTGGTAATATGGGTCTATTTGTAAAATGTTGGTACCCTAGATTTAACCCATTTAAGGAAAATATCAACACCATACCTTTATGGTGTAGGCTCCCTAGTATCCCAATGTGGTCTTGGGATGATGATAATTTCTTAAAAATTACAAGATTGATATGATCTCCCATTGGAATGATAGTGATATAAGACATCGATTGCACTTGGCTTATGCGAGGTTTTGTGTCTATTTTTATATTGAACAAGATCTCTCCAATCAGATCATTCTTCAAACAAGGATTCAACCTTGAAATCAAGCTGTAATCTATGAATCCTTTCAGATGCTATGCTCTAAATGTTAGAAACTAGGTCATTTCCTAGGAAATTTCTAGATCTCATGGTCCTTGATGGAGTAAATAAAAATGAAAAAATGGCTTAGACACAGAATGCAAATCAACCAAAAATAGTGACCTTTCAAACAAACCTAGGAGAAGGTATTCAAAATGCCATTTAATAAACAATCATTTTGAAGGACTCTTTAGGTTCCTAAGAATGTGATCAAGAAATTAGATCTTAACAAAGTATCTGTTGTTACTGCGGAATCAAACAAAAAACTTGTGGATCTCAACCTAAACGGATAAGAGGAGATTTGAATGGTAAAGGTATCCCTTAAATAGTGTTGTGTAGGAAAAATTGATTAGCTTAGGATGACTCTAATTCAAGAAGAAATTTATATCCCTTAGGTCATCCTAGTGGTTGTGACTCTGCGTTGCATCCCTACAACATCAATGGAGCAGCCTATGTTTTCAGCCAAATTTGACATTTCCATTGAAGAAACTACCAAGGCTAACAACTCAGTTTAGGATCCTGTTTCTCCTAATATTGGTGGAAAAATTAAAATCCTCTCTCTGGAGAGGATTCTTCTATAAACAAGTTTATATTTGAGTCACCTCAACCTCCCAAAGTAAATAAGATCAACCCCTATGCAGACGCCATATAATTCAAAGTGTTTCAATAATTTCGTAGCTTCTCCTTCACCTCCCTTAAAGAGAATCATTGAAGGAATAAAAAATTCCCCTAGCCCAGATAAGGAAGAGGGAGAACTCACACCTGCTAAGAGAAGCATTCGAAGGATCACACTAATACTCACTCCCTTAAGTATACTCTGGTTAACAACAAAAAGAGAAAATCTAAGACTATGAAAGTGTACGGATGACCTATTTATTTATAAGAAAACATCTCCAGGAAACTAGACAACTTCAAGTTCTAGGGTGACTAGATATTCTATAAGGAAAGAAAATACAGGGGAAAATACTACAAAGGGTAGGCCTACCAAAAATGATCAAAGAAAAAAGGATATCAATAAGGCACTAACAGATGGTACTCAGTCTTCTCTAGACCATCTGGTTCATTCTTCCCCCCATATCTTTAAATGAAGATAGTTTCTTGGAATATCAAATGCCTTAATAGAATTGGTAATCAATTTAATCTTAAAGATATAGGGAAGACCTACAATCCCACTATTATGGCCATTTAGGAAACCAAAATGAGCACTAAAGCATTAAAGTTTTGATTTTAAAAAGTTTGAAAAGAATCTAATTAGACGGTTGTCTTTTTGGACCCTAACAAGCTATTGGTTAAAATAATTTTTTCCACTCATCCCCATCTTACTCTTACTTTCCAAATTCTTTACAACAAGTATAGCTGGATTTTTTTGTTATATATACCCCTAACACATTACATGGTAGAAGACAAATTTAGAAGGATCTTCAAAGATTCTAAAATAGATGTTCCAATTTGAAATGGATTCTCATGGGTGATTTTAACATAGCTCTATCCATTATTTAAAATGATGAGGCTCTACTGATCATATAGCTGGTATGGATGAAGTAGCTGAATTTATTTCTCACTCCAATCTCTTTGATTTAGAACTCCATGGGAATCCTTACACTTGGTCCAATAAGAGACTTGGATACAACCTTATTCAAGTTCTCTTGACAGAGCACTCATCTCAGCTGAGTGGATCTTAAGCCAAGATTTTCATCTCTCATCTCTTCCCAGGATTAGCTTAGACCACAATCCCATTGTTTTAACATGATGAATAATGAGATACCTATTCATCCTTCTTGTAAATTCAAAAAAATGTGGCTCGATCATCCGGATATCCAAGATAGAATTAATGAGGGGTGGGATCTATAGGTAAAAGGAAAGCCCAATTCAAATTTGTGTAAAAACTCAAAAACATTAAAAGAAAATTCAGGACTTAGAACAAGATAGTTTTTGTAATATCTTCACTTAGAAAAAGAAGATGAAGGAGGAAATTGAAGCAATGCAAATGAAATTTGTAGCATTTAGAATGAATCAAGAGGACTATGCTGATGAAAAATCTCTACTAGTAAATTTCCATACTATTTGCACAGGAGAAGAATCCTTCTAGAGATAAAAATTCAAAGTATTTTGGCTTAAAGGAGATAAGAACAAAAAAAAATCATATGTTAAATCTCAAGCACAGGGAACACAATAAGTTTCTAAAGTCACAATGTAAAATGGTGATACCACTATTGATCTAAACTGTATTAAAGAGGAAGTTGTCAAGTTTTACAATAACCTATTAAATGACACTCCCTCCTTGTGGACTAAAGAAAAAAATTCTTTTGGACTCTATTCTTAATAATATTATTGTTCTAAAGAATTCAACATTCTTAGCAAACTAGCACGTAGATCAAGAATTTCCACGCTTGTTACCTGTCCAAGTTAATGCACCAAACTAAACACAAAAACCCTGAAAAACTCAAATGAAATCGATACCTGATAGATTGGATAAGATCGAAGACGTAGATGGAAAGAATGCCGATGGAGACAAGACATGTGCACATGAGTAATCCTGCAAAGTAGATCCAAGAAACCTGTGATGCACAAATCCTTGGCAAAAAAAGATGACATTAGATGATATATGGGTGAACTGCCCGAAAAGTGGGTTCGGGAAGCAATAAGTTTCCTCGGTGGATGTTAGTTCACATTTTCAATCAAGAGTAAAGACATACATGATGAAAGATGTAAATAAATATTTATGTTTTCTGATTAAAAACAGTAGATAGAATGTAAAAACTGTAGCAGAAACTGAAAGAAAGTAGGAAACTGTAAAAACAAAACTGAACTTGTGTTACCTGAATTCTATACCTATCTACTGATGAGTCGGGCGTCAATCGAGATGATGATCGAGTAGATTGATGATAATTGGCATCGATTAGAATGGGTGAATCGATCAGATGGTGATTGGTGTCGATTGATGATAATCGGCGTCAACTAGACTAGGTCGGCATCGATCGAGGGAAAATTATGAGAAACTTGATTGCTGGTTGATGTAGATCGGATCGTGGAAACCTGTAGGAACTGCAAAGATGTGGACAGAGTTCCACCTTGGCTGAATGGAGAAATGGAATCTCCAAGAGGCTGAAGAACCTTCACAATATTGATGTTGTGAGGGCAGAGTGATGGTGCACCTCTCAGGGATTAATCTAGACAGAATGCTCTTTCTTTCGATTGACAATTCAAAGGCTCTAGGCTCAAGCTTTTTGCTATTTCATCTATCTCTCTGTCATCTACCATCTAACCAGAACTAAGTTCAGGTCATGTATTTATAGTCAGCACTGATCGAGATAAAATTGACATTGATCAAGAAATAGTTAGCACCAATCGGGGAACAGAGACTCCCAAAGTGGTGAAAAGGAATGAATTGGAAGGATAAGAATATTATCCCTCCGACTCAAATACGGGAAAAATCCTGCTGCATAGTTTTAGGAGGGGAGAAAAAGGTGGGATGAATGGATAATAATGGTACAGGAGGTTGGGAAATGATATGGGGTAAATAAGTAGTTGGAAAAATGTAAAAGGTATAATTAAATAGTTAATATTTAATTATACATGAGTGAAATATAATGGAGTGAAATAAACTTAGGATAGGTGTTTTAATTAGATACTTAATTAATACCCTAAGGGAGAAGTGGTGATATAAAGGTGCCTTGGGTTACCCGAGAAAATAAGAAAACCCATGGGACACTAAATTGGGTAACCAATTTTAGGTGTCTACATTTGCCCCTTTTTGTCGAGTATCTTGTGATAAGCAATGCTATGAGACAAAAACAAGGAGTTGGAAGGAAAGGAAGAATATTGATGATGTGCTCCCCCTTAAACTAGGGATGGGGTGACTCAAAAAAAAAAAAACCAATCGATCCCGAGTTTGAAAAGGGTAGATGAAAAAGAATAGAAGAGCGGATGCCCCAACATGATGTCTGGAGTAGATTTGATCATTGATGATGCATGTAAAAAACAAAAAAGGCAGCGACCTAAGGAACTCACATTGGTAGGGAAGACTAGACGGTCTTCGTATGAGATGACGTAAGTGGCTACAGATTGGTGAGTTAAAGGTGACAACAAAATAGCAACAACCAAAGAGTGACACATTGGTAGGGACAACTAGAGGACCTTCGAATGAGATGATGTCGGTGCCTCTGAGACCCGCTTATCTTTAGGTTACAAAAATGTGAGTTACCCATGTATACGAGGAAGAACTCGAGAATGTCTTATAACATTGAAAATATGTACCGAAAGGAGAAAATAAGGTCAGAACAATGATTAAATAAACAAGTCAAACATCAATGCTTAGACAAGAAGGATGAAGCGATGGCCTTGAGAGGAGAGCCACCATGGAAATCAACATATGGCCACTACAGTGGACTTTGTAATAGAACTACTGTCAGACTAGGCAGAACAGGTGTGCTATGGGTGGCACATGCAAAAGATATAATGATGAGATGCCCCGGATAGGGAATAACAAGCAAAGTTGAGCTACGAGCGACACACACGTGGGGCTATGCAAGGTGACTAGGTACAAGTACCCAAAATAAAGGTTCAATGATGGTGACAATGTGTTACGGATGACACATGCATAAGATAGGATAATCAGATGAGGACGAAGTGCGTCTGGTGGGATGAGATGACAAAATATATCAAAATATACCCGATCAGCACCAATGGGCTCCAATCGACGTCGACTACCCCTAATCGACATCAACCATAAAAATTGACGCCAACCAAAATAATCATGCCGACCACTCGAAAACCTATAAGTATAGAAAAGGTGAATGGTAACGATTCATTTGCATTATGACGATTGATTTAGAAAAAGTCAAAAATTGAATTTGAGCAACATGGAAGCTTCGGGAGCGAGTCAGAAGAGGAAGAGGACACAACCAGGGGTAAGTGGTCCTTCCTTAGCTTTGTACATTCATGTTTTTTCATGTTTTTTTGTAGTAGGAGGAAAGAGATATTTTTAGCACTCTACCTCGCAGTCGGTGTCAATTGAAAAAATTGGCACCGATTAACATGCGATCGGCATCGATTGTAATACAATCGGTGCGCATCAATATAGTAAGCGGTGTCGATTGAAATGAGTCGGTGCTGATTGAAAAAATAGACATTTGGAAGCTTTTGAGAAATATTTTGATGAAATTTTAATGATGTTGATATTGATAAATACGAAACTAATGACGATGTTTGATGTGATGCAGGCATGAGAGGTCCTACACATGCGGGATGCTATTCCCGAGCTATTGAAGATTATACTGCCAGATGTGACAGATGCTGAGTGGCACCATCTGGAGTTACCTGATTGGAGGTTTCTATTATTATAGGCAGGTACCCAAGACGTGGAGCTTATGCGAGCATTGGTGTAGTGGTGGGATAGCCAGACCTGCACATTTTGGTTTCAGACTAGTGAGATGACCATCACCCATGAGGACATCTATAGGAATCTTAGATTGCTGATTATAGGGGACCCGACAGAGATTTCTCGCACGGAAGGCGGGGAGAGGAGGGCCCTAGTATGATTATATTGGGACATGGCAGATGATGTAGAGATAGTGTCTAGGGTTATGAGTACAGCCTCATAGTACCGATAGGATGAACCCAGGGGAGCAGCGGTGATAGCCCCCGATCCATATGGCTATCTCATACTATGCATTACCAAATTTCGAGAGGTGGATGGTTCCCACTACTTCTGCTTGACTGTGTCTGCGATATCTTAGAGTTCATGCAAGTATTCAAATTTGCTGATGTGTTAATAACACAGATATATCATGAGCCGTGGATGTATACCACAGGAACATAGACTAGGAAAGATGTCAGTTTTGTAATCCACTATTGGGCTTACGAGCATATATCAGTTATTAGAACATCTAGACTTCCATGGATGCCATGAGTAGAGGGAGCCCTTGATTATGGATTTTGACGATGGTAGGAAGACATGGCCCTTGGAGATACAGGGAGATCATCACAGTGGTATGCCCATAGATTCAAGACTTTGACACCATCATAGGTGATATGGAGGCCATACAAGGTCTATCCTACATGGGCCAGACAGGACGCCCACTAAGTGGAGCTGAGATGCAAAAAGTGGTTAGGGGCCGAAGGCTAGATATTTTAGAGCAGGTCCCATTTTTACGAGTGATGAGACAATTTGGATAGATATAGATCATTCCGACTATATATGTGCCATACGTGAAGGGATAGCATAGAGATAGATTTGTCAATACTTGTCCCAGTAGATCCACTCAAGGAGTCCCCTGTTGGTATCTAGATTTAATCTTCTTCACAAATTGAACAACATCATGAATTATCAAAAGACACTCAATGATAGATAGATGTTTTGTATGTCATTTATAGCCGAGGAAGCACACCTATCTGCTTGTTTACATTCAATAATTGAGGGAGTGGATAGCACCTTTAAGAGGGTTTTGATCTAACCCTCACTATTTTAGGTTGTGCCTATCAACTAAGGAAAGAGAACTTGTTTTTAGCCCCTATATGGTAAGTAGATTAAGATATCCTTGTGTTTTGCATATGATATGGAAGAGGCTTTGTGAAAACATGATCAAGTATACATTATCCAAACCCAAAGGATTTGTCACTACTAAATTATGGAAATGTTTTCAAAACAAAGCTAGAGATGCTAAAGACATGATAAAACCATGATCAAATTTTTGCATTTTAGTGAAAGGATTGAATTCCTTTTTGGACACACAATGCAGATGAAGGGGTATTATAGGTAGGATGAGTTAGTATAAAATGAAATTATGATGAGAGATGTTGGGACAAGAGTAGTTAGAAGTCATCACCTTCTTTGGGAAACTTTGCAAATGAATTTCAACACCTAAACAACATAGATGTTTCAATGAATGAAGTGCTCTTTCAACCAGGATGTGTACACACATGGATGCCCAAATCTACACTATTCCATACAAACTTTGATAACCTGCCACAAAGGATTGAAGAAAAATATCAATGAATCATTTTGAAACCCTTGTTAGATCATGACCTAAGGTGCACCCAAACGTTTACAAACACCCTCAATTTACAAGGAAGGTAAGATGAATTTAAATCTGTTTATCTTCACTCAAATGAATGCTCTTCTGAATGGAAGATTGGAGATTCCTTCAAACACTCTACAAGAAATGAGACCATGTATGACCAATAAAGATCCTAAACACAATATTGCAACATGAGCATGAACCAAAAATTGAAAACATACTGAAATACAAGTGTATGCAAGCTTTGCCAAGAGATAAAACCAGTTAATCTAAGAATTTGATCAAATATATCAGCAAGGGAATGTTATTTAGAAAATATCAAAGCTTGTTGATGGCTTTACAGCTGAAACCAACTCAACATGATGAACATTTGATGCAAACAGAATAAAAATGGCTCTCGTGCAGTTTCTTTAAAAGAAAAAATGGACTTCTTCTAGTTTTCCTTGTGAAGATTCTTCTCTCTTTCTCCAAAATTCTCCACATACCAAAAAAAGCCTCCAAATTACATAATATACCTTATGCCAACTTGGATCCTTGCATCCCAAGGAAATAATATGCCATAGGGATCAAATTTGTTACAAAACTCTATCCATTTGATGAAAAATGATATAAAGCGTCAAAATGCTCACAAAATGCGAGAGATGCACAAATATTTTAAAATATTGCATGGATTCAGATCTTTATCCATCCAGTGGTCACCTTTTTGTCATTCCACCATGCCATCTTGCATTTTCAATCATTTTACACCCTTTTCCCTCATCATTTTTAACTTTGGAACTTTAATTTTTACTTTTCACATATTTTCACGTGTTGAGGAAAATATTTAGGAAAAAAACTATAGGGCACCGAATTAGATCATAAAAATGGTCCCATTGCACTTAGAAGGCTGAAAGGATGTGAAATCATATAAAATTCCATGCATTTTGGTGAAGAAACGATGATTCCAAGCTTCTTGGAGCTTCCATGGTGCCCAAAAATGAAATTACATAGCAACCGTTGATTAAAAATCAACTTTAAATAACTACCCTCCACGTGTCAGATTAGATCTTGAATATTCCCTTGAAAATACCCTTTTTTCCCTTTGGATGAGGTGGGACATGTGTCCAAATACCATTGGACCGGGCCCGCCTTTTAAAATTGCATTTACAACCTTTTTGGACTTTAGGAAAATTATGAAAATTTTCCCGACTTGACCCCTAGACGTGCCACGTGTCCTCCTATGGGCCCTACTGAAAACCGCAGGCCAAAATGATGACTTTTTCTCCTTTTTGAGAAAAGAAATTTTTCTCAAAATGCTCCGCTCCCGAACACCCGCTGCTTCTCTGCCACGTGTCGCTCTCCCATTGGTGGCGGAGCCGACTCATAAAATTTTCCTTCATTCCTCCGCGAGCAGAAAAACCTTAGTGGGCCGACCTCTCCCTCTTTCCTTTTTTAATAATGCCATGTCTCTCCCCCTGATTGGATGCGGGGAGACCTTTGAATTTTCCACAGGTCAATTTTTCACCTTAATATTTTTCACCAAAGTTTGGAGAATTTTTCCATTTTCTCTCTGCGCTTCACATCTCCGCCAAATCTAGGACACGTGTCTACTTTTCATTCATTATGGGTTCATAAGCCAAAATTTTCCTTTTACCCTTTGAAGTTAAAAAACTTCAAATTCCTCCAAGTCTCCACCTCTCCATTTCATCCCCGCATACGTGTCACTTTGGGATTCACGTGGAGATCCGCTCAAATTTTTACTTTGAAAATTTTCCTCCAAATTCAAAAACATGCACAACCCCACTTCTCCTTGGCTCCCTTGGACACATGTCCACCTCCCATTGGACATGGACCCCTGGGAAAATATTTTCCTTTTGCATTTTAAACCCAAAAATTTCAAATTCTTCTAAGTTCCTGCTTTTCAGTCAACTTCCCTGGACACGTGTCACCTTTCCATTGGGCATGGGCCTCCAGGTTGAAATTTTCCATGACATTTTGAGCCAAAAATTTGAAAAAATTCAACTCCACCGCTGCCCGCTTGATCCTCCCATGCCACGTGTCATCATACCATTGGGCGCGGGCCCTCAGAGCAAAAATTGACATTGAGAATTTTTTCAAAATGAAGAAAATTTTAAGTGACCCCACCACCCACCAGTTCATCTGACCAATCAAAACATGCCACGTAGGCATACAGGTTGCAATAATAAAATTGATGGGTAGAACACACCCGTATGACCGTCAATACGTCAAAAATGCAAAAGATGCCCTAGAAATCAAAAAAATTGACAAGGAGGGTAGATTTCTTCATCTCAAACCAACTTAGTCATTTTTTAACATCACTTGCCATCTTGGGATTGGAAAAATACTTGCTCAAATTCAGGATTTGATCAATTTTGAGTTTTTTCATGATTTGGTAGTGGAAAAAATGACACAACCCGTATAAATGAAAAATTAGGGGCACAACAAGGGGGAAACATGGATCTATTTCAAAATGGGGTAGAATAACAATGTTGAGGGTAGTTTGAAAGCATTCAACTAGATAAAACGAGTTGCAGATCACGGCTTGAGCCAAAAGGATGTTTTGGAGTAAAAAGGGAACATGGAGAATTACAGAAAAGTGTGCAAACCTAGAAATTACACCAACATTGGCTCCTGCCTGGGGATGGGCACTCCCAGTGAGTGCCAAAAATCCATTGGGAAAGGATTCAAAAACACATTTGCTGCCCAAAAAACTAGAATTTTCACCAAAAATAGGCCAAGAAAACCAGACCAAAAATGGTTGTCAAGGACAAAGGGGAAAACCAAGAGCTAAAAAAAAGTAAGAACAAGGAAAAGAAAAAACAAAAAAAGGGCTATACAAAATGTACAACTTGTGCATACCTCACATGGAGATTTAATCCAAGAAATTTTTAAATGTCCGCCATTAAAAGCAGCTACAACAAATCCCCATCCAAATCCTTGAGAAAAAATGTATTTTCTCCAATCCCGATATCGATGGCATAAGGGTCCATCCATAGAGCATCAAACTTTCCATGTTTTCCCTTGTCTTCATGCCTACTATTCCACAGCAAAACCAGATCTCCAACACCGAAAGCTCTAGGGTGACCTTCTTATCAAACAACTTATTCAATTTCTACCTAAATCTCAAATTCCTTTGATGAGAAACTCTCCTTTATTCATCCAACTCAATGATTTGATTGATTATTGATTCATATGGGCCATGTTCTTGATATTCTAACTGTTGGGCAAACTGAAAAGTGGATAATTGTAGGTGTAATGGCAGCAAAGCCTGAGTTCCATACACTAATTCAAATGGACTTTTACCAGTTGCTCTTTTTGGAGTTATTCTATCAGCCCACACTACAAATTTCAACTGTTCTCCCCACTTCTTCTTGTTGATTTCCAAGGTTCTTCTAATGATCTTGAGCAAGTTCTTGTTACTTGATTCAGCTTGTCCATTACCTTGTGGATTGTAGTTTGAAGAAAAATTCAGGTTTATCCCATATTCATTACACATTGCCATCAAAGGCTTGGCTCTAAAACACATGGCATTATCAGATACAATCTTAACTAGAACCCCAAATCTGCATATGATATGATTCAATAAGAAATCCATTACCACTTGGTGTGTTGCCTTTCTAGATGGAATTGCCTCAACCCATTTTGTAAAATAATCAGTTGCTACAAGGATCCATTTATGACCAGCACTAGAAGGATCTGAGATCTCACCTATGAATTCCATTCCCCATTGTTTGAAAGGAGATTCAACTGATACAAGCTGCAAAGGAAGGGAGCCTGAAGCTTTCAATCTTCTTGAGAAACATTGGTAACTATCACATCTTCTAACTAGCTGGTTTGCCTCTTTAAAATGAGTTGGCCACCAATAACCATCTCTCAAAATCTTATGTCTTTGTCACTCTCCCAAAAAAATTTCCTCCACAAACTCCCCCATGGAAATCAACAATCAACTTAGGAGCTTCATCTTCAGTTATACATTTCAAGAGGACACCTTCAGGGTTCTTCCAAGCCAACCCAAGGTCTGTTATGATATATTTCTGAGAAGCCAGCTTGAGGGATCTTTTCTGATTTTTATTCAAGTGACTAGGACAACATAGGTGCTTGAGGTAGAATATCACATCCTTGTACCATTCAGAATTCATCAATTTGTCAAGTAGATCTGCCCTTTCTTCCTCTAGTTGATTCACTTCTACATTTTGCAAATTACTCTCAGCCATGAGCTTGGCAAGACCCAAACCTCTTACCATCTTTGTTGTTTGGATATCCATATCATACTCTTGTAATTTGTTGACCCATCTACATCTCTTGCTTGATATCTCCATGTCAGATAAGATGTCTTTAACCATTGTATGAGGAACATAGGCAACAACCTTTGAACTCAGTATATAGGGCCTAAAAATATTTGTTACTTTTACCAATGCAAATGCATATTTTTCCATGGTTGCATACTTCATTCAGCTGCTTGGAAATCCTTTCTAGAGAAAGAAATAGGCCTCTCAGCTCCATTCTCATCCTTTTGTAACAAAATTGAAGCAATAGTAAATTCAGATGCAAAAGTGAATATTTAGAAAGGTATCTTATAATTTGGAGCTTCCAAAATAGGTGCATGTTTAAGTGCATCCTTTATTCCTTCGAAAGCTTGAATGGCAGCCTCCTCCCATTTGATAACTTGATCCATTCTTGGCATGCTTGTGATTGGGAGAGTTAGCTCAAAAAAATTAGAAACAAACCTTCTAATAAAATTAATCCGCCAAAGAAAGATTGGATACCTTTCTTGGTTCTTGGAATAGGCACTTTGCTGATTGCTTCCACTCTCTCGTGGTCTATCATAGCACCTTCTTTAGACACAATATGCCCCAACAACTTGGCCTTCTACATGAAAAAATGACACTTCTTTGGATTAAGTGAAATGCCATACTGTCTACATCCGATCAGCATCTTCTCTAGGTGTTGCAAATGGTCTACTCACCGCCTGAAAAAAAAATAGTCACATCATCTTGGTAAACTACAATAAATTCATTGATATAGCCAAAGAAAGGCAACATCCATTTCCCTTTGAAAATTAGAACCAGCATTCATCAATCCAAAAGGCATCCTTACAAAAACATAAGTCCCCCAAGGAGTAGTGAAGGTTGTCTTAAGTCTTTCTTATTCTTTGACAACGACTTGATTGTATCCGGAGAAACCATCCAAAGTAGAAAGCATCTCTGACCCTGTCACAAGCTACAAACATATTCTCCATGTTTGGCAAGGGGTAATTGTCCTTCATAGATGCTTTGTTTAGATTCCTAAAATCCACACAAAGTCTGATATCCTTGTTCTTATTTCTAACTGGCACAAGGGTTGCCACCCAAGAAGAGTATCTAGTAGGCTGAATGATGCCACCATCTCTCAATTTCTTCAACTCTTCTTGCATTTTCATGGATAGAAGTGGATTAATGGGCCTTTTTTTTTGTCTAAATGGCTTAGTCTTGGCCTCAAGGGGAATCTCATGCTGAAATAAATCTTCTCTATATGCCTTCAGCTCTGAATAAGACCAAGCAAGGTAGTCTTGATACTTCTTTAAAAGTTGGGAATATGACTGTTTCTCCTCTTTGCTGAGATTGCTACCCAACCAGATCTTCCTTGGTTTTTCCTTGGTTCCCAAGTTATGCTCTTACACATCCCTTAAAGCAAACAAGTTTCTATTAATGATACAATCAGCATTGCTAAAGTTGGATTCAAGTGCAACAAGACCTTTAGGAATGGTATTTGTCTTCAATTGTATAATATCCTTGTCAAATAAAGTTTCTCTACCTTCATTCATGCATACCAATGGTTCCCAATCAATATTCTGACCAGAAAATTCACCTTGGCATTGTAAGAATCTCAACACTTGTGCATCATCATCAAAAATCTACCAATGTTTCACATTATCTAGGACAACTGGCCTTGTTAGCACTTCAATGTCATATTCAAAAAAAGGTGAAACGGTGCAATTGTCAAATATAGAACCAAGGATAGATAGCTTATCAGCAGCAGCATTAAGACTTCTATCATGGTAAACAATGTTAAAGGAATCAAACATTTCAATCAATTCCTAAACAACATGCTTATATTGTTTCATATGCTGATTTTTTATGGCATATAACTTTCTTACTTGCTTGACAACAAGCTCTGAATATCCTTTAGCAACAATATCATTTACTCCATACTTCCATGCAATCCTTAATCCCAATAATAATGCCTCATACTCAGCAATGTTGTTAGTGCATTCAAAATTGAGCTTGAAGGAGAAAGGAAACTCTTCCAAACTAGGAGAAACCAGCACTATACCAGCACCATTGCCAAATTTGGAGCAAGCTCCATCAAATAGTAATGTCCATGGAGAACCTACCATACCAAGGCACTCTGATTTATCCATCTTATTCTCTTTTCCATCAGCAAAACCAATGAAGTTGTCAACATCTACATCAGTAAACAACACTTTATAAGAAGCATTGTTGGGATCTTCAATCAAGTGTAACATCTTCTTTTCACCATAGAGTTTGACAAGGATTTCCTCAATGGGAATGGTGGTGAAATACATGTCCATTTGAACACTACCACAAACACTTGCAGCCCATTTTATTGACAAAAGCATACCCCATTTGGCAGGGTAGTCAACAATTACAACATCAAGTTTTAAATTCTAACCCAAATAGGCTGCAAGTTGCACTACTAATCCCTTCACACAACCAACAAATAGCACTTCCCTTGAATCCATGTTTGTAAACTTCCCATATTCTGATGTCACTTTGATATCCAACTCATTCATGACTTCTAGAGGCATAACATTACATGATGCACCGGAATCAAACATGCAATTGTGAAGCAACCTACCTTTTATGAGCAAAGTTGTGAAGAATGGATCAACATTCAATTGGGAATAAACCAAGGATGTCCCCAAATATTCTTTAGGTGCCTCTCCAAGGTCTTCCATTGGTGGTGGTGTTTTAAGACCAGCAATGCTTTGAAGAGGATTCTCAACAACATTTACATTTCTTCTTGGTATACTCTTTTCTTCCTTCAATCCCAAGTATTCAAAAGCTCATTTCTTGTGTTCAGGAATTTGAAGCAATTCAATAATGGGAACACTCACTTTAATTTGGATCAATACTGGGCTATATCATATGGAGCATTCTTTGGTAAAACAACACTAGAAGAGAAACAAGAAGGTTCATCGATGGAGAAGTATTCTTGGCAGCATGGGCATGAAGAGGACTGATATTCTTGCATGGGACAGCAGGGGTTATTGGCAATTGTTTCTTTTCTAGGATTATCTTTGGGAATGCTTATGAGCAAGGGTGTCTTTGGTTTGGCCTAAGGACCAGCTCCTCTAACAACTTTACTTCTAGTATTTTTTTCTTTCTCTTGACCAACCACAACATTCATTAACAATTGTCTATCTTCCTCCAAAGGAATACAATCATCATACTTCTTGATAATTAGAGCCCTTAGATATTCAAAGTCATTTTTAGGAATTTCAAAAGCCTGAACTACGTCTACATCCTATGTTTGAGGAAGAGAAAGAAATGGTACCCTCTTTATGCAATCCCAAAAGGTTTATGCAGACTTGCACTTATCACATCTGTTGATGTTGCTACTTGTTGTGAGCCTGAAGAGCTACCCATCATACAAATGTCATCATCCATTTCATTCTCATTATCATCATCAATATCTTGCTGGTCCATTTCACATGGTGGATGAGGAAGAAAACATCTGTCACACCAATCCATATCAGTAATTTCTTGAACAACAACAACTCTTGCAGTCAGAGGGTTAGGCACCACTCTATTTTCACGTGCTTGGGGTTGTCTAAATGCAGATCCAATAGGCACTTTACCTCTATCATCTTATCTTTTATCACCCCTAGGATGATTGCTAAATATATCATGGTTTTGAGTTCTTTGCTGTCCTTGTGAACTTTTCCCAATTCCTTTCTCAGCTCAGGCTAACTTGTAAGAAATT
This sequence comes from Taxus wallichiana var. yunnanensis, assembly GCA_018340775.1. Lineage (NCBI taxonomy): Eukaryota > Viridiplantae > Streptophyta > Pinopsida > Cupressales > Taxaceae > Taxus > Taxus wallichiana. The sequence continues at coordinate 561,853,886 of CM031235.1, read as the reverse complement.
TCTTTGAAAGCCCCTGCTAAAGTCTTGACAACATCTTCCAGATCAACACCCTTGCTAGCTTGAGGCTTCTCAGGGTTTATCAGCTTCACACCATCCCTCTTAAGTGGTTTACCAATAGCTTTAATATTATTTTCAATTTGAAGTGCCATGCTGAAATCTTGTCTCAAGTTTGTAGGATTTTTGTCTCTCAAGTAATAGGCTGCCTTTTTATCAAATGCATCTGCATATTTGATCAAGAAAGATTCATCACAAGGCCTCAAAATGATAGGAAGCCTTCTCAATGTTTTATTAAATCTTGTATTAAAGTCATGAATGGTCTCATTCGGGTTCTTCTTGATGTTCTCAAACTCGAGATAGAAGGAACCTTGGATTTTTTTGTCTCCATATTGTAATCAATGCATTACTCATCTCGGATCCATGAATCAATAGAGTTATTAGGAAGAGCTTTTATCAATATCTTGCATCTTCCTCAAGTGTATGGATAAACAACTTAATATACACATCCTAAAATTCTATCTCAAAATCTTCCATCATGTTAATAAAGAGTTTGAGATGCTTTGATCTCCAAATAATGGCATTGTTACCTTGGAATTTTGGTAACCTATTTCTCACATCTTGTGGGATAACATTTGAATAACCATCCATTCCTCCAAAATTTATAGGACTAAAGGTGTTAAAAACAAATGGAGGTCTAGGCTAAGCCATATTGTTTGGTGGGGTGATCTCAAAGGTGAAACAAGGATTTGACGAGTAGTAATGGGTATGATTAGGATAGATGAATGATCCCTAAAATGAAAACCCCCAAAGGCTCTCTCTCTTGATAAACTTTAGAAAACTTAGAAACCATAGGAGAAGATCTAGGAGTGAGTTTTTAAATACTCAAGAAGGTCCCACACTTGATGGAGAATTAGAATCAGTAAGAAGATTACCCGAATCAGATCTACTTGAAGAAGAATTATAATCTTTAATAACAGGATGCTCTCCTTCAAATTCAACTATGGAGATTTCTTTTCTTCTTTCCAAATAACCAACCACTTTCCACACTCTTCTTCCTTCTAGTTTTGAACTTCTTGATTCAGTGAGAAACTTTTGAAGATTCCTTGATGAAGAGGGATCTCCTTCCCTCCAATTTGACAAACTTAAACAAAAATTTCAAATGACGAAATGTGTTAGACAACTGGTATTTCAAGATCCCAATAGCATGGAGTCACCACTAAGGATTTCCACCTTAGTTGTGCAAGAAAGCACTAAAATATTCTATCAAATGTATGCTATGAATGAAAACTTTGCAAGGGTTTACAATTAAGATCTTCTTCTTCTTAATTCAACCAAAAACAATGCATCCAAATCATATAAACTGCTAGTAAATGAGAAGAGTAGGTTGAGCTTGAAATCTTTTACCCAAAACATGCAGATCTGAAGTATGAAATGATATCTCAAGATTGTAAGAGCTCAAATACTTAATCACACAAATTTTCAAAACCTTTCAAATACTTCAAAACTATTAAGAAATCAAACATAGTCCCCAGAAACGGTGTCATTCGGTGTTGGTATCTAGATTTAATCTTCTTCACAACTTGAAAAACATCATGAATTTTCACAAGACAATCAAGGATAGATAGATGTTTTTGTATGTCATTTCTAGCAGGGGAAGCACAACTATCTACTTTTTTGCATTCAAGAATTGAGGGAGTGGATAGAACCTTCAAGAGTGTTTTTATCTTACCCTCACTATTTTAGGTTGTGCCTATCAACCAAGGCAAGAGAACCTGTATTGCAGCCCCTATATGGTAAGGAGATGGAGATATCATTGTGTTTTGCATATGATATGGAAGAGGCTTTGTGAAAACATGATCAAGTATCCATTATCCAAAATCAAAGGAGTTGTCACTACTAAATGATGGAAATGTTTTCAAAACAAAGCTAGAGCTGCTAAAGACATGATAAAACCCTGATCAACTTTGTGTATTTTAGTGAAAGGATTGAATTATTTTGTGGACACACAATGCAGATGTAGGGGTATTGTAGGTAGGATGAGTTAGTCTAAAATGAAATTCTAATGAGAGATGTTGGGACAAGAGTAGTTAGAAGTCATCACCTTCTTTGGGAAACTTTGCAAATGAATTACAACACCTAAACAACAGAGATGTTTCAATGAATTTGAAGTGCTCTTTCAACTAGGATGTGTGCACACATGGATGCCCAAATCTACACTATTCCATACAAACTTTGATAACCTGCCACAAAGGATTGAAGAAAAATATCAATGAAGCATTTTTAAACCCTTGTTAGATCATGACCTAAAGTGCACCCAAAGGTTTACAAACACCCTCAATTTACAAGGAAGGTAAGATGAATTTAAATTTGTTTATCTTCACTCAAATGAATTCTCTTCTAAATGGAAGATTGTAGATGCCTTCAAACACTCTACAAGAAATGAGACCATGTATGACCAATAAAGATCCCAAACACAAGATTGCAACATGAGCATGAACCAAAAATTGAAAACATACTGAAATACAAGTGTATGCAAGCTTTGCCAAGAGATAAAACCAGTTAATCCAAGAATTTGATCAAATATATCAGCAAGGAATGTTATTTAGAAAATCTCAAAGATTTTTGACGGCTTTACACTGAAACCAACTCCACATGATGAACATTTGATGCAAACAGAATAAAAATGGCTCTCAAGCAAAGCTCGAAAAGAAAAAATGGACTTCTTCCAGTTTTCCTTGTCAAGATTATTCTCTCTTTCTCCCAAATTCTCCATAGACCAAAAAAAAAGCCTCAAAATTACATAATATACCCTATGCCAACTTGGATCCTTGCATCCCAAGAAAATAATATTCCAAAGGGATCAAATTTGTTACAAAACTCTATCCATTTGATAAAAAATGATATAAAACTGTAAAACAACTTGTAAAATGCCGAGAGATGCAAAAATATTTTAAAATATTGTTGTTATCCAATATTCACCCCAGGGTAAATTTGATAACATGCATCAAAATATTTAAGTCTGTGTAGATAGATTGATTCAAGGCAAAAAATCATGTTTCTAGGGTCCCCTCGCTTTTTTCTAACTCTCCTATCCAAGAAGAAAGGAGCAAGTTCTAAAAAGTGTGAAAAAGTTACAAAAACAAGCTTGGGGCAAGAAAAATCATGAAAATCAGCTAAGTCCTAGTCATCACAAAGAGGCTGGGATAGTTGGGAGGTCGGGGTTCGAATCACCAAAGGCGCGCCAGCGATGCATGCGAGCACTTTGGAACAGTTGGGAAATAGGGACGCGTGGGACGTGGAAAGCCGATTCGACCGAAGGATAAAAAATTAACTAATCTAGCTGCTGTGCGAACAGTGCTCGGGACATCGGGCCGTGAGGACACAAAGGACGTGAACCACCGGATCGGCCGAAATAGAGAACTTTCACACTAGGACAAGTTAGGACATAGGGACGTGGAAAGATGAAGGAGCCGAGAGCCAATGAAAGCACGCCACGTGTCTTTGCCTCAAAGAGGGATAGGGAAGCCCGGGTGGGCGGATTGAAGGAATTTTTCCCAAACAGTTGGAACAACCAGGCCAAAGGGATGCGAGGTATGTGAAAAGTGGCGAGCCACATGCACGAATCAGGAAACGCCATGTGTCACAAGGGAAAACGTCCAAAATTTCAAAGGGCAAGGTTTGAAGCGTTGGCCCTAGCCAATAAAAAGAGGACATGTGTCCTAAGGAGAAGGGGAGTGTGGAGCTCGGGGAGGAATTAGAGAATTTGGCAAAAGTTTTGGCCAAAAACTAAAAAGCAAAGGTCTTCCCGCGCCCCTGTCAACCAATCAATGCATGCCACGTGTCCCAAGTGGCGGGGACGCGGGGAAAAAATAGAAAATTTCCCAAAAATTACAAAAAGTCAAAACTTTCAAGGAAAACCTATGGTTAAGGGAAGGAGAGAGAATTTCTCATCCAATCAGCGCCCGACACGTGTTGTCCAAGTGGTGGAGCTCAGGAAAAAATTTCAAAACCCATTTTTGCCTGTTTTGTGCCCTAAATCTTCATATCACCATATCTTTTGATCTAAAGCTCTGATTTGCATGTTCTTTATATCACTGGAAAGCTTATAAAATTATCTACATGATTCTGGGGTCAATCTTGAATTTTGGTTTAGTCTAGAGAGAGAAAGTTAAGAAACGGCTCTGACGTGTGTTCATGGCCAAAAATGACGTTTTAGCGACCAAATTTAATGCAGGATGGGTTGCATTCTCCTCCAATTTGGTCAAAAATGATAGGGTATGGGTTTTTAAGGTCCTCCATGCTGATTTCATGCATTTGCAATCAAGGAGGAATGGGCTCCCATGCTTTTGTACGTTTCTATCTCTGGGCTCGACCCATGCAATGTAAAAGCCAGATTTGGCTCATTTCCAAAAGGGGGAACACTTTTTTGGCATAGCAATATTCTTCTTTCACCTCCAGAAGTGATTGTTGCAAGAATCATACCTCTTCAAAGATTGTAACAGATTTTCTACCTCTCTGAGGTTGTAATGCATGGTTTTGACATTGGAAATGATAATGCAAGCTTTGTGAATGGGTTTCAGTCCTTTGTTTGTATTATTTGCTTCATTTCAGATCCTAAATTATATCTTATCAGCCTGTGTATGTTTTATGTTGCAATATTTGGTTTGTGTCTATTTGCATGACAAAAATATTCACCACTCCTTTTGGTGCATCACCATCTTTAGTTAGTTTCAATTTTTGCATTTCTATCCCTGTCTCCTTGCAATTTAGAGTAGGATTAGGATCTGAACCTCTGTAGTTGTGCAAATATAGATCTAAATCAGAGGAGTTTGAGGAACCAGCCTCTAATCTGGAGATTCCTCTCTCAGTTTCACAAGTCCCACACTTGGAGAGAGGTTTCCATGTTGTGTAATCACACTGGATGCTAGAGTGATCAACCTAGAAATCTGATCAGTGTCCAGGGGTGCTGTGATTTTGCACTAACAATTACATGGATTTAAATCCTTATCCATCCTAGGGTCACATTTTTGTCATTCCACCATGCTGGCATGCATTTGCAATCATTTTCCACCCTTTTCCCTCATCATTTTTAACTCTACAACTTTAATTTTTTACTTTTCACTTGTTGAGGAAAATATTTAATGAAAAACACTATAGGGCACTGAATCAGCTCATAAAAATGGTGCCATTGCACTCAGAAGGCTGAAAGGATGTGAAATCATTTAAAATTTCATGCATTTTGGTGAAGAAACGATGATTCTAAGCTTGCTAGAGCTTCCATGGCACCCAAAAATGAAATTGCACAGCAACCATTGATTAAAAATCAACTTTAAATATATACCCTCCATGTCTCAGATTAGATCTTGAATATTCCCTTGAAAATACCCTTTTTTCCCTTTGGATGAGGTGGGACATGTGTCCAAATACCATTGGACCGGGCCCACCTTTTAAAATTTACATTTGCGACCTTTTTGGACTTTGGGAAAATTGTGAAAATTTTCCCCGCTTGACCCCCTGGATGCACCACGTGTCCTCTTGTGGGCCCTACTAAAAACCGCGGGCCAAAATGATGACTTTTACTCCTTTTTGAGAAAAGGAAAATTTTCTCAAAATTCTCTGCTCCCTCGAACACCCACTTCTTCTCTGCCACGTGTCACTCTCCCATTAGAGGTGGAGCCGACTCATCAAATTTGCCTTCATTCCTCCACAAGCACAAAAACTTAGTGGTCCGAGCTCTCCCTCTTGCCTTTTTGAATAATGCCACATGTCTCCCCTTGTTGTCTGTGGGGAGACATCTTCAAATTTTTCATGGGTCAATTTTTTCACCTTAATATTTTTCACCAAAGTTTGGAGAATTTTTTCCATTTTCTCCCGACGCTTCACATCTCCACCAAAACCGAGACACGTGTCTGCTTTTCATTCGTTGTAGGTTCATAAGCCAAAATTTTCCTTTTTACCCTTTAAAGTTAAAAAAATTCAAATTCCTCCAAGCCTCCGCCCCTCCATTTCATCCCTACATATGTGTCACTTTGTGATTCACGCAGAGATCTGGCTCAAATTTTTACTTTGAAATTTTGCCTCCAAATTCAAAAACATGCACAACCCCACTTCTCCTTGGCTCCCCTCGACATGTGTCCACCTCCCATTAGACGTGGACCCGTGAGAAAATATTTTCCCTTTGCATTTTGAAACCAAAAATTCAAATTCTTCCATTTCCGCTTTTCGATCAACTTCCCTGGACACGTGTCGCCTTTCCATTAGGCACGGGCCTCCAGGTCGAAATTTTCCATGACATTTTGAGCCAATTTTTTTAAAATTTCAACTCCACTACCACTCGCTTGATCCTCTTGTTCCACGTGTCATCATACCATTGGGCGCGGGCCCTCAGAGCAAAATTTGACATTGAGAATATTTTCAAAAATGAAGAAAATTTTAAGTGACCCCGCCACCCGCCGGTTCATCTGACCAATCGAAACATGCCACATAGGCATACAGGTTGCAATAATAAATTTGATGGGTAAAACATGCCCGTACGACCATCAATACGTCAAAAATGTAGAAGATGCCCTAGAAATCAAAATTTTTGACAAGGAGGGCAAATTTCTTCATCTCAAACCAACTGAATCATTTTTTAACATCACTTGTGACCTTGGGATTGGGGAAATACTTGCACGAATTCAGGATTTGATCAATTTTGAGTTCTTTCATGATTTGGTAGTGGAAAAAATGACACAGCCCGTATAAATGAAAAATTAGGGGCACAACAAGGGGGAAACATGGATTCTGTTTCAAAATGGGGTAGAATAACAACGTTGAGGGCATTTTGAAAGCATTCAACTGGATAAAATGAGTTGTAGATCACCAGCTCGAGCCAAAAGGACATTTTGGAGTAAAAAGGGAACGTGGAGAATTAGAGCAGAGTGTGCAAACCTAGAAATTACACCAACAGCCCTACCTCCCACAGATGATGATGATAATGCAGGAGTAGATGAGGGCTACGAGGTGTGGTATCATGAGGATCTACCATGACATCTTACAATGTTTGCATAGTCGGATGAGGAGGATCTAGTGGCAGAGCTAGAGAGACTACATGGAGAGAATGTTGGCCTAGTACATACACACCAAAATGCTCTCGAGGAGATTAGGACTCTGAGAAAGGATAGGAACACCTTGATACAGGAGAGAGACACCACTCGTCAAGAGAAGGATACAGTGATCCAACAAAGGGATTGATATCACAGACATAGAGAGGCCCTCAGGGATAAATATGGTGATACATGCACCACCTCAGAGTCAAGGGCACATGGTGCAGTAGCAGGAGGACTACTAGCAATAGCAGCGCCATTGAGAGCACCCAACATGGTGAGTCTGAGTACCTATCAGGATCTTCTTGCTGAGGTGAGATATTATGAGGATTCTTTGACATAGCATGCCCCAGATGTGGCTCATTATGGAGTGAGGAGGAGGACAACAATAGCTACTTCCGAGAGGTGCTTCAGAGGGTGCGAGCACATGGGGAGACCGAGGAGGTCATAGGGTTATGACTGCGGGCACCTCCAGCTCTATAGGTGCTAGTCAGGAGAGAGTGCTTGTGCCCAAGGAAGGTGGAGGAGATAGCGTGTTCCACCTATTGGATTATACTATATGATTTTCAGAGATATACCGATGTAGCCTCGATTTTAAGGCATTTTTGATACGATGTATATGACTCGATTTGAAGCCACTATATATATATATATATATATATATATATACATTTTTGTGTCATGTGATTATACTCGTGCTTTTAACTTTGATAGATATGAGATAGATAGATGTGATTTAATTTTGATTTGTTATAGATGAATATTTGATTAAATTAACATGTTATAAATAGATGGATTTACATAATATACATGACTTTGATGTTCTTTTTAGAT